>OY293830.1:2341765-3541765 GCA_958507055.1 Crioceris asparagi
ATTTTTTTCAGGATAAAAACAATCCTCAACAATCAGCTTGAGTATGCTAAAAAATATGTAGGATTCGATTTGCCCCATTTTTATACGATCGGCAGAAGGCCCATACTCTTCATGTATGTATAAATATGTATAAAAAAATACCTTAGTTAATTTCATTAAAACAATTTATTATACAACAAATGAATCGACAAAAGAATACAAATTTTAAAGCAATAGAAGTAAAATTAAGCACAGTCACATTCTCCATTAACGCAGTTGTAGCCGTATGAAGGGTGTCTGGACTTGCAGTAAGCCCTACAGGCTGCATCGTGTGTACACCTTTGGAAGGATCTGCGTACTCTAACAGCTATGAAGAGAAAAAAATGTATGAAATTTACAATTACAGAATAAATTCTTAATTATACGCAACATTTTTAGCATACCTGAAATCATGCAATGAAAGAACATTAATAATTTGATTTGACATTAACATTGTCAGGTCAACAAATTCTCCAGGCATCATGTTACCGTGAGATACTAGTAAACAATAATATCTATGGTGATAATGTAGTTTGGCGGCTTTTGCTATAAAAGCCCTAAAAAATCAAATGTTTGCAAAATTAGATGTATGTTAGCATAACGTTTAATAAAGTTGACGTGGATTTGATTGATTTGTTAATAGAAATAGTTAATATAAGTTTGCGAAAAAGTAAGGTTAAACGAATTGATGATTGACTTGTGCAGTGTTTACGACGTTTGAAAACTGTCAATTCCAAAGTTTGCGATATTGAACATTTCTTAAAAATATTCGATAACGAAAGCATAAGCCGAGTGGTCAGATTTTAAGTGTCTAAAGGTATAGTTTCAGGTTTAAAATTTACTAAAAAAACATTTTTACAAATACTTGTTTTAGAGCAAAAATACGAAATTATGGCAACTTTTGATGATGAAAGTGATGCACTTTGTGTTCAGACTTTCGAAAATATGAATTCAGTGATGGCTTTATTAGAAGATAATGTCATTATATTTTTCTAAAGCAAATATTATTGGAAATGGAATTCATAAAATAATCTAATGTTGCGAATGTTCTAATAGTAGCATTGGCAACATTGATGAATGTTGAATATACTGCACAAGTCAATTATGAATTCGTTTAACCTTACTTTTTCGCGGACTTATATTTAATATTTTTAGGCATTTTTGCTAGTTTTGAAGGATGTTAGTGTTTTATAGAATACAAGGATTATTATATACTATTTGAGATTGAAAAGATACTTCCAAATCGAAAATTACTGCTAAAAGTCCTAGGTCCATTTTTCCCTTTTTTATTAACAAATCATTAAAAATAGCGTCTCCCGCCTCAATTTTATTAAAAGTTATGCTAACATACATCTATTTTTGCAAACATTTGATTCTTTAGGGCTTCTATAGCAGAAGGCGCTAAACTAGACTTTTACCATATCGATTTCTGCTGAATATTCCTAATATGCAGTTGGACATTTTTTTTAATAGTTTTTATTACTTTTGGTCAAGTGAATGATAAGCAACGATTTCTTGGGCCCCACTGAATTGAAATTTCGTATTCGTAACTAGATCGGAGGCATCTTACTGTATTTCATACTCAATAAAGATTAATTAATATTATCCATAGAATAATATAACAGATCTTTATTTAGACAAGGAACCATAGAGACTTATATACATTTAAGCAAAGAACATTTACAACCTTTTATTCTATTTACATGATTTAGAAAGACATATTTGCCTAAAATACCCCTTTATGATATCAATGAATACTCTTACCTCCTTCTTCATGTTCCAAGGGAGAAGCAGAACTACCCAACACAAACATGGCGGCAATGAAAACGAAAATAAAGTACAAGGAAAATTTCATCTTTGTATGTATGATTTCTTACTATATTTCAGTTGAAATAAATTTTCAAAAACCTCGTCTCGATGTCTGAGAAAATAGACTTCGAGATACTGAATGCACCAGAAACCTTTTTATTTATATATTTATTAATATGTATATTGATTGATATAACACATACAGGGGATTTACTCTGGCGGGGAATTACTAATTATTACAGTTGGATAAAATAAAAGCATAGAGAGGTCATCAAACTGTGGCACCTTTCATGATTATTTTCAGCGTCGTATAATATACATATACATTGTTATGAGATATTAAATTAAAACAAATATGTGGCAATTAGATGTTTAATGTATTATTCATATTTTATGACCAAAAAGGTTTTTCACATCGGATGAATTTGTGTAAGGAGCTGAATTCATCTATTTTTGACCGACGAACCAAACGGAGGGGGGGTATACAATTCGACTGTATGTCTGCATGCTTTTTTATGGATTTTCGCGCCTTTTGCATAGTGAATGTGCTCCGATTTTTATGTTTTTTTTCATTGGAGAGAAGAATATTGAGAATTGGTCCCATTAAAAAAAACAATATTGTACATGCCCTTCCCCTCAAAAACTTAACCTAACCTAACCTAATCTAACCTAACCTAACCTAACCTAACCTAACCTAACCTAACCTAACCTAACCTAACCTAACCTAACGGGTGTGGTGGGGGCAATTTTTCCCGAAAACTGAAAATCCAGACGACAGAATTAAATAAAATTCCATATCCGGAAACGTTTAAATTGGACATTTTCAAAAATAATCATAGGCTTCCGCGTTACAGTCTGAAATATGTGTAAGGGGACAGTTCTTTTCGGAAATCAAAAATTCGAGATGACCAAATCAAAAAAGAGATCATATCCATTTGAAGTGGACACTTTTCGAAAAAATCATAGGTTTCCGAGTTACACCAGTGGTAAACTCAATTATATGTATTTCTGCGATGTTTTGAAATCTTTGAATAGGTAGATATGAGTAACTAATGTTACATTCAAAAGTATGAAATAATTTTTTTACAAAAAAAATGGACCCACGTTATTAGTTGGTGCACAGAAAAATACAAAATAATATTAATTATATTGGTACTGACAATTTAGAAGATGTGCAGTTTTAGCAAAAGTACCAGCACCAATAGAATTAATATTATTTTGTAATTTTCTGTTCACAAAATGATAAATTCGCTCCAATTTTTTATAAAAATATTTATTTCTCCCTTTTAAGTGTAAAAAAAAGATTCACCAAAGAAGATAATTAGTTGCTTATACTTATTCAGAGATTTTTAAAAATATAAAAATTTAGACTTTCCCACTGTTGTAACTAGGAAATCGTATTTTTTTCAAAAATATCCTATTTAAATGTTGCTACCTATAATCTCCTCTTTAATTTGAAAAAAACGCAACGTGAAAAAAGGTTTTAGGGAAAACTCATCAATTTTGCTGACTCAAACATTCGATTTTCAAGAACTCTCTCCGGAGGGGGGTTTCGGAGAAAAATAGAAGTTGTATTTCTTAAGGTTGTAGTTAGGACCATTTCTCAGCAGTTCTCTTTCCAGAGGAAAGAGAATCATCGAAATCGGAGCACGTTTACTTACTATGTCAAACGCACATTCATAAATAAAAAGCAAACAGAAGTAAGAAGTTTTTCCTTTTCTATTCTATCTTTTTTGTTTTGGATGATAAGTAACGAAATTGAAGGGCACCCTGATCACAATAGCTGTTTTACCAGAGTGTGAGTGAGGCGAAAACGGCACTAAGGATTATTATAAAGCTTGTTCCTTATGTTTCATCTTTTATTTTCCATATTTAAGACTCTAGATCAACGGTTAGTTTTGCGGAAAAATGTAATATAAACATCGTTATTCATCTTAGAACGCAGAGAAAAACAGACGATTGCAGGAGCTAATCGGACGATTCCCATGTTGGGCGAAATTAGTTTGATAGCGTTAGAAAAGTCATGTAAATAGACATACAAGATTTTTTTGGATTTCTTTCTGTAATTTCTGCTGACTAACAATGTCAAATCTTCAAGTTTCTATTAATATAAGATTATCTGGCAAAGTTATTCAAGTCAATATATATGTTTGATAATAATATTGAAAGTAAACAAAATTATTCCCAGAATCATAAAATTAAAAAAAATATATTCACTGTGTGTAAAAAGGCCCGGACCGGTAAATTAATTCGAAAAAGGCGCACATTATTAAAAGTATTAAAAGTATAAAAGTTGTAAGGTTTTGAAAAATCTACATAACAAGAATACCTGTAATTATACAGGGTGGCTCAAAAAGTCCTGGCCAACAAAAATGTTGTGTTTTTTTGATGAAATGATTATTTTTCAACAATTATTATGTAACATATCATATGTCCAAGCCCGTTAGTTTATGAAATAAATCGAATTAAAGAACATACATACGATTTAGGATATTACATTCATTTTATGTTTTTACAAGCTGGTGCCACAATTTTCTGTATCACCTTATAAACGCAAGAAAGAAAATTAAAATGTAGTAAATGTGCACATGCAAGATTTTCCAATAATTTAATAATAATAACAATTGAAAACTACAAGTAACAAATTAACTACCGACTTTACAAGACCAAAAATAAATTTAAATCGTTATTAAATTAAATACTCAGAATGTCTCCCCAACTGCTTGACAATGACCTAAGTTGTAATAAAATCGGTCAATGACATTTTGCAACACTTCATGAATAATTAATTTACACTCTTCAATAATTCTTCTTCTCATTCAGGTTTTATAACATACACTCTATTTTTTAAGTATCCCAAGAGAAAATAATCGAGGGGTGTCAAATCCGGCGACCTAGCAGGCCATTCTATTTGACCCCTTGGTCCTACCTAGCGATTAGAAAAAGTATTATTGAGGCAAGTTCTTACAGCTGGACCAAATTGAGGAGGCGTTCCATCCTGCTGAAACCATACATATACTTCACTTTACTTCACCTTACTACCCCTTTCTAAAGCTTACGGCACCTTAATACACTTTACTACACCTTACTACACATTACTACACTTTGCTATAGGTACCTTACTACACCTTACTACACTTTACTACACCTTACTACACTAAGGTAGTAAAGTGTAGTAAGGTGTAGTTATGTGTAGTAAGGTGTAGTAAGGTGTAATAAAGTGTAGTAAAGTGTAGTAAGGTATAGTAAGGTGTAGTAAAGTGTAGTAAGGTGTAGTAAGGTTTAGTAAAGTGTAGTAAAGTAAAGTAAGGTGTAGTAAAGTGAAGTAAGGTATAGTAAAGTGTTGTAAGATGTAGTAAGCTGTAGTAAGGTGTAGTAAGGTATAGTAAGAGTTATTAAAGTGTAGTAAAGTAAAGTAAGGTGTAGTAAAGTGTAGTAAGGTGTAGTAATGTGTGGTAAAGTGAAGTAAGGTGTAGTAAAGTGTAGTAAGGTGTAGTAAGGTGTAGTAAAGTGTAGTTATGTATAGTAAGGTGTAGTAAAGTGTAGTAAGGTGTAGTAGGGTGTAGTAAGGTGTAGTAAGGTGTAGTAAGGTGTAGTAAGGTGTAGTAAGGTGTAGTAAGGTGTATTTAAGTGTAGTAAGGTGTATTAAGGTGTAGTAAAGTGTAGTAAAGTGTAGTAATATGTAGTAAGGTGGAGTAAAATGTAGTAAGGTGTAGTAAAGTGCAGTAAGGTGTAGTAAGGTGTAGTAAGGTGTAGTAAGGTGTAGTAAGGTGCAGTAAGGTGTAGTAAAGTGTAGTAAGGTGTAGTAAAGTGTAGTAGTATATCTTTAATCGTATAATGTTCTCTAATTTGATTTATTTCATAAACTAATGGGCTTAGCCATATGACATGTTACAAAATAATTGTTCAGAATGTTTATTCACATCAGAAAATGCAGTACAAAAGTAATCATTCCATTTAAAAAAACAACAGTCTAATTGGCAGGTAGACTTTTCAAAATCTCACAACTTCTATGCAAGAAGTTTTTTAATAATGTGCGCCATTTTCGAAATAATTTACCGGTCCGGGACTTTTTACACTTAGTGTATATGACTGAATACACAAATTTGCACCACAGCTTACTAAGCTGTGCTTGCACTATGGTAAATAAATCATTGATGGTTCGTTAAACGAAAATAAGTACGCAATCACGAAATGCAACTTATTGTTCTGTTTATCTCGCTCATTATTCAGGGAAAAGTGAATCCCCTATATTTACATGTGATGATCGACTATATAAAATTGCCCAACACGAGTATTTCAAAACAAAACAGATAATATATTTCTGAACGCTTTTAAACACTCGCTCTATCCAAAAAGCTAATAATTATCCTTTCAAAATGAAGGTTTTAATTATTGTGACACTCATGACTGTATTGTGCTTTTGCAGTACTTTAGGAAACGAGCAAGAGGTTCCTGAGGGTAAGTTACTTTACGTACCATAATATAAGATATCGACCACTTCTGGTGGTGTAAAGTCTGGCTGGCGCAACGCATTCCCAATAAGTAATCTGCACTGATTAGTTACTTTTAGGTAAATTTCTTACAGAAATGTACCTATTGCGATCGTTCACACTTTTGAATTTCGAAAAAATTTCAACGCCATGATGTTATATGTCCATAAGTTAGTCCAAAAAAACATTTGGTTCAAAAGTTTATATATATATATATATGGGATATTACGAAATACATGATAGAGGTCGCAGTTTTGGAGGTATCAAGTTTAAATTTGCTACAAAAATCAATCTCTCAAATATATCGGCCGAGTTCGTTACTGGGCAATATCGGGTAAGTAGTTTCAAAATGGCGACCGTTCAAACATTTAAAAAAATTATCAAAAAAGAGCCGTAGTGTAAATATCATCAAAAATAATTTTAGGTTATAGATATAATCAATACCTACAGCTTTTGTTCGAAGCAATTTTCCATAAAATGCACATATAAAAAAATAAAAATTAATAAAGAAAAAATGAGAAATATTGATAAAACATGAACACTCAATATAATTTTTGATGTAATTGTACATTTTCTGGAAATCTTAATATAGACCCTGATTAAAAAAATATATAGTATATTTACTGAAAAGAAATAGGCGAAAAAAGAATCTGCCTTGAAGTGGAACGCGAACCCTGTCTGCTTTATATTCAACAGCCAAAACAAAAACCTCTAACCGCAAGGCTATGACACATACGGAAATGTTTTGTAATAACATGTAGGTATACCAATGAAAAAGTTGTTAAAATGTCAATTCAATGAATTTTGAGAAATTTACCTTTCCGCTGATTACAGGCCATCTGGATTTTTTGTTTTAAAATGTCCGTAATAGTTTCAAATCAGGTTTATGTGATAAGAAAATTTAAAAAAGTAACAAGAAAACCTAAAAATGTTTTTTTATGGGATTTTTGTATGAAGTCAAGACTGTAACTGACGGTGCTAACGATGGATATACGTAATTCCTGTTTTTTTTTGTTCGTTAAACGTGTCAAATTTCAAAAATTGTAATTGAATAATTCCAGTTCAAATAAGAAGTAAATTATATTTGTTTTTACTTTTATGTTATTTCGCGATCAGACCAAAAAATGTTTTTTTATTTTTTTACTTTGATCACATATTTCCAATATCTTATATTGTTTTAGATTGCCCCTATTAGGTCAACTACTTAGTACTTTATAGTTTTTGACCGACTTTCCATACGGAGGAGGATACAATTCGCCAACATTTTTATGCGGTTCTTTCGATATTCATGATTCTTTTTTCATTTGAAAGAAGACTATTAAGAGTTGGTCCCAATGAAAAAACATCGACATTTATCCCTCGAAAACTCTCCCCAAAGGGGGTGGAGTAGGCAATTTTTTTTCGAAAATAATGTTTATTCTATTGTTGGTGGTACTTTTGAAGTTGGTGCCAGAAAACTACTCAACTACTTATAGCAGCGCAACTTCAAAATGACCACTACCAAAAGAATCAATAAAATCGGTCCTATTTTTAGTCAACGGTGATTGTTAATTTATTTTTGAGATTTTCATGCAATGCAAAAAACAATCGAAAGTGATTTTTTTTTCTGCTTTTCAGAAGCTGAAATCAATATTCCTGAAGACTACCACAGTGATGTAATTCAAGGGGAACGTGTAAAACGTGGAGCATGTGATCCAAACAATTGCGACGCCAACTGTAGATATTGCTTCAATGGTCACTGTGATTGTAACCATCACTAGGTTCATTTTTTTGAAGCAGTAAAGCAACCTTTTATGCACATATAAATGTAACATATTTTTGAGAAGATTAAAATAAAAATGATATCAAAATAAGTATGTTTACCCATTTCACCTGACGACGTTCTACTCTAAGAGTAGCATTTTCATAAAGTTAAGCTAAAAATGACGTATTGTATGTCACAACCTTTGTCTTGGAAAATATAAATGAACATTTAACATCTTAGCTAAAAGATACACAGGCGTATCCATAACCTAATCTTAGTTCAGTACTATCTAGTATCGTATTAAAATAAAAACAAAACACTATCCTACCATCAAACACTGAAATAAGAGTCATAAACCTAATTTAAGGTTATGTTAGTTAGATTGCAGCACAGTCAGAGAAAACTGAGTCGAGCACAGTACAGTCATCATTTACCACCGCGGAATGAAGGTTATGTCTCTGTCAGTTGTGTGCTCTGGTCTTAGACTAGGAAAGACAGACAGAAATTCTAAAAACTGTTGTTTAAGCTTCTGTTGCCCCCATATTATCTTTTCTTAAATATTTTTAATGTACAGCCTGTTACAATTTTATTATATGTGGATTATAGATGTGGATGTATAGATTCCAAAATGTCAATGTTCAACATAACTCATATATACAGGGTGGTTCATTAATAATTGCAAATATTTTGACTAATAAACATTGGACTCAAATATCTAGAAAAATAAAAAATATTGTTAAGTAGAATGGGTTGGTTATTTTCATAGACATATAAGATTTACTGTGGGTCCCCTAAAAATAATACGGTCCAGTATTTTAGTACTAATTACCGGACCACCGCCATGCTATATGACCCTCAATCTGCTAGTTACTATGTCTAATAATCTATATTATGGTTATTTATATAGTAAGTTGGAGAAAATTTATAATTTAACAACAACTACTGTACAGAGACGTACAGTTCAGGAAGGGTCACCCACAGAGATGCAGCTGTATTTAGACAATTTAAAGTATGTGAAGAACACATAAAGGTATTATTCTTTATTTGCTTTGTTGATTGTAGTATTTCTAATTGTTTTCGATGGGACCAGTATACCTCCTCCGTTCGAAAATCTATAAAATATTACGATACAAAATGAAGGGAACGTTGTTAAAAAGAAATAAATGCACAGATGAATTATTGTATATCATCATCTGGAAAATACATTTTATTGCGTTTGACATTACCTACTAAAAATGTAAGTATGGCTTTATTCTGTTGAGGCCCTACATATTTTAGAGCTATATAGTCTCTGTAGACAATGGTTTCGTTTCTGTAAGAAAACTTCTCTTACGATACCAATACTTGTACCAAGAAAAGAAATATTAGTTATTAGTTAAAACCTGTAATTTTTTAACATCACTTTGATAAAAGCATATTTCAGAATATTATAGATGATCGAATATAACTCAGATCAATATAATTATGGAAATAGTTTTCAATAAAACAATTTATTTATAAATATAACAATATACAATGTGATGGTTCTACATAATGATTTGGTGAGCAAGTATTCAAAGTTTGATTGTCTATCCTACAAAATTTAGCCTCATAGTAGGTATTAGAAGATTATGAGCTCTTCTTTCCTTCAGAAGAAATTCTTCAACTTCAGGCTCGTTTGCTTTCATCTATCCACTGAAGTTTGGTCTCATGGTTGGTCTTGGCAAGTATGGGCGACCATTGGAACCTCTTTTCTCTCTTACAAGTTCATCTCCTACTTCAGGCTCATCAGCTTCCCTCTTTCCTCTAAAGTTTGGCCTCATAGTTGGTCTTGGTAGATAAGGACGACCGTTATGAGCTCTTCGTTCCCTCACAAGAACTTCTTCTACTTCAGGCCCTTCAGCTTCCCGCTTTCCCCTGAAGTTTGGTCGCATTGTTGGTCTTGGTAAATATGGGCGACCGTTAGAAGCTCTTTTCTCTCTTACACGTTCATCTTCTACTTCAGGCTCCTCAGCTTCCCTCTTTCCTCTAAAATTTGGTCTCATGGTTGGTCTTGGTAAGTATGGACGACCATTAGAACTTCTTTTCTCCCTTACAAGTCCATCTTCCATCTCGGGGACATCAACCTCCCTCTTTCCTCTAAAATTTGGTCTCATGGTTGGTCTTGGTAAATATGGGCGACCGTTAGAAGCTCTTTTCTCTCTTACAAGTTCATCTTCTACTTCAGGCTCGTCAGCTTCCCTCTTTCCTCTAAAATTTGGTCTCATGGTCGGTCTTGGTAAGTATGGGCGACCGTTAGAAGCTCTTTTCTCCCTTACAAGTTCATCTTCTACTTCAGGCTCGTCAGCTTCCCTCTTTCCTCTAAAATTTGGTCTCATGGTCGGTCTTGGTAAGTATGGGCGACCATTAGAAGCTCTTTTCTCTCTTACAAGTTCATCTTCTATCTCGGGGACATCAGCTTCCCTCTTTCCTCTGTAGTTGGGTCTCATTGTTGGTCTTGGTAAATATGGGCGACCATTGTGAGCTGGAGATCTTCGATCTCTTACTGGTAAGAGAAAATACAAATATTTAATTTTGGGGTATTTTTCAAATAAAAGGTATATGGAGAAACGTAAAAACTGATTGTAAAACAATTGGCATAAAGTAAATATCTAATGGAAATATGATTATTGAGATTGTTCTCAATTAAATAAATCAATAGATACTTACAGAGTACTTCTGAACTGTCAGCATTTTCCAATGCCTGCTCACCATTTTTTGCAACTACTGCAATTTCAAAATAATGGTAACATATTCACATTTAAAAAAAATAATTTAATTTTACCTTCTTCCAGTTCAGCAAGGCCAACACCCACCAGTGCAACGCAAACTAGTAATATGAACCTCATTGTTATTGTACGATTTATTATTCACCAAATGTTTAACAGCTATTATATCTTCTCGATAGCTGGTTGCTTATTTTATACTTTTATTTGGACCAACGTTTTCCCACTAGGCGATAAAAGGGGATTCCTTTAATACTCTCGACGGTATGTTGTGAGTATCGATTTATTTATTGTTAGTGTTAGTATAATATCTTGATACGTGTTTTCTTTTAATTCAAGGATAATGCACATAGGAATATGATTCTTCTATTAAAATTAATAGCTATCAAATTGAAAAAAGAAATACAGAAGATGTCAGAATTGGAAGCAGAAGTAGATCCTTTAACCATGTAAATGATTGTAATTTAATAATAATTCTATTGGTACTGGTAATTTTGAAGTTGTGGAATTATAGACTGAAAACTTTTGGCACCAACTTCAAAAGTACCAGTATCAATAGAATTAATATTATTTCGTATTTTTCAGTGCACCAACTAATGAAGTCGATTCAATTTTCAGCAAAAAAAAATTCAAGTCACCAAATAAGATAATGCGTTGCTTATACTATTCAGAGATTTAGAAACATCGAGCTAATACACATATTTCATACTTTCTCACTGTTCTAACTCGGAAACCGTATTTTTTTTGAAAAATGTCCAATTTAAATGTTGCTACATATAATCTCTTCTTTAATTTGGCTGTCTCATACTTTGAATTTTCGAAAAAAAAAATGCCATTTCTGGAAAAGGTCTCTACTTTAATGTCACAAATTTTCGAAAAAAATTGTCTCCTACATCCCCTTTGGGAGAAGTTTTCGAGGGAAAGAATACGTTGAATGTCGATTTTTTTTATTGAACCAACTGTTAATAGTCTGCTTTCCAATGAAAAAAGAATCAAGAAGATAAAAAAAAACACAGACAAGCAGTCGCATAATATACCTCGTCCATTTGATTCGTCAGTCAAAAATAGACAGTTTTACTTTAAGAATCCACTACATAATGAAAATGAATGTTTGCTTCTTTGACCGACTTCCAAACAAAGGTGGTAAACAATTCGATTATTTGTCTACTTTTTGTTCGGACGTTTCGCACAGCCAAGCCGATCCAATTTTGCTGATGTTTGTTTCAAATAAGATAGTTGACAGTTGGTCCCATCGAAAAAAATAATGTAAATTCAACAATGCATTTACCCAAAAAAGTTGCGCTAAAGGATGAGAACGAGTCTCTTATCGAAAATGCAAGCTTTTGACGGCAACGTTTAAATTGAATAATTTGAAAAATATATATCTGTTTTCCACTTACATCAATTAATTGTTAAGTTTGCAGATGGGGGTTTCCCTTATGTTTTGAAATGTTTAAATATAAGCGATCAACAATTCTGACGACTAATAATACACTCAAAGTTGAGAAATAAAACTTTCTTACAAAAACTTTATTGATACACTGAACATTACAAAATAAAATTATTTCTATTGGTTCTGGGACTTTTGAAATTGGTGCTAAAAGTCTTTTACCTACCTATACCTGCCCAATTTAATTAATAATTACCAATACCAACAGAATTAACTTATAGAATGTGTCCTATTTTAGAAAAAAAATATTTTTTCCTTCTAAATTATCTGTTATTTAAAAGTCTTGATTGAAACATTACATATAATTATTAATGCAGATCATTTTTCTTTTAGATATCCTTGAATATGTTTACCAAATTTATCAACAATACTGTCGATACACAAGTAGTTACTGCGAAAGTATAAAAGGAATCCCCTTTTTATTGACAAGTGTGAAAGCCTCGTGGGTCGAAATTATAGTATAAAAGAAGTGATTAACTATCGAGAAGACATCACTCTGTTATTGAACATTTACTCGATAGTAGCTCATACAATAATAACAATGAGGTTCATTTTATTAGTTTGTATCGCACTGATCGGTGTTGGTGCTCTAGCTGACAAGGAAGAAGGTAAAATTAGATTTATTTTTTAAAATTTGAATATTTTACCATTATTTTTAAATTACAGTAGTTGCCAACAGTGGTGAGCAGGCATTGGAAAATGCCGACAGTTCAGAAGTACTCTGTAAGTATCTATTGATTTATTTAATTGAGAACAATGTCAATAATTATATTTCCATTAGATATTTATTTTATACAAATTGTTCAACAATTCAGTTTCAACGTTTCTCAATATACCACATATAAAAAAAATATCCCAAAATAAAGTATTTGTATTTTGTATAAACAGTAAGGGATCGAAGATCTCCAGCTCACAATGGTCGCCCATATTTACCAAGACCAACAATGAGACCCAACTACAGAGGAAAGAGGGAAGCTGATGTCCCCGAGGTAGAAGATGAACTTGTAAGGGAGAAAAGAGCTTCTAATGGTCGCCCATATTTACCAAGACCAACCATGAGACCAAATTACAGAGGAAAGAGGGAGGTTGATGTCCACGAGTTAGAAGATGAACTTGTAAGAGAGAAAAGAGGTTCTAATGGTCGTCCCTACTTACCAAGACCAACCATGAGACCAAATTTTAGAGGAAAGAGGGAAGCTGATCAGCCTGAAGTAGAAGATGAACTTGTACGGGAAAAAAGAGGTTCTAATGGTCGTCCCTACTTACCAAGACCAACCATGAGACCAAATTTTAGAGGAAAGAGGGAAGCTGACGAGTCTGAAGTAGAAGATGAACTTGTAAGAGAGAAAAGAGGTTCTAATGGTCGTCCATACTTACCCAGACCAACCATGAGACCAAATTACAGAGGAAAGAGGGAGGTTGAGGTCCCCGAGTTAGAAGATGAACTTGTAAGGGAAAAAAGAGGTTCTAATGGTCGTCCATACTTACCAAGACCAACCATGAGACCAAATTTTAGAGGAAAGAGGGAAGCTGATCAGCCTGAAGTAGAAGATGAACTTGTACGGGAAAAAAGAGGTTCTAATGGTCGTCCATACTTACCAAGACCAACCATGAGACCAAATTTTAGAGGAAAGAGGGAAGCTGACGAGCCTGAAGTAGAAGATGAACTTGTGAGAGAGAAAAGAGCTTCTAATGGTCGCCCCTATTTACCAAGACCAACCATGAGACCAAATTTTAGAGGAAAGAGGGAAGCTGATCAGCTTGAAGTAGAAGATGAACTTGTACGGGAAAAAAGAGGTTCTAATGGTCGTCCATACTTACCAAGACCAACCATGAGACCAAATTTTAGAGGAAAGAGGGAAGCTGACGAGCCTGAAGTAGAAGATGAACTTGTAAGAGAGAAAAGAGCTTCTAATGGTCGCCCCTATTTACCAAGACCAACCATGAGGCCAAATTTTAGAGGAAAGAGGGAAGCTGATGAGCCTGAAGTAGAAGATGAACTTGTAAGAGATAAAAGAGCTTCTAACGGTCGCCCATATTTACCAAGACCAACAATGCGACCAAACTTCAAGGGAAAGCGGGAAGCTGAAGGGCCTGAAGTAGAAGAAGTTCTTGTGAGGGAACGAAGAGCCCATAACGGTCGTCCTTATCTACCAAGACCAACTATGAGGCTAAACTTTTTAGGATAAAATAAAACTGTAATGTTTGTTTACAAGGTCGTCCTCAAGCACGATCATATGAAAGTATTTTATCTTAATAACTTGTTATATTTTTAAATAAATAGTTAATTGTTAATATATGTTTTCATAATTATTTTGATACAATTAGCTACATTACTTATGATTTTCAAAATAAAGCTGTAACTGAAAAGTCATAGTTTGGGAAAAATTGTTCAATAGACCAGAAGGAAAACGAATCATTCAAATGACCTCTCTTTCAAAAAGCAATTTCCTTGACTTAGTCGAGTTGAACTCATTGTTAGCAAATCGTATTGTAAAAAGTGAAATAAAAACAGATCAATTGAAAAGATATTAAAATTCAAAAATTAAAATTTTCCTTTGTCGATATTTCACTACCCTTGCACACAAAATAGAAATATCTGTCCAATCACAAGATTTTCGTATTGCACTATCTGACCCATGCATCAAATACCAAAATCCGTCTGATCTAGTCTGGCGATCATTGTTTTTCTTCAGCGTGAATAGGCCAACCAAAATGGTCTCTCTCGATCTCAAATTATTTCAAAGACCAAATACTAAGAAGAGACAATTTCCATCAACGACCAGAAATCATGGGTAGGGTGTTTGCCGTTCACATGCGATGCATTTAGATGATACCCACAATTTTTGACCGACTTAGAAAGACAGGGGGTACACAATTCATCTGTATGTTTGCAATTCTTAATAATAGGTAAATAAAATAATAACATTGGAGGACTAATGAATCTTTATTTATCTATACATATAAAATATACTCATCCACTATTCGAGATATCCCAACCATATCATACCTTAAGTAAAAGACTGTCAAACTTTCAGTGCCTGTGGGACTCTATGTGGTGGGTTCCTTACCTGAAAGTCTATTGTATATTTCTGAACTGTATGGCTGGATTTTGATGGTCTTTCTGTCATGTAGGTATGTATGTAGAATGTTATTAGAACGATCTGGTAGTGGCTGTAAGTGTGACTGAGCCTCCTAGGAGGAGGGTTCCATACCTAATACCTACCCAAAGAAGTATCCCTGAGCTCTATGGCTGAATTTTCTTGGATTTTTCGCTATATTTGTGTGTAGTATGTCACTGAACTGTTTTATAAGAGGGTGTCAGTGCGACTGGGACTTATGGGTGGGGGGTTTCATACCAGAAAATCCCTAAGACATAGGAGAAATTCTAATGCTGTTCTCTCTTCGTGCATGTATGTGAATGGATCTAGGTACATGAGAGTAGTAGGTACTCTAAGGTAGAAGGGTTCCATACTTCAGACATTTTATGACTTTATGTTTTCGTACCACAATGTACTAAAGAGTGCTTTCCCTGGAAGTGCTAGTTATTAAATAAAAAGCAAATTAATTGATAGAAGAGGAAATATTTTATTTAATATTTACAAAACCACATGTCGGCTGGCCACCAAACCCTATATCATTTAATGTGTTGAAAATGCTAGAATATACAGGTACAAAACTCTAGAAAAGAAATAAATAATTTAAAAAAAAACTAGGAGCAACTACATTCGATGATACACAAAAAAGAATAAAATTAGAGTACCTAATGTAAAAATCACAGGGATTTTGAAGGTTATTTTTTAAAAAATATATTTTTTATAGTATTTGAAGAGCTTTTTGGAAGTGAACATGAAACACCCAAAATATTTTATTTGGGACTCTCAATCGACCTCTTTCAAATTGAAAAGAATCATCAAAATAGGTCCACTGGTACAAAAATAAAATAACAGTCGAATTGTAGATGGTTATACCTACTTCTTTTAGGAAGTCGGTCAAATTTTTTATCGAATTCTACACCTCGATTAACGAAAGTTAGCTTTTGAGTAAATGTTGAATTTCGAAGAAGATGCTCCACCATAAAAGATTCTATTCAATTTAGATACCTATATATAATTTTATTAGGTTATTGGAAATTATATATTAAAAAGAAAAACCAGTGCGACTCCTTGTATATGGTAACAGTAAAATTTCAATAATTCCAAATCTTAACCATCGAAATTCAATAAAGGTCACCGACCATGTCAATTGGCTAAATATTATTAAATCGTTTAAGTTGAAAGGGAATTCCCAATCACAGCCTATCGACGACAAATCGTATTCCTTCTCTTGGGGTCAACTTGGTAAACAGCAGGTTATCGAAACAACGTTACGAGATGAACACAAAAAACATATCTGTTATCACTCGTTGCAAGTAGGTACTTACAATTTCTTGGGAATGCTGGAATCCCCTTAGTTTTAAACAAAGTATCTATGTATAAGGTATTATGGGTACCATATATAAATAGATGCAAA
Source organism: Crioceris asparagi (assembly GCA_958507055.1). Classification (NCBI taxonomy): domain Eukaryota; kingdom Metazoa; phylum Arthropoda; class Insecta; order Coleoptera; family Chrysomelidae; genus Crioceris; species Crioceris asparagi. The sequence continues at coordinate 2,358,536 of OY293830.1, forward strand.
ATACGAGAGCATCATACAAAAGTATTTGTTGACAGTATTGGCACTCAGTGAAAAATGATTTCCAAATTTGTACTTTTGGCTATGTTCTGCTGTACTGCATTGGCCTTTATCGACCGTAATAATGGTCGTAGACATGGTGAGTTTAATCAAAATATACTATAGATCTATTTTTGTATACGGGCAAAAAATATCAAGAACCAGCTTTCTTGACCGACGTTGTCCTATCTAAATTTCAGTAAAACCATTTGTGAATGTGAATTATATATTTTTTACCAAAAATAGAACTTTATTAGTTGGTGCACTGAAAAATACAAACTAATATCAATTCTATTGGTACTGGAAATTTTGAAGTTCTGCACTTGGAGTTGCATTGAAAACTTTTGGCAATAACTTCAAAAATACCAGAACCAATAGAATTAATAGTATTTTGTATTTTGCAGTGCACCAACTAATAAAGTCGGTCCAATTTTATGTAAATAAAAAATTATAAAAATTAGACATTAGAATAAAAAAGATAGTATTTTATTTATGCTTATTCAGGGCTTTCATAATTATCGCGGAAATGCACATATTTCAGATTGTACAACTGCTGTCACTCGGAAACCTATGATTTTTTGGAAAATATCCAATTTCAAAGGACCGGATATGATCTCGTCTTTAATTTTAACATCTCAAATTTTAGATTTTCGAAAAAAATTGCCCTCTCCATCCTCTTAGGGAGAAGTTTGAAAGGACATGTTAAATGACGTTTTTTATGGGACAAATTCGCAATGGTCCTCTATCAAATGAAAAGAAGAATCTTGAAAATCGGAGCACGTTTATTATAGGCGCGAACATCCCTAAAAAAACATGCAGACAGTCAAATTGTATAACTGCTCCAGTTGGTTCGTCGGTCAAAAAATGTATTAAGAGAGATCGTAAAACAATAAAATATTTGATGTCCTGTCCCTCAAGAAATTCTCCCAAAGAGAATGGATGGGGCAATTTTTTGCGAAAATTTGAGACGAAAATATTGAAAAAGAGACCATATTCGGCAATGTTTAAATAGGAGTTTTAAAAAAATATATACGAACAGCAGTGGAAAAGTGTGAAATATGAGTGTCTCCGGCATATGGTGAAAATTAGATTTTTAAATCTCTGAATATGTATAAGCAAAGAATTATCTTCTTTGGTGAACGTTGAATAATTCTAATGAATAATTTTGCATTTAAAAGAGTGAAATAAATATTTTTTACCGAAAATATTGGACCGACGTTATTAGCTGGTGCACTGAAAAATAGGAACTATTATTAATTCTATTTTTTCTGGCACTTTTGCAGTTGATGTCATAAGTTTTTAATCTAACTGCAATTGCACAACTACAAAAGTACCAGCACCAATGGAATTAATATTATTTTGTATTATTCAGGGCCCCAACTACATAATAAAGTCGGTCCAATTTTTTGTAAAGAATATTTTTTGTTAAAAGACCATTCAAACAATAACTTTCGATAAATAAATAATTTTGTATCAGCTTTGTTTTTTGTTTAATTTCAGGTTCTTACGAGAGGCCTGGACGACCAGGAGTACCAACTTTGCCTCCATTCAATCCCAGATTTCGCAGAGAAGTGTAACCTTTGATAGAACATGGTGAGTTACAAAAACTAGGATCGGCTTTATTAGATGAGACATTATAAAATACAAAATAATATTTATTATTTTTAAAAAATATAACGTACTTATTGTTTCGGTATTTCCAGACTTTCTAGCCACCCGGTATAACTGATTTTGCAACATTGATCTTTCCCAGTACACAGAAAACCATTGATTATTTGAAAAAATTCAAATATTGATCTTTCCTCGACAATGACATTTAAAATTTTAAATTAAAAAGATTGGCTTCTGGAATATTTTACGTACCTTAAAAGTGACAAAAAAGAAACCCCCATAGACTTGTTGCTTGACTGCTAAGTTGCAGAAAAAATAAAATGATCTCTTAGATCTACATCTAGTTGAAACGAATTTAAATTCAATTATTCAAAAACAAAACAGAATCAGCTTAACAGTTCTCTTTATATACGACCTGAGTTGGTGATCAGGTAATCTCAGAAAGTCTTATGACATGACAACACTGTAATACTATACTTATAAATTTCAAAATATGATTTCTATTCTATTAGTGAATTTGACTGAATTCTTTTGGTTAATCGTGAAATACATAGCACTGATTTATAATTAATATTTATACCTAAAGAGCGATCTGTAAGATCGATTGGTTCACAATGGCCACCACGCCCACCACCTTTCAATCCGCATGGAAGACGCCCTTACCCTTTGCGACCACGCAGAGATGTTGTCGAAGAAGAAGAAGTCATTCCTGAAATTTTGGGTAAGTAATTTTACAAAAGGCTACACTACCTTCAAGAGTACTATAGAATTACCCATGTTGTGTAATTTTTTTTTAGTAAGAGACCGCCGTGCTGAAAGACCTCAATATCTTCCAAGACCTACCATGAGGCCAAACTGGTCTTGATTTAACGTACTTATCATAAAAAATGTTATTGTTATTATGTAATTTTACTCGAAAAGATACTACAATAAATAATAATACTTAAGGCAACACAAAAAGCATTTTGTATATTTGCTTCCTTTATTTCGATCATTCCTTTTATAAATGTGATGTTGTTATACACAGATTCATTATGAATTGTTTTATTTAATATCTATTTTCATAAGCAAATTAAATAAGATTTAATAACAATAAGTTATAGCGGGCGCCATCTCTGGAGCAGAACCTACAAACGCAGCGCGAGTAGACCATTTATTCTATAATCTATGGAGTAGACCAAGCCAGTGTCAATATCCTGCCACAGATGGCGAGAGCGTTACCCGTGTTTTCGTTTCACAATCTAGCAAAGTTTTTGCCCGGGAAGTGCCGAGAAAAACAGCTAGTAAAATAATTATAATTGATTTATAGTTTAAAATATTTCAATGAAATACAGCAATAATTCAAAAAATTAAATACTTCTACTTAGAGAAAAGAAAAAAATGGTAATGCTGGAAAATACAGAAGTTGTAAGAAATATAACCATATACCTAGGTATGTAATAATTTAACTGAAAAAAAAAATAGTTTTATAATCTGTATTAATATTTCCGATTAGTAAAGCAGCATAAATATAACCATATACCTACCTATGTACTAATTTAACTGAATGAAAGAAAAAATAATAATGCTGGTAATTAAAAAAATACATATCGATTTTGAAAATGTCATATAATTATCATATTATGTTCCTGGAATAAAAAAGTTCCAAACATTAAATGAAAAAACATAATCATGAATGTTTTGGGAAAATAATTTAAGAGCGTTATTGTCCCTTTCCCTAATACAAGATAGGTAGATATCGTAGTAAGGCTGGTGAAACAACAGCAAAAAAATGTCTCGACTTACCACATGCTATTGCATTATCGTAATTCCTTTCATCCAAACACTAGACAACCTTGGGGTACCATAAAGTGTAAAAATAAAAGGAAGGAGAAGAACTTCACGTAAAGTTTACAGATAAACTCGATTTAACTCACAATTAACGGGTTTTTAAATACCTAGTTAAAGACTGGGATTTTGTAAAGAAGTGTCAAATATACAACTGTGAGAAAAATTCCAGGAACGAATATACTGTATCATTTGCAGTACCTAAATCAGTGAAAAAATAAGCAATGGAAAAGTAAAATAAAAAACACTCACAATTTTGTTTAAAAATAAGTTATGAAAAGGAATAAGTATTCTGTCTACCTGAACTAAAATCATCCAAATATTTAACACTCTATATAAACACCCAGCAAACATGATGTTGCGAACCGTGGGTTATGTGACAGCAGTTCTGTCAAGTATTTCTCACAAAATCTCTACTGACACTAGTAAATGTGACTAGATACCGTCCATATATATTACCTACCTATATCATGGGAATCAATCAAAATTTCTGATATCGACTATCTACACATATTTTGATGGTCCACCCAATTCAAAAGGGTGGCGTATAAATTAAACGGGCCAGTGGCAGCAGGGTAAGACATCCATACACCAAAATGGCAGATACAGAACCCATGTCCATAACGGACTTTGACTGGCTGCACGACTTGACGCTGTACCAACATCCACCCACCATGTTCACCTTGTGGTACCTGGGTTTGTTGGTAAATGCCGTCTGGGATCCAATCAAGGATTTAATCAACAGCCTCATGGAAGGCTCTGGTGGTGATGGTGGCGACGGCGGTGGTGGTGAAAAAAAAGCTGCCGAAGATAAGAAAGAGGATGACAAACCTGCTGAGGGAGAAGGTGAGGCGCCAGCTGAGGGCGAGGGTGGTGAGAAAGCAGAAGGAGAAGGTGAGGGGGGTGAAGAAGGTGGCGAAGCAGACGCAGAAGGAGAAGGTGAGGAGGCAGCTGCAGAAGGAGAAGGCGGTGGTGAAGCTGAGGCACCAGCCGAAGAAGGTGCTGCAGAAGAAGGCGCTTGAATAAATCAAGCATCAATATTTGACATAAATTTACTTGTGGTATATAAAAATATTTATATATTCAAATGCGGTTTCATTCAAGTGTTCTCGATATATTGAAATAGTATCGTTCAAATGCCTTTTCAGTTTATTATTATTATTATTCTTGTGGTATAGTTCATTGTGTTCTCTTTTGTTCCTACAAACTACCATATTTAGTATTCACCGAACGTTGTAACCAGGTCCGATTTGTCCCTTTTTTTAACTGATCCTTGATCCGTTGTGTTGCTGAAAACTGTAACGTTTCTATTTTGATAAAACTTTTGATTCAAGAGCATTCCCGGGAGCTTGTTGCTATTTTCCCAAGACTTGTTTTGCAAGATTTGCGAATATGGGAGAAAAAACACTCAATTATACATATTGGCCTACACCAAAATTGAATGAGTTTTTCAGTAAGCTGAAAAAATGATTGTCGCTCTGGTGGTGATGATTATTCTAATTGGCTTACTATAGGATAACAAAACTGTAATGTAAGTAACAAAGAGAAGGAATAACTCCAATGAAATCTCGTGCAGTTGAACAGACACATAATAGGGTGCGAATAAATATCCCGTTATAATATTTTTAATTCTAGAAAATTCCTACAAACTGCTATCTTTCAAGGCAGCTATGGGGCCAATGTTGAACAAAACAATCTAAGCATTCACCTAAGAGTCTACTTATTAAGAATCGAACTCGGGTTTAATAAAAAAACAAAGTTAAGATTCACATATTTTATTTCCAGATCATTCACTATAAGACGGCTTATTCAAATCTTTTGAAAAATATATTCCTCATATTGGTCAATTCTGTAAGCAAAACGATACTGTAGCTTATTATAAAACATCAGTCTTTTATTTCGAAATTTTGAAATGCATTCCTAAGGAAACCGTATATGACAGCCTTCAATTATTCCCAGGAGATTTTCGAGTTACAAAATAATCATTTCAGATTGACCTTCATGTTATATTTATATATACATCTACTACATTTTATGGGATGCTTACAGAACTGGCCCAATGTCAAAAAATTGAAGCAAATTCCAAATCACATAAAACAGATACATTAGTTATTTATATCAACGGAAAAATAGGTCCAAATTAGTATTGGAAATGTCAATCGGAAGGTGAAATATTTTGAGCTGCAGCCACAAGAGTATCGTGTATTTCTTTGGTGTATGATACTTGAGCTGTCGCAGTGGCCAGAAACTGAGGATATGTTAATGTGTTGTCACTCAGTCCTAAATTATCGCTTCGTTGTGGCGCCACTTGCAAATTCAAGTAGCGATTACTGCTATCTTGTTGAGTTAAACATTTCAGGGACGTTTTCTACAACAGACAAAATTGTTAATATTTATATTAGATAAAATATATATCTCAACGTACCAAATGTAGTTCTATTTGATCACAGATGGAATAGAATTCTTCCAAGTTTTTATCGAAACGGGGTATCTGAACATCCACACCTTTCCTTTATAGTAAAAAATGGATGAAACATAAACCTTATATGTAAAACAGTTGTACTTACTGTGATCCAATGTCAATTTGGCTATTTTGATTTAATGTTTGGGCAGCAGTTTTTATTGTGTTCTACAATCAATAAAATATATATAAAATATATATTAGTATCATATAACATTGCTTACGGATAAGGATTCTCTCAAAGGTCCGATGAGAGATTTGATTTTTGAAATGTTATCCAAGTGCTGCTGTTGAGGTTGTTGTTGCTGCTGCTGCTGTTGTTGTTGCTGTTGTACTTGCACCTGTTGTTGTTGCACAACTTGCTGGTTCTGTAACATTCCCATGTTCATCATTTTGCAAGTATTTCTTTGAAAACGACAACAATAACAATGTAAAAGAATATATAATATAAAGTGAGGTTAAGTGAAAGTTGTCAGTGTCAGTCATAGAATTGACGTTTTGACATTATGTAGAGAGGTCAGAACCACAGAAGCTTCATAATCTAAGATCATAAGCACTTGTTTTATGCGTATTGACAAGAAAAATATGTTATTTTGAAAATATAAAAATTGATATAAAAAGAAAACGAAGACAAATCATCAATGATATAAATCTCAGTTATAATTATCGATTAGTTCAAAATTTGTTCTAATGCGTAAATAATTTATTTAGTTGCTCATTTGAACTGCTCTTGTCATGGGTCAAAATCATATGATCAATCAAGTGTTCTAAACTTCACAACCTTCATTTTCACTAATTTGTTGAGGCGTTGTCTGTAAGAGTTTGTCCTGAATATTGGACATAATTTCATCTTGATTTGTTGAGAAATAGTTAAGAAAAACTCTTCACCATGGCTCTAAGTGACGCTGATGTTCAAAAACAGGTAATAATTAGTTTTTCAAACTTTTAGAAAGACATTTACAAGACCCCATCATGCACTTGTGTGATGAATGATTTTAAATTTGATCCCACATTTTGGAAGTGTTAAGCCTAAAACTATCACCTTTTTGCCATGTAGATCAAGCATATGATGGCTTTCATTGAGCAAGAAGCCAATGAAAAAGCCGAAGAAATCGATGCTAAGGCTGAGGAGGAGTTCAACATTGAAAAAGGCCGTTTGGTTCAGCAACAACGTCTCAAGATCATGGAATACTATGAGAAGAAGGAGAAACAAGTCGAACTCCAAAAGAAAATGTAAGAATCATTCAATATTCAAATCCATCATGATCATGTGACACGAATCGTTTTACAGCCAATCTTCGAACATGTTGAACCAGGCAAGATTGAAGGTGCTCAAAGTAAGAGAGGACCATGTACGTGCTGTTTTGGAAGATGCTCGCAAGAAACTTGGCCAAGTCACCAATGACGAGGGCAGATATACTCAAATCCTCGAGAGCCTCATCTTGCAAGGACTCTATCAAGTAAGTACCTATTTTGTTATTATATATAATCTAAAGTAGAGGTTATCAGATGATCTCGGTGCGAGCATGCTTCTAATTCTTTTGATAAATTTAATAATTTCAATAGCTTTTATTTTGAGAATCAGTTTTGGTATTTAAGGTATGTTATACTAATCTTTATAGACGACTTACACTCAAATACTCGAGAACCTTATTCTGCAAGGGTTGTATCAGGTGAGAATAACTTAGGATCCAAATAACACTTAAAGGTTGTGGGAAAAAAATCTCATTATTTTGCCTTTAAACATGTGAATGTAAATAAATGTACCGATACTAAACCTGCTTTAAATTTATGATAACTGAATAAGACAGAATGATATTTATTTTATTGGTTCTAGAATAACAAACTTAACTTACTAACAAACTAAACTATTACCGAACAAAGATTTGTTTATGACAAAACCCACTACTAACTGATGTAATGTTAAACTAACCTTAAAAAACAATTGTTTTTTTTAAGTAAGTTATTAGGATAGTGTTTTGTGTTTCTTTTTCGAAACTATTTTAATTTTATAATCTCTTCCTTCCTTTGAAACTGAATTTAATTACTATTTCATTAACCGTTCAGCTTATACAGGTTATATTATTTCTTAATGTTTTAAATATCATGACAGTCAAAAACAAAATTTCCATATATTCTGAGACAATAATTTTCCCAAATACTTCATCGTAGGCATGTATTAGTTTTGATACCAATTACCAATTAAAATTTATTTTGGAAGGTACTGAACTTCAAATGACCAATGATTAAAAAACTGAACAATGAATTGATCTTAATTTCAAATCTTTATTTCACAATGTAGCAGTTTTTTTAATTGAATTCCACGGAGAGGTTTTGCTAAAGACTGGAGACTTGAAAAAGATTATTTTTGACCGATCTCCCAAAAGAAGGAGATATACAATTAAGTTAGTTATTCATTTTCGACACGAAAAACTTGGCAATTGAGAAAAGAGCTGTTGAAATTGTATAACATTGAAATTTAGAAGAAGTCTATCAATATTGAATTCACCAATAATAACTGCCAACTTTGTTTTTTGAATCATCGTTAGCCTGTATAGGCTTCTCCCGCTCTAAACTAGATGTTATTTTGGTTGCAGCTGTTCGAGAAGGAGGTTACGATTCGTGTAAGGCCTCAGGACAGGGAGCTGGTCAAATCCCTTTTGCCAACTGTGGCAACAAAGTACAAGGATGCCACTGGCAAAGACATCAATCTAAAAATCGACGATGAGCTCCAACTGTCAGTCGAAACTACCGGTGGCATTGAATTGTTGGCCCAGCGTAATAAAATTAGGATTAATAATACATTGGAGGCACGATTGGATTTGATTTCAGCCCAGTTGGTGCCTCAGATCCGTAATGCCCTATTCGGACGTAATGTTAACAGGAAATTCACCGATTAAATAATTTTGTTCTGTTATCGATCTAAGTCAGATATTATTATATAATATTAATTTGTCTAAAATTATGCAATAGTATTAAATTGTTCCATTTAAAAGATGTTTGTTGAATTTTAATCTAAAACTTTGTACATAAGAAAAGAGATGTTTTTTTCTTTCTAAAAAAAACTATTCCATTTATCAGTAGTATTATTTTTGCTTCTAGATTTAGAGACAATATATTGGTAGTTTGAAGAAAAATTTACATCAATCTTATTACATACAGTATGTACAGTGTATATTGTGTTGAATAAAAATGAATGTTGATACAACACTAATTTTGTGTTTTATGAAGCAAAGAAGCTTCTTGGCGCTGGGGGTGGGGACTGAGTAAAATATAAAAAATAGCTCGGGAGGGGCTCATCTGGAATGGGTTCCAAATTCAGGAATCCTAACTAATATTATAAATGCGAAAGTAAGTTTGTTTGTTAAACTTTCACGCCTAAACCACAGAACTGATTTTGATGAGATTTGGTACAGAGACAGACTAGCCCTTGGGAAAGAACATAGGCTACCTTTTATTGCCTCTGGGACTCTAAGCGATGGGTTCTGTACAATGACCTATTAACAGAGATAGACGGAACTGTAAACAATATATTGTGTTGACATCATCCCTTGTTCGGCCACGCCTCATCGCATATCAGCTTTCCCCCCCATTATTTAAATACTTGGTGTGGTGTTTTGGTTGTTTTTGAATATTCTATTATATTCTTTGGTTTCAAAACTTGAAAAAATGAGTAGGCGTTGCGAAGTGTGCAATAAAATAGAAGCCACGAATCCAAAAGTAAGTTTTCATCGGTAAGTAGCCCGTCTATATTAAAATTTGGTAACTTATATATTTGTATTTTGAAAGAACATTATCGACATATAAACGTCGGTAATGGGCGTAGTAAAGAAATTATTAACTAATCATTGGTCGTATCCACAGCGATGTCTGATTAGTAATCAAAAAGTTGACGTCTTTAATATGACAGCTATCAAAAAAACATAGTGTGACATAACCTACATTTTGTTTCAGATATTTCCCAATTCTATCTATCGTTCCGTTTACCACATAATCTTTTTCATTATAAACATATTGAATGGAAAATACTTTTTCTTCTTCCATTTTCAATTCATCTAAAATGTGTAGTTGTAGAATTGAATTATTTAAAATCTTTTGACAACTGTCAGTTTAATAAATGAACTAATCAGTAATCAGTCGTGTCCTCAAGAGACACATTTTTGATTACTGATTACTAATCGATTGGTAATCAGACTCAGCTGTGGACACGTCCAATGTTATTTCATTAAAGAGGTTTGTATATTGTTTGCGCTTTTCAAATCCTAGACTTTAAAAAAGAATTATACAGACCTATTTAATAATATTGCTGAAACATGCAACTTTCGCATATTGACCGTTTCTCACCAAGTTCCAGATTTATTTTGTGGTATTAATTATTTCGACGTATAGCAAATGAAACCTAAAAGAACGAGACGCCACTCGTTTCATATTTTCTATTCGAAGAAAACGAGTGCAGTGAGGCGGGGTTTAGTTAAAACGGTTGTATCCCCCTTCTGACCGCTTCCACAGCTTATCCCCCCAAAGACGTTGTCAACAAACAAAACAAAACCTATTTTATCAATGAAGTGTTCTGTCTATCTCTGTTAGTAAGTAGGTCATTGGTTCCGTACCTGAAAATTGTATATCTCTGAACTCTGTGGCAGGATTTTGATGGTTTTTTTTATCATGTATGTTTGTAGAATTTATTGGAATGATCTGGTAGTGGCCGTAAGTTTAATAGGCCTCCAAGGTGGAGGGTTCTATAAGTTCTATAAATGTAATACCCAAAGAAATATCTTTTGAGCTCTATGGCTCAATTTTCGTGGATTATTCGCTATGTTTGTGTGTAGTATGTCACTGGACTGTATTGTGAGAGTTTGCCAGTGCAAATGAGACTAAAAGGTGGAGGGTTCCATTCCGGAAAATCCCTAAGACATATATAGGAAACATACTCATGTTATTCTCTCTTGGTGAATGGATCTGGGTTGGTGTTCGGACTGGTTCTGCGTGCGAGTAGGACTGCGAGGGTGTTCCTTACTCAAGACATTTTATGTTTTCGTACCACAATCTACTAAAATGTTTGCCAGGATGTTAAACCTTCGTTAAAAAAATTGAGTCTCAATACATTGATATAAATATTGATTTGTTTACGTATATCCTTCAAAATATAGGTATGACTGAATTTCCTGTTGAAGCTTCCTGAACCTGAACATTAAGACTACAAATCAAGTAGCTTTAAATACATTTTCTTTTTCCAAAAATTGAACTGATTTTAATAGTTGGTGCACTGAAAAATACACAATATTAATCCTTTTTGTGCTAGTAATTTTGAAGTTGTGCAATTGTTGTTAGATAGAAGACTTTAGGCACCAACTTAAAAAGTGACAGCACCAATAGAATTAATAATATTTTGTAATTTTCAGTGCAGCAACTAATAAAGTCGGTCCAATTTTTTATCAGAAATATTTATTTCATACTTTTGAGTGTAACATTAGTAATGAAAATCGTTGAACGTTCACTTATACCAAATAAGATACTACTTATCCTATTACCCATGTATATATATTATTTGCTTGTACTTGTTATTCTTCAGAGATCTCAGAACATCGCGGCGGAAATACACATGTTTCCGATTCTACCACTGCTGTAACTCGAAAACTGTAACTTTTTTCGAACAATGTCCAATTTAAATGTTGCTACATATCTACTTTAATTTGGCTGTCTCATATTTTCAATTTTCAAAAAAAATTGTCCCCTCCACATAGCAGAAATACACATATTTCATTATTTAACATTAACTCGAAAGCTGAACCTGTTTTGAAAAAAATTTCATTTCAAACGTTTCCGTATATGGTCTCGTCTTTAATTCTGCCGTCTCAGATTTTCGATTTTAGAGGAAAATTGCCCAATACACCTCCTTCTGGGGCGGTTTTTTGGAGGTAAGGAGATTTTGGATTTGAGTTTTTCTAAATATAGGACCATTTCTCAACTCTCCTGGATTAAATGAATCAAAATTGTAGATATTACCCTTAACAGTTGTTGACGTTATGCAATGGTGGAAAAGGTGTTTGTCCTCGCAGTAGTTGTTGTTGGCACAATTAGACGTCCTAGCCTAATCTAGTTATTTACCAGAAACGGCTGATGTTATATAAACTCTCGAAAAAAACATAATTTTGGGCTTTTTTATTGACATATAACCTCACGATTTTTTTTTCTAAATTTGAAAGTGCGAACGATTGCAATTTGTACATTTCTATATGAAATTTACGTAAAATATAAGTTCATTATTTGTCTAAACAATTTAAAAACCACAGATTTTAAAGTATAGTAACTTGTCTATTTCCGAATGTTATTAGGAAATCAAAAGGTAATTTCAATATGAAACATATAAATCGTGTTAATATCATTTTTTGTGTTTTGAAGTGGATGAATATGTTCATTTCTCAAGAAAATTATCCTGTGAAGAATAATATCTGAAGATTTGAGGAAGGGTTTTAAGGCTGACCCACCCATCTTATTATAATTATACCATTGAACAGGATTGGCTTAAGTAGCTTTTAATGATAGTGTTGGATACCTATGCATTTCTTTGTATCAAACTTTTCTTCATCTCCTTTTTTCTGAAGGCAAAAAACCAACTAGGCTATAGGAAACAGAGATAGAAGAAATTAAAGGGCCTCCATACATGACGAAACTGTTCATGAACTAAGCAGATGAATCTAGTTGATCATACGAAATCAGATTCAGCAAACCAGCTGAAAAAAAAACAGTAATTTTACGGTTTTTGAACGTTTTAGTATTGGAAATAATGCTCAACCGCCCTGAAGGCGGGATTAGATTTAGAATATTAAAATGGGTGTTTATTAAACTGTAATTCTTATTTTGTGGCCTATCGTTAAATAGAATATACAGGTATTATATTGAAAGCTTGATTCAAAATGAATGAATATAATTATTAAATATTTTTCAAACATACGAAAATTTACCGTTCCTCTGAAGACGTGAAAGTCCCAAGTACGGGAACCTGACTGAAATTTGACACCGACTTTTGAAGCTTGGCCCATTAGCAGGCAAAACACAAAGAAAAATCTAAATTGCAACAAAACAATCTATCGATTTTATAATTTTTAATGATTATATCGTTGAATTTCTTACAATTAGACTGTCCTAAACGAAAATTCCTTGTTCGCTACCTTCTCAGATGACTAGTGCGGTCCTGCACCAAGGCCAAGGGAATTAGCTTGTAGATTGTTGGTTCTGGTTCTATGTGTCGGGTCGGCTGCTGTTGGTATACGTTTTAATGCCCCCAATGGTGCGCCCGGGGCCCCATATGGCATTCCACAAGCACTCCACCTTATCTCCATACCGATGTGGTGCGTATATAACAATATATCAACGAACGACGTTTTTTGGTTTATCTTTTGCCATTTATTTTTTATTTCACGTTCTCTTTCAACACTAAAATAGAAACAAAAATGTCAACTATAAACATTTCGTAGGGTCGACTTTATTAGTAACTGAAAAATACAAAATAATATTAATTTTGTTGGTGCAAGTAATCTCCTCTCAAAAAACCGCCCCCGAAGGAGGTGGAGGAGGCGATTTCTCTCGAAAATCGAAAATCTGGGACAGCAGAATTAAAGATGAGACCATATCCGGAAACGTTAAAATAGAAAATAGAACATTTATTCAAAAGAGCTACGGTTTTCGAGTTACAGCAATGGTAAAGATTGAAATATGTGTATTTCTGCTATGTGGAGGGGGATTCTTTTCGAAAATTCTAAGTATGAGACGGCCAAATTAAAGAAGAGATTATATGTATCAACATTTAAGTTGGACATTTTTCAAAAGAAGCGACAGTTTTCGAGTTACTGCAGTGGTAAAGGGTAAAGTCTGAAATATGTGTATTTCCGTTTTGAGATCTCTGAATTATAACAAGTACATGCAAAGAATCTTCATGGGATATAGGATAAGTACTATTTTCTTTTTACCAGCACCAATATTATTTTGTATTTTTCAGTGCACCAACTAATAAAAACTCGATCCAATTTTTGTTAAAAAATATTTATTCTTTCTGTTTTCATCAATCTCCCTCAGAAAAAGAATTCGTTCATTTTTTTGACCGATGAACCCCGAACGGAGATGGTATACAATTCGACTGACTGCTTTTTTTATATTTTTTTTGTTTCGTGCGCGCCTTTCATATAGTAAACGAACTCCGATTTTGATGATTTTTGATTCATTTGAAAGAGGAGGCTTGAGAAATGGTCCCATATTCATAAAAACGCAAATCCGAAATCTCCTTCCCTCCGAAAACCGCCCCCGAAGGGGTGCAATGGGCGAATTTTCTCGAAAATCGAAAATCTGAGTTGGTATAATTAAAGATAGGACAATATCCGGAAACGTTTAAATTGAACATTTTTTTAAAAGACTTACAGTTTTCGAGATGGAGGCATGTTAAGTTCTCAAATGTATCTATTTTTGCTGTACATGTACATATAAAATAATTAAGCGTATTTCCGCAGCGATGCTTTGAGATCTCAATAATAACAACTACAAGCAAAGAATATACGTGGGTAATAGGATAAGTACTGTCTTCATTGGTATTAGTGAACGTTCAACGGTTTTTGTGACTAATGTTAGGTGCACTCAAAAGTGTGAAATAAATATTAAAAAAAAAATTGGACCGACGTTATTAGTTGGTGCACTGTAAAGTATAAAATAATATTAATTCTATTGGAGCAGGCACTTGTGAAGTTGGTTCCAAAAGTTATCAATCTAACTGCAACTGCACAACTTCAAAAGTAACAGCACCAATAGAATTAATATTATTTTATACTTTTCAGTGCATCAACTAATAACGTCGGTCCAATTTTTTTTAATATTTATCAAGCTTTCCTGATTTGGTTATATAAGTCTTTGCCAATTTCAAAAAAACTTTTAATCTTTCTGTATATTCCGTGAATATAATCTTTTGCTTTGGGTTTCTGGTCAACTTAGAAAAAGACGGAGTGATACATTTTAATTTATGTTTGTTTTTTATATGTTTTGGATTATTCTCTACTGTTGGAAAGAGGCCTGATGTGAAAATGGTCCCTTGAACAAATCGAATATGGTAGTAATGAGGCAATTCTTCAAAAATCTAAAATTTGATTTAGCAAAATCATTGTTCATATTTCTTGAAGGTTTTTTCGAGATTTCGATCCCACTAAAAAAAATTAAATATTGACTAACTGGGAGATGGAGGAGTTTTACAAATAGTCTATTTTTATTGACCGACTTCGAAAAACGGAGGAAGTATTCAATTGATTGGGAATGTTTGCTTTTTTCTGTTAATACAACTGAATTTCAAAAACCATATAGTCTAAATGGCATCATGCCACTTCATTATAATGAACATCTATAAATCTTTTTTTTAATGGTAAACATTTCTTCATAATGGCCAGATTTGACATATTCATTATTGATTATTATTATGAATGTCACGTGATTACAAATTTACAGTTGCGGAGACTCCTCACAATATCGTGTTGTAGGTATACTCGAGAATTCTTGGAACCGAATTTGGAGAGAGGATCGTCTCTCTTCTGTCATGATACCTGAGTGGTAAGTGCATCTCGAGACAGGGCCGTACTAGACGCCCCAAAAAAGATTTACATATTTAAATATATGATACAAGAGATTTTTGTCATTTAATAAATAAAATTCTTTGGATTCAGCCGAGATTTCGATAATATTTATTCCCTTCGTCAGGGTAAAGTACAAATCGTCACAAATTATATCAACAATAACAGATTAGTCTTAAAACTATGTAGTTACATTCATGATTTTATGAGAAATCACAGCTTAGTTGTATTTGAATAAGCTGTAGGAGAAATTAACTACAAACAGAAAAGATTTCATAATTATTAATAAGAAATGTCATTAGTTATGGTACGGCATATCTAGGTCTAGGAAAGTCGTGTTGTTAGAACATTAATATTTTATGAATATGCCTTAACAATGACAAAAAACGTCAAATTACATATTAATAGTAACAATAGATCAGAAATACCTATATTACTCAAATAGAGGTGGAGGGGTGGATTTGATTATTTAAACCAGGCCCCAGTCCAAGTTTTTGATACTCTGCATAGTATTTAGGTTAAGTATTTACTATTTATCAACTATAATAGATATCTCAGAAGGTAATTTAGCTGTGACTTATTTTTTGTAACTTTTTCCCTTGTTTATCAATGTCGTCATAATTATGAACTACTTAATTTACCTAAGAAAAAAGAAGCATCGCAATTGATTTCAAGGTCAAAGAGTCCATATCTATGGCAAGATTATTTCCGTTCCTGAAACGCTCCCTCTGGTTGCTAGACAAAAACGTGTGTCATGCAAGACTGTGATGCGAGAACGGTTCTAACGATTTAGATAAAACTTCAGGACTGCGTCAATTGTATAGCATTATTGCTGCATCAGATTTAGCGGTAATAGTTTGTTATACAGATTTCTGCTATTTTGAGTCATTTTTGAAAATTTCTTTTTTATTGCTTTTATATAGGTCGAATAAAACCTAAATCCGCATGTGCCTTTGTGAAAATCGATTTATATAATTTTTTATTGACAGAAACATACTTACGGGACGGTGGAGCGAACTGGGGTGCTGGTTGGGGATAAAACAGCAAAAATCCAATGAAAAACAAACAAAAACAGTAAATCACTTCACACACGGCATTTTGTGTTGATGAAAATTTTAAAACATAATTTATTGAAATTTGAAATGAAAATAGTAACTCTTGGCAACTCTACATCTTTCTTTCTGTTTGATATACCTATCATCTGACCTAAATCAGAGAATTTTATTAAGAATTTAAAGAGAAGCTACACTACAAAAGTTATTCAGTCGCACGGAAATTTGGGTAGTACGTCCCTGGGCCATGTCCCATCGGGGAATGCATCTTCTCCCCATATCAGCAAAGGAGAAGATACGAAGGAAGGCAGCCGCGGCAGCAGCATCTAAAGAAGACGAAGAAAGAAGTCGAGGAATCGGCCATCTCGATGAACCGGCAAGCAGGTTTCGGTTCTAGTCGGTCATTCAAGGTAGTAAGTTCACAGATTCCCCCTGGCAGGTTGTTGTTGTTGTTCGTTCGGCTTTTGCTTCGTCCGTTTCGTATAGTTTGCCAGCAGAGAGTCGCACCTGTTCGAAAGCTCGCCGCTGTAGTGTGCTGTGATCCGCCGTTCGATTTTCACTTGTTTCTTTCACTCAACGTTGTTGATACGTGCTTCGTAAACAAATCTAGTGACCCGGTAAAACATAGAGGCGTTGTGGAAAAATCGAGATAAAATATAAAAATTAATTTTTTTGTGTTTTAATTTTTTTTGCCAGTGATATTGTTGTGCCTTTCTGGATTTATTAATATTACACGTATTATTTTGGATTGTTTGAAATCGTCCACTCAACAACTGTTTGAGAGCACAGGACATGTAAGTTTTACCAAACTTTTGGATCAGATAAACAATTGTAATATGTATTAGGTATGTCAAGTTAAATTTCTCTGGCTCGTATTAGAACTTACTGGACGGTTAACAGATACCCTTGAACTATGAATGAATGAAATGTCAAAATATAAGTTTTTATCCTATTTTTTACATATTTTGGTGCATAAGTATGTATCAACCTGCCAATAAGGGTCAGGTAAAAAGGGTTCCATACTTTTTAGAATTTTACGCTGAGCTGTTTTGGTGTTGAGTGATTTTTTGTTTTCTGCTCTAATATCTTCGAAGCTGTTAGTTAAGTTATAAATAAATAAAAAAGCGTTCAAATTACCCACAAAAAGACCTTCCATTATCAAATGGTGCATTTGGCTCAGACAAAAACTACTTTTTGACTTCTCAAAAAGCATTGATTTATAAAGCATCATAGTTCAGATGATAGAACAGATACTTAAATGTAGCAATAATTTCAAATTAAATAATCACAACTACCTATTGTATAATAGTGATGATAAGTTTTAAAATGATTGTTTCTTAATTACTTTTGGTAATTATTCTATTTCTATATATCATATTTATGGCGAAAACTATAGTCTATAGTTTTGTACATATACGTCTCTTAATTCTCAGACAAAAAAAACGCAAAAAACCGTGGGATTTCCTTGATATTGTTTTTTGTTTCTACTTTTATTCTAATTTGATTTAATTACCATACGATATTCAGTGTTAATAGATATAAGGAAATACTATAAAGTATACCTGAAATATTGCCTAAACGTATTTGAAAATAAAAGTCCATAATATAAAAATATGCATTGTTTCGATGTCATAAATATTACGTACCTCTTCATACTATATAGACTCATGCAGTGAATATTGATTAAGAGTTTATTTTATAATGACTTTAATGTCCGGTTTTGTGATGTGATTGCATAATGAAAATGATATAGCTAATTATTCATCCTTTGAATTTATTCCATGAAGTTGCTATAACGTTCTATCGGTGGTTTAATTATATTGTTTATTGAATTTGTACAGAAAAGAATTTACCCATATATAAATATAATTTAATTTTGGATATGACAACGTTCTACTCTAAGGAAACTGGTACATTTTTTAAGAAAGTTCATAAAATGAGTGTGTCAACAAAAATATGAATTTCAAAAGGAAGACGGTTTCTATGTGTTACAAGGCATTATGGAAAAACCTCGGGAAAAACGATGAGACAGAAAAAGATATTCATAAAAGTGATAAGTGCTACCGACGGATATGTCAGGGTGAAATTTTATGTTATGAAATGTCAACTTCCAACATAATTCATAGGTGCATACAGATTCATTCATATCTAATAATTTTAAATATTTTAACTGGTAAACCTTAAACTCAAAATATGAATATGTATCTAACCGAAATAACCTAAGAATAATATGGCTGAGAGTTCCAGGGTGTTATTCAAACATCTCGAAAAAAAATATAATAATAAAATGACAATTGTGCCAGAGGCGCAGAGTTTAAGGACGGGCCGGTCTCTCAGATGCAGCTGTATCTATAGCAACCACTTTTGTAAATATTAAATATTTTATCGGAGTTCCTGGTAGATATGGAATAGTTCTAGAGTACTTTGCAAAACATTTAGTAGCTTTATGGAATTTCGTGAAATAACTAAAATGAGGGTAACCAATTTTACGAAAAACATTGGAAAATTAAAAATCTTATAGCAGTTGTGTTCAGAGTTCTCTTTACTATTCTAAGAGTTCTATCGAAAATACTTGTAACATTTTTCTGTAGATCTAGTAAGTCATAAGATATTCGAAAATAACTAAACTGTTGAAAAACAAATAAAAATCCACAATATTTATGGCTGGAGTTCTCGCTAGAACTCCAAGTTCTATCGAAAATCCTTATAGATTTTTTCTGTGGGATTAGTAATTCATAAGATATTCAAAAAAAAGCGAAAATATTCAATTTTTTCCATTATTCAAGGAAAAGAGAAAAAAATAGGAGAATGAAAACAATTTGGTTTGAAGTTCTCGCTAGAACTCTTAGAGTTCTATCGAAATGTTTCATATTTTTTTATGTAAATTTGATAATTCCTAAGATATTCAAAAAAATATTGAAAAACCAAAAAAATCTCACAATAGTTCTGTTTGCAGTTCTCGGTAGAACTCTAAAAATCGAATAAGTAATTCATAAGATATTCAGAAAAACGAAAATATTAAATTTTTTCCCAATATTCTAGGAAAAAGGGAAAAAATGAGTTACTAATTCTACAGAAAAATGGTACTACGATTTTCTATAGAACTCTTATTCTAGCGAGAATTGCAAACAGAACTGTTGTGAGATTTTTATTTTTCCAATGTTTTAGCAAAATTGGTTGTTATTTTGTTATCCTCATTTTAGTATTTTTCAATTTTTAGCGAAATACCATAAACCTATTAAATTATTTTGCAAAGTACTCTAGAACTATTCCATATCTACCAGGAACTCCGATAAAATCGAGCATAAAATACACAATTTTCGCAAATGTGGTTGCTAACTTCACAGGACTAGTTGAGGCAATGATTTTTTTAAAATATCAATTCTATTGGTAGGTACTGGTACTTTTGAAGTTGGTACCAAAGGTCTTCTATGTATCTACAACTGCCCCCACTTGATATTATTTCGTATCTTTTAATGCTACAATTAATAGTCGCTCCATTTTTTTGTAAAAAAGATTCATTTCCCATATCTCACTAGATACCCAATTCCATTTGCTTCCAATTTATTTTTTTTCATTGAATTATGCAAACAGCTTACTAATTTTGGAATGTGGCTTTATACTAAAAATACCAAACTAACTGTTAATATTTGAATAAAATTATACCTATTATTAAACACGGTTATCTATTTTTTAGTTGTCAGTTAAGTTTTCTACCGCAGTATCTCTCCAATAAATAAGGACAACTTTTCAAATCCACATTCTAAAGCGTTTTATACGGATACATTTATTATATACCTACCTACCTCAGCTATATATTTATTTCAGGTGTAAAAGTACGTATTACCTAGAAAAAAAGCGGGTAATTATTCATTAGCTTGAAGAAATCGACATATTAAAATTTCTTTATGAAATTCCTTACAGTATTATTATGGGAATAATATTTTTCTATAGATAAATTACATGATACTAACGAGCACTGTAATGGGATTTCTTAAAGTATTTTAAGTTAATCAAGAAATTATCTAAAAATGCTGTTAAAAGGAATGAGCTTTTGAAGAAATAAGAATGAACCAATCAAATCACAGCATTTTGACAAAAACTTTTGTGTTGTATGCAAGTGAAGTGTTCTCTGGTGGTTGATCATGCGCATTATCAGTTTCCTAACAAAATAAAATAAGAAATAAAGATGAAAGTTGGCCATCTTTAGCTCTTATTCTTATTTGTTAATTTAGCTTATTTCGTGTATAAACGCTCCCATGGAAATGAGCATGTTCAACTTTCTTATTTTATCTTAATTTGTTTCTTATTTTATTTTATTTACAGTATAAACTCACCTTTAGTTCGTTTCTTTTTCAACTTTTTATGACTCGAAAACGTTGGTAATTTCAGGCATACCAACTTATTTGTGACTTAAATGCGGACTATATAAATAAAATTTAAGTTTGATTAAATCTGGAAAACCCAATTTTATTGAAATAAATTAAATTAATTAAATTAAAACAATAATATTTTATCAATAGCTTGAATGTGAGAAATGTCAGGAATTCTCCGTCTTTAAATTCTTATAATGACTTCTATCAAGAATTTTCTTCAATGATTGAATGATAGAAAAAATCACAACGTTTATCAAAGTCACCTTAGCAGGACAAGTTACTAAAATAAGGTGAAATCTAGCTTTTTCTCATTTAGTTGAATGATTTTAGTTTTCAATTAAAATTTCAATCAACAATTTGCATTTTGCTATATATACCGGCAACAGAAACGATTGAAAGAAAAAAATATAAGAAAGAAAAAGACGATAAAGAACAATTTCATTAACATCTATACTATTTAATTATCTTTTACATTGACTGAACAATAAATATTGAAAGTTATTGAAGATACGAGATAAATTATCAACGTTTTAACATTGCAGACACACGTATTCGTTTTTCAAGTGAGTGCATTCCAAACTTTCGAGCACAAAAAATGCTCAAACGAATGTATAAAAGCCGAACAGAATTAGAAGATTTCATGCTTGACGCAGTGAATGAAAAAAACTAAGTCGACGATACAAAAAAAACAATTGAAAGAAAACTTGCACTTTCCTTACGAAGATACCGTTTAATATTTAATTTAGTTTTATTTACTGCAAGCGACGTTAAACGTTAATATTTTGATAGCATGCTTTTGTATTCTGGCTACCGGCCCTAATGCATTTGAATAAGCTGAACCCTAACAAATAATCTCATAAAATAGGACGCTAAAGAATAAAACATGATATAAATTTAATAAATCATTTTTGTCTAGAATATATCTCATTTTATAGAAAACAAAAACAAGATTTCTTTTTTTTTTAAATACTGAAATATTTTTCTTCCAATTCCAATTTTCATCCGGTATAACACCAAGGTATTCAACTTCTTTGACTCTTTTTATTTTATCACATTTACAATTTAAATTATTATAACATTATTATGTATTATCAGTCCGTCTGTAATAGTAGATTATCCGCGTATAGAAACACATTTGAAACATTCGATTTTGACATATTTAAAGTCAATCTGTGATAATCAAACCATTTTCTTATAATTTTTAAGAAATGTTTAGCATTGGCTGTAACTTCATCCCAACTGTCACCACTACACATAATGACTGTGTCACCGGCAAATGATACAATAACACCCAGTATATTAAGTTGCAATAATCCATTATTGTATTGGCATTAAATAATAATGGACCCAAAATTGAACCTTGAGGGACTCTACAAGTGACTAAGCTGTAAAAACTTTCAACACCATGAATGACAACATACTGAAATGTATTTGAGAGATAGTTTCGCATCAAATCATTAACAATGACTCTTATACCAAGATCACTCAATATAATTAATATTTATTTACGATCGTTCAACGAGCCTTACGGATATTTCTCGATGAACGATTTATATTCCATTGACAATAGGTACATTATTTATTATTCATCATAAGAAAAGTTACATATGCTCTTATTCAAATGCCTTTCTCTTCTTTTACACATGAGAATTAGATAAAGACAATGTGGAAAACATGTTAAAACAATATCTACAAAGACATATCGTACCTAATGATTTAGGTTATACGTATAGATATTGTATAAGTGATTTTTGAAGCCGATCCTTTACATGGCTGCAGCATTTAATTCTTCCGTTTTGGCTCATAATTACCTGCATCATTAGTGCCTAAGGCAATATTTATGAAGAAGCGGTAAATATCAGAGAAATATTCATTTGGACTTATGTTCATAATATAGGAAGAAAGTTCATCGTTCAAGTTATACGTGAAGAGTATTTTTGATCACTCAGTATTGCTACACCGATGTTAATAATGTACCTACTTTGATGAATAATACATTTTAAGGTCAATTTCATAGAACTATACCTTTTGCGTAGAGTTAGATTTTCCTGAATTTCAGGAACTATTACGACCCCCCTTGATCCCGAAATCTGAAAGTTTATAGTAGAAAATCTCTGTTCCAAATACTTATCGACAATTAAAAAAAAAACGTGAAATTCACCATTCCATCTGGGGATGCCATTAGTGTTTTGTTATTGCTGAAATTTCCAAAATTGTGTGTTTTTTTGGAATCACAGAAATACCAGCGTCTGTAAATTAACTAATGAGATTGGCAACGTAGCGTTCAATCTGGCAACACTGGAGGCTCTAGGCTTGAAGGGGAAGCAGGGGAACATGTGATAACTCTTCAATACGGGTTTCATATATGTCTATGGTTTGAACTTGATCCAGTCATTTGGTTGTCCGTAGCGATTTTTTTTGTGGAACAGTTTTTTCTCTTGTGTTCTCAAAATGAGTGACATCAACTTCGAGCAACCGTGTGCTATCAGGTTTTGCGTCAGACGAGGGGACAGTGTAACGGAAACTTTTGCTAAACTTCAGCAGGCCTACGGAGACAGTGTTCTGTCAAGAGCCCAAATTTTTCGGTGGTCTAAGGCATTTTCAGAAGGAAGAGATTGGATTGAAGATGAACCACGAAGCGGAAGGCCTTCATTTTCTAAAAGCGTTGATAATGTCGACAGAATCCGGGATTTTGTGCGTTCAGATAGTCAGATGAATTTGACTCACACCACCGTCCAACAAAAGAATATATTTTCAAAAAATGTTGTATTTTTTTCATGGCTAATATCTTGAAACCAACAAAAAAAAATGATATCGACTCTAGAACAATTTCATTCGTCCCATAATTGCATATTGAACATCTGAGAAAGTTTTCAGAAAGTTTCGATGCTGCGTTTTTACCTCAAATGGGCAAATTAATATGTGTAAATTTCTATCATCAAATAAATTATGTTTTTATCTCAAATTTAAAACGGTAAAATATGATTATCCCGTTACAAGACAGATTTCTCATACCTACATTCAGAACACATAATTAAACAACATCTGGATGCAAAAGGTGTCCGGAGTAAAATTGTTCATTAATCGTGCATATTCATAAACTATTTCAATAATTATATAATTTGAAAAGATGATTATTATAAATTTATTATCTATCCTCTCAGCACTTAACTCGATGGTTGTGTTCATGGATAGTTTTGAACATATTTTATGTTTGAATCGCTGAGAAACGGTCGTTTTCCGTTAATCCGATTGCATAGGTATGGGGTATGGCATACAACATTCTCCGAATTGCTAATTCAATTATTTCTTTCAGAACATTGCACAGAATGAGAAAGATATTCTAATTGTATTATTGTCTATACTTACTACGAAGAAACTGACATTGTCTGTCGGAATGCTTCTTAAAGATTTAAGCAGATTGTTGGAAGAGCTACTCGCTTGAATAATTCAAATTTTCAAATACATTCACGTACTTTGTTAAACAATCAACTCGATAGTAGAAAAGCTGCCGTCTCAAGTCAACAGAAGTGCAGCCAGCTAACATTAGAAAAATATTTATCATGATACTAGGAAAAGACCGATATGTCAACCCACATCTTCGATGACGTCAGGCCACGACAAAACGTCAGGGATAACTATAAAAAAGCATGTTTCCAAAAAAATATTCTCAATAGTTTGGGTTTGCTTGCAATTTGGGTTGCGGTAATTTGGGATTTTCTGTACATACTTAGTTCGTGTGGCTTCTGTCATATAATCTTTATATTATTAATATGTGATTGTAGACGATGGCTTCTGTCATATAATCTTTATATTATTAATATGTAATTGTAGACGATTTTTAAGGCAGAAAGCGTGCACGGAGGAGTATGAGATTTGGCACAGTGAAAGTTTATATATATATATGGTGAAGTAGTGCACACAGTTAAATTTTTCTGTATTATGCGTCAATATTTTGAATTAAATTAAATAAAATGTGGTTTACGTGGTAGGGGTGTGTTGTGTGTTGCATAACGAGCCCAATTGCAATGTGAACTCAACGAGTCAGGGCTGTCGGATTGTTTCATTCTTGAATGGCAACCCTGGTCAAATGCAAATTTAAATATTGTGAATAGTTTATACAAAGTGATTTGATTATTTCGAGGGATACATTTAAATGTGAACTTAATGTCATTTCAAGAAATATTAATACTTTTGAAAGTGGATTAAAGCATCTACAATGCAAAACATTTCGAATCTGTAGTCACTTTTGTGAAATGACTGCATTCTCTTCATTTTGTCATAAGGGTAAAGTAATATTACCGGCGTAAAGTCGAAATAGCTAGCTGTCATTGTGTTTTTTTTTTTGAACTACTACTAACATTACATTTTAATTTTAATATGTGTTGTAAGGAATTAGGCAAACAACACATACTAAGCCGTTTTGTACAAGCTTGTTTCTGACGTAATACAAAAAAATTCCCAAAAATTATATGCAGTTATTATATCTTTGACAAAAAAAAAACTCAATAATGCTTGAATTTAAAAAATAATGATGAAGTAATTTACTTGACCTACGTCAGGTGGTAACTCATTAGCAGACTCAACTATATTTTGTTCTGTTTATAGAGTAGTACAATGAACATTCTAATCTCAACTGATTGCATATTTTAGGTAAAATCAGAGATATGGAATAACTTTTATCAAAAACAGATATTATTATTTTGTAGTAATTGTAACCCGACCCTCGTATCACATTATCCACCAATATCACACAATCTTATCTCGATTGTAAGCAAATTTGTTCACACCGACCTAAAAAATTAACTGACAAAAACAGTTGTTTTCATATACCCACCAATAATTATGCCTTTCCTCTATGTCCGCAGATTGAACAAGATACCGCAAAAGGAAATGAAGGACATTTTGGTGGCGCAAACGTGACCAACTGAGCAGCAGAGAAAAAAAATAACAAAAAAAGCACACACACAAACAGTTATGGAGCTGAAGAGTCCTCGGTGCTTGATCCTGACAGTCTTGTGCTGCGTCGCAGGATTGGTACGCGGTCAACAACAACAACAACAACAATCGGCGCAGGATGTCTGTGCCAGCTGTTTTGGTGCTGGATCAATTGCAGCGGCTGTCATTTTGACGTTTCTGCTCACATTGGTGCTAGTCGGTGCAGTCGGCTGGTGGTGGAAGCGATACAGGTCGAAAAAGGGTGAGTGTGTTTTATGCTATCTGATATATTTAGTGTTCTGTGATTCGTTTTTGTTTTGATGATTCGCTCGTGACCTTGACAGCTTAGAAATTATATTTAACACTAGTTAGACGATTGTAAAAACAATAAGTATATTTATTGTACGTGGAGGGGAATAATATTGTTACAATTATTTGCAAGGGAAATTAGCTACACCCACATATAATTTAAAATGTTGTTATGTCTAGAACAAGGTTGCCAGAACTACTTCTATAGTAGTAGATGTAGTACTTTATTACTCTTCAGCAAAAAATCTGTCACATTTATTTTGAAATATCTTGGGTGTTTGTCATACCAATTCTACGCCTGGTCTAATAATATATAACCAGTCAAATCTGCTATTGTATTAATCGGATCTAATCTAATTGTCTGAAGTTATCAATAAAAATCGTTCATTATATACCTAATTATAGTTAAATTGAGAATAATCCGAAATTTGATTTGCACATATTGGCAACTAATGAAAATATTTCAGAAAGATGACAACAGTGCCGCTGTCAATACCAACAGTCCATGCTGTTTGTATTTATTTATTTACAACATTAATTATTTGTGATGATTTATATTTATTAACTAGATTGCATAAAAACAAATGCAAAATCACCACAATAACATCAACAGTTTATTTGTCATACCCGACAATTGTTTTGCCAACAAAATTTGCCTCGTCAGGGCTAAACCTGATATAGTGCTGTAACCCTTTTTTGAAAAATTTACAATCTAAACATTTCTGAAAATGATCTTTATTTAATTCTCAATTTTTGCAAAAAATTGTCCCCTCCACCCCATTCGGGGTAGGTTTTTGACGTGGACAGAGATGATTTTATTGACGTGAAATGAATGGAATGAAGAATGGAGAGTGAATTAGAAAAAAATGTAACGTTTCGAGATTTCGTTACATGAGAGGGAAAAAAGATATAACGAGGAAAGATGAAGAAAGAGAGCCATACATTTTGTATACCTAAAACACAAGTTTCGTTACAATACAGAGTAGACAGATCTATAACATAGAGAGAAAGAGAGAGAAAGCTATACGTTATATAATATCAGTTTTGGCTATATCCGCGTCTCCCTTTTGTACGGTCCTTCGTCTTGAACCCCACTCAGTTCAAGGTTCAAGTAGCTTGAAGGGCGAATAATTTAGGAAGCGTCGTACGAGCAAGAGAGAGAGCGACGTATTTAGATGGCTATGCAGTTGGGAGTTGGTAGAGAGTCAAGGAAAGGTGTGTTAGTGCGCGTGGGACTAATTATGTGGTGGTTCCATACTTATGACATGTTGTATAAGTATCTCCTGAGTGTATGGATGTATATTGATGGTATTTTCGATGGGTATGGCAGTTCTCTGGTGGAGTAGTGAAGTATTAAGTGCAACAGGGACTCATTAGGTGAGGGTTCCATACCTGGCACTCTTATACATATATGTTTCAATTAGATGTTGTTTTTGTGCAAGGCATAGCTGGTGGGGATTGCTATGAGTTGATGTTATGGTTATTTTAAGTGCGACTGGGACCCTCATGTTGTGGGTTCCACCATTTTGTTTTACCCGGCCGCCATCTTGGATTTTTCGTTTTCTTTACTATGGGTTGAGAACTGCTCAATATTTTTGGGATTTTAAGTGCGACTAGGGCACATTAGTTGAGGGTTCCATACCTCTAGGTACTCAACTTTCTACAAGTATTTTTTTCTAAAGAAATTTTATACTGTTATATTTCTTTTGAAATGATCCCTCTCTCTTTTTATCTTTCTCTTTCTCAGTCACAAAAACACGCAACTCAAATTTCTGTGGCGTTGAAATCAATAATTAAAACATTTACAAATATCATTTATTTGTGTGAGGTGCTTTCCATGTTGAATATTTTGGCGTGAAAATTTACGCTGCACCATAAACATTTCAGATAAGCATACTAATTACTTTGTTAAACTCGCAGCGATTTTTGTTGTTGTTTTACGTTGTATATAGGTACATATACTTACATTAATAATTTTAATGGACAATGGAAAAGTACAAAACACTCTTCAACGTTGCACGCTTATTGAATGGTGCATATTATAATATTAAAGAGAAAATGAATGGTTGTCTTGTATATAATGTCAAATATGCATGACATACTTGCATTCAGATAAGAAAATAAATAAATAAAAATAAAGAAAAGAAAATTACGTTTCTACTACACATATTCATGTTGCGTGTAATAATTTGCACATTGCTTGTTTTTCTCTCGATTTCACTTGAAGATATTGTTTGTAATTTAATATATTTATGTCGGTATAGATGAAAAGTGTGCTAGTCACTTCTAAAGGTACTATAATTAGACGAGGGGCTGGCAACATATTTTGTGTTGTTATTTGAAAAGATGCGTGATAGTAATCGTCACCCCAAAACCCTAATGAGGACAGAGTTTCAATTTCTAGTAGTGGAGAGAGTGAAAG
Source organism: Crioceris asparagi (assembly GCA_958507055.1). Lineage (NCBI taxonomy): Eukaryota > Metazoa > Arthropoda > Insecta > Coleoptera > Chrysomelidae > Crioceris > Crioceris asparagi. The sequence continues at coordinate 2,387,173 of OY293830.1, forward strand.
GAACTGAAAGTACTTGTAATGGATGTAATTAATAGAAAACAAAATTAAGTCTGAGAGATTTGCTTATATTGGGGGACAATGGATTGGACCAGATTTGAATGTGAGGAATATTGCACCAAAAAATTGTAGGTTATAGCTTCTTGTCTAAATTCCTCAAAACGTTTTGGTAGATTTGGTGTAATTTCAACTTTACCTAGCCTGTAAATGACTTGCTTCAGGATCATCGTTAATATTGTTAAATTACGAAAACAGAAAAATATTTTATCCAATAAACGATACGATAGATATCCAAAATAGAGTTGGGTCATCGCAGAATCAAAAGATAGGTTATGTTCAATGATGCTAGGAAAAGAAGATATGTCACCGCGCATCTGCGATGACGTCAGTCCGTTACAAAACGTCAGAAGGAATCATAAAACGCATGTTTCAAACGCTAGTCTCAATAGTTTGTAATCGTTTGCAATTTGGGTTGCGGTAATTTGGGCCTTTTTGTAGCTAATACATTTATTTTATGCTATTTTTAGCGTCTACAATATAAGGCCATACATCATGAAGGAATAATGCTCAAAAGATCTACTAAAATATAAATGTAATTTGCCTGAATATGTCGATATTTACGTTCGTTTCTCTCGTTTGGTCTCGTTTGGACTAACGATATGCGCTCAGTGGTCTAAAACGCGTCCGACCATAACTTGTTGTCCTAGTTTGGTATCTCTAGATTTTCATGACTTTGTAGTAGACAATTCGAAATAATGACAGCTAGCTCATGGTTTAATATATTATAACAAGACTGGGATATCGAGTCGCGGCCATCGCCAGGAGGTGTGTTTTTAATTTGTCATGTTGACGAGTGTGAATGTAAGGGAGGCGCGGGTGGCATGAGTGTTAGACCTACTGCTGTTGGTCCCCGATTAACGCCAAGGCCACATTTACATCGAGAGAAATGTTTAGTGAGATCGGGATATGGGTGGAATGTTCGCGGCGTAGGAAGATCTTCGTGGAAGCTTCTTGGAGACGGGTTTGGAGTTCAGTCCTCTGCAGACGAGTCAGTCAGCTTCAGTAGGGTGCAGTCGAGTCCCAAGTATGGGACCAGCAACACATTGAAATAAAGTAGGGCGTCGTTCGAGTATAAGAAACATTTATAAATGGTGTAGCTTGAGTGTTAAATAAATAAATAAAGTTAAACATAAATACCTCAGTCACACTTTTTATATCCGTAAAAATATGAATTGATCGGTAGGTGCAAGAGTATGTTAATACTGCTGATAATGAAGCTTACTTCAGACATCAGATAACAAACAGCATACTTGAAATTGGAATGTATTTTCGTACCTGAATAAAATTATCTTTGGAATATTATATAACTGATAATGTAGGATAATCTAACTTAGTAACAACCATAAATAAAGACTTATAAAATTTCTCTTCAATTTTGTAGAGAAAATATAAAAATATAAGATGAAACATTTCTAAAGTGCCTAGAACATACGGAAATCCTTTTATCTACATGTTTTCTGTATTATACAAAATAATCCAATTAACATATACTTTATTGTCGAAATACAAATATTTCATAAACAAAGCTTTTATAAATAATTTTAGAAATAAAATTTCGGTTTAGAATATAGGAGCTATATAAGAACCAGAAACACACACGAATTAGCTATTTAAAATTAAAAACAAAAAAAAACACAAAAAAAATAATAATCATTCAAATAGTTTTTCTTATATTCGAGAACATTTTGTTACAACATAATATATTAAAAACAAGCAGAAAAAAATGTTATATCAGATTAACATATTTAAAAAGTCTGCTTTATAGATGAAGATAGAGATTGAAGTAAATAGATACAATATATGTATAAAATTAAACAACACAAAAAAGAGCTATAGCCATGCATTTAAAATGAAATCTTCTACTATGATATTTTTGAAAACTACCGTTAATTAAGATGTCTTTGTACGTCGGGCATGTTGTTCTTAAGAGCCTATGTTAAATAAACCATTTTCAGATATCGATAAACTGGTCTGAAATGTTCAAGACCGAAGTCTTATCGATATGGCAGATTGTTGAGTTTACCTAATCCTGAGTTATCTTAAATGGAATCCGATATCGCATTTATAAATATAAATAGGAGATACTTGTTTTTTTTTCTGCTCCTCTTTAATCTTATTAAAACTATTCATAACATCATACGGCTCGTTAGCCACATACACTTTAAGAAGTCATAGTTTCGGTTCAAACTACTGTGCTCAGTTTCTTGTTTATTTAATACATGCGCTTTCATATACATGATATTATGTATTTAATAAATTATCCAAGTATGTAAATAAAACACATAATATTCTTATTATGTATTATTAAAATTATGTTTGTGTAGGATGTAGGTAATATATTATCCAAGAGTAGGTATATACAAATATGTACATATTCCAAATTTAATAATTATTATTTGTTCAACTGGTAGCTTTAAACCGTTGAAAGTAAATAGTTTTATTGACCGAGATTCGAGACTCGATATTGGAATAATTGTCTGCCTTTTTGACCGACGAATCCAAACAGAGGAGGTATACAATTCAACTGTCGACCTATTTTGATCATTTTTGATTCCCTTCAAAGGGGGCAATTTCTCTCGAAAATCTGAAATCTGAGGTTGCAGAATTAAAGATAGGACAATATCCGGAAACTTTTAAATTGAACATTTTTCAAAAGAGTTACAGTGTTATTAAAACCTCAAATATCTGTATTTTCGCTATGTGGAGGGGGCATTTTTTTTTTCGAAAATTGAAAATCTGAGGAAACCGTCTGAAAGACCAGATTATTTGTAGCAACATTTATAATGAACATGGTTTCCTTAGAGTTACGGTTTTAGAGTTACAGCTGTGGTAAAATGGTAAAATCAAAAATACTTATGCGTATTTCCGATTGCGATGTTTTGAGATCTCTAATAACAAGTACAAGCAAAGAATATATGTGGATAATAGGATAAGTACTATCTTCTTTGGTATTAGTGAACGTTCAACAAAAAAAAGTGTGAAATAAATATTTTTTTTTTAAATTCGATCGACGTTATTAGTTGGTGCTCTGAAAAATACAAAATAATATTAATTCTATTGGTGCTGGTACTTGTGAAGTTGGAGCCAAAAGTTATCAATCCAACTGCAACTGCAAGTTTATCTTCTTTGAGTCTTTTTATTTTATCATATTTAAAATTTAAATTATTATAACAACCATCTTTATGTATTGTCAGTTCGTCTGTAACAGGGAGCTTGTTCGTGTACTTATACAGACACTTTTAAAACTCTCGATTTTGACTTATTCAAAGTCAGTCGTTTCAATTCTCACTAAATCAATTAAAATTTTGTAATCAATTAAGAGATTAACGGAAATGATTAAACCGAACACAATTTGGATGATTTTCCATAAATGCTGGATTTCCATATGTCGATAATAACGGTATCTTTTAATCTTGGTATCTTTTATATTTATCATACGACATGTAGGTATAAGAAATTTGCATTGATTACGGCACTTTCGAGAATTCGAATTAAAACATCTAACTGTCAAAGAATCAAGTAGAGATATCTTAGGTACACTCTCACATATTGGTTCACAAAGCAATATATACAGGGTGTCCAAGATGATTCAAAGTTGATGATGGTTTATAGAAAACTAAACTTTTTTATGATGCTATTGTTAACGCTATTTTTTAACTGACTCAAAAAAAGGAGGAGGTATAGAATTCGGTTGTATGTTTGGCTGTTCGTGCGCTTTGCATAGTAAGCGAGTTTCGATTTTGACCATTTCTGATCCATTTAAAGAGGATAGTTGAGAAATGGTCGCGTATTTGGAAAATTTCAAATCCAAAATCTACTTTCCTTCAAAACCCACTCCCGAAGGGGGTGGAGGGGGAATTTTTTTTCAAAAATCGAAAATCCGAGACGGGCGAATTAGGGATGAGAGAGAGAGAGATGAGAGCTACGGTTTTCGAGTTACAACAATGGTAAAGACTGAAATATGTAGGTATATTTCCGCTATATGGAGGGCGCCATTTAAAAAAAAAATTGACAATATGGGAATGCTAAATTTAAGAAGAGTCTATCAGCAGCAACATTTGAATTGGATATTTTTTAAAAAAAGTTACGGTTTTCGAGTTACAGCAGTGCTAAAGTCTGAAATATGTATATTTCCGCCGGGATGCTTTAAGATCATGGAAAAATAACAAGTACAAGTAAATAATATACGTGGGTATTAGGATAAGTATTATCTTCTTTAGACTTTGTGAACGTTCAACGATTTTCATGACTAATGTTACACTCAAAAGTGTGAAGAAGTTTTTTTCCGTTTCTTGCTCTGGCCCTTGTGCTAACTTCGGAAGAAAAAAACTTCGTAAAAAAAAATCTCAAGAACCAAAGATAGTAAATGCTATCCCATCCTTATCATAGACACATTGTATAAACTAAATATCCTTCTCAGCATCAGTATAGAAAGAAATCACAAACAGCCAAAGCTATTCCAAATAACTGTTAACTGGCGCTTTGACCCTAAATTCTTCACACTCACTTCAGCTATTTACGACTCTTTAGTTTAACCTTTCTCAAAAACTTATCCGTTGATAGATAGATAAATACATAGTACCTAGTTATTACTATGTGAACGTGAGCTGATGATAATTGAGATAGGTGGGTAATAATATTTTACCCGTGCTTATTAATTTTTCCTGAATTTTGGTAGGTAAGTTAACGATAATCATAGTTGATGATGAAATGTCTTGAGAATAATTCATTTCAGTTTAATGGTATACGGTTTTACCGTTCAGAATTTCGTCTAAGAAATTGATAGAGGAATAAATTCAAGCAATAGACATCAAGATGTGGGTTAAACAAAATGAAAAAGTAACTAGTCACCCATTAGGGATTCATTATGAAATCGGCCCTTAGATTTTAGCTCGAGGTTGTGCTATCAACCGACTTGAAGCGGAGGAAGACAAAAAACCGAGAGCTAAAATCTAATATTCTTCCCGTGAATAATACACAATTTTTTTTGTGACACGGGAAAAAAGATGTTTTAATGTTGAAAAAATATTACAAAATATAATATATCAAAGTGAGAAAATTCTCGAGGAGAAATTTGAAGTTTTGAACTGGTAGGGGTAGGTACTTATAGCGACAATTAGACCTGCGTTGCTAAGGAAACCTTTAATGTAAACAAATATCTGTCAATTTAATTCTGTGATTTGATTTAAAAATTACGAACCGGGCAAAAAGTTCTCCCATGATACTTTGTCTCCTATCAACAAACTTATCACAAAAAAAATCTTCATTTGCAATTTTTATCCATTATGACATCAAGGTATTTAACTTCTTTGACACTTTTATTTTATCACATGTATAATTTAACAACCATCTTTATGTTTTGTAAGTCGGTCTGTAACAGAGAGCTTATCCGCATGAAGAGACACGATTTTGACATATTCAAAGTCACTCTGTAATTTTTAAGGAATGCTTAGCATTGGCTGTAACTTCATTCCAACTGTCACCACTACACATCATTATTGTGTCATCGGCAAATGATACAACAACACCTGGTAGACTAAGTTGCAATAATCCATTAATATAGACATTAAATAATAATGGACCCAAAATTGAACCTTGAGGGACACCACAAGTGACCAAGCTGTAAGAACTTTTAACACCATTAATTACAATACACTGAAATCTATTTGAGAGATCGACAAATCATTTACATATATAGTTATATTTTTTTTTTCAGTTTCCTGAACTCGAACCTCAAGACTCCGAATCAAGTCGCTTTTTTAAATAAATATTTTTTAACAAGAAATTGGACCGACTTTATTAGTTGGTGCACTCAAAAATTCGAAATAATATTAAGTAATTCGATTAGTGCTGGTAATTTTGAAATTGTGAAATTGTAGTTAGATTGAAAACTTTTGGCACCAAGTGTCATGCCCAATATAATATTTCAATATTATTTTTTCTCACAAATTTAATGTAGTTATAATCAAAATACCTACTCGATTCCTGAAAAGTATTTTTATTAAAAGTCGACGAGTTTGTCAGATTATTTGATGATTTCATGACATAATTTCTCTCATGTTACATAATCGAATCTCAAGGACTTTGACACTGTTGAAGAGAACAATGTGAGATGAATATTAATTGTAATTAAAAAAAAGACAAATTTTGCACGTCCACCAGATTGCTGATTTATGGCATGTAAACAATGTCATCTGTGTGATTACAAAAAAAAAACTTGTGTAGGCTTGTAGATAGGACTGGAAATATGTGATTAAAGGCACTGAGTGGGCTCTTATATCATCTTTAGGGAAAAATGCTTTAAGCTAACAATTTAGGTACGGATCATATCTATAACACAAAAATACATTTCATGATATTTAGTCAATGGCTACTTTTTAAGATTATTTCGAAATGCAACCGCCATTTTGAAACTGCTAGTATGATCATGCCTGTTAATGAAATCGATTGAGATATTTGTACGATTGATTTCTACAGCGAATTTGATATCTTTATAAATGCGGCCTTTATCGTGTTTAAAAATTTCGTAATATCCCATATATATGGGAGATATTTCAATGGAGGTTAGTTTGAACAAAAATTTTCCATACTTTTTTTCGTAGATCCCTTCCATTCAAAATTATTCGTGTTTTCGAGTAACGCCCTGAAAAATATCTTCCTGCTTAGTTCTGAAATAGTGAAGAAATAATCATGATATATTATTTCATCAAAAAAACAAGAAAATCCAAATAATACTGATCAGTTTTTACAATCTTTCTTTTAAAAATTCTTTCATTTTTGATTATTTTCTTCCTAGGTAATATATGAATGTAATACATATCCAAAAAATGAAATACAAAAATATATTTCTCACATTTAAAGGCAATTAACATTTAATCAAAAATTCTATCTTTCAGCTGGATGAATTCTGTCGCAGATTTTTCCACATTTTTGGAAAATTTCGAAAAGTTAATGTTACCTCATTAGTTATATGAATTTGAAACAAAATCATCACATCTTATGTTTTATAGTCTGTTTCTGAAACGTCATCATCATGTCAAGATGATAAGAAAAGAACGTTTCCACCGATCTATTAGGTATGGCGAAAAAATGCGTAGGAAGTTCATTAGTCAGAACCATATGCATACAAATGAAACGAGTTGGTCAGGTATATATCATAAAATATGTATGTATGATGGTTATGAAAACTACAAAAGGATAACAACAAACGCTTCTATGGGCTTGTCGTGAAGGTATGTCACTCACATCCTTCCTTGAGGATGTGAGGCACTTTGTGACTGTGCAATCCAATATACAGTCATAGGACATTCCTTTGGTAATAATGCAAATATTAATATTGAAACTGAATGGTTTAAATGGTTTTCAAATAACAGGTTCCGTTCTTTTTTTATTGACCTACTTGAAAAAATGGAGGAGATATACAATTCGGTTGTATGTTTGCTTTTTTATGTATGGCTGTTCGCGCGTTTTTCCATAGTAAAGGTGTTCCGCTTATGATGATTTTTAATTCATTTGAAAGAGAATAGTTTAGAAATGGTTTCATGTTTAGAAAAACTCAAATCTGAAATTTTCTTCCTTCCAAAAACCATTCCCGAAGTGGTGGAGGGGGCAATCAAACGAAAAAAGAGATTATATGTAGCAACATTTAAATTGAACATTTTTCAAAATAAATTGTACCGACTCTATTACTTGGTGTACTGAAAAATACAAAATATTATTAGTTCTACTGGTTCTGGTACTTCTGCAGTTAGTGCCAAAAGTTTTCAATATAACTACAACTTCAAAATTACCAGCACCAATAGAATTACTTAAGATTATTTTGTATTTTTCAGGGCACCAACTAATAACGTCGGTCCAATTTCTTTAAAAAAAATATTTAAAAAACGTTACTTGATTCGGAATCTTGCGGTTCGAGATCAGGAAACTTTAAAAAAATATAAATAAATATTAATGATTTGATGATCTCTCAAATAGATTTCAGTGTGTTTTCATTAATGCTGTTAAAAGTTCTTACAGCTTAGTCACTTGTGGAGTCCCTCAAGGTTCAATTTTGGGTCCATTATTATTTAATGCCTATATTACTGGATTATCGCAACTTAATATACCGGGTATTATTGTGTCATTTGCCGATGACGCAGTCATTATGTGTAGTGGTGACAGCTGGGATGAAGTTAAAGCCAATGTTAAACATTCCTTAAAAATTATAAGAAAATGGTTTAATTATCATAGAGTGACTTTAAATATGTCAAAATTGAGTGTTTTAAAGGAGTCTCTATACGCATATAAGCTACCTGTTACAAGCGGAATGACAATATATGATAATTTTTTATAATAATTAAAATTGTAAATGTGATGAAATACAAAGAATAAATGAAACTAAATACATTGGTGTTATAATGGATAAAAATTGGAATTGGAAGAAAAATATTTTTAGTATTGTTAAAAAAGTGTTGTTTTCTATAAAATGAGATATATTCTTGCAAAAAATGATTTATTTAAATTATACCATGCTGTGTTCTGTAGCGTCCTATTTTATGGGATTATTTGTGGGGGTTCAGCTTATACAAATACAATAGGGCCGGTAGCAAGAATACAAAAGCGTGCTATCAAAATTTTAATGTTAAATAACACAACCTTTTTAGTGAGAAACGATTGTTGAATATCATTCAAAAATATATTGTGGAAGCATTAATAAATAATTATTATATTCTACGGGAACAGTATACTATTGCTGAAGCATCTGTATGTTCTAGACATAAATAGCTTGCAGTAAAAAAACTAAATTAAATATTGGCCAAAAATTAGTTAATATTGATCCAAACTTATCTACAATAGATAATCATCTAAAAAATAATAATCTTTTCTAGAAGGCATATTCATATTAAACTTTATGTCAAGAGTTGGGTTTTAAATAATTTAAAGTTATAATATATTGTTATATTACTTATAAAATTTCTGTATCAATATTCAGTAATTTTTATATCATATAGTTCTGTTGTTTTTTCATTTTATTATTTATTTATTTGTATTTTATTAGTATGTATATTTTGATGTCAGGATTGTATCTTTTAAATTATTATTGAATGCATGTCTACGCACAGATGTTATTTACATCTCGGTAGAGGGTTTGTAGGGCTCATAATAAGTCAGACAACCTATACGTAGATATACTATTTTTTTAATTAAGATTTGTATGTCAACCCGAAAAAAAATATTATTATTACAGGTAAAGGTATTATTTTTGATAATCTATCCACATTGTTGTTTTACCTCATTACAATACACAAAAACGTTGTAGAAGCATGTAGTTATTCCATATATTATAACCTAGTTGATAAGGATATTATAATGACTTACTCATGTAATTTGTTCAACAAAAAAAAAAAAGAATATTTATATTCATAACCTTGGTTACTCGACAGTCTATAATTGGCTTTTCACTTCCACAACATTAGCTTTTAGAAATCAACAATAAATAAACATGGAAACGGAATACCTACTTGATATTCACATTTTATATAAGTACAAATGAGTTGAATATCTACAAAATAAATTTATTAGTTTTCACGGAGAAGGAGATGTCGGATTTAATATTTTTTTATTTTTTTGGGACCATCTCTAAAAAGAATTATCAAAATTGGAGCACGTTTCCTGTGCATAAATCCCTATAAATATTTTTACAAAAAATTGAACCGACGTTATTAGTTGGTGCACTAAAAAATACAAAATAATATTAATTCTATGGGTGCTGGTAATTTTGAAATTGTGTAGTTGCAGTTAGATTGATAACTTTTGACACCAACTTCACAAATACCAGCACCAATAGAATTCATATAATTTCGTATTTTTTCGTGCACCAACTAATAACTTTGGTTCAATTTTTTGTAAAAAATATCTATATAACATTAGTCACGAAAATTGTTGAACGTGCGCTACTACCAAAGAAGATAGTACTTATCCAATTATCCACGTATATTATTTGCTTGTAGTTGTTATTATTGAGATCTCAAAACATCGCTGCGGAAATACGATTAAGTATTCTAGATGTTACCTTTCTACCACCGCTGTAACTTGAAAACCGTAAATCTAAGGAAAAAATGTTCATTATAAATGTTGCTACAAATAATTATGTCTTTCATGTAGTACCCATAGATTTGCAATTTTCGAAAGAAATCGCCCTCTCTACATAGAAAAATACACATATTTGAGAGTTTAACATGCCTCTGACTCGAAAACCTTAACTATTTTGAAAAACTGTTCAATTTAAACGTTTGCGGATATTTTACAATCTTTAATTGTTAATTTGCGACATCCACCCCCTTCGGGTGCGGTTTTTGGAGGGAAGAAGATCTTGGATTTACAGTTTTATGAATACAGGACCATTTCTCAAGCCTCTTCTTTCAAATGAATCAAAAATCATCAAAATCGAAGTACGTTTACTATATACAACGCGCGAACAAACCAAAAAAAGCAGGAAGTCGAATTGTATTCCTCCTCCGTTCGGAGTTCGTCGATCAAAAGAGCCGTAGACGGATCAAACGAAGTTTCGCAATTGAAAGTTTTAAGAAACTCGAAAAATAAATCAATCTGAAATTAAAAAAAAATATCTTCTATAATCCAGTTCACAAGTTTTAATTAATACTTGCTTCTGCGAATCAAAATTCGTGCTATAACCCGAAAGCAAAGATTTATTAGAATAATATTAGAAAGTTTTTGGTAATTCTATCTAACTGTATACCATTGAGTCGATTTTAAGCTATAAGAACCGCATCGTTTTAATAAATACTAATATGGGGTAGATACTGTTCTTTTGTAGTTTTTTTTATTGATTTTTCGCCTTACAAAGTCACGGACAACGACTAATTATAATAATTATAACATCAGAATTTACATCATCATCTTCATAACAAATTATCATTCTTCCCCACAATAATTATACTGTCAATAATAATAATAATAATAACAATCTTCTTCTATTCACACGTTATTATATCTTCATTCCAAATGAGATTCTTTCTTCACTTGTACAAAATTGCCAACATTAAAGGCTCATCAGCTCTATGCCTTTAGTAAATATCTATATAATAACCAATACATACATACACCTGACTGATATGTCTAAAAACATCGCGTCTCACATCGTCTGTCAATAGGTTCGAGCGGAAGAGATTAATTTGTATGCAAACATTATTTTGCTACAATCAACATGATGAAATTATGAGGTACACATACAGGGTGTCCAATTAGTGCGACAAAGTATCTAGAATAACCTCTCTATTTTCAATTATTTTAATTTGGTGTAAATATAAAAGTTATAGGGGAACACAAGCCCCACATTTTAAAATTAAAAAACACAACTTTGTGCTGTCCTGTTTTTTTGGGACACCCTGTATGGGCCCAACTAATTTTAAAATGTGGCGCTTCTGTTCCCTTTTATATTTACATTTAAAATAATTCAAAATAGAGAAGTTGTTTTACTTTGACACCCTGTATACAGTGTTAACGTTTAGAATGGAAACGGTAAATAAAATACTACGCCCTGTATATTCAACACAAAAACGCTCGATTTTTAAATTTGATTGCGATTCTTTTGACATGATTATATGATCTCATCACGATGTTTTCGTAAATGGGAACATCAAATCTCAGTAAAAAAAAAACATTTCTGAAATTGGCAACATGCAAAAGACTATATGGACCTGACTTGAAAGTTGTTATTTTTTCGAGAGCTTTAAAGTTTACCGAGGTACCAGGTACCGAAAAGTAGATTCTTCATTTATTTGATCTTATCTAGGTAGCCTAGCATCGTGACACTGTTCCATAAATTATTTTGAAGTTGTCAAATTCAATAATTCTTCAAGTACGAAATAAAGGAAAAACTGAGAATTGCGCTCCTGATTCGTAGCGTATGCCATTTTATAGAAAACAAAAAGAAGGTATCTTACTTTTTTAGCAATAATAAAAATATTTTTCTTCCAACTCTTAATTTTTTTTCATGCGAAAAGTTCACACTGTATAAACGGCAGAGTGGCGTGTTGAAGTGAAAATGTACATTATTATTAGGAGTGAAAATGTACAATTTACACGTCTATTAGGAGAAAAGAAAGAAGAAATGAAGTCAGTGGAACACGGGTGTTATTTTATAAGTAACATGGTATAGCTAGTACGTTGTTTGTAGAGATAGTATTTATTTCAGGCCAAATTGTGAAGAAGTAACAAGGCTGGAATCATGCTCATAAGATAAGATGTGTCCTATTATTCACGTATATTATTTGCTTTTAGTTGTTATTATTATTGAGATCTCAAAACATCGCTACGGAAATACGCATAATTATTTTAGATGTTACCATTTTATCACCGCTTTAGCTCGAAAACCATCTTTCAAAAAAAATGTTCAATTTATAAATGTTATATATAATTAGGTCTTTCATGCAGTACCCACAGATTTTCAATTTTCGAAAGAAATCGCCCTCTCCACATGTAGCAAAAATACACATACGTATTTGAGAATTTAACATGCCTTTAACTCGAAAACCGTTAGTCTTTTAAAAAATGTCCAATTTGAACGTTTCCGGATATTGTCCTATCTTTAATTGCACCACCACTGATTTTCGATTTTTCAGTAAATTTGCCCCCTCCACCCCCTTCTGGGGCGTTTTTCAGAAGGAAGGAGATTTCGGATATGCGTTTCTATGAATATGGGACCATTTTTCAAGCCTCCTCTTTCAAATGAATCAAAAATCATCAAAATCAGAGTACGATTACTACATAAAATGCGCGAACGAACTAAAAAAAAAGCAGACAGTCGAATTGTATACCTCCTCCGTTCGGGGTTCGTCGGTCAAAAATGAATAAATCTCGAGACGTGCATTTCAGCCATTCCACAAATATCTTCCAATCATTATTACCAATTAACAGTAATTAGTAACTAAATATCCTTTCAATTTTAACACAGAAGCCTTTAACCTGAACAAGATACAAAAATGTATTATCTAATTCAACATGCATTCCACTAAATAGGCCACTACGTACACGTGTATGTGGATGAACTGCGTACAGTTAAAACTGGACTGTTTGATGACTTCCCTTCGTCGATCGCAAAAGCGGATATACATATATGTATAACGTTACCCTTGCCCATAATCATCCAACACATAGGTGTACCTACTTGTACAAGTACACTTCTTCAGGATGGACAATAACGGGCCCCTTTTATTTTCTATATCGTTTGGTATTCTTGTGCACGACGATTTGTTGTTACATTATAGGTAGGTATATGGTGTAATTAAATCAAACGCCGCATCGGGAATAGGAACGGAAAAAGGAGTTAAATTAAAATGCAAGAACGGGATCTTATTAGAAATATAAACATATATGCGTGACAGACAACGGAATATACATCCTTGTAAGGATAACGATTGATATAATCAGAATTGAAATCAAGTATATTTTAATATTGATAGATAGGAGAAACTCAAAGTCATTATTAACAAAATACAAATCGTATTCGTGTGAACGTTGGTAGTATTATTGTAAATGGGAATTATTTATTTTTCAAGTCTATTTATTTAAATACAAAAGTATCACAGATGATTTATATACACTACACTGTCGACTACTATTCGCAATTTATCTTTATTATTTACACTATTTACAATCGTATTCGAACCGAGCGTTATTTATTTATGTTGCTGTCGGCCCCTTACTAAGGACCCAACTATACCGGACTGCACCGTACTACCGGTTTCCACCGTACTACCGGTCTCCACCCTACCGCTGGTCTCCACCGTCCCACCGGTCTTTACCGCACTACCGGTCTCCGCCTCCACCGTATTCACTCCAGTCCAAAACATAATTATCAATCTTTCCTATGAGGAAGCCTTTAATATTTAATTTTGGTTGATTTTCTTGTAGAAGAAAGTCTACTTTAAAAGTATTCTTATGATATTTTGATAATTTATACAGAGTAATCAAAAAAGAAGTTTGAAAACTAGATCCAAAACAACGCCAGAAGACATTTTTTTCAAATTGACACCTCCGTTTTTTATTATTTTATTGTATTAAGCAGCAAAAATAAGGGGAACTTTGTATAAGGCTGTCTATACCAAAAATTAGTAGTTTTTAAAATAATTGGCAATTTTTCCATTTTTCTATGTAAAAATGTCACACATCTTTAAAGTTGTGTTAGAAGTGGGCCATGATTGCATTAGAAAATAATAACAAATGTCAATTAAATTCAAACAAGCGTTAAAAAAGTCAGCATAATTAGCATAATACTTTTTATTTGCAAATTTTGAATAATTATCAGACCGAGAAGAACTCCATTCTTCGTGGGAAATCAGTCTCTCTACTCTTTCATATGCTGAACTACCAAAAATGAGTAGGGGTGAAACTCGTGTTTCCATAAAATCCTTAGAACTAGGTACTCCTAATTCGCATGCTACTTGTTGAAATTTTTGGATATGCGGCAAAATATCCCAAAATTTCAATTTCAATATTTTTATTGTTAACAATTGGTTTATTTCTACGTACGTTATAAGTAAATTCAAATAATCTTCATTTGAATAATTACGAATAATTACGGCATGATAATTACTAAAAATTTGCAAATGATAAGTATTATATTGACTTCTTTGACGCATTTTTGACTTTTGACATTTGTTATTATCTTCTAAAACCTAAAAATGTACTAATATATAGGTTATTTTATGTACAGGCAAGGCCTCTCCATCTAGAAGCTTTCACCGACATCTTCCAACGCCCCGAACATTCCACCAATAGCGCAAACTCACTGGATGTTTCGGGATATTATCTTGACCTTGGCGTGTATCAGTGGCCAATAGCAGTATGCCTCACACTAATGCCGCCCTCTGACGAATCGCACGCGCCTCCATTCCGAATGGCGTCGACACTATATTCCAAATTCGTGACAATATATATCACATCCTTTCAAGGAGATATCTCAAAATGGGGATATTCACTAGATTTCACATCATGTAACCTTTTCTTGTAGGGTTACTTGAAAAAATAACGTGTTTATGGATATGCCAAGCTTAGGAGAGCCAATCACGGCCTTGTAGCGTAAATAAACTAAACTATAAGAAACATTTTCTTCTTATCCTGAAATAAACTGCTTAAGGAAACCTTTTTCATGTGTGCTCAATTCGCAACATTTTATTTCTCATCTTCTTGTGACAGGTTTTTCAAAACTGTTTTCTTGTCGGTCATTTCGTATATAAATAATAGAAATGTATCGACGCGCCCATAGCTTATAAAACGAACCAGCTAATGAATCTTTACACTTGTCTTTAATAGCCTCATTATTATCTGTTATGCAATACGAACAACAGATTGCAAACTATTCTATACTGATAATTGATACCAACCCATTGTTGAAGGAATTTTCTTGCTAATAACATCACACCGCCTTTGCTATTTCCGATTAGAACAAGCTCATAGCTCATTTATTTATTCTACAATCTTAAAGTTCCATGCTATCCTCATTATACACCGTATAATTACACGTCTCATGAAGGTATTTAGTTCTTTATTGGTACACACCTAGCACCCAGTAGCTACCTAACCTATCATAGTAATAGTAATAAGAAGAAGAATATCACAAATGATAAAGTATTTGTAGGCATTATTCTGTGAATATGTCGCTTGTTCAGCTAAGAGCTTTATAATCTAATTAAGTCTGGATTCAAGTAAAACGTATTAATTAACAAGTATAAAAATGTGGCATTCATGCACACGAATTAAGAAGTAAAAAGTACGACATCCCGTTATATTCATTTTTCAAAATAACTGAAAACAAGTGTTTGAAATTCCGAATTCTCAA
Organism: Crioceris asparagi; assembly: GCA_958507055.1. Taxonomy (NCBI): domain Eukaryota; kingdom Metazoa; phylum Arthropoda; class Insecta; order Coleoptera; family Chrysomelidae; genus Crioceris; species Crioceris asparagi. Next base: position 2,403,071 of record OY293830.1, read on the forward strand.
TAAAATGGAAGATGCCAAAAAGTGAGGTTATCCGCGTTCATCTGCGCACTTATTGCGTACAAGTACAAAATCTCGTTCAATTAAAGTAAGAAAGTTGAAAGTAGACCAACTTCCACTTCTTATTCGTTAATTGATAATTGTTACTTGGCTGCATGAACACTTTCATTGAAAAATAAGATGTGCAACTTTTACATATATTTGTAATTGTTACTTGATACTAGTTAATTTGGGCTGCATGCATCCAAAATTACTGTAGCCAAATTATCTATTGAGTATAATTGAAAATACTTTCACAAAAAAGTGGTTTTTCAATAATGTAGAACCATCTGTAAATGAAGCCAGTGGTACCGTTTAAATACGTTAATGGATAATTTGCAACAGAATACTTTCAGATTTATAAAACTGGAATGTACTTTTGACTAACTTGAAAAAAAATGAGGAGGAATATAATTTGGTTGTATGTTTGCTTTTTTAATATTTTTTTTTATGTTAGCGCGTTTTGCATAGTAAGTGCTTAGATTTTGATGATTATTTTTGAAATCCGCTATTTAGAAAAACATATATCCGAAATGTCCTTCCCTCGAAAAACCGCCCCCGCGGAGGGGGCAATTTTTCTCGAAAATCCATAATCCATAATCAGAGATGGCAGAATTAAAGATGAGACTATATCCCAAAACGTTTAAATTGAACATTTTTTCAAAAGAGTTACGGTTTTTGAATAACAGCAATGGTAAAGACTGAAATATGAGTATTTCCGCTATGTGGAGGGGGATTTTTTTCGAAAATTTAAAATTTGTGACGGTCAAATTAAAGAAGAGATCATATGTAGCAACATTTGAATTGGACATTTTTTTAAAAAGTTACGGTTTTCGAGTTATAGCAGTGGTGAAGATTGAAATATGTGTATTTCCGACATCTCTGAATAATAACAAGTACAAGCAAAGAATATACATGGGAAACAGGTTAAGTACTATCGTCTTTGGTATTAGTAAACGTTCAACGATTTTCATGACTAATGTTACACTCAAAAGTATGAAATAAATATTTTGTACCAAAAACTGGACCGACTTCATTAGTTGGTGCTCCGAAAAATACAAAATAATAACATTTCTATTGGTGCTGGTACTTTTGAAGTTGGTGCCAAAGATCTTCTAACTTCAAAAGTAACAGCACCAATACAATTAATATTATTTTGTATTTTTCATTACACCATCAAATAGACGCGGCCAAATTTTTGGTAAAAAAATATTTATTAAGAAATATCATGAATTTCTACATTGACATAAGACAAATTTTAAATTGAAATATTATGTTTTTACCATTGAATGTGACAACTGACATGTGATATTTGACAATGACATAAAATTTTTAAATTAGAATATAATTCTTCACAATAACTGTTGATTTAAAATTAAAGATTGCATATATTAGAGCACTGTATAGATGAGTATTATCGCCGCCCGCCATTGTGTGTCCTGACCATCACCAACTGTCACGGTATAGGTTATACACGTAAAGATACGTAAACAAGTGCTCAACCTATACCACTGAAGTGACAGTCAGGACACACAATGGCGGGTGGCGATAATACTCATCTATAAAGCGCTCTACATATATCACATTTGTATCATATTTGAAGAAAAAAAATGTTGCAGATTTATTTCTCGATTTTGTCGGCCAATGAAAACCGTTGTTACGCTTCGCGTACTCTCTCCTTTAGGTACAAAACAACGATCAGCTATGCTGATTATTATTACTCATTAATTACACATGCATTTTTCCATGATAATAAATCGTTACGGTTCGAGTGAGAAAAGACAAGAAAATAATATTATTAATTGCGTTCACTTATAACAAGCGATGATTAGTATCAGATGTTATATTATTATATACCTAGTGTTTTTATATATAATATTATTGTAGATGCTTACCTTGCAATGCTTTAGCAGCTCTTAAATCATAAATGAATGGGACTTTGAATTGCCCGCATCAGTTGTACATCACTAGTTTTGAAACTTTATTATTGATTGTAATCATTTTTAAATCTCTTAAAGAAGTTATTGCAGTTAAAAATGTTTGGTAAAAAAGTTTACTAATACCAAAGATAGTACTTATCTTATTATTGTTCGTACTGGCCATTATTCAGAGGTCTTAATACAAAGCGGCGAAAATACACCTATTTCAGAGTTAACCACTGCTGCATCTTGAGAATCGTATTTTTTTGGAAAATGTCCCATTTAGATGTTGCTACCTAGGTATCTCTTCTTCAATTTGGCCGTCTCATATTTTCAATTATCTAAAAAAAATCCTCGACAATATACATATTTTAGTCTTTATCATAGCTGTAACTCAAAAACCGTAACTGTTTTGAAAAAATGTTCAATTTAAACGTTTCCGGATATGGTTTTATCTTCTCTCATCTCTCATCTCAGATTTTCGATTTTCGAAAAAAATTGCCCCCTTCATCCCCTTTGGATGCTATTTTTAGAGGGAAAGTGATTTTGGATTAGAGTTTTTCTAAATATGGGATCATTTCTCAATTGTCCTCCTTCAAATAAATCAAAAATCATTAAAATCGAAGCACAGACTACCGAATTGTATACCTCCTCCTTTTTTTTGAAGTTGGTCAAAAATGCGGAAGCAAACTGCGATATCGAACATGTTTCTACAGTCGATATTGAATGCAACTTCTGAGAAACAATCATTCTCAATATATGATGATGATTCTTCTATTAAATTTCACATGCTATATTAACTTTTCTATATTATTTATGTATTAACTAATTTTCATCGCAAAATTGCGGTTTTCATTTGTTCTATCTGCCTGACCTTGTCGTCCATATACCATTATCATCATCATCATCAACAAAAACAACAACAAAGTTACGTAAATACAACAATAAAAGCAATATCTCAATATGTTTGTATACTACTAATCAAAGAGAGTGTATAGTTTGAAAAACGCAGGATTTTACTGCCTTATTTAGCATTGATCTGACGGCTTTGTTTTTTTGAATAAAATAAAATAACTTATATCTAAAAAAATCGATGGCTAGAATGAATGTATAATTATTTTAAACAAATTAACCTTAGTACAAAGTTGGATATTTTGGTGCTATATGGTCGTGACGTTATATTTTAAAACATTTTTCTTACGAATTTTTAACGGTTCATGGGATTTTCGTAGAATTTTATAAGGGTGGCATTTTTATAAAAAAACCTAAAGGACCCCATACACAGTACAACATGTTTAAGAATCAGGTTGCTCAACTTGGTTGACCAACAAAACATCAGCAAACGTATTTAAATGGTAAATTTGGTTGATGAACATTGTTTTGTTCTCTCGAACTTACCGGAAGGCACGAGTTAGGGTATAATCATCTGTCAAGTTGAGGGACATGTTCGTCGTCATTCAAACCAAATGCTGATCAGCAGAGTAATTAATTTATCAACTAAATAAACCCCTTAATGATCAACTTATCGAACGACTCAAAGAAAGAAGACATAAAACTAGAATAACTCAAAAGTTTTGGTTGTCTGGTTAATGGAGTTGTAGCATCGCAAAATATTTCGAAAACGTGACGCTGCCGTGACGTGACCTTGAAAAATTACCCTCAATAGAGCCAAGGAAGTTTCACTTCAATAAAAATTGACGGGTCCGAGCTTTTTCCAAAAAACGCACCGCTGAATTTAGACATTTCTTCTTCATAAACTCACAGTAGGAGCTTTTTAACTATTAAAAAAATGATCAAAAAATGTATTGTATTCATTCATAGATTTCCTTCTATTTATTTCTAGAAACCAATCACACATAATAGTAAATAGTACCTGGGTACATACAAACACTATTTACAAATAAAGTCAGATCCAGTTAACTGTCAAGAGTATATATATGTACTTACTTGATTATATATATACCTATATGTAGTACAATGTGAAAGGAATTTGAAATATCTAATCCAACATGTCCATTTTACGTTCTACATTTGCGTTATGTAGGAAAAAAAAAATGCAAAGAAATCGGCATTGGGCAATAATCAAGAATATTCCAAATACGTTTTATATATACATTTCACATACATACTAGATTAGATACCTACTGGTTGAGGTAAAATGCCATTTTGGTATTACATAACAAGAAATATAACAATAACAGATATAATTAAGAAGCTGAATAGATTTATGTATCGAGAATGTCGCTTAAATACATGCAGCATATTATAAGAAAAGGTATATATACATAGGTGTATACAGGGTGATTCACAAGAAGATGCTGATTCTGTCGATCTAACAAAAACGCTTCATTAGGTGAATTTCTTGTAGAAATGTACCTAATGTGATCATTCGCACTTTTGAATATGTAAATAAAGAAGACCGAAACGGATTTTCTATCAAAAGTTTATTTAAATATGGGATAATACCTAAGAAATTTGTAAACCCGAAACAAACCGCATAGGCATCATGTTCAATTTCGCTACAAAAATCAATCGTGTAAATATATCGGTCATGTTAGCTGATGGGCTTGATCCGACAAGTAGTTTCAAACTGGCGACGGACCAAAAAAAATCTCAAAAAATATTTTTAAGTTATAGATATATATAATCTGTCCCTAGAACTTTTGTTTGGAATATTTCTCCCTAAAAGTGATAAAAAAAAAATAATAAAAATTAAAAACAGACAGTCAGGCTGCGATTAAAGCACTGAGTTTTCATATCATCGATTCTAGGATGGTATGGGAGTGCCGAGGAAAACTCAACGAAATACGCAAGAAAAACAAGGTCTGTTTAGTTTGGATTCCTGGCCACTCGGGAATCAAAGGGAATGAAGAGGCCAACACACTTGCCAGAAAATGAGCACGAACTATTTTCATTGGCCCAGAAACTTTCTGTGGTACGGATAAATGTACTTACAAGAAAAAGTTTCAGGAGAATGAATCTCTCTGAGCTGGATCATTCCAAAAAGTTGCTTGGAAGCTTTAATAATGCAAGATCTAAGAAGTATCTGGATCTTAGCAAGAATATGCTACACCTCCTTACTGAATTCCTTACTGGGCATTGTCGCCTCAGGAAGCACCTAACGAGAATGGGTCTAGCAAAGAACGACGAGTGCATATTCGGTGGGGAGGAGGAGGAATCTCCGGATCACCTAATGACAGAATGCTTTGGACAAGCAACATGCAGAAATGAGGAAGTAACCTCCTTGAAGCCATCCCAGATTCTGGATTTCATTAGAACTCTGGAACTGGAGGGCGAGCTGTAGACTACGTAATGGCGAGAATAGACCTCAAGGCCACAGTGCAATTAAAACTCTTACAGTATCAAAAAATGATTCAAATCAAAGGTTACAACACTAGGGAAAGTGCAAAAATGTTAACGCCATATTTTGAAATTACTGAATGTAAGTGTATAAGTTTAACAGTTTTCATTGGATAATAAAACATTCAAAAATGTGAAATAAATGTTTTTTAAACCTGACCTCATTAGTTGGTGCACCAAAAAAATAAAAAATAATAATCATTCTAATGATGCTTGTACCTACTTTTTTGAAGTGAAGTGTCAAATGTCTTCTGTTTAGCTACAAATGCAACACTTAATTAATACTTTTTGTATTTTTCAATCGGTCTTATTATCTGTGAAAAATATTCATCTGATATTCAGATCCCTTAAAATTTGCATCGATTTTTGAATCGCCCTGTATATATTCAAATACTTTTGCACCTATCTACACAAGACCAAATAGGTGTTATGAAATTAAATGGTTCACTTATATATGCCGTAAGGGGAAATCTTTCCCATACATATTATTATAAATAAATACATTCATATGCATTAATGGGCAACGCATTTTATGCAAAATGGTGATGGCTATTAGAAAATATTACACAAACATCATCAGAATATTATTAGCATTGTTATCTAATTCTGAAGCAACAATTCGAAAAACTAAGTCCATTCACACAATATTCCCACCATTTTCCTGATTAAAAGGAATAGAAAAAGAAAACATTTTCTTCTGATGAAGTCTGCCTTATTTACAAGATTCCATAGATCCGATGAAAAAGCTCATAAAATCACTTTGGCCTGTCTATTTGTCTGTCACAACCTATTTTTTCATAACCTACAGAACAGCTTTTGAATGCATTTTCCACTAATAATAAGCTAAGTTTTGAGTCAGAAAATATGTTTTGTTAAGTCATAGTTGGTGAAGATTTGAAGGATTCCTGGGTGTTTTTCTCCCCAATTTCTATGCCAATGGAAAAAGTACGGTTTTGAGGCACCCATTTGAACCGCCATTGTTTTCTACACAAAAAGATACTGACACAAGTCCAAATGGGCATCTCAAAACCGTACTTTTTCCATTGGCGTAGAAATTGGGAAAAACACCTACTACTCCTTCAAAATCTTCAATAATTAGGACATAACAAAAAATTTTTTCGGACTCAAAACTTAGCTTATTATGAGTGGAAAATGCTCACAAAAGCTGTTTTCTGTACGATAAACGGTTCTGGAGATATTTACAAAAGACAATATTTTTTTTCAACACCCGGTATCTCGAAAATTGTGCATTTTAGAGGGTAAGTTGAGGTTCACATCGAACCCGATGATACGAAAATCCACGCAAACCCAAATCATCATCAACAGAATAAAAAAATATTACATACATACTTTTGTCACAAGCTAATCGGAAAATTCTATAGTGTGGATGGACCTCTTGGGTCGCAAACCTCAATTATCTTTTACTGTTAAAATCATCGCTTCTCGTACTGTCGGCATAGGTCAAAGTCATTTAAAAAAATGTCACATCAATAAAATGGATCATAAAATTGATATAAAAACTGAAAATGAAATTCAACCTATAAAAATCAAATGATATATAAAAATAAAATAAAAAACTTCTTCATGTTTGTAGAAACCGACCGATCTTTAACATGGACGAATCGTCACAATGTGATAATCATAAAAGATGAAAGTTAAACCAGATTTATATTGAGATACGGTGTGAAACAACTGAATAGAAAAAAATTAATGTTTGAATTTTATTATTGTACATATTTATAAAAAAATCCTGAGGAGATTGACGACATTTTTGTTTCTGGACCCACGAAATACTTGAAGCACATACGGAATAATTACTGTATTATTCCATAAACCATCTAAAAGATAATGGAGCTTTATTCAGGTTTTTGTATGTAATAATTAAAAAGGCTTAATCTGTGAAATAAGATTTTTAAAGTTGAAATGTTTTTCTTCCAATTGTTTTCTATTTAAACGTAATATACGGTTTAGTTTTTGATAATTTACAAATCTAAAAAGAACCTGAATTTTCATATATCCTAATCAATAACAATTAAGTCTGTTCTATAATGGATGGCCATTCTATCCACGTTGCTGGAATCGTCCCCAAAACAAAATTGAAATCGAAATTCATCAAAATGAACTAAACAGTATTACTTAACAAGTTTTTAGTGTGTTTTAGCAATTTTCGTTTGTTCAAAAAACAGTGATATTCAAAAATAGATGGACGTTTTAAATTATGGATCACAAGCTTCTACTTTCTAGTAGAAAATGGGAGGAGGTTTCATATTGAAATGAGTTGCAGGATATCATTTAATGATCTAAAATCGTTTCAGCATTTTTATTTACAAATATGCAGAATAATTCAAAACAAAAATTTTTTTCTCATTTGGCTGTTCCACACTGTATAAGTAAATTATCTCCATTCTATAAAATGTGACCAGACGCTTTCTTCGACCGTGAAGAAATTTCAAGATTATACTATATGATAATACTCTGGCTACTTTACTAGATACTCCAAGTCAAAAAAAATATAGGACGCATTAAAATATTCATATCTAAGCTTGATTCATATGTTATCTTAGGGATTTTTTTTCTACCCAGCCCATTATATTATATATTATCATACATAAACCGTGTAGGTTTTTGAATAGGTTACGCCCAACAAATGGATGAATGAATTAGAAACTTAAAGGTATAATCATATGTTATGTAAGATGAAATTTATTTGAGGTAACTTTTATCTGGTGTAGATATATTATAGTCAGATGCATTTTGATATTGAATAATCAATCAAAATTGGTGTTGATAAAATTGCTGCTTTAATGAAATGAAAGAATTGATTATTCTTTCATACAATAAAATCAAACGATCAAAAAAAATCATTCCAAGTAGGCTTTTGAGAATGAGAACCATATCTTTGCTAGAGTCAGATGGGAGATAGTTGTCATGTCATGTCGTGTGTTCGGATGCGTCAACGGACGAGGGCCTTTTACCTTTTATATCAATATTTTAGAATTTTATTTATAGTCCAATATTATTATTTCTAACATCTGATTGAAAACTCCTCAAACTGTTATAAAACAACAACATTCTTTTATGATGATGAAGATGACTGCCCAGAATTCAGCATCGATAAATTATAACCTCAAAGAAATCAAGGTGTGTCCCATCTTGTCTTGTTTTCTTCAATTCACAAACAATCGTTATTTAATCTCTCTCACATGATTCAAGGTTTACCACATAACTTTGTAGCCTCTTGACAATATAATAAAGCTTGCAGCATTATTGTTTTTATATATGTAATATTATATCATATACCTTGTGCTAGTATTTTAAAATAATTGAATTCTCTACAACTCCAGTGAGCATAGAATGCTCATGAGATTTAATATAAATTATGTAAATCATAAAACAAGTAGTTTATCGTAGAATTACCAGAAAAATTACTTAGAAAATATAACAAAAACTGAGACTTTTTTAAATAGTAATTCAAAACATAAAACGCAAATCAATAGAGATAAATATGGAGAGAAACACGTCTCACCTGTATAAGTATATGAATATATGCATAAGTCTCATATCTTATAAACGGTACTCGAACGGGTTTTAGTTAAATAATCGCTAATTTAAATTAGCATTCAGAGATTGCCGATAATTGCATGTATATATATTTAAAGAAGAACACTCAGCATTTTACCAAACGAGTTTCAGGTACATGTAGGGTTTGACGGGGGGACAAAAATAAAAAAGTCTTAAATCTCAGGCAGGCATATTTTTCGAAGATTTTTTTAAAATTTGTCTGTTGGTATATTTACAAAATTTAAATAAATACAAGTTGTTCAAAGTTTCTTTTAGAAAAAGCATTTCAAATTCTAGATTCTTTTGTGTTTCTTTTTTTAATTTGAAATGTTCCTATATTCATCTTAAAAATCACATAATTTCTTGAAATATATTTACTTGAAAAATTCTCTATAAATACCACGGTTTTGTGGTAAGGTTTCTGAGGAGTTTCATAACTATTCATAATTATTCTGGAAACACATGGCTACAAATCGAAATATTAGCACAAGAATATTGTGAATCTATATAAAATCTATATAAATCTATTCGCTTTATAACACTGATTTATGAAATAACAACGCTTCTCACTTCCTCTTCAACCTCGGCAGATTTCATTTCGGGTTGGAAGGAAATTGTAACAATTTTCGTACGAGCAGTACACATGGTAGATGACTCGAGTGCTGGGTCCCCGAGGTGGATGGGGAAATCATTTGCCGTGATAAAAGAAGAAGATTACTAAAAAGTCTTTGGAGGTTAAAAGCACGTGGTAGCGTGATCTGGTGGATACAGGAGGAACACCTCGCGGATAACCTCAAGGGCGTGACAGTGACGGTTACATTCTGATCAAAGAAAACTCTCGTTGCTTTCTCCGTGCATTGCATAAAAGCTTATTAATGAAAATATTAATAATTAGTGAAGAAAAAAAATAGAAAAGTATGGCTTAGAGCCAGACATTCCTCAGCCACACCGACGAAGCTTCGGTTACGGAACGTAGTCGAGTAGGAGTGCTGGCTAAATGCACTGAAAAGGAAGCAAGGGCCAAATAACCAGAGGAGAAGAAGAACAACCCTTTTGTATAATCACGACTTCTATAAATTTCTGTTTAAACCCAACAGTGATTCGTGAAATTTTTTAAGCTGCCGTGGCCGGTCAGAACAAGTAACTGGCTGTAAGTTAGCTAAAAAGAAGGATCTAGAATCTAGAGTGTGTATATTATAGAAAAAGAACGAAATGGTAATTAGGTATTTGAGTAGTTGGTAAGTTGAATGGTGAAAGTGGGTCCTAGTTTTTTTAACCGACTTCAAAAAAGGAGGAGGCATAAAATTTGGTTGTGTTTGTTTTTTGTGTGCTCCGATTTTGATGATTTTTGATTCATTCATTCAAAATAGTAGAGAAATGGTCCCATATTTAGAGAAACTCAAATCCAAAATCTCCTTCGGTCCAAAAATCCGACCCCAAAGGGGATGGAAGGAACAATTTTCCACGAAAATTGAAAATCTGAGACGGCAGAATTAAAGATGATGCAATATCCGGAAACGCTTAAATTGAACAGTTTTTCAAATGAGGTACGGTTTTCAATTTACAGAAGTAGTAAAGTCTGAAATATGTGTATTTCTGCCTTGATGTTTTGATCTCTGAATAATAACAAGTACAAGCAAAGAGTATACATAGGTAATAGGATGAGTACTATCTTGTTTAATATTAGTGAACGTTCAACGATTTTCATGACTAATGTTACACTCAAAATTGTGAAATAAATATCTTTTACCAAAAATTCGACCGACTTTATAAGTTAGTGCACTGAAGAATACAAAATAATATTAATTCTATTGCTGCTGGTACTTTTAAAGTTGTGCAATTGTAGTAAGATTTTGGCACCAACTTTCATGAATACCAGAATCTATAGAATTAATATTATTTTGCATTTTTCAGTACACCAACTAGAAAAGTCGGTCCAATTTTTGGTAAAAATAATATTTGCTCAAGTTATTTTTATAAACCGAATGCCCCTATTGCCCCTATATCGATTTATATTTATCTGATTTATGAATCCCGTATCACAGTTTTTGCGTACAACTATCGATGGTCATGATGGACAAAAGTATAGATATACAAGAGTCAGATGTACATAGGAGATATTAAAATTAATTGGTTATTTCATTTATACGAATGTGAGAGTAAGTACGTAACTACCAGTACGATGCAAAACGAAAAGCTATATACATATATATGCATATATGTAAACGACATAAATATGTATATACAGGGTGCTACATCATGTGTAGACTATTAGATGTTTTGGGGAAACTATTCACATCTTACCTAGTTCTGAAGATTTGCAGTTTGCGTAAACTATTCAGTCTTAGCTACCAAATTTAATCACTTGTGAGTTCAATTCTCTATTTATGTAGGTAGGTATATATTAAAACCTGAAGTAAATACTTTGGACCTCATTTTAAAGCTTATTGCTTTCACGAACGAATAAATATGTGATTTGGGATATGGTTAAAGTTCATACGGAAAAGGAGTGCATGAAGTTGAAATAAATTTATTAAATGTGTTACGGATAGATCAAATTAAATAAAGTAAATTTACGTCGACCATTCGTTTGTAATTATCGATTTACAGGGTGTTTCATAATATATGCGCAGGACTTGAGGATGTTATAGCTCTTCCAACAATATGAAGAAAAGTTTACATTAACTTATCCTCTAAAATGCACCATTTTCGAAATACAGGGTGTTGAAATTAAAAAAAAACGTTTTTGTGAATATTTACGGAACCGTTTATCGTACAGAAAACAGCTTTTGTAAGCATTTTCCACTCATAATAAGCTATGTTTTGAGCCAGATTTTTTTTTTGTTAGGTCATAATTGGTGAAGATTTGAAAGGAGTAGGTTGTGGGTGTTTTTCTCCCCAATTTCTACGCCAATGGAAAAGCACGGTTTTGAGACGCCTAAATGAACCGTCAAAGGTACTTTTGGTAGTGAGCTCTGAAGTCGACCGTTTTCAAGAAAAATCTACTTTTATGTTGAAAAAAAAACAGAGTAAATTTTTTGCTTTTGTTACGTTTACATATTTTTTTTCAAATTAGAAAGTGAAAATCTCTATTTAAAAAAATTGACCGTGTTTTTTCAACATAAAAGTTGATTTTTCTCGAAAACAGTCGACTTGAAAGCTCACGACCAACATTACTAACTTCTCCTACAAAATCATCACCAATTATGACTTAACAAAAGAAATTTTCTGACTCAAAACTTAGCTTATTATGAGTGGAAAATGCTTACGAAAGCTGTTTTCTGTACGATAAACGGTTCCGGAGATGTGCACAAAAAACGTTTTTTATTTCAAATTCAACACCCTTTATCTCGAAAATGGTGCATTTTAGAGGGTAAGTTAATATAAACTTTTTTTCATATTTTTGACCGACCTATCACATCCTCAAGTCCTGCGCATATATTATGAAACACCCTGTATAGAACTGCGTCGAATTTCGACCACGGGGCAATCACTAGTATGTTTTGAAACGTATTATAATTAACTTAAAATCTTGTGTTTAAGCCAGACACAGAGTCGATGAAGTTACAAAACCTGGTGCACTGAGAAATACAAAATAATATTAATCCTATTGGTGCTGTTACTTTTGAAGCAACCACCAACCAGCGTTAATGCGGATCTTTTAGGAACCTTTGTTAGTCCAATTTTTAGCACACTTGCCCATTGCAAGATTGCAGTTATCTTCCACAGTCCATAATCTGTAAACTCCACAACTCTAATATGGACATCAGTTTCAACAAAACGTTTAATAATAGTTCACTCACCACTCACCACATGAATCACCCTGTACACAATCATTCGACCGTCAACAATATCCACATTTAGACAGGTGCACAAACTGAATACAAAATAGTTAAATATATAAAAGAGAATAATTCTACAATGCAATTTATAAATTCAATAAACTTGTATATAATATATATATAAAACATTTCTTTCAATTTCTATGGAAGTCCATTTGAATTTGTAGAAACGTGTCACTGAATTATTATATAGTAAATAGAAGGTTTATACAAATGTCATTGAAGATGGTCTTGTGAATGGTCTATTGAGAAATAAGTATTATGAAATGAAATAATTGCAGAAGATGTAAGGATTGATATCTAGGCCAAAAATTTAAAGCTACAGAGGCTGAATGAGAAAACTCAAGTTTAACAAAAACAAAAAGCGAAGTACAGTGATATTCCTTTGGTAGGTACTGGTAATTTTGAAGTTGTACAAGAGACGGAGTAAGTTTTAATTATTATCGATGGATAAAGGAGTCTTCTGGCACCTCCACCAAATTTACCAGATCTAATAGAATAAATATGTAATTTAATATTTTAGTGCATTATCAAATAAAGTTGGTTCTAGTTGTTCAGAAATTCAATGTCCTGTTGATCATCACCTTTTTCTTGGAATATCTAATATTAATTTTATTGCTACTGTTACTTTTGAAGTTGGTGCCAAAAGTCTTCCAACTACAATTGCACAACTTCAAAAGTACGATAGCACCAATAGAATTAATATTATTTTGTATTCGTCGGTGCACCAACGAATAAAGTCGTCCAATTTTGGAAAAAAATATTTATTTCACACGTTTGAGTGTAATATTAGTCATGAAAATTGTTGAACGTTAACTAATACCAAAGAAGATACCCATGCAGTTTGTACTTGTTATTATACAGAGATCTCAAAACATCGCGGCGCAGATATATTGCAGACTTTACTGCTGTAACTCGAAGACCGTAACTTTAATTCTGCAGTCTCAGATTTTCGATTTTCGACAAAAATTATCCCCTCCACACTCTTCGGGGGCGGTTTTTAGAGGGAAGGAGATTTCGAATTTGAGTTCTTCTAAATATTGGACCATTTCTCATCTCCTCTTTTTCAAATGAAATTGCCTAAATTAGAGTACGTTTACTAGGCGAATTGAACTGTGTCCAATTAAGTCGGAACCATATGGAAAACTTTTTTATTATTGGTTTTATAAAAAAAAGTTATTCTTGATAAAAATTTCTGCATATTCCAAAACTTCAAATGCAATCATCAGATATCAATTGTTTTCATCCGTATACGAGGTAAGTCGAAAAATATGAATTTTGCTCAAGAGTGAAATACCTTTATTTTTGAAAATATTGAAAGTTGTTATTAAAAAAAGTTGATCATAATTGAAAGCTATTGTCAGATATCCAATATTATCCATCTGCCTTGAAAAAACATATTTTATTATTTTCATTAACTTCTGTGTTTTAGCATTGAAAATTTACGTCTACCGATAAACATTTATTCTAGGATGCATTGACTCTTAACGTCAAATCGCTAGTTCGTTTTAGAAAATACAAGAAATGGCGGCTCTATTAACTAGTAACGAGAAAATTGAACTAGTTTCGATTGTGGAAGATAATTATGAAAATCATAAAGAAGCAGCAGCTATTTTCAACAAAAGACATCCGAATAGAAATATTCAGCATTCGACAGTTGCAAAAATTTTAAATAAATTCAAGATGTCTGGAAGTGTTCACAATAATTTTAATAAATATTTTTTGCAATAAAATAGCTGATGTATAATTTACAAAATCTGCATGTGTATTTTATTTATACCAAAAATTATTTTTTATAGCTGATGGATAATATTGGATATCTGACAATAGTTTTCTTGAGCAAAATTCATATTTTTCGACTCACCTCGTATACTGATTAAAACAATTGATATGTGATGGTTGAATTCTAAGTTTTAGACTATGCAGAACTTTTTATCAAGAATAACTTTTTTTTCATAAAACCTATAATAAAAAAGTTTTCCATAAGGTTCCGACTTAATGGGACACAGTGTATATAAAAAATCAAACATACAACCGATTTGTATACCTACTCCTTTTTTTAAGTTGGTCAAAAAGGTTGTTTTGCTTTTGAAACGATAAAATTTTTGATAGCACGCTTTTGTATTCTGGCTACCGGTCCTAATGCATTGGAATAAGCTGAACCCCATCAAATAATCCCAACTAGGCCGCTACAGCATAAAGCATGATATAATCTTAATAAATCATTTTTGTCAAGAAAGTATCTCATTTTATAGAAAACAAAAAGACAAGTCTTCTCACAAAAACAAATATTCATATTCCAAAAATAAATAACGCTAATATCGTATTAGTCATTTTTATATTTGAGTAGGTATTATTTATTTTCATTTATACCGCATCTACTAATCCAGGTACTTATACGGTACACGTCTAATTGTCCTTGAAGTATCAAAATTACCAGTCTTCAGAGCGATGAAAGTCAATAACAATTACCCATGTTCTACGATTATCAAAAGGATATACCAGCTCATTAAAATGTATACTTATACAAGTTTGATCTGTTGGTACACATATTTTTTTCTATCAATTCCTAAACCAGTTTTGTCTATCGTTAAGCGGATGTTTTACAATTTGTTTATATATTGCAACAGAAAAAAAACGGTTTCTTTGTAAGCTCTTTTGATCAATGAAAGCGGTTAATATCTTTTTTTCAGGTGGGGATATTGTAATTTTTTTTCCTAGTTGAACCAGTAACTGTTTTCGAAATTTTAAAATAAACATCCTCATCCTTATCTCCAAATTTACTGGAAAATTATTTCACTGACAAAACCTCCTTAAACAATAAAAGTATATAAGAACGGAACCGTCTCCAAGCGAGCCTGACTTGTAGTTTAGTTTTTTCTGCATTGTCATCCACTTCTGTTTTTTCATGTCTCCAGCTCAAAGAAAAGTTAGTTTAGAATCGATTGCAAATTTTGTACCAAACCAACGGACCTGAAAACTAGTCAATAGAAATGTCTTGAAAGATATGATGATACGGACTCAACTGCGCCTACGCCATTTTCTCTACTTTTTAATGTTTCAAAATGCCATTATTTTTGCTAAGATCTCGTACGCCAGTGAAAACTGCTCAAATGGAAATTAATGTAGATGCAAGATTTGTACTGAAATGACAAACAAATTCACAGACATGAAAGCAAGTTTATTGAAACGTAAACGTAAATAAATATGAAAAACAAATAGACCGACTTTAGTAGTTGATGCACTGAAAAATACAAAATAATATTAATTCTATTGGTACTGGTAATTTTGAAGTTGTGTGAAAGATATGCAGACATACAGTCGAATTGTATACCTCCTCCGTTTGGTTTGTCGGTAAAAAAAAGAATATGACGTGAATGCAACTGCGCCTGCGCCATTTTTTCTAATCGGTATGTTTCGATATGCTAAGATAAGCTAGAATTACATTTTCATCCAGATCTGAGCTATATTGAGAGTTTTAAGTCAGTAGCTCATCAGGAAGTGAGCTTAAAAGTAATTTTGTTTTTTTTCTGAACAGATAAATATCTATAGAAAAGGCAACCAGTTAATATTGCATTATCATCCAGTTCTAATCTTAATTTAAAGTTTGAAATGACTTTGTTCAAACGGAAGTTAATGTATTTGTTTACAAAAATTGTTCCAGAAAAAAAAATCCGTGAACAGAAAACTTCGTGAAATGGAATTTGACTCAAATGCGCCTACACCATTTTCACTAATCGTCAAAAGAATCAAACTACGATTTATGCTAATGAAAATGAATTAATTAATTCTTATGCACGCTTCTTCCTCACCTTGATTTTTTTTCTTTAATTCAAAACGCGCATGACTAGCAAGAGTTAAGATTGCATTTTTACAATCCAATGAAGCGAACATATTTGCTGGATGCGTCATGCTAAATGATTTTCACTTACTATTTCTGCTGCAGCAATCTGATTACCTACATGATTATAGTGATTAAATAATAAATATTGTATGCCTACTATCACTAACTTGAAATATATCGCAGATTTATAGTTGTAAATCTATTCATGGCCATTGCAAATAGCATCAAGAATTTCTGATAATTTGTATGTTAGGTTATTGATAAAGAATAAAATAACTTTTTACAGAAACCAGAAACGACTTTATTAGTTGTTGCTCTAAAAAATACCAAATAATATTAATTATACTAGTGCTGGTATTTTTAAAGTCGTACAGTTACACGTAGAGAGAAGACTTTTGGCACAAACTTCCGTAAGTTCATTCTGAAAAAACCGACCTGAATCAATCACGCCTGCAGCCCAAAAATTAACACTACCAGCAGGTTAATAATAATTTGTACAGGATCTTTTCTCATAATTAAACAGCTTCTGGTGGTTTTATTATAAGAGGTGGACAAAAACTTTCAAAAAGTTGTAGGGTTTATCCCGAACCATCAGGAAAAATTGTTATTGCTTATACAGGGTGAGTAACAAACATCTGGTGAATCAAACTTGCTTTGTTTTAATGGAACATCCTGTATATCATGTTCCAGGATGATAGCGCTTAAAATTCTCTCTTCGAATATATATATATATATATATATAGTTTACTCATATTTGTTTCAGTAGTTTTTGACATATTAAATATTGTAGCATTCATAAAATAATATATCGCACTAGCAGTACCCGGCACGTTGCTGCCGTAGCAGTAATAATTGTAGAGATATATGAAATTTGAAATAAATAGTTATGTCGGTTATTGGCCATGAGCAGTCCAATAGAAAAAATGAATAAATAAAACGAATTTCAGAGTAATCACTTTAATTATTAATTTATTATCTCAATTTTAAATGACGATTACTTACAAAAATAACTTCCTGCTTTTGTACACTTCAGTGATGCTTTATGGTACACGATATTTTTTTACTTGCTTGATTATTTTAAATAATTTACTTCTATCACCTATATTTCCACAGTGTCTGATGGAGTAGGTTTAATATTTGTCCCTGTCCCTAACAGAAGTGCTGCCTTCTCGTAGCGAAAGGCCAAACTCTTATCAGGAAAAAAACTCATTGTTCCAGATAATATAGGTGGTTTTTGGATAATGGTTCTTGACGTGTATTACATATCTGACAGCACACTAAGAAAGCGTATGAGAAAAGTTGTGGTTTCACTATTTTCCTTTCAATTTTTACGATTTTTCTCTCCATATCCGAATTGGTCCAGCTGTTCTCGAGTTTTGCGCTTAGCAACGCATTTGGCGATTCATTTTTATTTATAAAGATAGGTAGATAGATTAGCCATGTGTAGCCATGGAAGCAACAAATAAACTGTCAAATAATAATAATATTTTTTGCTGATGCCCATAAAATGGTTTATACTGAAGAAAAAAAATGTGAAAGTTTATTTATTTTACAAAAAATAATAATATAGCATCAAGAAGAGAGTATCGGGTAGATCGTTGCCGTCTAGGAGCACCTTTTATTACGTTGAAAGAAATTTTCGGCAACGTAAAACTGCCCAGAGGAAAAACGAACAGTTCATATTAACGGAAATGAGGAACTGAAAATTATCTTATATTTTGAAGGTAAACATTGACAATTTTCTTTATATTTAATTTAATTTATATTTCTCGGTTATAGAGAATCCGATTTTTTCAACAAATCGGCAAAAAAAGTTGATGGTGACACTTCGCAAATATAAATACTACCCATACAAAATTTTGCCAGTCCAACAATTAAGTGAGGACCAAAAATATCTTAAGGAAGGCTTTTGTCGGCGGATGTTAGAATTAAAAATGAATGGCAACGATCTTTTCAGAAAAAAAATTGTGGAGCGATGCGGCAACCTTTAATACGGAAGAACTCTTCAAAAGAAAAATAGTCATACATGGGCTTCTGCGAAACCCTATAGGTAGGCATAGGGAAATCAAATTTCTGGGCCGTAGATCTGTTAGCGTTTGGTGTTTCATTCTTAATGACAAAGTAATCGGCCCAATTTTTTATCAGGGTTCTTTGAGTGGTGAAAGATATTTGAATTTTCTTGGGAACGATATCGAAAATCTTTTCGACAATTTACCTCTTAGACGATATAATGAGCTCATATGGCATCAAGATGGGGCACCACCGCACAGTTTAGTTCATATCTGTAATTTTTTAACCAACTGCTATCCCCTATGGATTGGAAAGAATGAAGGTACTGAATGACCAGCCAATAGTCCCGATTTAACGCCTCTCGATGCTTTCTTATGGGGCTACTTGAAAGCTGAAGTATGTAATGAAAGAAGTAGGACACTGGAAGATTTAATAAATAAAATAACAAACGCCATAAAAAAATTAAATCAAGAAAAATCCCATTTTATTGTTAGCTCTATTAATAAATTGAATGATGATTATAGAAAATGCATTAAAAACAACGTTGGTTATATAGAGCAGTCATAATTTTAGGGTTACTAGTATTACCGGATTATAACTCTTTTTGACAACAGTTTATTAATTTGTTTGCGTGTTTTCATGGAGTTCTGGTTAATGCTATATACCTACTATTATTTTAAAATAGAAAAAATATATTATTATTGGCTTTGATATTGAATATATCAAAAACGTCTAGAACAAATATCGGTAAACTATATATATTCAAAGAGATAATTTTAAGCTCTATCATCCCTGGAATCTAATAAACAGGACATTAAAAAAAGGCAATTTTGGTTCACCAGAAGTTTGTGATTCACCCTGTATATGCAATAACTATGTTTCCTGATGGTTCAGGATAAACCCCACAACTTTTTTCCTACCTCGTATAATAAAACAAGCAGAAGCTGTTTAATTATTACGAGCTGTTGTTACATTACCTTACTACGGCACCCACTCGTATTTGTCGTATATTACTTTCTCACAAATAATTGACTGTGCTGATCCAAAAATGTGAAATGTAAATCTCACTCACCCTGTGAAGTTCGTAGAGTGCACCTCTAAGGTCACACCTGTATAGTTACTACTCCTTTATAATATATTATTGTTAATTTGTAATGCACGATTGGTTATGTTAATAGGTTCGTTGTATGGTTTTTTCAAAGAAAAAAAGGTGGTTTGAGCAACAAATAGGTATCTATATTCGCATAAACGTAAACATACCTATAACATATAACAATTAAGATTTATAGCTAGTCATGGAAATAAAAATTTCTCCTGCGAGTTCAGTTCCAGTTGGTTCCAACTGAATAGCATTCTGAGTCGAGGTTATACACACATATATATATAGATACATAAAATCGAGAATATTATGGAATATATTAACATATTTTACTCATTAAAAAAATGTGTGTTATTTTTTTTGTGTGCAAAATTAAGGGCAATAAAATATGATGTGAAACTGTGGCCTAACGATACAAAAAAACCGAAAACATCAAGGGCTCATCATGAACCGTATTACGCTTAGACCTAATATGATGTAAATAAAAACGAATTGAAATTGCGCAAATTATCTTAATTCAATTTGCAAACCTAAGATATTAGGTGCACATGCAAACAAAAATATTTTTTTTTTCTCAAAAACGGTTCGTTTTAGCGAAAAGACTAAAGAGACCATTTTTGTTTAGAATTGATCAGGATATCTAAATTGCGATAAACCATTGGCGTACCTTTCTTTTAATTTAAATTAATGAAAACGGTCTCACGAACGCCACTGGTAAAACAAAAACAAGTGTTTATCATGCTATAAATTTATTTTTAAGTGGCAATAATACCTAGTAAGTTTGAGAGGAGTTTCTTTAAAATTGAGAAAAAACGAATTTTTTTCGCAATATTCCAACACCCCGTATCTCCAAAACGAAGCGTTTTTGGAGATAAGATTGTATAAAATTTTGTAATTATTTTTATCAGCTGAATACGCTGTTAAAGTTTCTCCATTATAATTCGGACGACACTGTATAATTTCTTCATTTGACCGTCTTATAATTTCAATTTTCGAAAAAAATTGCCCCTTCCACCTCCTTCGGGAGCAATTTTCAGAGGCAAGAAGATTATTTCTCAACTTCTTTCAAATGAATCAAATATCATCAAAATCTGAGCACGTTTACTATGCAAAACGCGCGAACAGCCAAACAAAAAAAAACATAACCAAATTGTAAACCTCCTCCTTTTTTTAAATCGGTCAAAAATAGTAATCCAGCTACAAGTATATAATGTGGCGAATATCTCACAATCATGATAATGCAACAAATAACCCTGAAAATGACCCGCGACACTCAATTCTAGGTACACATCTTACTTATAATTTTATTACTTCATACAAACTTGGACATAGTTTTGATTCAGTGATTTAATTACTTTCAAGAACCCAAACATGGAACCGCTGCTGCTCTTCAACACAATGAGACATTATATTGACTTATTTTTTTAATGTGTCTGACTGAACGGTTTCCTTATCAAGTCTAACCACAAATTGCATTGTATCACGGTGAATTATGGTTTTATGGCATGGCAAGTTTATGGTCCTCTATCCCCTATATGGAACGCGACGGTTATTGAACCAACGGCCACATATGCACCTGCATCGAATTTTGCATTACATGGTTGATATTAAACAACGTCAATTTCAAATTTGGAATCATATATTATGGACTACAGGCGTCATATAAAAATCTCAACTATTAAAGCTGGTCTTATCCCAACTTCCCAAATGCTTTTTTATGTTCTTACGTTTTCGCATAGCAAACCTGCTCGAATGTTGATGATATTTTTTCTGTTTGAAAAAAGAGAGCCAAGAAAAGCTGCCATATTAATTAAAATTAAAATCCCGCAAAAAACTGCCCGCGGCGAGGCGACTTTTTAATTGTTGTATTGACAAATACAAATAATATTAATTCTACTGGTGCCGATACTTTTGAAGTTGGTGCCAAAAGTCAAAACTACAGCACCAGTAGAATTAATACTATTTTTTCATAGTACCTAGTTCTCGTTTTTTGTGAAGAAACATTTCAAAAAGTATTTCACAGTTTTTCAATATCAAAATCGTAGTAGGTACAGAACCTTCTACAAGCGAGTTCAACTCCTACTTGACAGAAATATGCTTCGTAATTGCTCATCTGACAGGTATAGATTTTTGGACCTAACATTCTATCGCATATCTTATTATTTAGTTGATACACCACTGGTATGGAGGTACCATAGGCGTAGTTACTCTCATTTCTATCTATTTTTATCTCAAGTATCGAATATATAGATTGTGTAAATATTATTCGAGGATAATAAATTATAAAAACTGTTTAGGAATTTAACGCAGCCATTGTGCAAATAATTGTTCTCAGTTGATAATAATACATAATGTATTTGCACTAGAAATATCTACACACAACTATAAATTATTATAACATCACCTTCAAGCCGAGAACATTTATTATTAGAATGCAAATATATTAGATAACAAAATTTATGTTGCTATACAGTGAAGTGCTTATATGATTATATGTATGTTCAAAATATTTTTTGTAATAAAAATATTCAGCCTTATTTATGAACAAATCTAATTCAGTCCTAGTTAAGTTTGATACCATAAAAACCTAACACAAATAGTATAGAACAAAAAGTTTGAACTTAGTTAATAATTATTTTGGAACCGACAATCGGACAATACGGACCTAGAATTTCAAATTTGTAAATCAACAAACAACCTGTGAACTCCATAAATGATCATGTTCACAAAATTTCATAATTATTACTCAAATCCAAAAAAATAACCCCTCAAGCCGCCTACGCCATTGGTTGAAATGTAAATACCATAGGCGCCGTGAATGCGTTTTCTTCTAAGGTGAAACAAAGCTGCGTTGTAAATATTACAACAAATAAAGTAACAACCATCAAACTGTGTATCAAAACAATACCAAGTTCATCTTTCTGGAAGCAAATAATAAAAAGTTAACCGCTTATTAACAATCGGACTCGACCATGCTGCCTAGATGAGTACGAGATAGGTACCTACGCCTTTTTAGTTACATTAGTTATGGTTATGGCGAATTTCAATCCACCTGTGGTCTCGTCGGTTCTGTGACGACCGTGTGGTTTATTTTATGCAGATTTTATCCATCTGCTTGTGCTAATCTAGATTGGAAGAAAAAGAGAAATAATATTGCTACAACCAAGACGTGACATAGCTACCGTAGCTGTTTATGAAGATTGTAAATCATAAGAAAACGAATGAATAATAATGGTTTATTATTATTATGTTCACAAAAGAACAAAGAAGGTATTTTGCATTTGCGGTTTAACGTTGGTTAGTTATATTCTTATATTATATAAGAGAATAAATAAATTTGATATTGGCGATAAGATGGATGTGATATTTAAATCAGATAGACAGAAATAACGGTGGATGAAATTCAGTTTTGTGAAGATTGTTTATCGAATATATCATCGATCTACTACTAATGGTTGTATGAAAATAAAAGCTATTGGTTTTGTTTGTTGAAACTTAGGATATCTACGTTAAACTCGTTCTATAAACAGATTAAGTTCACATCAAAGTATATAGAGTAGTTTTTGGGAGATTCAAAACATTTTCCGTATTTTATATTTATGAAAAAAATCATGCTAAGATCTATTATCTGTGTTACAGCATTTTACCCTCAAAGTCTTGAAAGAGCCAGCTGTTGGTGTCTCTACTTCTAATTCCAACTCTCAGTTTTACCTCATGAGTTAATTTTTGGAAAAAGGTGGTCGCTTTCTTAAGAGTCAAGCTCATCTCCATAAGAAATTTCTTTAAAATAGCTCCAGCTAAATTGTAACAAATAAATAGACATTTACATTCAAATAATTTATATTATAAATAGTATGGTTATTCCCAGCAGAACTTGATTGCTTAAATGATAAATTAAAATGGGAATACAACCGCGAAATTAATTATCATAATAATATTATGGCATTTTCACAGTATCGACGCAATTGAGTTAATTACATTACTTTTTTCCTAGAGTATTTGTTAAAAATAATTAATATTCGTCATAAATACATTCAATATTATACATAAATATAAACAATTAATAAATCTTTGGGCTATATATATATATATATATAAATTTCTATAACCGTCAATAATTTTATTACTGTTGGAAGAAACCATTTCTATATTCAGTCTTGACTTGAGATAAAAATGCATCGTGAAATTCAACTTTATGCTTCGTTACAGATGTACGAAACCTTAAGAGTAAACATCGTAGTAGAATTTTTCAATCAACTTCAAAAAACTCATTTTATTCGAAAGACTACTGAGAAATGGTCCCATCGAAATAAATCAAGAAATGAAGAAACATGTTTTTCTCTCCAAAAATATTCTTGAAAATCCTAATTTTCCTGGGCCAAATTAGATGAGAGAACATTTTTGGAAACTTTCATACATTCTTAAAAAACTGCAGCGTTTTCAGAAGTGGGATCTTCCGAAAAAATTGAGATTTTATTGAAACGAAAAAATGTGGAATAAATGCCACATTGAGAATACAGTGTAGCCGGGTATAGGTAATGTCTTTTAAATGAGAAAATGGTTTACAGTGCTGCGGTTTTTTAAATTTACCTGTAATATTTACTTATTTTAATTTTGAAATTCACTGTTTATTATTTTTCATTATTGGACGTTAAAAATGTTGAGATAAAATGTAAGACCGGATCTGAGGCTTGGTCGAGCCCGACATAATATCGCGCTCCATAAGAACTCACACTGCATTTTCATTTTGAAACGCATTGAATGAATATGACTTTCCATTTGTCAAGATGTCAACAAATAAGTTCGGACAAAAATCTCCCCAGAGGATTTCTATGCCGTCTTAGCTCCCAAACGAATGAACCAGTATTTTGATTTAGTTTTATTGTTTGACAGGTGGTTTTAGTTAGTTCTTTTTGTCAGACCTTTTTATTTGATGTTCCTGTCAATGTACCAAACACATTTTATTGCATCGGATGTATAGGATTGTGCTGAATCTTAATTAAAACTTCTTATCAAGTTTGTACTGAAATATTAAATATAATAATAATAATCAAACTACAAATAAAAGTATTTAAACTCATATCTAAATTATATACTTTTCTTTTCAGAGCACCTGATTCTCGAAACAGATCCCGAGAAAGGCAAAGGAGAATACGCCTTCGATAACCCAGGCTTCAAAGGTATGTATATATACATATAATATATTCAAGTCTTATTTGAAAAAGATAAATCATCCAATGATAATTTTACCGTTAAATCTCTTACGCAATTTGCGCTCAAATATAATTTACGATGATGTTGAAAAATGCCACCACACAACACCAGAACCCATAACAAATTGGACCGGCTCTCGCACTGTAGATGCTGCTGCCTGCTGCTATGTGTACCTACCTCGCCTTCTCGATTTCCTGTTGCAGGTCAAGATGTTTTAATGCTATTAAACATACCTTGATCACCTCATTTCCACCATTTATATGCCCAAAGTTGTCTGTAATTTTCTTCTACCGAACAGGTCTATGATGAATGATTTTCATACAATTTAAAAGTACCTACCTATGCAACAGCAGACTTCGACCGCTAGTTTTTGTTATTTGTTAGCGATCCTTGTAGCCCCAGTATTATTTAAGGACATTTTCAAGTCCTTTACCTAGAGTTCTCGAACCCACGACCTCACCGTTGGAGATCGAGCTTTTACCCACTAGACCACCGAGGACAAAATTAAAAGGAATCGAAATATCAATTTTTTCTCAAACTAAGAAACTTCTACAGTTTTTGGATCACCGAAAATATACTATTTTCGAAAGAAAGAAAAAAAACGTGCGTTGTTAAATAAAAAGCAAGCAGGCTTATACAAATCTTAGTGTAGTTTGTTTGTTATTTAATATTATATATTTAATACCTGACAGTTTTAGTATCAAACTAACCTAGAACCCACCTGACCAAGATTTGTATGTGATCACTGACGCCTCGATGCGGTATTAAATACTGTAACCATACGTCATAACTACATTTTTTATGTAGAATCTAGATGCTATATTATGTCATCACTATCTTTTCTTTTGTGTACATTAGTTACTACCTATATATATATATTTATTATTACAGCCATAATTCTTGAGCCATATAAAAGAAATAACAATTAATATCAAGTCAACTGCTCGATTTCCACTCAAACATAGTACATCATAAATTATGATTACAAAACAGAACGAGGAGTTTTCCATTTGAAAGAGAAAAATATTTTTATCATCAATTTCAATGCATACCAATGAAGCTGGGTGTAATAAATAAAGATAGTAAAATAAGGTGTACAATATATTGTCTGCGTATCTCAACTTCTGTTATTCAGATGAGTTTCTTCATATTGTGTCAGGTTTATAGTCCTGTTGGGTTATATGTCTACTAAATTTCTTTATCATGTTTTCAAGCCTCCCCATATTCTATAGTTACTTTAATTAAATAAAAAAAACGAGAGAGAAAACAAACTAGTTAACTCTTGATCATGTGACCTGTCAAACACACAAATCTAAATCAATCCATCCATAACAAACCTCTATATTTTCTTCTTAGGTTCAAAAAGAAATTCGTTACAAAAAATTTAAACAAAACAAAATTTGTACGTGTAAAGTTTAAAAGGACTTGACTATTTTATACTGCAATTAACGAACAGACGGAGTGACCACGTGATGTTCACGCAAAGTTTTATGCGCAGGCCTCATCTCTCCATTTAAACCCCCTATGTCACCTCCTATAGTTTATGAGGCACCATTATAATACCTTAAAATACTTAATTAACACTTAAAACGTAAAACAAACACCCTGTATAATACCTACATATCGAACACTTAAACTTAAAATTCAGGTTCGATATCAGCAATAATAATTACCAATCTGTCCTACATTTCGTTTCGATATATTTCTTGAAAATCCTGAAATATTAAACAAACATTTGCCCATCACTGAGATGTTTTGTTCCTAGTTAAATTCGGTGACCTGTTTTTTCCAGATGCAACACTTCCAATAACCAAACAAGCTGAACAACAAGGTAAACTAGATAGTAGCAAATCAAAATGGAACCAATGGTCCCCGTTGACAGCTCTGACAAGCAAATCGGAAAAGAGAAAGACCATGGACGATACTGCCATAGAGGTAATTAATAAATCACATTTATTCAAAACTAAATAAATTATTAATTATCTATGACTATAGCTATATTCAATTTCAGTCTTTTCAGGGCAATGAGGTGAAAGTAATCGCTCTAAGAAGTCATGATTTTACGGGCCTTGGTTTCAATATATGTGGCAATATGAAAGAAGGTATCTACATCAAGGATATACTGCATCGTGGTCCTGCATTTGAATCGGGAAAGCTGAATATTGGTAATTATGATTATCTATAATAAATAGAAGAAGCGCGTAGCTGCGGATTAACACTGACCGACTTCGATCATCGAAGTTAAGCAGCGCAATACGATGGAAACTGCTTGGACGAGTGACCTTTGATGCGGGCGCGCGTTCGTGTTTCTGTCGCATTGCATTCTCCTCCTCTCGCAAGGCAACGGGAAACCAGTGAGGTTGTATATTCCCTAGTACAGCTCTCTGGAAAGGTGTGCCCTTAAGATTTATCTTGGGACATATCGGTGGTTCGAAATCCACGTTAAACTGTAGGTCCCCTTGTCTGGTAACACTTTCAAGGCAGAGAAGCCGCCAACGCTCGAATACGAGTACGGCACTCAAAGAAAGAGATAATAAATATTATCATTCTTATGTTCATTCAAATAATCACATCTGATAAAAACACTGATAAATCTAGGCGATTTCGCGAAATTCGGACAGTCCACGATATTTAGTATTCGTTTTTGTTTTTCTAGGTGACAGAATCAATAGCGTTACAATTAGCTTCGAACATATGGTCTACGAAGATGCTTTAACAATTCTAAGCTATGCCAGTCCTTATGAGGTAATCATTGAAGCCAAGAATGGTAAACTTATCCTCAATACAACTGGACAGGGAGGTCAGCCTAGTCATCCGGTCTACAGGAGTTCCTCCTACATAGATCTCCATCATGTAAGTAATTTTCTGTGGTTGTCTATTAATATCATAATTTCTTATATATAATTTTCCAGATGGAGAAGTCTTCAAGGAAAAAACTCTTCGGTGAAGACTACAGCAGCTCACCAAACTCCAACTATTCCAGCTTACAAAAATCCAGAAGCAACATGACCACGTTGGAGAGAAAAGAATCCAAATCTCCAATGCCAACTCAACCGAGAACAAAGAAAATACCCAACACCACAAAAAATCTAACACCTGAACAACTCAAATCGCAGCTAGAACAGAGAATCATGGCTGATCATCAACACAATTTAAAAGCAAAAGACCAAATGCCCCCCGAAGACGCAGAGGTACAAAAGTCCGAATCTAAATACCAAAAATTTGGCATACGCGTTCTACCAATGGTGGAACAGCAGCAAAAAAGCCCGAAAATAATCGAGCAAAATGAGAATAACTCCAATATCGAAAAGAAAATCGTCGAAGAACAGGCAATGAGCATAGACGAAGTGGATGAGATGAAACGGCAACCTCCACCAATAAAAAAACGCGAAAAGAAAATCGAAGAATCTCCCGAGAAAAAACCCTCACCAACTCCATTCGATCGCAATAGCTTAAATGGTTCTGGCATCAAGCGGGATGAAAATGGAATTCCACAGGAGATGCCAACGCACATGTTTAATGCTGCAGTAGCAGCCAGAAGAAACAGGAATAGCAGCACTGATGAGGCATTGGAAGAAGATCCCAAATACCCGAAGCGTAAAGGCAAAGCACCATCTCCACCTGAAGAAATCAACATGAGTTTCGATGAAATAAAGCCATTGGAGGACACGACAGACAAGTCACCAACTTCACCGGCAAGCAAAGACAAGTTTGAGATCAATGTACAGCTGCGAGATGAAGAGGTGAAAGCTTACAACTCGGATTCAGATGTCGAGACAGATAATCAATCATCTGTCAATACAATCGAATTGAACTCGAGCGAGATTACCATCCACCAGACCGAAGACGATAATAATGAAGATATCAAGAACAGGAAAACAGTCAGCACTGGTGACTTGACAAAAATCAAGACTCGCAAAACGAGCAACGGCACTCTGGAAAGGGCACAGAGCCTGGACATTTCCGATTCAGCCATACCGACAGCTTTGAACAGAAAGCGCAAAGGAGCCACCATTACTGCTGATAATGATGATTTCGATGTGATGAAATCGGAAGAGGATCTGTTTGGTAAAGTAATGTTGAACAAGGAGCCCAGATTGTCGCTAATACTCGATGGCTTGACGACATTCCAAAGGAATCGTCTCAAGAAATCCACCGAGTGGGGCAATCTGGAAGACGCCATATTGAAATTGAACCAAGAAGATGAAAATAATAGCTTGACGCATCAAGATGATGATTCAATTTCATTGGAAAGAAGCAGCTTGAACGAAAATACACCAGAATTTGATGCAGTGGTTAATAAAATCAATGAAATTAAAAGGGAATCTTTGGAGTTGTTCATGCCAGTTGAGATCCAATCTGAAACGAAAATTAAAAATGAGATATGGCCAAGTTTGGATACCGGCAAACCACAGCAAACATTAAATGGCCATGCGCACATGATACAAGAAGAAAAACCACCAAGAGTACGACTAACATCCGATAAAGTCATCACCTCCATTGAAGAGCCTGAGGTTTTGATAAAACCTATAAAACCAGCAGTGCCTCCACCTCCCGTTAAAATCACAACTATTAACAATAGAATCAATGAACCATTCGAAAAAGTGATAAACATGACACAATCCACTGAAGAAATTCGACAAGCGAAACCTACAGTCAGTCCGAAACC
Source organism: Crioceris asparagi (assembly GCA_958507055.1). Classification (NCBI taxonomy): domain Eukaryota; kingdom Metazoa; phylum Arthropoda; class Insecta; order Coleoptera; family Chrysomelidae; genus Crioceris; species Crioceris asparagi. The sequence goes on from OY293830.1 coordinate 2,432,625, forward strand.
ACCTCCTCCTGTTAAGACTGATCCAGAAGTATCCAAATCTGCCATAACATTCAATGCAAGGCAAAGAGTACCTGGTGAAGTAACAATTTCGCCACCACCACCACAACCAAAATCGGTGGAAGCATTTGAAGAAACAGACTGGAAGGTATCGATCAATGATGCTGACAGTATCATGGATACTTCACCGCCAGTATCATTGGAATTGGTCTCGAAATTGGAACAGGAGAAAGAAAGCGACGACAAGGATGATGAAACTGAATCAGTCCATCCGAAACTCAACGTTAGACCGGAGGAAGTGCTCTCGAAAATCCCTCTGCTCAATACCATGGTCAAAAACCAAAGAGAAGAATCCGCACGTAAACCTCTTCTAAGCACCAATAGCACCGATGAAACCAAAACTGTAGTCACATACAATACCGCCACAATTGATCCAAATCTTGTGGATGTTACGCAGAATTTCTTGTACACTGAACAACTGAACTGCAGTCAAGACACGGATGTGTATATATTTCAGTCAGATGATACAAACATTTCCGATGATTTAAAAGTCTCAAGGCATTCTCATAGTAGTCTTGAAAGAAGGCAACAGACAGTGCCAAAAAGCGATGATGCCAAGACAGTGGACAACAATACCCGCCATATTAGTAACATTAATGTGTCCACTTCGTTGAATGGTGATCAAGACCTGCATAGCTTGGAACTAAGTATTAATAATAATGACGATAAAAGTGAGCTCTATACAACAGCCTTCGATACAACAGAGATGAGAAATGAAAGTATAGTGACCATTTCGACACCAGATATTGTTAAAAATGCCACATTGGCTGAAGCTATACAAAATGCGACATACGATCTGAAACGATCGGATGGAGAAGCGCCAAAGCAAGAAAGTAGTTTAATTACTGAAACCAAATTTTTAGTACAGGAATCTCCTGCCAATCCAGATAGAAGTGCTGACAGCGAGAAGGGCAATTCCACACTAACATACATCACAGAAATAGAAGTTACACCCACAAAAAGTACAAAAACAAACATTTCCGAAGTTGAGATCATTCCCAATAATAATGCAGAATTAAAATCAAATAATGTAAGAAACATTGATACAGACTTTGAAAATTATGTAAAAAGTTTCGAAACCAAACTGGAACGATTCGAAAATAATATTCAGGATTTCGATGAGAGCTTGAAGGAATTCATAAAAGAAGAACCGACCAGTATCACAATAAATGAGAAAGTCGAAGAGCAAGAACTGAATAAGATCCATGAAATTGCTGAGGAACAATTGAAGAAATTACCCGAAATGAGATTCACAACATCGAGTTATGAATCGCCATCAAAGATACCCGAAAAAAGATTCTCACAAATTGAAATGTTGCGTTCGAATTTCGAAAAGCCTTCACCTACATCACCACCAAAGGCACATAATCACAACAACAGCAAACCGGACGTCGGCACCAAATCGAGAATACCCATTTCATTGTCATCCAAAACACCGCCGACATCACCGGAACGTCGCGACTCGCGCAACTTGGAGAATGAGAATGACAAAGCCATCTTGGAGTTGATGTCATCTTCGACAATGATGGCGACATCGACACCGTACGCTACCTCAAAGTATCAGATCAAGTCATCATCACCAAGCAGTAAAAATGTCACAGTCACCTCGATAAGGACCAACTCGAAAATACCCTCAGGCCTACCGACTCTGTTGTCTGGTAGGCCGCCGGTGGCACCACGAAGGATCGAAGGAACAGAAGCTAATAATGTACAAGTGTCATCAAGTAATAATAATAATGGTAATATTGAAAGCAGTAGCTTCAAACAATGGGTCTTTAATCCATCGAATATTACAAATGTTACTGTGACCGATCACAAAGAAAAGTGAATTGGTTTGCGATTTTTGTATTTCAATGTTGTTGTTATAAATGCTCAAATATAGAAATTTTATTGTTATTAAAATGAAGTAGACAAGATTTCAATTAATAGTAAAATATTAGAAGTATCCAGGTTATTATGAGGAGAAAAAATAGTTATATATAAATCACAAGTTTTGCCTCCTATAGGTAAATTGTTTTATTCGAATGATATATTAAATATATTATATTTTTATTATGTGAAAGTTCTATATTTAATTACTATTATATCTATGTCTATTTTTTATAAAATATTTGTATATATTGTAATATTAGATTTATACTTGTTATTCTTAAGATTTGTTAAAGGTTCTAAAGATTTTAAGGGTGACTATATTATATATGTATATACCAAAAAATCTCAATAAATATACTCAAAAATCGTCTTTTTATTTTCCTATATCTACATTCTTACTAATTAATTATTGTACAATGAATTAACGTTTATTCTTATAAACTATTCTGGTTAATGATATAAATAAAAAATAGTCGTTTTCACATTCAGTTATTATGCAGATGATTGTCGATAATTTTTTGTACTTATAATTTTTTTACCGCACATGGCACAGATACCTTTTTTATATGCACACGCTTGACAATAATGTGAACCAACTTGGTGAACTTTTTGCCTGCAAATCCTGCAGAACAATACAGAAATGTAATTCAATGAAATGATGGGTCCTTTTGAAATTTTACCTGCATGTTTCAAACTTTGTCGTATAAGGATTGAATCTGTTCTTTGACGCAGTTAATGCTTTATTTTCATTCACTTTTCTGCCGCCCGATTCTGTAGTATTCCTTGCTCCACTTTTCCAAGGGTCTGGTGGTATAACCTTTCCACATTTCTTTTGGCAACTATCACACACCATAATTTATAATTCCAGTATTCCCCAAGTCAGAGGGCTATGATATTGTTCAAAGTGTTGTACTGAAAACTGAAGAGATATTTATTAGTCAAAAACAGAAAAATCATCACTTTAAAATTGTGATTCAAACAAAAACAAGCACATATTTTGTTACCCAAAATGTCAATCCTATGTGTCAATCTGATTTGAGTTCAAAGAACAAGAACACTTTTGAGTTTGATGTTTATGTCTAGCATAGATCGTTAGGGTAGTATAGACTAGATAGAACATAATATGTAAATTTATGGCTTCTAGGAAAGAATAATTTCTTCATAAGTTTACCAATCAAAATTGAATTAATTGATCAGTCATTTGTGCTCACTCATTTCTTAAGTTGCCTTTTCAAAAAAAAAACATATTTTTCCGAGATTACTATCCCAGGAGCACTAGTGATTCTGTAAATTCAACAGTAGTTCGAACGTTACATATGCCACGGCTATGACATTTAATTTGAATTTGACTTTTGTGAGAAGGGAAAAATTTAGATCTAGATAATTATTTATTTGTCTTCTATGTAGATTGTAGATAATAGAATAACTATTTAACAAGGGGATTCAATTGATACTTAGATAGTAAATTGAATACGTAGGCGTTACATTATATTATACGTTACATCAAGTGAGTACACCATAGATAAATTCCCAATACACCATGTTGCCTGAAACATTAACAAAACTTTTCAAGTAAGTACCCATTGGGAATAATAAATAAAATAAAGTTAATTGAGCAACGCTCCATTTAGACATGTTGACGAAAACCAAAAGAGATACATCGAAACCCTTCGCGAGGCCGTTGCAATTAGATCCGTATCAGCATCCGCCCAACATCGCCCCGATGTTAAACGCATGGTGGAATGGACCAGTGAACGGCTACAAAAACTGGGTGCCAAAACTGAGCTGCGCGATATAGGTACCCAGCAACTACCTGATGGCACTATCCTGCCACTTCCTCCGGTATTGCTGGGAAACCTTGGCGAAGATCCTAAAAAGAAGACTGTCCTAATCTATGGTCATCTGGATGTTCAACCGGCGCACAAAGATGACGGTTGGGATACCGAACCATTTGAACTGACCGAAAAGGATGGTAAGCTCTTCGGTAGAGGCTCTACCGATGATAAGGCACCAGTTTTGTGCTGGATGCATGCCATCGAAGGCTTTCAAACATTAGGTATTGATGTACCTGTGAATATAAAGTTTGTGTTTGAAGCTATGGAAGAGTCGGGTAGTGAAGGTCTTGATGATTTGTTGTTTAGCGAGAAAGATAAATTCCTATCGAACATTGATTACGTTTGTATATCAGATAATTATTGGCTTGGAAAGAATAAGCCTTGCATTACTTATGGTTTAAGAGGTGTTTGCTGTTTTGCTATTGAAGTTGAATGTGCTTCTAAAGATCTTCACAGCGGTGTATTTGGTGGAACTGTGTAAGTTTAATCGGAGAGATATGTGTAAGAAAATTATAATTTTTGGATGTGGTTTGTTTTAGGCATGAAGCCATGACTGATCTCATCTACCTCCTCAATAATCTGGTAGATAAAGATGGCAAAATTCTCATACCGGGCTTGTACAATGAAGTCGCTCCATCTTTAGAGGGTGAACAACTGATCTACAAAAAGATCGATTTCGATGTTAATGAATATCGTGAGAATATCGGCTGTCAGAGATTGATGCATAAAGAAGAAAAAGAGAAAATACTGATGCATCGTTGGAGATATCCTGCTTTGTCAATACATGGGATTGAAGGCGCTTTCAGTGATCCTGGTCAAAAGACGGTGATACCGAGAAAAGTAATTGGAAAATTCTCCATACGGATTGTACCCAATCAGGAACCCAAGCAAATAGGAAAGTATGTGGTGGATTACGTGAATAAGCTGTGGACTGAACGTGAAAGCCCAAATAAAATGAAGGTACGTTATTACATATTTATATATTTCTCAATCGATGATGTGTATCATTTTATTAAGGCTTACATGTCCGATGGGGGCCACCCATGGACCGAGGACCCATCGCATCCGCACTATACAGCCGCAATTAAGGCGACGCAGCACGTCTACAATGTAGAGCCAGATTTGAGCCGTGAAGGTGGTTCAATACCCGTTACGCTGACACTGCAACAGGCTACCGGAAAGAATATCATCCTGTTGCCAGTTGGGGCTGGAGATGATGGGGCGCATGGGCAAAATGAGAAGGTGGATATTAGAAATTATATCGGAGGGGTAAGGAATTATAAATATTTTAAACAGTTGAAAATTTTTTTGTAATAGAACTACCATTAAACATCAGATGAATAACAATAATGGCTTTAATTGATTAACTCTAAAATGTATTTTTACTTATTTTCTATGACTATTTAGGAACATCTTTTTGAATACTAGTCTTACTCGCGTTCGCGGTTATTTTTTTATATAAGATTGATTCTCCCACTTCTGATGTCGCCGGCATTTGGATAATTATGATAATTATTAACAGTATTGTTTGAACTTGTAGACGAAACTTCTTGGAGCTTATTTATATGAGGTATCGCAGCTGTAGAAGATTTCTGATGGCATTTGGGATCAACTTGGATCAAGAATAATAAAATATGCATAAAATGTAAGGTATTTTGGTAAATGTAAAAATATTTGTTTGTTATTTATCGATCATATTTATCAAATAAAAAAACAAATAAGTAGTCAACTAGTTTTAATAGTCTTATTTTAAAAAATTATAACAGGCATATGAAAATCTTATTCTTATGCTTTAAATCTTTTATTCTTGTTACCACCTTTGCTTTGGTTATTTCTTTTCTTTCCAAAACTCTTATTCTTATTGAATTTCTTTCCACTCACAGCTCTATCGAATCCTTTTACCCATCTATTCCTGTGTGCCTCCCAATTCAATTGTTTGTCATCTAAAAACCATAAATTACAATACATACCTCCATCTCTTTTCAAAATATTCCTCAAATCCACAAAAAAACTTACGAGCATTATCCTTATTTGATACTGCATTCGATCCACCAGGTTTAACTTTGGAGCTACCTTCATCCTCGAGTAATGTAGCAAACTCTTCTGCCGATGCAAAAAGTGTTGATATATCGTTCTTTGACTTTTTAAACTTCTTTCTCACATTTGATGTTTCTAGATCGTCGTCATCATCATCATCATCTGGAAACTCGATATCTTCATCATCATCATCTCCCAATCCATCGACCATTTCTGCAAATAAATACAACAAAATTATCCTCAACTATATAACAGCATTTGGTTTTGCTGTGTAACCTTCATCTTCTTCATTCATATCTTCGTTAAAATCATCTTCATCAAAATCATCTTCCTCATCATCTAATCCATCTTCATCGCTGTCATCATCTACCTCTGCTTCTTCTGAAACTAAACAATGATTGAAGAAAAAAACAACCCTCAAACTACAAAATAAGACACGATATGTACCTTTTGTCTTCTTTTTCTTATCAGTTTTCTTCAAGCTATCTCCAATTTCATTCATAAAATCAATTTCCTCTTCAGCTTCCTTAACACCAGCCATTTTGTCGAGCATATCTTCGAATTCTTCACTTTGTACGGATTCAATATCGCTACCATCATCATCCCGGGATTCTTTGTCCTTATGCCTTCCCTGAAGATACCTGAAATCAAAGCTTATAACGAAAAAGTTCAACGGTAGATCGGCAAAGTACTCACGAATACAAAAACAGCTCATCCACTGGTATATTTTGCACATCTTCGCTCAAATAACGATCCGAATTGACAGTCAACTGTCTGACACCTTTAGGACGACATAATTTCCTCTTTGCAAATGTCGGATCTTTTCCCACAATCTCTGTTACTTTTTTGGGATTCTTGAAAACGAATCGTTCCAAAAATCTAATCAATGCAAAATCATTCAACGGATCTCCATTATATTTAATGGTTTCATTGTTGAGTAAATTGTTTGCAAACAATGCCACAGTTGGATGAAAATGATCCTTGAGGCATGTGAGTTCGATGTAACTGCAACATTCTCCTCCACCATAGAGTGGATTTCGTGCAAATGGATTGTAGCTAAGTTTATTTCTCGTTTTGTCTGAGTTGCAATGGTACCAACTGGCGGTGCCCTTTAGAGTGGCGTCCAACACATCAACATCAGGTTTTACATCTTCGATATACGGTTTTTCATCTTCGATATCCGGTTTTTCATCTTCGATTTCATCTTTGATTTCAATTGGAATGGTATTATCCAAATTTGTCACAGGTTCTGTATCATTTTTATTCACTTGCTCATCACGATCTTCTTCTTTTATTTCGACTTCTCTCGTATCATCATTCTCATCTTTGATGTCATAATATTTTTCTTCAGAATCATCGTCATCTTCCCCGAAAGCTGTTTGCGTCGAAATCAAAGATAGAGCAGCTTTGTTTTTGCTCAAAAGTTGAGATACCAAATACATAATACCACAACTGAAACTGGGCTCTACATACATCGCAATCTAAACATAGAAGGGTGGGAAATAAATAAACAAAAAAAAAGGATATAAATAAATATAATAACCTGAAGTAACCTTTTGACGAACATTTTAACTCTACTAACTTCGGTATCTTTGAGCAAAGCTTTGTAAATCAAACTGAGAAGCATTGCTTTGTTCGTAGCAGTTAAGAGACATGGATCCAATAATTTTCGGTACAACGTTGAGTAAAACCTTGAAATGGGAAAGTTTAATGTATAATTCGTAACTAAGGGCAAATATGTACCTCATTTTGTTGCTGTTTTCAACATCAGAGACTTGATTCAGTAATATAAGAGCTTGTAAACTTGTATTGAAGTTTGCAAGATGAACGAGACGATATAAAGTGTCAATATGATCGGAAAATTTACTGAATTCAAATTTGGCATACGGGAATGCTCGGTTGATGCCCATTAAAAGGGCAGACATCATTCTACTATCTACATCACCCTAAAAAAAGAAATTTGTTGATTTGGAACGATTAATAAAGAGCTTTTCAGTCATTTAACAAATAAAATTATATGTATTAAGCCGAGCTTTCGAGAATGTTTCTTCTCTTCGTCAGGGCAAAATTTATGAATTTAGAATCAGATTTATATATTAATATGAATTTAGAAACATCAGCATAATATCCCATAAACTGAACAGATACGCTAAACACAATTTCTTACCTTCTTGACGCATGCTTTGAAGAACGAAAAATACACTTCGATTAGTTTCCTGGCCACTTCTACAGCGTCATGACTCAGATGATATTGTGACAAAAAGCACAAACTGTAATATTGTGCTCTCGTAGATATATTGGAGCGGAACAGGAGTTTTTCAATCTCATTCAGGACTACACCTTGCATATTAATATGTTTGTAGAGCAACTGCGTGAGGCAATATATTACTTTTGAAGCCACTTTTTGCGATGGATCACCCAACTTGTTTACTATATCCGAAAGGAGGTTCTGAAAATTCAAGTAGAAACAAAATCCAACCACCTAGTACATGTAGTAATGTTGATGACAGATTGTGTCATTTGTCATAAAAATAAGTCAAGATGTTATCTACTTTATCGTTCTACATTGTAATATCCATACTATCTTTCGTGACAATTAGTGAAAAATTGAAATATGAAGACAATTATTTGGTTTGTTATCGATGTATAAGAGTTATTCAAGCGGAAGAATGTTACAATCAAAGTATGACTGTAACCTGTATCAATTCCAAGGAGTTGTTGAATTGGAAAGACATACAATATGACATTGGAAAACATAAATATGGTTGCATTATAATAAAATATAGACGTATTGCTCTTTAACATAGTCGAATTTATAAATTACAATTTTATTTATGATTCCTTTTTAGAGGATACAAATGAAGAAATCACCAAAAGAGGATGTGTAGCTCTAGTAGGAGAAAATTATAATGATATATGCTCAAGAGTTACCCAAATTCATAAACTCAAACAAGTCACAGGTTGTCACGTATGCACAACGAAAAAATGTAATGCAATAATCCCGAATGGTAATAACAATAAAACACTGGATATTTTACATGTTATCATATACCTTTTGTGCGTTAAACTAATATAATCAAGCTACAGAAAAAAAAAACAAGTTCCTCACTTTTTCTTGTTCTGGATTTCCTGCCAACAATTTATACATTGCCGATAGAGCCTTTTCCTTGTTACTATCCACTGTATCGTGTGCCACAGTATTCAGTGCCAAGACAAAGGATGTATATATTTCCTTTAGTTGATCTTCAAAGTACCATGAGCTGAGTAGTTTTCTTCGTGTAACAGCATTGCCAGATGTAAGCTCATTTATCAGTGATAATGGTCGCTGATGGAATGCTTTCAGCTTTTGATCTGGCTTCAATAGATCTGAAAGGAACAGCTCGACAAGTGTTCCTGGAAATTAAGCAGGTAATTAGGCATAAGAAGCAACATTGATGTATCGTGTAATATGTACCCATAACTGATAAGCATTCTTTCTTTTTTCCCACTTTTACCATGCCAATAAGGTTTCTGATATTTTCCAAATTGCAAACTGGATTTTCTTGAATCAGAACTGTGTGAGCAGCTACTTTGTCTCCCACAGTTCCTTTCGACAACATTGTTTTCATCCATTGATAGTCTGAATTTGTCCTCGACTTTTCTACAATTTTAATTTCAAGTCATATTGCTATAAATATGTTATTTTGTACTTCATACTTATCTGGAAATTATTGACTTCTGTATCATTGCACTTTTTAGCTTCTTCTTTAAGTTCAATTAGTACTTGCTCAGAACATTTAGGGAACGTCTTTGGATCGGCTGCGATCTGATCAAAAACAATATTGTTAAAATAAACTTATGAAAGTATGTTGACTGGTATTACCTCCTCGTACCATTTCTTCGTTTCGGTGTAATCATCTAATCCAACACCATGCAGCGGATCTAGAGTATTATTCTTGTTTTTAATCTTCATTATTTTACGTTATTTAGCACTTGCACGAAAAAGTTAAGAAATTGAAATTATCAACATGCCAATGTAAGGTTATGTTCGTTATGACCAGAGAAAACATGTAACCATAGAACATGCAACTATTATTTGGAAATTTCTAAAGCTCAAAAAAGGTTTAATTTTTTTCTTGACTTGGGTGTCTTGATAGGGGACATGCTTTTCCTTATAAGAAATAATCTTGAATGTAAGCTTTAGTTGTTATTTTAATAATTAAAATCACTAATCGCTCAGAGACAATCATGGTTGTCTCTGAATTGCTTATCAACATTTTGACACCTTTTTCACTGTTTTCTGTTCAATCTGTCAATATTTTGCATTGAATTTTTATGGTCTTTTTTTGGTGTTTTTTCACATATTTCAATTGTGAATCACAACATGGCGTGCGGCAAAGTGACCTTCCTTGTAATTTTTATCACATTTTGTGCCTTTAATTATGTAAATGGACAAAAAACAGTGATTCAACTTAATGAAGATACATGGTCTGAAATGCTGAAGGGTGAATGGCTGGTGGAATTGTATGTTTAACTTGTATTAGATAATATAAATACCTAACATTGCTGTCGTGTCAGAAGGTTCTGTTATTTTTGGGAAAATCATTATTATTGCATTTTACGGATTGCCAACTTACCCTCATATTTAACTGACATTCAGATTTATCAAAATATCCATTATCTTGAGCATTTTCAAGCGTACGCGCTTATTAAGATGCGTGGGTGGAAAACCAACATTAAACATCTAAATTTCAACTCTCCATGGATTGTTAATTCTTTTTTAGCTATGCGCCTTGGTGTCCAGCATGCAAAGCATTAGAAACTAGATGGCGAGAGTTTGCTCAGCTAGGACCCGGTTTGGGTATCAAAGTTGGGGCTATTGACGTTACAACATCGCCTGGGCTGAGTGGTAGATTTATGGTCACTGCGTTACCAACAATTTTTCAGTAAGCTTGCAGTATGCACATCGGTCAAAACTCTGTTTCATTTTCCATTCTAAATTCCAGTGTGATAAATGGCGAGTTTAGACAATATAAGGGAAGTAGAGATAAGGAGGCCTTCATGTCGTTCGTTGAGGAAAAGAAATGGGAATCAGTGGAACCGATACCCGGATGGAAATCACCAAACTCTATTCAAATGGGAATCGTCTCGTCATTCTTCAAATTATCACAGATGCTAAGGGTAATTTAATAATTACACAAAAGATTCCGCAATTATTGATTATTTTATTTGATATCGCAGCAATTGCACAATAAGCTAACCGAAGAATATGGTCTACCAAGTCTTGGATCGTACCTTATTTTTGCTACAGCCACTGTTATATTAGGCGCCATTCTTGGATTGGTATGTATTTTCATAGTTTTTAACTTACTTGAATACGTTTTTTGATATAATTGTTTCTTGAAGGTACTTGTTTGCGCCATCGACTTGATTTACCCGCCGAAACGTTCAGGAAGGATTACCAAGAACGCGAAGAAGGATAAAGAAAGCGATAATGAACTGGTATATAATGATAACAGGATTGTTATTTGAATGAATTTTTTGGTTAATTTGTTTTTGCTTACAGGATGATGCCGATATCAAGGATGATCTTGTAGATGATGCTAGTCAATCGGGTGGTGATGGCAACAATACAGGCAGCGAATCCGAACCACAAACTTCGAGCATCAACCCCATGAGCAGGAACAATAGAACGACAAAAAGACGCAAAACCAGGCGACTAGATATGTGATGCTAGCATGATTCTCACATTTAGGGAAGGGCTGCTAATATCTAATAATCATATGCCTTACGAAAATGCTCTCGCCTGGCATTCTCACTCTTTTTTTATTTATATCACTTCCCGAACAAAAAAAACGTCACTTTATATATATGTAACAAATTTATTTGGAAAAAACCCACGATTTATTTAACCAATTCATTATCATTAAAATAAAATTCATACTTGACAGAAAAAGCTCTTCTCGAATGGATAGTAACCCGTGTGTGCTTTTTTCGACAATAGATTATTATATATATATTTATAAAAAAAGACTGTTACTGATACATTACACAAATTATTATTGAATTATGTATATTATTATGACACTCTCTTATTAAAAATATTATATTTGTTCATTCCAAAATGGTTGTGTAGATTGTTTATCTTGATAATAATAATAAAATGCAAATTGTTTGATATTTGAGTGTAAATTTTATATAAAATATGTATGTACAGTTTTTTCTTTTTACTGTTTCCTAATAAAATATTTCTAAACAAATACAAGCTATATTTTATTCGAGTAAGCTTCTGAAGATTTCCGCTAATTAATCTCCAGTGTTTACATAGTAAAAAAATCCCGACGGCCTGTAGCCAGCGGAAAGGCAAATTTCTCAAAATTCATTGAATTGAAATTTGAACAACCTTTTCATTGGTATACTTACATGTCATTACATGCAAATTGCCCTTTTTTAACTGCATTTTATGAAAATTTGCCTCGAACAAAAGTTGTAGATATTGATTATATCTATAACTTAAAATTATTTTTGATGATATTTACACTTAGCCCTTTTTTGATATTTTATTAAATCTTTGAACGTTCGCCATTTTGAAACTATTTACCTTACCCGATAATGCCCTATAATGAACTAGGCCGAGATATTTAAGAGATTGATTTTTGTATTAAATTTGAAGTTGATACCTCCAAAACTGCGACCTGTATCGTGTTAACAAATTTCGTAATATCCCATATACATATATGTATTTAAACTTTCGAACAAAAGTTTTTTTAGACTTATTTGGAGAAAAGTGTGAACGATCACAATAGATTACAGTTCCATAAGAAATTTTAAGGAAAATTCGATCTTAGTTTTTGTACAAAGATATTCATTGATTTAAAATTAAATATTGCTGAGACTTGAAAATTTAGGTCATCTACAATATGAAATACGCTGAGGTCACGTCTATAAAAAAAATATTGAACGCTTGGGAAAGAGTTTAGGTATATTCGAACACCCTCATAAAGATGAGGTAATTGTCAAAATTGATGTTTATCCTGTGGCTGTGGTAATAAAAGTAACTGGCCTTATAAAACAATTTTATTGCAACCGTAAAACTAGAAATTTCCAGTTTCTTTAGAATATCTCCACTGCATTAAGACCGACAAGATACAGAAATATTTACTTGCCATAATATTTTTTACAAACAATTCGATCGACTTTATAAGTTGGTGCAATGAAAAATACAAAATAATATTACTGGTACTGGCAAAGATAATAGACTTCCATTATCTTTGGTACCAGCTGCTAACTGTGCAATTGTAGTTAAATAGAAGAAAGACTCTTGACACCAACTTCACAAGTACCAGCACCAATAGAATTAATATTATTTTGTATTTTTCAGTGCAACAAGTAATAAAGTCTGTCTAATTTCTGGTAAAAAATATTTATTCTATACTTTTGAGTGTAACATAGTTACGAAAATCGTTGAACGCACTTGTACCATTACCCATGTATATTCTTTGCTTGTACATGTTATTAATGAGAAATCTAAAAACATCGTCGCGCAAATACGTATATTTTAGATTCTACCAGTGCTGCAACTCGAAAGCCGTAACTCTATGGTAAAAATGTTGCTACAATCTGGTCTTTAATTTGGTTGCTTCAGATTTTCAATTTTCGAAAGAAATTGGCGAAAATACTTCTATTTTTAATTCTACCGGCTCAGATTTTCGATTGGCTCCACCATTCCCTTCGGAAGCGTTTTTTGGATGGGAGATTTCAGGTTGGAGTTTTAACCAATATGGGACAAAGTATCTTTTTTCAAATGAATCAAAAATCAAAATCGGAGTACGTTTACTATTTACAGCACACGCACAAAAAGCAGACAGTTTAATTGTTAACCTGTTTGGGTTCGTCGGTCAGAAAATAAGAACAAAACGATGAACCCTGAGTGATAATATAGTCACGTAATTTTAGACAATATTATATTATTGATGTTTTAGCATTTTTTTGCCTGTTTAGAGATACTTTTTGATGTCCATGACGTCAAATATGATTCTGAAACTTTTCCTATACTTGTTTACCATTATCGATAATAGTTTTCTTGACATTGCGAGATGAACACTTAATGCGTAATATTATATTACAGAATAATACCACACTCTTGTTGAAAAAAGCTATATTTATCCAAATAATAAATAATAAAAAATATATATAAATAAAAATCTAAACAGCATACAAGTCACTTTCATTCTTATACTTAGGTACTGGTCGAGCAAAAGGCGAAAACCACAACAATGAAAATCTCCCAAAAACAGCCTGGATGCTCTTCCATCGCGATTTCTTCGCCCATCTGGCCTCTTCCTTCTTCAATTGTTCAATGCCTGTTTCATCGTTCCAGATAGCTTGTACCTGAGTGCCCAACATAACTGCCGTAAAAATGGCAAATAAAAGGGCTTCGAACATCAAGAACAATAACAAAACAACTGTTGCAGGTGGGGAATACGTGGTACATTCCTTCCACTCGTGTCGTATGCACATCAAGAATTGATTGATGGCCAGGAAAAGGGAATGCAGCGATATGGTTGCGATATAGAACTGAAAGAATATCAAATGTAAGCCCAACCAATATCAAATATTGTATGCTATGACCTACTGTGAAAAGAACAAAGTATTTTTGATTATTTTCTCCCACACAATTGTTGACCCATGGGCAATGATGATCCATCTTTCTGATGCATCTGAAGAATGAAAATAATGAGCACTCAATGTGTGTTCATCGGACTTCATTTCAAAACCTACCTCTGACAAACCGAGCAATGATGTGCTCTGTCGGGTTTAATGCTACAACATTTGGGGCACTTGAATATCACCTGCCCTTCCCGAAAACCCATCTGTTTGATCATCTCCTTGGTAGCGTTACCCTTTGGTACTGCCCCCTAAAATTCAAAATGCATTACAAAAGTGACAAATCTAATCAAGATCAGAAAAGATCGTAGGTAGGTATAAGGAAATGATATTTGGTACTTACAGGATCAGTGAACATGGTCTTTACATGTGATGTAACAGCTAAGAAGGCGCACGTTTGGAATATTATCATATTAACAACGCTATATATAGGATATGGGCTTGGAATAAGAATAACAGACATAACTACAAACTCTGCATAAAGGATAAGCAGCCATGTTAAAATTGCACAAATTATACCACATATATCTCTAATACACCATAATGCTCCACCACAACATCTATTATGAAAATCTGATTCCTTCCTAAAGGAACCGTATTCGTATTCCATCATTATATGGGATACACAAATCACTTCTTTCAGGTGGCCACTTTATTATATAGCGGAATTTGACTTTATTTCGCATATTTCGGACAAATCATCTTTGAAATGTTGCCTTTACAATTTCGATTCGAATAGATTAGAGAATTATTATCGTTTGAAATCAGTAATACTCTACATAATTCTATAATAAAAACATGTAAACGCAAATCGTCAAATACAAATTGACTGCTCTTGCTCTTAAGATATTTGACATTGACATATTATTATCAGTATATCAGTAGTGCCAAATTTGGTAAGATGAAGTTCCTGAAAGTTGATGTTCTATGGATAATATGTCTTCGAAAAGATTATTTTTGAATGAATTCTGCAAAACCATAAATGCGACCAGTATTTTAGATGGTTAGTATGAGATAAATATTCTCTTTAACGTGTTATTTCTGATCCAAAATCATGGAATCTAAAAAAGAGTTTCGTGTTGTGTAATCACTCAAATTTCTAATATCTTATGCCATGTCAATACGTGACGTTCAAATTTGGTTACAACGTGGAGGTAATTTCAGAGTCAAAATATTATTGTATTACAAAATGATGAATTAAAAGTGCATAGATTTTTTAGTTTTACCGTTCTATTCGCATTGATATTCAATAATTATGGCAGTAAGTAAGGATATATACCAATGTTCACGTAAAATTAATTCTCTTCTCGATTTCAGCCCCAACAGAAAGGAAAACAAGGCACTAAGGGTGCTAAACAAATTGTAGATGAAAATGTAGCCACTCTGAACTTTTATAGGAACATGGCAATAGGGGCGAATGCTTTATCCTTGGTTATATTGATATTTTATCATTCTACCATAAGTATAGTGAGTCTTCCACGATAAAACAACAGCTGCTTCATGATGTGACACTCTTATGAATTTTTCTAGGTCTTGTATCTATTTTCCTGTATTATTTATATTGCATGTTATCAATTTATGGTCTACATGGCTAAACCACAATACACTGAAACAGGTCAATTACTCGATAGTGGATTGGACCTGAACATGGAAGGGGCAATATCAGAGTAAGTCTATTAGGTTTTTTTTTATCTAGTATCTCCAATGAATATTGTTTTAAATCCTTGTGATTGATGTCAATACGTACTTGTCGAATTTAAACTATTGTTTTTGTTTATCCCCAGGCATGTAAAGGATATAATAATATTAACGGCTGGATGTCAGATTCTATCAGCTGTAATTTCGAATTATTTCTGGCTCTTGTGGCTTTTAGTTCCAGTAAGAGGCGGATGGATTGCATGGAAGAATATTTTGCAACCGTATTTCTTCCAGTCTGCACCCAATGAACCAGAAGTGAATGAGAAAAAGCAAAAGAAAATGGAAAGGAAAATGAAGAGGATGCAGCGATGATAAGTTTTTTTTTTACTTTGATCAAAATAGATGTCAGATTAGCTGGAAAAATATCAAATTTCGTATTAAGTCTAAATAGATACCTATTGTACATATATTATGTTCAAGTGAAAAACTTTGTGTGGTTGTGGTTTGAGCAAAATTATTGTCTAATTATTTTATTTATGTTATGATGAATATATGAACTTTTACAGAAAATGCGTATTTTGGAATTCTTTCAATAATAATTAAAGTTATGTTATGTGCAGTTACTGATTTAGAACCAAAAATTTTAATACAAGAATTGCAGTTTTTGATTTTGGTTTGGAAAATCGGTAAAATTTAATGTTTACATTTCAGATAACGCCATCTAGCGGCGACAGTAACAATATATATAAATAATTCCGTCAAGGGTTACGGTAGACTCAATTAAAACCTTACCTGAATAATAAAACATAAAAAAAATGATTTCGATATATACATATGTCCGTAAAATTCGGATAACCGAGTATTTTGTTAAATTCTAATGGTTTTAACAGCTCAATCAATGTCAATAGACTGACGTAAATCGCACATGTATTACTGTCGATCCTCCAATACTGAGTGCTTAAAACAGAGAGGTTTACAGAGAATAAACCTTGAAAGCTCTTTATTTTGTTAATTTATGTTAGTTTGTTTTGAATGCTGGTTTTAAATAAAACATCTGCAGTTTTAATGTATTATAATTATTAAATACAATGAACTATGCTATACGAATCTATGCCTTGCCTAATATTCCTTGAAAGCCGATAACTACAAAAATTTCTACCTACATTTTGTAAAAGATTTTTATTATGAGCCACATTTCACCCGGGCGAAGCCATTTATCAGTTGAAATGCCAAAAAAGCTTCTTTGAGGCAATGTCATCATTTAAATACCAAAATCGACTTGCAGTTTTCGCTATTTTGTTGGAAATTAATCTCATTTCAAATGACGTAGTCAAAATTATATGTTTTAATCAATATTTTCAGAAGAAAAAATGATTTTTAGAAGCAAAAAACTAGTAAACCCGTTATTTCTTTTTTTCGTGCTTGTGATGTCCCTGAAATAAATACAAGGTGTTACTCATCTATAGTTATTGTTTTGATTTTTGCATAAGCACAAACTATATTCATAAATAATTATCGCTACAAACAAAAACAACAATAAGTACTTAAATGTTACTAGCTTTTTAACGTAACACATAACACAATATTTTTTGAGGAATGTCTACCGAATGCAATAAAATGAAAGTTTACAACGTACACAAACAGCTTAGCAATAAAAGAAAAATAAAAAATCCTTATGACAAATTTGCATTATAAATATTTAAACGTCTCGTGAATTGACATTCTTGTATACTACTCTCGTTCTTATATAACATTTCTCTCATATAATAATGAAGGTAACATGATGAATGGTTAAAAGTAGTTCGGTAAATCCAAAAATCTACCAACTAGATAAAGTTTCGGGAAGTTAACCTTGAAGCTTTCTTTATATTATAGAATGTTTTTTCAAATTTGAGACTTGCTTATAGACCTAAATGTTAAAATAAGACACCGGAAACAATAGAATATTAATATTGTTAATTGTTAAATGATGTAATAAAAATTTTCTACAAAGAATGGGACTGACTTTTGTTAGGTGGTGCTCTGAAAATTTCATTGGTGCTGGTGCTAATTTTGGGATAGTGCAGTTATAGGTAGAAAAGAGACTTTTAATTTTGGTGAAAGTCAAGTTTTGCTAGCGGCTTTTGCTAAAAAAGCCCTAAAAATCAAATGTTTGCAAAAATAAAATTGAGGCAGATAAGACGTTATTTTTAATGATGATGATGAGGAAAAATGATGTTCTCAGGACTATTAGCTGGAATTTTCGATTTGGATGTATCTTTTCAATCCCAAATAGTATATAATCATCCTTGCATTCTATTCAATACTAACATGCCTCAAAATTAGCAAAAATATGTTTAAAAAATAGTAAATATATGTTCGAGAAAAAGTAAGGTTAAGCGGATTGATAGTTGACTTGAGGAGTGTATTCAAGGTGTTCAGATGTCTATGGTATTCAATATTCAACGTTCAAGTGCTCTTAAAATCAATGTTGCCAATGCTGCCAGTATAACTTTCGCAGCATTAAATTATTTTACGTAACCTTCGTCATCGAAAGTTGCCATAATATTGTATTTTTGCTCTAAAGCAAGTATTTGTAAAAAATAAATTTTAATCATGGAACTATACCTTTAGATACTTCAAATCTATTCACTAGTTTTATGATTTCGTTATCGAATATTTAAAAAAAAATCAATATTGCAAACGTTATATTGGCAGTTTCGGCAACATTGTAATTGACAGTTTTTGAGTGTCAAACATACTGCACAAGTCAGTCATCAATTCATTTAACGGTACTTTCTCGCGAACTTATATTTACTAGGTATTTTGTATTTTTACACATATTTTTTGCTAATTTTGAAAAATGTTACTGTTTAATAGAATGCAAGGATGATTATATACATTAACATTATAATGATAACAATTATTGTTATCATAATTATAATTTATTATTAAATATAATGATCGCATTCTTATGTAAATATTATCTAAACTAATATTATGATTTCTAAGTGATTGACTACGTTCATATGATCGATCTCTTGATGAAAAATGAAATTATTTAATAAGTACGTTGTGAAAATATTGTATTGTTTATTTAAATCTAAATTCTAGATGGAAGATGCAAATAGCAGAAAGTTGAATTACACAATAGGATCTACGAGCTTTCTTATTTTCTTAACCAAATATGTAGTGATGCAGATCCGACAGACGTTAGAAATTTCGAAAATCTCTTGATGGTTTAGTATATTTGTGAAAAGCTATTGGAAATTTTTAAATAAAGTAAAAATGACGAAAAAAAAACTTATTTGCTTATTTTACTTTTACTTTACTTATTTTAAATACGAAAGTGAGTTTGTTTGTTGGTTTGTTTGCTACGCTTTCACGCCTTAACGATGTTGGGGGTACCGAAACGGACATAGGGGGCACCTTACATTAAAAAATAAATTAGGGGTAATTTTTTTTATGGAGAAATAATATGTATTATATAGAAAATTCGACTTTGAAACTTGGTATGACTACTACCAAAAAAAACAAGCAAACATGTATTTCATGATTTTCCGAGATAATCATCTGTTGGTAGAGAATGGAATGGTGTAAATAAATCTAAAAGTAGCTATATGGGTGTTGTTATAGAGGTTTAAGGGACTTTGATTGCGAGAAAGGCATTTATTTTCAAGTTCTACACGGAAGAGGAAAATTCAGAGATTTTTTGGGACGTACTTTGTAGTACAAAAGTAATTTCATTCTATCTTTGGCTTGAATGCGTTTATTCCATATTTTGCATTTTATTTCAGAAATGGAAATATTTGACTTTGTTATTTCCACCCTTGGAGTAAAAAGAACAAAAAATCAACCAAATATATCGTTAGTTATACGTGCGTGCAAAAATTGATGATGATTTGTCTGATTATTTAAATTTCTACAAAATAATGTAATCCATATTGCTCCTAGTAGTTTTGAAGTTGGTGCCAATCTGATATCTAACTCTAACTGCACCACTGCAAATTAACCATCAGCAGTGGAATAGATATTATTAAAGTCGGTCCTAGTTTTTTTTTATAATAAAATATGTACATTATTTATATGGATCGCTTCTTCTTGATAATATTTTATTGTTAAGGTGACACAATCCGTGATACAATCAAAAAAAATGTCAAACTGGCTAGATTATAAAATACCTAATTATTTTCTACAATAACTGGTGTAAAGTAAAATGAAATAATCATATTGGCAGGAAATTATGCGTAACGGTACTTTTATAGTGTATGGACTTATGGTAGAAATCAGTAACTAGGTATGAGGTAGATATTATAGGTAAGTATGTTTCATTATTTTAACTCTGTTACGTATTAAAGAAATTATATGGAAATTGAGAAATTATGAAAACCTGTCCACATAATATCGGCAATTTTAAAATTGTAGTAGCAAAAGTGTATTTTTTAATGTTCCAAATGAATGGCTAGCTTATTCTTATTTTTAACAGAAACAAAAAAAAATCCCAATAGCCTGTAGTCAGCGGAAAGGTAAATTTTTCAAAATTTATTGAATTGAAATTTTAACAACCTTTTCATTGGTATACCTACATGTTATTACAAAAATTGTGTCATAGCCTTGCGGTTAGAGGTTTTAGTTTTGACTGTTGAATATAAAGCAGACAGGGTTCGAGTCCACTTCAAGGCAGATTGTTTTTCACCTATTTCTTTTCAATAAATATGCTATATATTTTTTTAATCAGGGTCTATATTAGGATCTCCAGAAAATGTACAATTACATCAAATTTATATTGAGTGTTCATGTTTTATCAATATTTGTTATTTTTCTTTATTAATTTTAATTTTTTTTCTGTGTATTTTATGAAAAATTTCTTTGAACAAAAGTTGTAGGTACTGATTATATCTATAACCTAAAATTATTTTTAATAATATTTACACTACGGCTCTTTTTTGATAATTTTTTTAAATGTTTGAAAGGTCGCCATTTTGAAACTACTTACCCGATATTGCCCAATAACGAACTCGACCGAGATATTTGAGATATTGATTTTTGTAGCAAATTTGAACTTGATACCTTCAAAACTGCGACCTCTATCGTGTTAACAAATTTCGTAATATCCTATATATATATATATATATATATATATATATATATATATATATATATATATATATATACATATATATATATATATATATATATATATATATATATATATATATATATATATATATAAACTTTTGAACCAAATGTTTTTTTGGACTAACTTATAGACATATAACAACATGCCGTTGACATTTTTTCGAAATTCTAAAGTGTGAATGATCGCAATAGGTATATTTCTATAAGAAATTTACCTAAAACGAAACATTAGCCATGTGTTCATAGAAGCATAGATAAACTATTTATATACGGAGCATAGAAGTACCTATTTTGGAACTAGTGTTCTATGACCTAATCAGAAAACACTAATCATATTCTTGTGGACATGACAAAAAAAAATGGAAGAACATTATTTTCTGTTCAATATAGTGAAAAAGATTAGGAAACGAAACGATTGTCTATAATAGAATTGGGTGATAGCAGAAACAAAAGATAGGTTATGTTGGACTATTGTTTACTGATCAACTGTCAATTTTCTGATTATTAATCGATTGGTAATCAATCACTTTCTTTGGACAGGACCATTGTAAGATCGCTCTGGTGTCTGATTTTTCGACCGACTTTGAAGAACGTAGGGGGTTCAATTGTATAGGTAACTTAGGTAGGCAGTTTAAAATTTCACTTTGCCCTTCTAACAACAAATAATCAAGATAGAATGCAATTAAAACTAAAGGGGACCCTCATATACATAAATCGATGACAATTAAAGTTAGCAAGCACCACCATTATATCGAACTTCGATTCAACAAGGAGTGGATTATCTGTGGTAAATTTATTATGGAAACTAGAAATTTGTCGCACTTTTGCAATTAATGAAATTAAATTGTACAATAAACTTTTGTTTTTAATCCATCTTATTATTGGTTGTATCTTTTGAAACGTAACAGGTTGACAGTTCTTGTACGATGGTACTGAACCCTTCTTCTACTTCGTTTCTATTTAACTTCAGAAGTTCATGAACAAATATTTTTAAATGTAAATTCAAATTATTATTTGTTTAATTAAATAATATGTAATTTTTATCTATATTTCGGCATATTTATTTAAGATACTTTTGTACTCGTATTTATTGAGAAATATATTTATAAAAAAAGACAGACACATAACGACGCGGAAAATGTATGAATCCACCGAGGACATAATTTTTGGCGGTAAGCATAAAGAATAACAAAACAACAGAAAGTCGGAACAAGAAAATCACGTAAACCTTAAAGTAAGTAGGTCGCGCAAGACCTCCACCAACGATAACAAATATAATACTCGTCCATCTCTAGGAAATTATTCAAACAAAACGACGAAAAGTTATGATATAACAATAGTTGTTGCGAAAATATAAACAATAACGTTTATTTGCACGACCTTGACGACTGCACGACGTTGATGATGTACTTTTGTCTTGTGGAATCACCCCTCCACCAACGCGCAACTGTGTTGTTCGTTCTATGGTTGCTGCTGGGATGGAGCAATAAAAATGATAATTTGTCACCACCACCACCCTTCTCTATGGTGCAGCCAAGCAGCCGTCAGGTGCGCGCGGGAAAGGGATAAAGTTCAAAAGCGTTTCCGAGGGGAGCACGGCGCTGAACAACATGGCGGGTGATCAGTTGTGTTTTTGGAATTAAAGCTGTAACATCGACTATACTAAATTTGCAAGGTGAGTTGAATTGATTATTTTTGTTCATGACAGACAATATTCTTCGGGTTTTTAATATTGAATTACAATTTAAATGGCATTAAAGTGTATAATATAGTTTTTATAAAAATAATTATTGTGTATTTTTCTCTATTTTCTGGAGGTACTTTCCGGCAAATTCGTTAATATTAATTATAAATATATCTAATTATTAAATTATGGTATGTTATCATTAATGTGTTTTTAAAATGTGGAAGAATACTGGAAAAGTCATAATGATAACTTTTCAATGTTACTATGGCACTAATGTCTAATGATCGTGATAATAATGTTAATTAATTGATTCATATAATATTGAATAATTGTTTCGACAAGTCGCTAGGAAAATTGTGTTGGTTATTCTGGAATATAATGGCGGATATAGACAATGTAAGTAAGGGATTAAAAATTTGTTTATTTTGAATAATTATAACATCTTTTTTCTATTTTTAATGAATTTTCAATTATTCATAAAAATAACGTGCTAATAGTTGTCATCGTCGGCTCCAACGTTGTAAAATAAAATAAAATCATTCATAAATAAGCGGGTTCATTATTTCCGAAAGCTGTTCCTATAATCTCTGAATCTCTCAAAGTATTTCGAGATAACAAGTGATGGAAGATATTGAGAATTGAGAATATTAAAATTAATTCAAACAAATCGTAATTAAATAATAATTTTCGTACCATCACAAGATTTTCTGAATTCATTTCTAAACTAATGGCTTTGTTTACCAAGGGAAACTGGGTACCCAGGATATTTATAAATTATAGGCTGATGGCCAACGTAAGAAAATTAAATTTTGATTGTTTAGCGAAATTTGATTATAATATAAAAGTACATATTACTGCGCATTTGCATTTCATAAAACCAACTCGATTCATTATACTTAAATGTTGAATGAAAATGTTATATTATTAAACTAATTAATATGTACTATTTCTAAATTGAGGGGTACAACTAATTTAGGGTTTGTTGTTTTTCTTTCTATAATCAAAATACAGAACAATAACTTGATTTTCTTTAATTACTATTTTAATTCTTCCAAGTTTAACAACAATTATGTAATGTAAAGAAATTCATACAAAAAAACATTTAATAGAATCGAATTTGTCTAACACTCTACCGAGTACGAGTAATGATATTTCAAATATTTTTAAAGTTTAAAAAATATAATTTTCGAGTGGTTTTATGCATTGCAATGAGTTGGAAAGTAAGATTTTTTCTTTTTATTCATAGATTTTTCTTAACTTTTATTTGATTGATAAATCATGGACAGATAATAGAATAGGTATTAATTACTGACAAAAGTTAAGTTCAATAATATCTACCAAAATCTAATGAGTCAGTATATCAGTTTTATTTTACAAAAGTTTGATAAAGACTTTAACCGAAATATAGTACACAATCCTTATTTTGAGGATAAAGAAACAAGGAAAAAGCAATTGTTTTATGGATAATGGAAAGACGTATCGTGCGATCCAAAAAAAAATCATCCCCAGTAGGCCTTTGAAAATGAGAACATGTCTTCGCTAAACACAGATAGGACGCTAAAAGTGACAAGTGATGTTTCAATCAATATAAATGCAATTGCATTGCAAATACCTACTGCGAATGTTTTTTTTGCATCGCTCGATATAAGAGGATGAATTTGAAATATTCTCCAATATTAAATATCACGATACAATTAATTATATTGATTTACATAAGTGAAAATTAAGAAAAACGGCTAATATGTCGCAAACAAAACAAGTGCAATTTTCGAAAAACTAAATTGTTTTTATAAAAATTTCGAAGAAAACTATTTTAAAATATCGAAGAATAATCATATGTTGAAATTAAGTGTAAGTTGATTCCGAATAAGCTACAGCGCCGGAATATTTAACGCAAGATGGCGCTAGAATATTTAAATCAAGATGGGATATTTCTTTTTTCTTTTAGGTATAGTAAATATATTCTTTATACATAAATGACCAGCTCAGAGGATATTAAGAGGAATAGTTAAAAATTGACAATCCCTCCTTTATCTCCGTAACTATAGAGGGCAAAATTTCGAGAAAGAATAAAGGAAAGGACGGAACCCTTTCACGAGAGCCCAACTCGAACTTGACCATATAACTATAATCCAAATTAAAAAAAAATTACTACTTCTGTACAAGTTTGAATTGAATATGAATATTTATTGGAGAATAAATATTTTTAACAAAAAATTTAAAAAAAATGGACCGACATTTGTAGATAAATAGAAGAGACTTTTGGCACCGACTTCACAAGTACCCGCACCAAGAGAATTAAGATTATTTTGTATTTTTTAGTGCACCAACAAATAAAGTCGGTCCATTTGCTTGTAAAAAATATTTATTTCACACTTTTGAGTGTAACATTAATCATGAAAATCGTTGAACGTTCAATAATACCAAAGAAGATATTTATGCTATTACCAACGTATATTATTTGCTTGAACTGATTATTATTCAGAGATTTCAACATATCGCGGCGGAAATACGCATATTTTTGACTCTACTACTGCTGTAACTCGAAAACCGTACCTCTATGGAAAAAATGTTCAATTCAAATGTTGCTACAAATAATCGGGTCTTTAATTTGGCTGTCTCAGATTTTCAATGTTCGAAAGAAATTGCCTCGTCCACATAGCGGAAATACACATATTTCAGATTTCAATATAGCTGTAACTCGACAAGCGTAACTCTTTTAAAAAATATTCAATTTAAAGGTTTCCGGACATTGTCTTATCTTTAATTCTGTAGTCTCAGATTTTCGATTTTTGAGAGAAATTGCCCTTTTTGGAGCGAAAGAGATTTCAGATTGGAATTTTCATGAATATGGGGCCATTTCTCAAGTCTCTTCTTTCAAATGAATCAAAAATCATTAAAAACCCGACGCCCACAAAAGAAAAAAAGCTGACAGTCGAATTTTGTATACCTCCTCCGTTTGGTTTCGTCGGTCAAAAAAGAAAATCATCTGTCTGTTAACAATCTGCTTTATTTTTCATCGGTGTCTCATTTTATGAAAGGAAATTAAAATTTATTCACCACTGTAATTACTTGACAAGATGTATATACTTTTTGACCGACTTCCCAAAAGGAGGAGGTATACAATTCGATTGTGTGCATTTTTTTTTTTTTTTTTGGTTTGTGCGCGCCTTTCATATTTCTGTCGAAAATTGAAAATCTGTTTGCAGTACATGAAAGACATAATTATTTGTAGCAACATTTATACTGAACATTTTTCCCTTAGAGTTACGGTTTTCGAGTAAAATCGGTGTTAAAATGGTAACAACTAAAATATTCAAGCGTATTTCCGCAGCGATGTACTGAGATCTCAATAATAACAACTACAAGCAAGGAATATACGTGGGTAATAGAATAAGTACTATCTTCATTGGTATTAGTGAACGTTCAACGATTTTCGTGACTAATGTTACACTCAAAAGTGTGAAATAAATATTTTTTACAAAAAATTGGACCGACTTTATTAGTTGGTGCACTGAAAAGTATAAAATAATATTAATTCTATTGGGGCTGGTACTTGTGAAGTTGGTGCCAAAAGTTACCAATCTACCTGCAACTGCACAACTTCAAAAGTAACAGCACCAATAGAATTAATATTATTTTATACTTTTCAGTGCAACTAATAAAGTCGGTCCAATTTTTTGTAAAAAATATTTTTAATTATAGACTGTCGCTTAATATTAAAACATTAAAAACCGTTCAATTATATAATACCTAGATAGTTATTATGGTGTCTTGAGTACTTAGATCTGTATGTATAACTTACTTTCGCAACTTGATTCATAAAAAAATACTTCGGCAATAAAACTAAAGACCAACAACAATTATTAACGAGCACTGCTTTATTGTGTAGTACCTGGTGAAGAAATGTTTACTTTTTTTTTTCCTGATTACGTAATTCTACCGGGCGTGAAAGTTTCAAGTTCAAGTTGTATTTACTCTTTTCTAAACGACATTACATTGGTATATTTCTTTCGGCATCTTTTTTTATGTGATATATAGGTACCTATTATGTAAAAAAAGTAAAGTATGAATTTCTTTTATGTTGTTTGAATAAAAGTAGTTATTTACCTACGCAATTTGGACAGTTGAAGACAGTTTGTGCAAGACGGGAAAATAGGTACATAGAGCACTTGTGACAATATTATGAAGAAATGTCATGAAATGTGTGTATATAACTGGTGAAATCAGCCGTAACAATTTTTTGTTATTATTCAAGCAGAATATAAATATTTTTAACAAAAAATTGGACCGACGTTATTGATCGGAGTACTGAAAAGTACAAAATAATATTAATTCTATTGGTGCTGTTACTTTTGAAATTGTGCAGTTGCAGTTAGATTGATAACATTTGGCACCAACTTCACAAGTACCAGCACCAATAGAATTAATATTATTTTCTACTTTTAAGTGCACCAACTAATAACGTTGCTCTAATTTTTTGTAAAAAATATTTATTTCATACTTTTGAATGTAGCATTAGTCACGAAAATCGTTGAACGTTCACTGAATACCAATGGAGATAGTACTTATCCTATTATCCACGTTTATTCTTTGCTCGTAGCTGTTATTAGTAAGATCTTGAAACATCGCTGCGGAAATACGCATAAGTATTTTAGATATTATCATTTTACCACCGCTGTAACTCGAAAACCGCAACTCTTCTAAGGAAAGAATGTTCATTATAAATATTGCTACAAATAATTAGGTCATTCATTTAGTACCCATAAATTTTCAATTTTCGAAAGAAATACCTCTCTCCATATAGCAAAAATACACATATTAGAGAATTTAACATGCCTCTAACTCGAAAACCATAATTCTTTTGAAAAAAAATTTCAACTTAAACGTTTCCGAATATTGTCCTGTCTTTAATTATACCACCTCGGATTTTCGATTTTCGACAAAATTTGCCCCCTTCACCTCCTTCGAGAGTTGTTTTCGGAGGAAAGGGGATTTCAGATTTGCATTTTCATGAATATAAGACCATTTCTGAAGCCTCCTCTTTCAAATGAATCAGAAAATATCAAAATCAAAAATTAGAAATTTCAGATTTATGGAAGGACTCCATTCCAGTAAAGGTAGGGACCGATTATGCAAAAAAAAATTTGTGAAAGACTTTTCTATATCAAGATATCATTAACAATGTTCACAAGAAAAATCATGGCCATTCTGGCAAGCGTAAACAACATTAAACCTGTTGGTGTGAATAATTAAAAAATTCTAGATTAAATTATTATTATAGTCACCCTGAACTATATATATACATATTAGCCTAGAATGTTATTAATTACTTTCACGAGATTCTATTATTAAGTTGAAAGGATTGAATGATATTGTTTTTTCTATCGGTTCAAGGCTTTATCCTTGCTGTTCTTGAAAACAAATTATATTGTTGAAAAGAAAATTTTACCCAAAAGAAAATATCGATCAATCGATTCGAAGTAGGTCATTGCAAATGAGAATCATATCTTTGCTGTAAATGGGAATTAATCATAAATAATGAATGTGTTCGAAATACCAGTTAAATAGGCAAAACTCATTAGTGAATTTGTAGATATATCTCTTGAAAGATAATTTGGTAATAGTTTTGTTTAGCGGCTTTAATTATGAAAACCCAAAAAATCAAATGTTTGCAAAAATACCTGTATTTTAGAATAACTTTTAATAAAATTGAGGCGGAGGATGCTTTTAATGATTTGTTAATAAAAAGGGAAAAATGTTGTTCTTTTACAGGAATTTTTGACTTAGAAGTATCGTTTTAATACCCAATAGTATATAATCATCCTTACTTTCTATTAAACGCCAACATCCTCCAAAATTAACAAAAATAGTTAATATATGTTCGCGAAAAAGTGAGGTTGAACGAATCGAGGATTGACTTGTGCAGTATATTCAACATTCAAACACTCTACAAATTCAGAAAATAATATAGAAGGAAGACCCAATCAAATACGAGTTGGACTCGCGTAGAATGGGTTCCGAGCTTATTATAGAAAACGAGTATTAGGGCCCCTCTCAAATCCTTGTTGGAATTTTCTGATTTGCGCCACCGAACTGATCCCTAGAATGAGTTTTGTTTATTTATGTTATACTTCAGTAATTGGGTCATTAAACTTTGTATTGGAAAAAAAATCCTTTTTTCATATTCACACCGTTTCACGAGGTGAATATATTACTTTTGTTTTTTTGAAAAATCATTTTTTTTTTAATTTTGGCCCACAAAAAGTGTTAAGCATACCCAATATTGTGACTGAAATTATCTATGGTTTCATTCCCTTAGAGATATTCGCAAAAAACATGAGTCTGTACGTCTGTAGGCAAGGAATAAAGCAAGAAAGTTAATCCGCACGACAACTCAAGAACGGAACCGAATTTCGACCAAGCGTTTTTTGCTTTTGGTTGGTATTAGCCCTAGAAAGAGCCCTATTGTTTTTGGTGACGTTTCGTTAATCTGGTGTCTAGTTACGGCCGGAAAACCCTGTTTTTTAGACCATTTTCTAAGGAAAATCGTCGAAAATCTCAAATTTATTCACTTTTTTGGGTTAAATTAAAGGCAAAATGGTATAATTTAGCTAAATATATCAAAATAAGACTAAATATAACATTTTCGTCAGATAAAATTTAAAATTGTTGGTACAAGGAGTATGTTAATCGGTGTGAATATGCCCATGAAGGCTTACTGCCTTCGTTACTAGTTGTCTGTCCACTATACTTGGAAAAATGAGGCAAGTACATGTGAAACTCATACCCCGATGGAAAATTTATTTTACGGTAAAGCAAATTTAATCAGACCTTGTTTTACTTTGACAAAAGTGACACCATGAGAGTTCTTTTTGTCACCTCATAGATATGAAACCCTAAAAATAGGCCGGAAGGATACTTTAATAATAATAATAATAATAATCTTTATTCAGGTTAACATACAAATCTTGATTAAAAAATAGTATGCTAATAGATTGTCTGACTTAATAAAGTCCAACAATCCCCTACCGAGATGCAAATAGCATCTGTGTGTAGACCTGAACTTGATAATGTATTAAAATCTACAAGCTTAACATAATCTAAATATACATATTAATATACAATAAATAACTTCAAATTATTTAAAATCCAACTCTTAATATGAAATTTAATACGACCTCTAGAGAAGTTTAATTTTTTTAGATTGTTATCTAATCTATTGTAAACAAGTTTGGATCGATATAAACTAGTTTTTTGACCAATATTTAATTTAGTTTTACTTACTGTATACTCTTCCCGTAGATTAATGATTATTTATTAGTGCTTCCAAAATATATTTTTGATTGATGTTCAGCAATCGTGTCTCACTAAAAAGGTTATGTTGTTTACCAAAAGTTAAAATTTTGATAGCACGCTTTTGTATTCTTACTATCGGCCCTAATGTATTTGAATAAGCTGAACCCCAACAAATAATTCCATAAAATAGGACGCTACAGAACAAAGCATGATATAATTTTAATAAATCATTTTTTTCAAGAATATATCTCATTTTATAGAAAACAAAAAGAAGGTATCTTACTTTTTTTAACAATACTAAAAATATTTTTCTTCCAATTCCAATTTTCATCTAGTATAACACCAAGGTATTTAACTTCATTTACCCTTTTTATTTTATCACATCCACAGTTTAAGTTATTATAACAAACATCATCATGAATTGTAAGTCCGTCTGTAACAGGGAGCTTATCCGCATATAGAGACACATATAAAACACTGGATTTAAAAATAGGTGAATTAATTAAATTCTTAGAGAGAACATGAAATTGAAAATTTCATTTTCAAGTTGTTAATTAATATTTAAATAAAAATATCTGTTTCTATTCGATAATCTTAATATGGTCTTTCCAATTGGCAAATTCTACAAAGCTGATTTGCAAGGTTGATTGGGTTAATTAGCCATTTGATTAGTTTTTTGCTTACCTAATTAATGTTTTCAGTTTATCAAACGCTTCAATAATGTAGATATATAACAAACCTTTTTGTACGTAGATAGATGATATTTTTGTATGACAAATTGTGCTAGCAGCCTACTGGTCTAACGACAGGAAAATCGTAATTTCAACTCAAAGGCAGGTATTTTTCCTCATAAAACTATTGCTTTCTACATTCTACCCAATAATTACGCCTACAGTTGAATAGTCGTAATATTTATTTATTTTTTTTCTCCGACAGGTATAATTAAGATTTGTGCTATGTGTGTGATGTCAAGTTTTCTCTCGATTTTTCCATAAATTTTCTCTAGACTGTCCTGGAAAAGGTCAAAGTGATTTTCTATTGTTGAATGGAAATGAACATTTAATAATAATTATATTATTTATTATATACGACCCTCAGACGCCCTCGACTATGTCTGCGAAAACAACTCTCGTATGTAACTAAAGTCCGTTTGAAAATGACAGAGAGTAATAAACCCTAATTAAATATGCAAAACTTGTACAAGGTTGGCCTAATAATTCTTGGAACTTTGGAAGAAATTTTAAAATACCTTTAATGGATTGTTTTATTTGACCAGTTTAGCTCACCCAGTTTGGGCTCGTTTAGGCTTGTAAATAAGGTCATAAGTGTACCTTCAGGTGAGGGCAGTGAATAATAAATTTATTGGACTTTTAGGATAAAATTGCTAAATGAATCTTCGGAATATAATTAAAACTATAGTTAATTTGAATTGATGAATTCATTGAAAATTATTAATTTATTAAGAATAAAGGTAGATTTTATGTAAGAAACGTCTATTTATAAAATATTATATTTTGTACACATAGAAAGATTCATTTATGCTCGTTATCGGAAAGAGACCGATCACCGATCGGAGGAACTTTCGTCATTTCTTACGTTTATAATCAGTGGTTCGATGACTTCGTCTGTGCAGTGATCTAGATGCCACATTTTTTCTTAAATTTTTATTAGATTTGCAATACATTTAAGCCACAAAATTTGCAGACTTTAAAACTGCTGTGACTCGGAAACCGTTACATTTTCGGAAAAATGTCCATTTTAAATGTTCCCGAAACAAATTTTGCCTTATACTATAACATAGATATAATCATTCTTTTTCTTTTTTGATACAACAGTTCTCATCTGCTTTGAATAATTCATTGCGACTTTTTTGTGTTTATTTATCAAAAAAATATTGCGGTGAACCAATTGCATCGTTACCTGCCCATGCTGATACAAAAGTCGTATTAGAACATAAGAAGAGAAAGTAATTATGATTGGGTATTTTCCATCCTGAGAATGAATCACATTACGAATATTGTTGGATTATGTAAAAAGAAAAACGATTTACTTATACATTACTTGGCAGCTCACGACGGTATGAGGAAAGCGACTAAATGGTTCAATTTCATCTGCTTATGTCGGCATTGGGTATCGAACATTGCATTTAACGACTCACTCAAATTAATTCAGTAGAATTAATTAGTACCTAATAAAATTGCATAATAGTTCGTTCTTAACAACAATAAAAATTATCATTATCTAATGGAACATTTGAGAAAAATTATTGAATAATTATATCCTTTTGGACAGTATCCTAAAATTAAAAAACGTCTTAAATTGCTATCGTAGAAATCTATAATGGTTAAATATCATATCCTTGTCGAACTCCCTTTTTCATTGGTATGGAAGTGGTGTTTTAGTTCACCTGGACTCTGGATGATATTTGTGTTTTTTTAAAGCTTCTGTAGCGTGCGTTAGAAATGTTGTTGAAACATTACAAAAAAAAGGATTTTAAAAATATGAAAAATATTATAAAAATCTAGTCAATTTCGGTATAAAAAATCGTTTAGAAATAGATTTATCATATGTTTATCTTAAATTTCAAATGCAAAAGGCATTGTTTTATCTCGAAATTCTTTAAAGATACTTAAAGGATTGACCCATTTTTTCCGTGATAATTTAATCGCTGAAAACTTAATTAACTTTTAAGTAATATGTAATTAAATGCAACATACATTTATCCATCTTCGATGCATTATTAATTTTCCAATCATCATAAAATTAACATCTACGATGCATCACTGTCTTAGCATTTTTTGTTACCTAAATTATGCCATAACATAACCTAAATGAAAAGAATCTCTTTTGTTAATTGGTAGAAATAACGAACCTACCTATATTTTGCAATAACATTTTTTTTTCTCTATATGAACACGCACCAACTCTTTGCATAAAACCTTAGATAATAAATAAGCAACTAATAATAATCATAAGGTGTATTTTATATAATGATTACTTGTCAAGGAGGGAAACAACTGTCGTCGTCTTTATGTGGTATTGTAGTGGTATTACGTAAATTGTTTTGTAAGTGCTCAAAAAATTAGTAATTATTATTGGTTGGTGTAGTTAATGTAGTATTAAAGAAGGTATTTAGCAAATCAAAGGCATGTAATAGTAGGCTGAAGAAAGTATTGCTTATAAATATTTTTTTTACAAAAAATTCGACCGACGTTATTAGTGGGTGCAATGAAAAAAAATTCCGATGGCCTGTAGTCAGCGGAAAGGTAAATTTTTCAAAATTCATTGAATTGAAATTTGAACAACCTTTTCATTGGTATAGCTACATGTTATTACCTACATAAAATTGTCGTATGTGTTATAGCCTTGCGGTTAGAGGTTTTTTTTTTGGCTGTTGAATATAAAGCAGACAGGGTTCGAGTTCCACTTCAAGGCAGAATTGTTTTTTTCGCCTATTTCTTTTCAAAAAATATACTATATATTTTTTTAATCAGGGTCTATATTAAGATCTCCAGAAAATGTACAATTACATCAAATTTATATTGAGTGTTCATGTTTTATCAATATTTGTTATTTTGCTTTATTAATCTTTATTTTTTTACCTGTGTATTTTATGAAAAATTGCTTTGAACAAAAGTTGTAGGTACTGATTATATCTATAACCTAAAATTATTTTTGATGATATTTACACTACGGCTCTTTTTTTATAATTTTTTTAAATGTTTGAATGGTCGCCATTTTGACACTACTTACCCGATATTGCCCAATAACGAACTCGGCCGAGATATTTGAAAGATTGATTTTTGTAGCAAATTTGAACTTGATACCTTCAAAACTGCGACCTCTATCGTGTTAACAAATTTCGTAATATCCCATATATACATATATATAAACTTTTGAACCAAATGTTTTTTTTGGACTAACTTATAGACATATAACAACATGCCGTTGAAATTTTTTGGAAAATCAAAAGTGTGAACGATCGCAATAGGTACATTTCTATAAGAAATTTACCTAATACAAAATAATATTAATTCTATTGGTGCTGTTACTTTTGAAGTTGTGCAGTTGCAGTTAGATTGATAACTTTTGGCACCAACTACTTCACAGTTACCAGCACGAATAGAATTAATATTATTTTGTATTTTTCAGTGCACCAACTAATAACGTCGGTCCAATTTTTTTGTAGATAGTAAATACTTGTCCTCTTATCCACGTAATTTTTTGCATGTAATAATAATAATATTAATAATTTAAATTTATTTTTTTCAATCTATTTTTTTAAATTTTAATAATTAAAAATTAAACTAATAATATTTCAAAATCCAATTCGCCTTACCCGCCAAAAATAATTTCAAAGAGGGGGTAGGGTAACATTTTTTCAGAATATTGAAAATTTTATTTTTCTGGATCAAAGAAAAGAAAATAAATAGCTTAGACATTTAAAAACCAAATCCAGGCTTTCTAGTTATAGCAATATTGTTCAACAATTTTCATAACTAATGAAATAATCAAAAAGATTAAATATTTTTATTTCACAAAATACAAAATAATACTATATTAATTCTATTGCAGCTGGTCCTACAATTACAATGAGAAATTTACCTAAAAAAATATATGCTCAACGATTTGTGACCCTCCTTTTTTGACCGACGAACACCAAATGGAGGAGATATACAATTCGAATGTTTTTTTTTGGTTTGTGCGCGCCTTTCTTATAGTAATCGTAGTCCGATTTTGATAATTTTTGATTCATTTGAAAGAGGAGCCTTGATATTCATAAAAACGGGAATCCGACATCTCCTTCCCTCCGAAAACCGCTCCCGAAGGGGGTGGAAGGGGCAAATTTTCTCGAAAATTGAAAATCTGAGGTGATATAATTATAGATAGAACAATATCCGGAAACGTTTAAATTGAACATTTTTTCAAAAGAGTTGTTACGGTTTTCGAGATAGACGCATGTATAATTCTCAAATGTGCAATGTAGAGAGGGCGATTTCTGTCGAAAATTGAAAATCTTTGGGCAGTACACGAAGGACATAATTATTTGTAGCAACATTTATAATGAACATTTTTCCCTTAGAGTTACTGTTTTCGAGTAAAATCAATGTTAAAAATGTAACAACTAAAATATTCAAGCGTATTTCCGCAGCGATGTTCTGAGATCTCAATAATCAACAACTACAAACAAGGAATATACGTGGGTAATAGGATAAGTACTATCTTCATTGGTATTAGTGAACGTTCAACGATTTTCGTGACTAATGTTACACTCAAAAGTGTGAAATAAATATTTTTTACAAAAAATTAGAATTAGTTGGTGCACTGAAAAGTATAAAATAATATTAATTCTATTGGTGGTGGTACTTGTGAAGTTGGTGCCAAAAGTTATCAATCTACCTACAACTGCACAACTTCAAAAGTAACAGCACCAATAGAATTAATATTATTTTATACTTTTCAGTGCACCAACTAATAACGTCGGTCCAATTTTTTGTAAAAAATATTTATTAAATGATTCATTATTTGACTAAACCTTTTTACTTTATAATATATATAATATATACTGTATAAGGAAAGTATTGTAATCGTGTGAAATTATCGCTATCGAGATTTCTACAAATGTTGACGTTTCAGAGTTTTCTAAGTCTAATAAACATATTTTCAGCCATTGTTCTGTCTGTCTGACTGTGACATCATTATCGCGGGAACGGATCGGTGTATTTTGTTGCTTTTTTGAAATTTTGTTTGGTACCAATATCACTCGCCGGTGGCACTGAATGAGAATTCTGTATACGCTGGGTGTTGAGCTATAGCCAAAAAAACGTGATTTGCTCAAGACTGTAGCGCGTAAACGGCTCTAAGAATTTTGATTAAACTTGCCTAAAGTATTCTTCTGAGAGCCCTCTATCACTCATATACATATAGCGCCATCGCTGAGAAAAAGCACAAAAAAAGTTATGCTTGTGTAAAATTCCATATTTTCTACATGTTTCTTCAGATTCTGACTAAATGTTTCATCTTGAGAAAAAATGTTATTTTTCTTTTATTATTTATACATGAAAAGTCATTCATGTTTATATAATGATATGAATATTAAACCAAATTTTAAGATTTGTCAATAATTTTATGTCTAAAACTTCGATAACCTTTATTTCAATTGTAGATAGAATTTGCCTCAAGTTATGGCGTAAACTGAGCCAAATTACTTAAGATCCGTCGGTCTGTCAAAGCCTATTTTCTCCGAATATAAAAAACGGAGAAAGATGAAATTTGTTACTTCTTCAGAGAAAGCTGATCGAGAATTGTTCAAAAAAAATACAATGTTTACAGGAAATTAACGGACATTATTTCACCGGGAAAAATTGTCTTTATCTATGACCTTTTCATTCTAGTTTCTCCTAAACTTTTCAATCACCTCAAATGCCCCAAGTCAAAATAATTATATAATTTTTCAATTTTCCATCTTTCGGCATTGAAAAAATTAGAACAATCAATCAAATGATTTAAAAATTCAATCGTCATTAATCTTGTTAAAAAAATAATCAACAGTATATAGCTTTTGTAATCACCTCAATCCATATACGTACTCACTTAAGTAATGTACGTAATACTTACTATACGCATAACGCATTTAGGAGAAAACCTTTCTTCTCTGTTACGCAAATGAATATATGTATCTACCTGTATTTTATGATTATAGTATATGAATCCGTGATCGAGTTAGTGGAGACATTAAAATCTACAATTCTATAGTCCAGTCAACGTTGCTGTACCATCAAAACGTCTTTTCTTCCTATAGGTATTTGTATTTATTTAAAATTTTCCTGTAGATGCCGAAATTATCTCGTTAATGTATGAACCAATTAGTTTTTGTTAATGTTTTCTAGGGTACTGCAAACATAACGCACTCTTAAGGGTTACGCTTCTGAGATACTTAATATTTTCGAAGCTACCGAAAAAACAAGGGACCTGGGCACTTCGCCCAAAATGATATATTGACCACTTCACCCATTTTGGGCGAAGTGTCCACCAACTCATTTTTGGCGAAGTGTCCACCAACGTGTTTTGAGCAAAGTCGTCATTTTGGGCGAAGTCTCCAACAACGAGTTTTGGGCGAAGTGCCCATTTTGGGCTTTGTGAACTTTTAATTACATTGGGTGCAGTGGCTCTAGAAACGGTTTTCAGTACGAAATTTTAGGGCCAAGTGGTCGATATATCATTTTGCTTGAAGTGTCCTAGACCCAAAAATAACATATTATTCAGACCCACATTGCTCGGACTATTGATACATATTTTATCTGAACAACAAACACTATTACCTTTCTCTTTCTTCTTTTCGTTCTATATAGCACAGATCGGTAGCGAAGTCATTCATTATTATTTTAAAATATCCATACCCTTTCTAATGGATAATTATTGTACGTACCAATAACTTTTGATTACGTAGGTAGTACTACCATGGTAACTAGGTATATATATAATAAATATGTAACTGGAATTTCAATCAGATATATGTAGGTAAAACACTATTCACTTCAGTAATTGGGATTTTCTTTTAAATGTTGATTATTGTTTATGTCATTGCTTGTGCTTGCTTGATTGATAATCCATAATCAAAATAAAATACAATTTGTATGATCGAGTTTATAAGCATACAAATAATTTGTGTTACATGAGCTGTAAAGTAGAAAGGAAGATTCGTAATTCATACACTCTAAGGAACAGCCAAATTAAATGAATTACATATTTTCATTTATTGTGCACATTTAAAAAAACTAAGCCAAAAGTATTGAACGGTTCCCCCAACATGTATATTTCTAAATCGGTGGTTGATAGGGAGGCGGTGACCGATACAATGGCCAGCACGATCACCTGAACTTACGCTATTCGAATTTCTATATGTAAAAAGAAAAGTAAACAAAACCACTCGGGTTAGCTCACTAAGGCGAAGAACAATTACGCTTACGATTAGGTAATATAGGTCATATCAATAACGTTGGGAGATATTTTTATTATATTAAAACTCAATATATACTTTAATTTTGGAGAAAAGATAAGATAGGCAATTCAATTGTACATCAACTTTTTTATGCAAATGTATGTCTGCAGGCTTTGATCCCACAAGAAAATGTCACACGATGTTAGGTCCGGTGAACGAGTAGGCCATAAGCTTATGAAGTGTATTTTTACTCTGCAAATGATTAAACATATTCAAAAATTTTGTGTTTTGATTACAGATGACAACCACAACTGAACTGCTCATGCCAAATCCATGGAGCGATTGCAAAAACAATGAAATCATCAACAAAAGAAGGCTGGCCCAAGAACAACAGGCCAGAATCAAAAAGGAACTGTTCAAAATAGCCGAGCGAGAACTGAGAGAAACAGAAAGCGTTAAAAAACAAAGTTTGACCAGTCTGAGGGAATGGATACAACAGAATCCCGACATACAGAACTGCATAACAGGTGGGCAGATCCTTCTTGATCAAACTAGCTTCCAGAAGTTTTTATTGATATATTGTTTCAGACGACAAATTCCTGCTGAGATTCCTGCGTGTCAAGAAATACAGCTTGCCAATGGCTCAGCAACTGCTACTCAAGTATCTCAACTATAGAAAAAAGTTCAAACATATCATGTGCGATCTGGACTATACTGAACCGAAACTGAATCAGCTAGTGTCTAATGGGTAAGAAATATACCTTCTTCATCTGGATTTATTTCTTTCGGTGTACTTTTAACAATCTTTCGCATTTCAGGTTCATATATGTCAGTCCATTCAGGGACTCGAATGGCCGGAGGGTTATTATTTACGATTCAAGTAAGTTTCTTTTTGTTTTAAGATTCTACTGGTGGAATTCTCTTCTATTTCTTGAGACTTGGGTGTAAAAGTTTTCATTTCATCCAACATTGTGGACTTTTTCTATGTTAAAATATAGTCTAAAAGAAAATGCATCAAATCGAAAAACTGTTGTTAAAATATACTGTATCATTTTCTTCATTTTCACTATCTTCAGGTGTTGGTGAGGTTGAGGGATTAGATAATATATAAGCAGCACCCATATTTTATCTTGTTTGCTTTAATCATAGACATCTGAACACCTAGACCAAGCATTTCATTCGTATCATGTATCTAAAGGCGATCTGTTATTGTTAGATAATTGTTTTGATATTTTCCATGTGTAAGAGAGAGACAAAATTTTCCTATAGGAAATTTTGGCAACAGTGTACTTCTGTAGAAGCGTATAAATGCGTAAAACGTTGTAGCAGCACTCAAATTATGAATGGAACAACGAAAAACAATATTCCGACTAGCGACGAAAGCTGACGAATTCATACAGACGCCGAAATTATATTTTCCTGTGTTGCCGCACTTAACTCAATCGATCGATATCGACTGATGATCCTCTTATTACATACAAATAAAAAAAATTATTTTGTGTTGTAAAATATAAATTTGGTTCATAATTTAATCTGCAGGTGTTTCTGAATAATCACTAATAACTATTTCAACGAACACCATTTAATTACGTCTGAATGTCTTTGACTATTACTCTATAAATCAGAAGTTGCCATGAAACATAAAAAGTTTGGCAAATATGTTAATCGTATCAGTTGGACACGAACCATTATGGACCAGAAGAATAATGGTCTTGAGATGTTGGATGGCTCTAAAAGTGGCTATGCGTGGTCTAGATGATCAGATGTCTATGGCTTTAATGATTCATCCTAAACTCTCATCGCCACTACTATATACTTATATTTATAACTAATAATATTAAAAAAAAATATCTATAATTAGTGTATCAAGAGTTGTTTGTAAATAAATTCTGTTTGGCGCACGCAATCGGTATAACTATATTTTTTGTACTTATTTCAAGTAAGCATTGAAGTGAGCTCTATTTAAACAAAAACTTATTTTTTATCTAATTGCTACACATTCCTCTAGAAGGATTTAATGAGAAATTTCCAAATGAATTTAATTTTCTATTTAATTATCTCAATTATACTCAAGATTCTTCTAAGATACCAATAATATATAAATAATATACAGGGGGTTCTCTGGGAAAGACATCGATCGATTGTGGGCAAACTATAACTACAAACAATCTGAAAATATAGTGACATACTAATGTCAGTGGGGAAATATGTCTAAAATATTTTTATGTTTGTCGCATTCCCGGTTATACTGGAAGTAGATGTCTACTTTGCTATATTTAATGGAATACCCTGTATATTACCACATTTTTATAGTTTATAGTTAATTCTATCAGTTTTTGACAAATTTCAAATTTTTTGTCAAAAATTAAGTTTGCAGTCCAAAACATAATTATCAATCGTTCCTATGAGGAAGCCTTTAATATTTAATTTCGGTTGATTTTCTTGTAGAAGAAAATCTTTATCAGTATTTTTATGATATATTGATAATAATTTATACAGAGTGATCAAAAAAGAAGCTTGAAGACTAGATAAAAAAAGTCAAATCATTTTTTTCAAATGGAAACCCCCGTTTTTATTATTTTATTGTATTAAGCAGCAAAAATAAAACTTTATAAGTGGTTGTCTATACCAAAAATAAGTAGGTTTTAAAATAATAAAAAGTGGGGGTTTTCCATTTGAAAAAAAATACTTTTGACGTTTTTTTTGGATCTAGTTTTCAAGCTTCTTTTTTGATCACTCTGTATAAATTATTCTCAAAATATCATAAGAATACTGATAGAGTGGATCTTCTACAAGAAAATTAGCCAAAAATTCAATATTAAAGGGTTCTTCATAGGAAAGATTGATAATTCTGTTTTAGACTGGAAACTTCATTTTTGACATAAAATTTGAAATATGTCAAAAACGGTTCGACTGAGGTATAGTTTGTTTCACGAATCATGGCTATTGTGTGTAATAATTCACGAGTTACGTACATATCGCTATATGTCTCATTGCATCTCATTATATCATGAAATTCTCTACTACGTTTGTCGATCTAAGCTACGACATCAGTATGTCAAGCTTATCTCCTTCCAGACAATGATAGGGTGCTGCACGTATGTCCGAAATCTAAGAAGGTCGTAAATCCATATCAGCCGACGATCCTCATTATTACCTACTGTTCTACATAAAGATAAGCAATAAAAGTGTGTGTTCCTTGAAACATTTCCAGGTCCGGATTAAGATATCTGATGAAATAGTTTGGCATTTGGTATAATCGCATTCATTATCGTGATGTTTATAAATGTTTTTGTGTTATATATCCAAATAGATTGTATATACATAAACAATTCTCAATTATATTCAAGCAATTTTTCTTAATAATTATCTTAACCCATTATACCTATCTATAAAACAAAATTTATTAGCTA
Organism: Crioceris asparagi; assembly: GCA_958507055.1. NCBI lineage: Eukaryota > Metazoa > Arthropoda > Insecta > Coleoptera > Chrysomelidae > Crioceris > Crioceris asparagi. The sequence continues at coordinate 2,474,169 of OY293830.1, forward strand.
GGGCAGGTACAACTCTGCGTAGACTGCCAACCTTCTTAGATTTCTGGTCGCACTATACATTTTGTGGATGAAATTATGAAAAAAAGTGAGTATAAAAAAAGTTTCATGTGTTTTTATTTTTTAATTTTAGAAAAATTCGATTTGCACAACTTTGACGGCACAGACATGGGCAGAGCTATTATCATCACCTACGAAGCCTTGTTGGACGATGAGGAAAACCAGATTTTGGGTGTGAATCATGTGGGCGATTTGTCAGCTGTAGGACCACAACATTTGTCACTGTTTTCCATAACAGAATTTTCCTACCTTATACGCTGGGGCGAGGTAAGCAACAGCAAAAAAAACACGTTTATTTATCAAAAGAAATTATCTAAATGATGCCACAATTAAAGATCATTTTATGATATTATTAACACAAAACCATTAGACTTGTGCCAAGCACACGTTTTCTTTTTCAATTTTAAATTGATTTCCATATTTACCTGTCATTAATATTACCGACATATTAACGATGATTCAAGTAGTAGACGAAGTATGATTACAAAAATATTTTCAAAAATAGTTACTACGTAATTAAAAGTATAATTTTAGAAAATTATCGAGTGATCACTGATCTCTGCTCAAACATCATTTATACTCTATTATGCATATTTAATTTGGTAACTGATGTGTTCAATAATCAGGTTAAGAGGGCTTTCAAGCTTTGAATTGAAGCTAAATATAAATAATTTCAAGGTTAATTGAAAAACATTTTGAGGTTAAACTGACAACGTTATGGAATAATTCAATTCAATTCGAGCAGTCGTACGAGACGGTTGTGTTTTTTGTCTCGTTTGGAGCTTCTCGGTACTGAATGTTTTGTTTTGCTTTGGTTTGAACTATTTTGTTTTGATTTGATTTGTTGTGTTACCCGGTGCGTGTATACTATTTTGTGTTATTGACTTCGAACCAGCGTGTGATTTATCATTGTACGTGTGTTTTACTTACTGTAAAAATTTTGACCTGGTGTGCGTTAACATTGAACCCGTGTTTAACTTGACCTACCGTGTGTGTACAAACTTTTACTGTGTCATTGACTTTTATTTTTATTTACAAAAATTGAACTTTAACTTTAAAATGTCTGAATTTAAGTGTGATTCCTGCCAAACAATCGTCTCGGAAAAGGACAAATACAAACTTCGCTGCAGTGGAGAGTGTCGCCGGATTTTTTGTATGACCTGTACTGGGCTGGATAAGTCAACAACCAAAGTGCTCTACCACCAAAAGTTCCATAACATTCGATTTTTTTGTAATGTTTGTGACTCTCCTACCTTGAAATATCTTCACGACAAAATATCACAGGTACATAAATCGCAGATTTCTATAGAAAATGTTGAAGCTCTTGGAACATGCTTAAAGAAAAATAATGACCTGTTTCCAATATTTTCTGAAATGTACGACATTTTAAATACTCATGACGCGAAATGGAAAACGTTATACAAAAAGATAGATGAGATTCATAGTCAACAGACACGATTGGCGGAAATTACACCAGAATCTCTGTTCCATTCTATCAAGGAAATGAAACAGAATATTTTTAATCTGTCATCTATTTTAACGGACAATCAAGACGAATCTATTAAAGTTCAGATTCATGACTCATCAAAGGATGAGTTATTGAAGGAAATGGCCAATATGAATAAAAGTATAAGCCAATTAGCACACACGGTTGAAAAGTTGGCTGCCAATGATAAGCCAATTAGTAGAAGTAACCCACCAATAGTGAAAAAGTCCGTTTCGACTCAAACCAACCATACGGATAAGCAAAACACAGAGCTTTTGACTTCTCCAAAAGACATTACGCCCAGACCTCCCAAATCCTCCAATAAAGATGAATGGCATTATGTGGTAGTGTCCAAAATCCCATCGACATATAGCGCTACCCTTCTTGCACACTATGTGAAGGAAAAACTTGGAACTACTGACTTTATTCGATGCTTTCCAATGATGAAGAATAAGGACAGTTCGCACTCCGACTTCAAAGTTGGTGTGCAGAATAATAGTCACCTAAAGCAGCTAAAAGACCCAAGGATGTGGCCGCTAGGCACTGAAATCGCAAAATCATCTTTAACACCCTTAAAGATTTCACCACCAGCGTCAAGTTTTTCGACCACAGGCTGTCATTTTATTCCAACCTCTGTAGACAGCCGTAGCCCAACACCACGCCCTGACTTAACACCTGTAAAAGCTAGGGAGATCAAATCTGTTAAGATTGGATCTGACAGGGAGGCTTTAGCTGCCTGTAAGTCTCTTGCGCAGGAAAATGTAGACTTTGTCATGGAAAAAAGTACAAGGAAAGATAGTTTGCTAAATATTGACCCGATGACTCCACCTATAGTGCGGCTGTCCCGTAATTCGGATACGGCTGATGGTCGTTATTTGTTGGCTAGACTGAGGGACTCTTCCTTATTAAAAGCTCTTCGGCTATTTCTAGCCTATCTCCATGACCAACCATCCAGTGTATGTTTTGAAGGGCACACCACCACCAGCATCAAATTAACTCTAGCTTCAGAGGGACTTCCTAGTGACGTGGACACCTTGCGTAAGTTGTATTATCGCTACCACAACGCATATGGTATTGGCTCAGCCGAAGTGGAAGCTGATCTTGCTGCCTTCAGGTCTTTCTTTTCATCCGAGAAACTTCAACAGCTTCAGAAAATTAGGGAGAGTCATGGCAAATATTTTTCCACTGGCTCTCCAAAAAGGAATCAAAATTTTTAACTAAATTGACGCGAACAGAGGATCAAGCACCCTCTTTAAAATTGGACGATGGCAAGCTTAGTGTTTTTCTTATTAATATTCAGTCCTTAAGACACAAAACAGATGAATTATTTCTCTTATTAGAAGAACTTAATTTTCCAGAAATTATTGCCATAACTGAGCATTGGTTAAATGTTGATGAGCCTGTGTTTATCAAAAATTACGCTACAGTAACTAGATTTAATAGAAGTAATTTATCTCATGGAGGTACTATGATAATGTCTACAAATAGCGACTTTTCGGCTGTAACTAAATTCGATAAACTATTGTCTGAAAAAGTATTTGAATTTTCCATTGTCTATCATAGTGCTTATAATCTTTATATAGTTTGTATTTACAGAACACCTGACGCTGACTTGCATATATTCAGTCAAAAACTACTGAGCTTGCTTGAATCCCTGCCTTTAAAAAGCAAGTTAATTTTATGTGGAGACCTTAATATTGACTTTTCCAATGTGTGTACTGCTCAAGAATCTCTTCAGTCCATTTTCGACTCTTTTGGCATAATCATGCATGTTGACTCACCAACCAGAATAACTAAAACTAGTTCTAGTACTATAGACTATGTCGTATCATCCTTCGATCCAAAATTCGTTGACTGTACTGTCCTTAATTCAGGTTTCTCGGATCATGAAGCAATACTAACAAAATTTTCGGCTAAATATAAGTGCAAAAATGCTTCGCGCAAATTATGCCGTATTTTTTCTGATAAAAATTTTCGTAACTTCAAGCACCTATGTCTAACAACAGACTGGTTTGTCCTATCTGACGATGTCAATATCGAATTTCCGAGATTTATAAAAACTTTATCTAACTTGGCATTCAAATCCTTTCCTCTTAGGCCTCTAAAAATCAAACAACATAAACCCTGGTCTACTAAAGGCTTACGTACATCTGCAAAGAACATGCGCTCACTATCCTACATAAAAAAATCATCGGACAGCGTCTTCTACCATGATTACGTAAAACGTTACAGAAAAATCTATCATAAGACTATAAAAGCTGCCAAGGACATTTATTATAATAGGAGGCTGGCCAATTCCGGTAATGTTGCTAAAGAAATGTGGTCTATTGTGAATGACTTAAGAAATAAGACCTCATCATCTAACACAATATCTATTTCACCCGAGAACCTAAATAATTACTTTGTAGATGTAGCAAAACATTTAAAGAACACCATAACTCCTTCCGATGACCCCCTCTCATTTCTCCCTAAGGCTAATATGAATTTACACAGTTTCTTCTTTACACCCGTAGTATTAGCAGAGCTTAACAGTACAATTAATGACATTAAAAACAAATCTTCATCTGGGGCTGATGGGCTTACTCTGAAAATGTGTTCGAACCTGCCGGAATGCACATTGAATCATTTTATCACTTTAATTAACAAATCATTCCAAAATGGAGTTTTTCCAAACTGTCTTAAGACGGCAATAATTGTTCCTCTGCATAAAGGAGGAGATAAAGATCAAGCTTCGAACTATCGCCCAATTGCACTCCTTCCCACATTATCAAAGATCATCGAAAGATTGGTTAAAAAAAGGCTTCTATCTTTTCTTTTTAAATATAATATACTCTCTACCCATCAATTTGGATTTTTAAGTAACAAATGCACAAATGATGCCATGTTTTCCCTCTTTAATAATGTATACTCAAACCTGATCAACCATCACTCTATAGCAACAATTTTCTGTGATTTCTCTAAGGCTTTTGATTGCGTAGATCATAATATATTAACTAATAAATTGGAGTAGTACGGTTTCAGAGGAGTGTCTCTCGAATGGTTTAAGTCGTATCTCAACAGCAGGACTCAGATTGTGAGGGTTGATACGTCGATGTCTTCTTGTAAACCAATTGAATATGGAGTGCCTCAAGGTTCAGTACTGGGCCCTATTTTGTTTCTGCTTTTTATCAACGACATTGCTAGTCTTAACATTAGCGGTGAAATCTGCCTCTTTGCGGATGACACTAGTTTCACGTGGAGCAACCCGGATATTACGACACTTCATAGGACTGTATCTAGAGACTTAGTCACGATTAAATCTTGGTGCGATTCAAATCTCCTATGCCTCAATGTTTCTAAAACAAAAGTTTTATCATATAAAAGTACATTGCAATCTTTTGTGCTTAATAACACCACTATTGAGGCCGTTGAATCTGTGAAATTCTTGGGGCTTATTGTAGACAACCGCTTAAAATGGGACTTGCACATCGATGCTTTATCAAAAAGGTTAAGTTCTGCATGCTTTGCGCTGAGATCAGTTTCCAAGGAGCTCAACTTGTCTACTTCTAGAACAGTCTATTATGCCATTTTTGAGTCGCATCTCCGATACGCCCTTCCATTCTGGGGTACGTGTTGTGCAACTCAATTTGAACGTATTTTTAAACTGCAGAAGAGAGCTGTTCGGTATTCACTGAGACTAAGCAGTAGGACTCATTGCCAGGATTACTTTAAAAAATTCAAAATTTTAACTCTTCCGTCCCTATTCATATTTGAATCTGTATCCTTAATCCGCAAGCACGTATCTTCTATTCCAGAGAGGCCATCTCACAACTATCCGCTTAGAAACACGGAGCATGATCTTTATCTGCCAACCCCTCGCTCAGAGTTGGTTAAAAGCTCTATACTGTACAATGCAAAAAAAATGCACAATCATCTACCATTTGAAATCAAATCCATAAGATCTTTTCCTGAATTTCGAAAGGTTTTGAAATCATACTTACTGGAGAGAGCCTTTTATGCAGTAAGCGAATTTTTTGTTCAAAATTGTTAATACTTAATATTAAGCTTCTTACACCCACTGGTTTAGTGAATATTATTTGATGTTTGATATCCTAAGGGTCTTTTGTAATGTAAAATCATCTGTCACACGAAATTAAATCTATAACGGCTTATCCCAGATTCAATTAAATACCTACTACCTAGGATAATGCCTTTTATGCAGTTAATGACTTTTTTCACTAAGGCACGTTTCTGCTCAGCTCACGCACTGGTTTATTGTTTGTACAAAATTTGTTATTGTTTTGTGATTTAGTTAGTGTTTACCTTCTGACTGAATTTACAGCTGTATGTTAACTTACTTTCTAACCGAATATACAGCTGTAGGTTTCATTCTGATATATATTTTTGTTTTATATTATATAAATTTGATTAATTTTAATTTAATTTTTAGTTTTGACTTTGTTTTGTTTTTGTATTGTTTGATTTTGATATTTTTATTTTGCTTTGTCTACAAAATTTATATTTTTTCGACAATAAAGCATTTCTCTCTCTCTCTCTCTAATGACATGCCAGTTTGATGATGTCGGAGGAACTGTTCAGCTAGAATAGGTCCGTGTTTTCACCAATTTCGAACGGAACCCTAACAAAATAGGAACGACCGAGACAATAAAATAACAACACATAATGTACGGATCATTAAGATTTTGACTATTTGCACCAGCTCCAAAACTTTAATTAATCTGACATTATGTATTGTTATTTTGTTCTTTTTAGTGCATCTCCGAATAAAGCCGGTCCTATTTCTTTTAAATAGTTACAATAATAATTTATAATATTTATAATAATCACAATAATTCAAATTGCAAATTAATTATAATAATAATATAATATAATAATTAAATTATCATTATTATTACCCAGTAATTATATTTTCTACAGAAAAAATATTTTTTATGTAATGTTAAAAAAATAATGTGAGTAAAAAAACATCGGAACGAACCTACATTATTTGGTATGGAGTATGGTAATCATACATCTTAAGCTCCGCAACAAAGTGACTATGTTTTTTTGAAAATGAATTCTTTAATTCAATATAAAGAAAATCTGAGTCAGATTTTTTAAAGTACCCCTATCACAGAAATTTGTTTATTAATTGTAAGGCAATTGTAAAAATATTTAAATTATAAACAGATCTGAAATTAGCGAAAAAACCGCCAAAGAAATCAATTTTTTTGTATGGAGTCTACTTTATTTTTGATTTTATTTTATTTTTGAGACAGACAGACAAAACAAAATTCTTCGATATAAATATCAGATGAATTGCATATTTCTTTCTTTTGGAAAATACTAAACAAATGTAAAATATTAAACAATTTTTACTTTACTTTATCAGTTGGTGCACTGAAAAATTCAAAGTGCTGCTACTTTTGAAACTGTGCAATTCTAGTTAGAAAGAAGACTTTTGACACCGGATATGGTCTCATCTGAGATTTTCGACTTTCGAGAAAAAATGCGCCCTCCACCACCTTCGGGGGTGGTTTTTAGAGAGAAGGAGATTTCAAATTTGAGTATATGGAACCATTTCTCAAGTCTCTGAATCAAAAATCATCAAAATCGGAGCACGTTTCCTATTCAAAACGCGCAAACAGCCATACATAAAAAATATATAAAAAAACAAACCGAATTGTATTCCTCCTCCTTTCTTAGAAGTCGGTCAAAAAGAGGATATAGATAATTGAAATTTTAAAATACGGAATCACAATAAGTGCAGCTTCTTCTCACTTGTTATAAAAATTATGCTTTTGGTATAAAAACTATTATTTATGTTTGAAACTTTATGGTAATTTTTTTCATACGATTATCCAGCGATAACTGCGTAGATGAGCTTTGATATGACGAACTTTGAAAACTGTCGTTAGTTCCCGTTTTTTTCTGCCTAACCTAACCTTGTATTACTTTAATTAATACCTCAACTTAAATACAAAATTTGCTTTCCTTAATCAACGATAATAACATGCGATTTCTACGTAATATTTATTATGCCAATAAATCATCAATAAATTATCGATCTTAGCATCAACTGCTCAATTTATGATTAGAGCAAATAAAAAAATCATCAAATGACATTTTTACAAAAAATTGGACCTACTTTATAAGTTGGTGCACTGAAAAATACAAAACAATATGAATTATATTGGTACTGGTAATTTTGAAGTTGTACAGTTGCATTTAGATTGAAAACTTTTGGCCACAACAACTTGAAACGTATCAGAACCAATAGAATTAATATTATTCTGTATTTTTCATTGCACCAACTAATAAAATCGATGCAATTTTTTGTAAAAATATTTATTTCACACTTTTCAGTGTAACATTAGTCATCAAAATCATTCAACGTTCACCAAAGAAAATAATGCGTTACTCTATTCACAGATTTCAAAACATCGCGGAATTACACATATTCCACAGTTTCCGACTCTTGTAAATCGGGAACCTATGATTTTTTTTGAAAAACGTCCAGATCAAATGTTGCTGGCTATGATGTCTTCTTTAATTTTCCAATCTCGAATTTTTGATTCTCGGAAAAATTTGCCCCTTCCACATTACAGACGCATATTTCTAACAGTAACGCGGAAACCTATGATTATTTAAAAAAAAAATCCCCTACCACTATCTTTGGCGGCAGTTTTTGAGGGGAAGGGCATGTCTAATATTGATTCTTTTTCAATGGAACCAATTCTCAAAACTTCTCTCTCAAATAAAAAAAATATAAGACCGAAGTACGTTTCCTATCCAAAAGGCGCAAACAAATAAATGTAAAAAACAACATGAAGACATACAGTCGAATTGTATAACACCTCCGTTTGGGAAGTCTTTCAAAAAAATGGTCAGTCATTGGGATTTGATTGACGAGATTTTGTTTGGTTGATTTATTCAAGAATAACAGATTCATTCAATGATTCAACTAACCTTTTTATTTTTTATTTTTATAGCAATCATTTCCAATGAGACACAAAGAGGTTAATATGATTAACTTTCCCACACCATTGAAGTATGTGTATGATTTTGCCAAATCGAATATGAGCCAAAAATTGAGGGAAAGGTTTTCGGTAAGTATTGCTCTGGTTTTCATCATTGTACCATTTTTTTGGATTTATTTGTCTTTTTTTTACAGCATTATAAATTCAAGTAGATTTTAATCGAAGTAAATAAGTGTATAATTGGGTACTTGACTTTAATGGAAATTCAATATAAAGTGTTGTTCAGACGATATTAGGTAGTCCTAACATACCAAAAATCACATTATGCAGGTTAAATTTCTCTTAAAATTTAAAATATAATCAATTTAAATAGTTGTAACTTCAAACCCATTATCACGTGATTGCAAACGCCTATCAAAATCGACCAAGACAGTGGCGTAGTAATCAAGTCGATGAACAAATCCTCCTCAGAGAGAACATACAATATTGTATCTTCTCTCTGGTCAGATAGTATTCTCTGCTCTATTCTTCCTTTCTTTAATACCGTGGGACACTAACTAAGGGAGATTGTGACGTTGCAGGCGTTTTTAGAATTCAATTATTCAATTCATATATTTTATTTTATTTTTTTGTAATACAAAAGACAATAAAAAACGTCTGTAACCAATTTAAATACAAATTTGTTACTGATAAAAACTAACGCGGAACCATTTCTAATTCACTTAGATAACGAAAGTAGTTCTTAGATACACTTGATATTCAACTAGAAGGAATTTTGAAAAAAATAAGCCGCGAAAGTTGTTGCAGACTAGTTGACCATAAAATAAAGTAGACGTAGTACAGCCTTGTCGTCGGCATATAAATAGCTTTGATATATATATATATTTTCTACGGAAAATAGGACTTAGGTACTTTATTAGTTGGTGCACTGAGAAATACAAAATTATATTAATTCTTTTCAGCAATATAGCAAATGATAATAAAATTTGATTCAACATAAAAAAAATCCCGATGGCCTGTAGTCAGCGGAAAGGTAAATTTTTCAAAATTCATTGAATTGAAATTTGAACAACCTTTTCATTGGTATACCTACATGTTATTACATAAAATTGTCGTATGTGTCATAGCCTTGCGGTTAGAGGTTTTTGTTTTGGCTGTTGAATATAAAGCAGACAGGGTTCGAGTCCACTTCAAGGCAGATTTTTTTTTCGTCTATTTCTTTTCAATAAATATACTATATATATTTTTTAATCAGGGTCTATATTAAGATCTCCAGAAAATGTACAATTACATCAAATTTATATTGAGTGTTCATGTTTTATCAATATTTGTTATTTTTCTTTATTAATTTTTATTTTTTTACCTGTGTATTTTATGAAAAATTGCTTTGAACAAAAGTTGTAGGTACTGATTATATCTATAACCTAAAATTATTCTTAATAATATTTACACTACTGCTCTTTTTTGATAATTTTTTTAAATGTTTGAATGGTCGCCATTTTGAAACTACTTACCCGATATTGCCCAATAACGAACTCGACCGAGATATTTGAGAGATTGATTTTTGTAGCAAATTTGAACTTGATACCTTCAAAACTGCGACCTCTATCGTGTTAACAAATTTCGTAATATCCCATATATATATATAAACTTTTGATCCAAATGTTTTTTTGGATTAACTTATAGACATATAACAACATGCCGTTGAAATTTTTTCGAAATTCAAAAGTGTGAACAATCGCAATAGGTATATTTCTATAAGAAATTTACCTAAAACTCAAGAGGCTTTTCTGTATTTTCTCTATTTTTCTTGATATTTATGTCTCCTGTCCTCCTCCTTACAGATCCACGATTCACTTGAAAAACTCCACAACAAAGTCGACAGAAGATGTCTGCCCGCCGAAATGGGTGGCGATATGCCTAGCAGCGAGATGATTCAAATGTGGAAGGAAGAATTGGCGGGAAAAAGCAAGCGACTCCTATCGTACGACGATATCCATCTGTTGAGCGACAGAGGTATCATCACTAGGAAGAATAGACCTGCTCAAGATAATTCGGGCAGTTTACCGGGCAGCTTCAGACGCCTGGAGCTGGATTGATGATTAATTGTTTTTGTTTTTGGCGCGAAGGTTGGAGATTGATCTTCTTCGACTTTGAATAAAGAGTACACAGAAATAAAATAAAAGACCTGGGATTAGAATTAGAACAGTATTTTAAATTGCATATATTGTTATTATCTCAGTTTTGTTTGTACTTTTTGTTTCGAGTTTATGTGATTCTTATTCCAATTGTAGGTTAGGTTTTTATTCAATTGTAGTTAATTTTAAGTGAAGTGTGTATTTTTGTATCTAGTTTGTTTAGTTTTATCTTAAATAGTACCACATCGTCATCACATTTTATTTTTCGTTTGGTAGTTTGAGTTTGCAATAAATAAAGCTACTGACACTATTTCTATGTATAAATTAGGTTGTAAATGTATTTTTTTAAATAAATAAAGCTATTGAAATGCTACAGTGGTTTTTCTTTTTTCTCTCCAGGTAACTCGGTTTGCATATGGAATAATTACGGTTGAAAAGCTTTTGGAAAATGTTACAAACATTCATGTCAATATTAAGTCTTATAAAATTTCCGAAAGTAGCAAGAAAATAATTCGTTACTAAGAACTTGGACTCATAATATACAAAAGTTTAAATAAAAAAAGAATGATTTATTGAAATCAAAATAAATCTTTAAAAGTGTAGGTATCATTAGTGGTTCAACGTTCACTTTCTGTCAGAGAGATTTTAAAACATCGTGGAAACTCACATATTTCAGACTTTACCACAGCGGTAAATCTGAAATCGTAATTAAAAAAAAGTCCTATTTAAATTTTGCTAGCCATCCCTCGATCCTCCATTTTTTAACTACTTCCCAAACGGAGGAGGTATACAATTCGACTGTGTGCTTTTTTATGTTCGTACATTGAAAAAAAAATACGGTTTCTGGTACCTAATCTCTGAAATATGTGTACTTCCGCGATGTTTGAACATTTCTGAACAATGATTAGTATAAGTAAAACTTAGCGCATAAAAGACTAAGAGTCCTAGAAAGGGCATTTCCCACCTATGAGAACGTAAAAGCCTTTGGGTGCCAGAGCACTAATTAATTTATTCAAGTAGCTGGATTTAAGCCCGGAAATAACAGTACAATAGTACAACATCACGAGATGGTACAAAAGACCTTAAGGTCGAGGTGCCTCACAAAGGAAAATGTCCCTGGTGCCCATAGTGTTCATAATAATAATAATAATATGAAGTATTTTTCAGTATTCCTAAAAACCATTTGAGAAATTTAAATGTGAATATGGTATAAATGTTATTATGTTATAATATTATAAATATTATATATAATCATTAACTTCATTCGGAGGATATTCAAATTGTACCTTAAACTATTTCAATTTGTCAATAATTAAGAACCGCAGCAGAAATATTCAATACCAAGTACGAAAATTGGTCAATATCAAGGATATTGTGAGGAATTAGTAAGTTAGTTTTGGCCAGTTAATTATGACATGTGCAAAAGTACTTACATGTGATTTACATATTTAATAGTTTTAATTCATGAAGTTTGCTATCTACATTATCGAATCAATTATGATATACGTTATTTAATTGGGCGGATCTCATTAATTCGACTCTAATTTCATAATTTTACATTTATTACTTTAGATTGTGGACTGGTTGGAGTTAATTCACAGTTTTCGTTTTTATTAAAAGAATATTGGTAGTACAAAAACTATTTTTCAACCGTTAACTTACTAGAAGGTGCCCGTGACTTCGTCTACGTAAATTCTTTCTATGAATTTAATAGTGCAAATTGTTGTATGTTAACTAAGGAAGCCCCATGCAAAATTTGATACTTCTAGCACTTGTAGTTTCTGAGACTTCGTGATGAGAGAGTGAGTGACCTTTCGTTTTCACTAAAATTGACGAAATCTCACATAAACTTGCAACCTCTATTTTCCCACTCATTGAGGGCAGTTTGGAGTCGGTAGCTTCAAAAAGAAAACATTTTCCATACAAAAATACACCCCCTATTTTACCCCTTTATAAGGGTTGTTCAGAAAAATAATCAACTAAACTTTAATTTCATTAAATAAGAAGTATTTTCTAGTAATTTCAAAGCCCTACTATTAAAACTAGAAATTTCATACGATCATTGCTTGTGTCCAACACACATCTAGCTAAGAAAGCGCTGCAAACTTTTTGACAGATTTTGGTATGAAATGCTTGCACTTTCTAAGCTGCGGCCTCAGAAATACCCCCAACAGTTTTGAGGCTTCTGCATAAACCAACTTAAGAGCGCAAGAGTCTAGCAGTAAATGCTGTCAAAAATATTGCAGCGCTTTCTTAGCTAGATATGTGTTGGACACAAGCATTGACAGCCCTTTTTGACCCCTTAGGGGTTGAATTTTGCAAAATCCCGTCTTAGTGAGCACCTATATTTTAAAAGGAACCCCCGTGCAAAAATTGAGACTTCTAGCACTTGTAGTTTCTCAGATTTGGTGATGAGAGAGTGAGTGACCTTTCACTTTTATATTTATATAGATGATCAAATGTAGACATGATTCTCATGTTGTGAATGATGTTATTAATTAGATAAAAACTCAATCATTATTCAAAAATAACTTGTATTTAAGTAACATTGCTGAGTAACAGAATATCATTTTTCACTTTCACGCCCTATTAAATCTTCAGAATGGTGAATCATTATTTATTTGTTATTTATCATGTTTTTGAAAATGACCATGCCATAGATTCTTGTGGGTTTGTAAAAGAAGAAAAGAGATCTAGGCAGATGGAAGATTTTTGACAACTACAGGGTGGTCCAGAAAGAAATTCATTGTGGTTTCCGCTCCAATAATATAAACTAATAGAGGGAGGAGCGCGAGGACGGTCTTAATGCGTAGCTCGGCCATTGAACTTTTTAGTTTTGTCATCATGAACCAATAACGGGAGAACAGCCCGCGTTCGGTGTCCGCTCGTTTTATGAGAACAATCGTTCGTATGTGACTGTTCGACGTCTTTTTCGTGTTAAATTTGAAGTACGACACATAACTAAGTGTCTGAGCGCAAATTTAATCAAGCACTGGATCAAGAGATTTGAAAAAAGGATCAACGCAAAAAACTCGACCTGGCGATTGCAAAAGAGTTGCACGCATCGACGAAACTATTCAACGAATTTGAAACTCCATATGAAGTATGAAGTTGCATCCTTATAAATGCATTTGATACAGGAGCTGAAGCCAGCCAACTTCGAATCGAGGATAAGTTTCGCAAATGAGATGCTCGACACTTTCACTCATTTCAATAACATCATTTTCTCCGATGAAGCTCAGTTTTACCTCAATGGATTTGTGATTAAACAAAATTGTCGGTATTGGACAGCGGGAAATCCTCACCCAAAGTTACTGTTTGGGCTGGAATTGCAAATTGGGGAATCGTAGGACCATTTTTCATTGAAGGCAGTTGTGGTCAGACAGTAACCGTAAATTCAGAACGCTGTATTGCTACGTTCAGGTATTTTTTGGCTCCAAAATAGCGTGAAGAGACTACAAAAGGAACACGTGGTTTCTGCAGGATGGGGCCACTTGTCACACTTCCAACGAAAGTATCGATGTGGTGAAAGACATGTTTCCTCAAAAATTGATTTCTCGAAAGGGTGACATCCTCTTGCCCCCTACGAAACCCTATTCAACTATAACAAAATCAACATTTTTTTAAATTTTGATGCCAGATTGCATGTGTGTCGTCAAATAGAACGACATCATTTGGCTGAGGTGATTTTCAAAATATTAAATTGCGTTTTATTGTCTTTACACAACCTCGAGCTAAAATCTTTTACTTTTTTCCCTTGTATAATAAACAACTATTATCATTCATGCTGCATTTTGTTAGGACGATCCCAGTATTGAAATTTTAGGAGAAAATTTCACTTGATCGATGTAAATTATTGTTGTCATCGTAATGAGAGAGAATCTTGTAATAAATGTGATATTATGTAACAGATACGCCCACGTACTCATAATACTTACATATTCAATTTCTCTAAACGCTTTCATAATATAACAATAACCGTATTATTAAAAGAATCAACAAGAAATTTAGATAAAAGAACATACTTATAATATAATAGTTATAATAGTAGCAAAAACATCAAGATGAAATTTGTACAATTATTCTTCAATAATGTAAGTAACCAGCAATAAATAGAATCGATAATCTTATTGATTACATTTTTCCTTAATTTATTATTTAAGTAAACTTTATTTAGTTGACGTTGTAATTTAATTTTTTCATTAACTTCTAACGGCTTATGGGATACGCTGACTTTTTATAAAGGACAAATAAACCATGGCATTTTCTAAAACCCTTTTAGGTAAACCCAGTATATTTACAAAACTTAATCATGTTTTTTTTCTTTATTTGCCTTCAGGTATTTCTGTGGTTTCTACTTTGTCTATCGTTATGTACATTAGCGACATGCTTGGCTCCAGATACTGTCACTCGAAATATTTCGGGAATTAGCCGGGAAGACGATCTAGAAGGCGCTGAAAATTCTCACCGACCCTTGTTTGTATACAGGAGCAGAGCTGCAGCCAGAAATATATATTATTACCCCTACGTTCAATATTATAATAATAGAAATGGTTTTAGGAATGGGAAATAGACTGAATAGCATTTGTTTTTCTTGTTATTTAAATAAAGTATTGTTTTGATATTATGCGATTTTTATTTCAGCCCAGCAAAAAGCTTCATTGTATTTAAATTTGGAAATGGACACGAAGAGTTTTCTATGTAATTTATGCTTCTTGCATAAATTGAACTTACTAATGTTTTTTTTTTAATTAAACAGTGTAGAACTAATGTGTTCGGTTCTCATTACAATATTAGAATTTTAGAAATCTACTTTGGCCATTGAAAAAACAATATCAAAAATCTTTTGCAAAAGAATACCGATGTAAAGCCCAAAGATGGCAGTTTTGTTGAAGCACAACGATAGGGGTGTTCGAGCATTAGTTTCGACCAGTTTCAAACTGTTTCCTACGTGTTCTTTGGTTTTGAAACATGCGCATTTCAATTTCGATCTTCTCAAAATAAAAATGCGCATGCCTCAATGCCTCCGACAAAAGCCGGGAAAACAACATAAATGTATTGATAGAAGTGGATAGCTCTGGAGAAGCTAGACCAAAACCTAAGTTTAGAGGTATATTTAATCTTTGACAAGACTATGATAATTGACCAAACTAACGTAAACTAGCAGAAAAAAAGCACATTTGAACAAACCGGACAATAGATTTTGTGGTAACGAAGATGAAATATAATAATTGCAAATCTTCAAGAATACGGACAAGCTTCTCCTCTATCGCAGAAAATCAAGCGTCAAAAATAAAAACATAATCAACTCTGGAAGAAGACCTTATGTGAGGAACTTGAACTAAAGAAGGATAACCGACCATTGATGTTCACAGCAATGTCTGATAATTAATCACTAATCATACTCTCGTAGAGACGACTGATGAGTTGCTTAGCTCATTTGTCAAATGAATTTAAATCATTTAATCCAAAAATAAGACATTAGAAAAATTGAAAATGGAAGAAGAAACATTATTTTCTGTTCAATATATTTATAAAGAAAAGATTATGTAGTACTTACACAAAACGAAAGATGTCTATAATAGAATTGGGTATTAGCAGAAACAAAAGATAGGTTATGTTACACTATTGTTTAATGATTATCTGTCAACTTTCTAATTAGTAATCTGTCACTGCTGTCGACACGACCAAATGTGGCCTACTGAGCGATCAAAATTTGATGATATCTGTTCAGTAAAAAATAATGTACAAAAACATCTAGACAGCCTCAACCTACAAGAAAGAATGACAATTTTCTATTTCGCAAGCAGCTTCACCATCACGTTGATAAGATTATTGAAACTGCATTTAGCAGTTTTGAAATATATTCAACGTTAAACAATCAAATATTTGCACACAACATATCCCTTATTGGACAAAACGAACATGTTGAAGGTAGGTATATAACAAAAACAATAACCAACTAATATTGAAACTTTCCTATCTAATTTACATATATCAATAACATTATATAAACAAAAGCAATTTGCTTATAAAAACATCACCAAATATTTCGAATCAATCCTTTGGATTTGAATCGCAATTCATAGCAAAATAAGTCTCTTAAAAGTAAGAAGTCTAGAAGTGATCAGTGATTTTTTTATGATGATTATCTCCAACAGGAATAAATTGGTAAGACAATAAACAAAACAGTTGTTATTAATTGAATATTCATAAGGACATTATTTTAGTATGTGTTAATTACTGCCCTGGTCATCTTGGCACAATTTGTAGAAGCAATGTTAGAAAATACAAATAACAGTAGCCTAGAAAAATCTAGAGGTCTAATTGACGCAGCGATGGGTGTTCATCGTCAACAGAGTAAGGAAGAACTGGATGAAATTTTGGAAACAGCTCACAGGACATACATACCCCTGTTTGTTTATCGAAAGCGTTTGGAGCAAAGACGATCCAGACGAGGAAGAAATAATTGATATTGATAGTCACGCCATTATATATGCATCACCAATATAAATATTATGACAAATTCATTTCACTTGAACACAAATAAATATATGTTTAAACAAAAGATTGATTCACTGGAGTTTATTTTGAGATGACTATATTGTTGCGTTCTTCTTGAAAGTTCTCCTAATTGTTAATATCAACATAGGTACCATAAAGCAATGAATTTATTATTGTCCGTTTGTTGATTTTTAAGAGTAAAATGGGTTTTTATTTTCACAAGAACATGATTCAAATTTATTGGAATTTTAAGTCATGAAGCTTCCGTACAAAACAAATATGTATATAAAAAGGTGAAATAGCCAACATAATTTTATAGAAGTGCCATTGATGTTGAAGAGTTGATTTGTGAGTTTTTCGACAAGGTGCAGTGAATTATAAAAAAATGAATACTGTAAGTATCTATATAAAATTATTGAAATAACGGCTGATTCAACTTAATTTGAACTTAAAAAAGGGTATACTTTTATCATTGGATCTGAGTAAAGCATTTGATGCAGTAGATGATAAAATTCTGTTGAGTATTATGTATCAAATGGGTATAA
Organism: Crioceris asparagi; assembly: GCA_958507055.1. Taxonomy (NCBI): domain Eukaryota; kingdom Metazoa; phylum Arthropoda; class Insecta; order Coleoptera; family Chrysomelidae; genus Crioceris; species Crioceris asparagi. The sequence continues at coordinate 2,491,858 of OY293830.1, forward strand.
GGGGATTTATATGCAAATGGTTTAAAAATTATTTATCTAATAGACAAATGTTTGAATGCATGGGTTGAGTATCTGGTTCAGAAAAAAACGTATTATGTGGTGTTCCACAAGGGTCTATCCTGGGACCAGTTATTATTCTCAAGAAAGAAAGAAATCCAAATTAGTATGATGCATGATATCACAAAATCTATAAATAGGTTAAAATTTCATAAGCTAACATTAAATGATGAAAAATCATCTTTCACTTTTACAATCAGGAAAAACATATCTACTGATTTAAAAAAATCAAATTAAATTTAATTATGACAATATCAAATACTCTTCTACTTCCTCTAAGTTTTTTTTTGGATTATTCATAGATAAAAAATCTATCATGGTCCAAACGAATTGAGGAAACGGTTAGGTTAGGTTATTCTATTTAAAATAAGAAAGGATTTACATTTACAATAACAGAAATAAATATACTTTTCATAAGTATATTCAAAGCTTTAATATTTAATTTCAGTTTTGGAGTCAGCAACAAAATCTTTACTGAAACCTTTGAAAATTCTTCAGAATAAAATTATTAAGTGTATATTCAAAATGAATTACAGAGAACCCACAGTTAATTTATATTAACCCTGGGTATTATTTAATATTTATTGTTCATTATATAAAATTAAAATTTGTATACTCATTCATCTTGTTGTAAATAATTCAAAACATTCAAATTTAGTTTTTCGATTTAATAGTGATCAACACAGTTATTTAACTAGATGTTCCAATAATCTTTTATCAATAAAAATTAAAACAATAATTGGTAAACAATTAATTCTTAATAACGGCATAAAAGTGTATAATAATTTAACGATTTAAAAAAATTACGAAGACTCAAAAATTGTTTAAAGAAATATTTATTATTAATGTAATATAATAAATAATTTTTATCCAACACATGACCGTTATGACTGTCATTATTAATGTCATTTTAGACAAGTTGTAGTGTATCCAAAGACCCCAGGTCCGCACTACAGATTACCTCTAATTCATTATCTAACTTTACGACTCGTCTCTTGGCATGTGATCATCTAGTCTAGTGGATTTTAGGACTTACCTGACGTATCAGGCACTCTAATAATATAAGAAAACACGTTTGTAGGATGCAACGAAGTTAACCTTCTAGTAGAGAAAGGGGTAGACAGCAATTGAAACAACAAAATCCCTTACCAGTCCTTTTATTTAAACAACACATCATTTTTCACTTGAATTAAATAGTAAAACATTTAATTATTTAAAATAATACAGGCAATTTGAAAAGAAAATAACATTTATAATTTAGACCAGGAAGGTCGCTCTTAATATCTTCATAACATGGGAAAAAGAGCGAAAAAAACCCATGTACTATCAAATATTTTATAATAAATTTTAAATAACAATGCACATTCTCTTTGTTGTGAAAATTCACAAAGGTCTGACACTACTACATAATAACTCTTGATGAATTTACTTGTACTGTGATTAACAATAATAAATGATGGTATAAAACAAACAAATTAAGAAAGAATCACTCACCACCCAAGACAACCATATCTCAGATATACTTCGAAACACGACAACAACATTCGAAACCGAAGGGTACACGGAGGGACAGACCCGCCGCTCGCTGTCAGTCTGCTCAATTAGGGATTCAAGTCCCTGGGACAAATACTTTTTGCATGTTGATGTCAACGGTCAATACCATTTACCATTACAAAGGTGTTCATTTTTGAAATAAACAATAGTTATTGACATCATCATGAAAACAGTAACATATACCAAAATAAATAATATTCAACAAATCTCTATCATACAATGGTCTCTTGGCCTGACTCACGATACTCTCGCATCGTCTATAAAATGACTTTATGTGATGAAGTAATTATTCCAAGTTAATTCATCAAATAAATGATACCAAAACAAGTGCATTTAATTTTAAGGTAGCTCAAACCTTCTTATAAATTTCCAACAACAATAAAACAAAAACTCATCAGTTACATACAACTATAGAACAAAAAAAAAATACACCTTACCTTCTCAAAGTCTACAATCACTCCCCTATTTTTACCGCACCTCGCAAAACTTTTTCTCTCAAGAAGAAAAAAAAAACGTCCAAACAAAACAAATACTCTACACCTGACAGAAATATTTCTAAACATAGAATACCGTTCAAAACCGATCCGGCACAGCTGTCTATGAAATTTTAATTTATTGTATTATCAGTAATAACATAGATATATAAAAATAATAAGACATCATATGTTGACTTTTATGATTCGTATATAAAGGAAAATAAACAACCCGCGAAATTTAAATATGGACACCACAAAGTAAACTATCAAATAACTCAAGTTCATATTTAAAGTAGTATTCCATTTTTTTATTACTATACTAGCATATTTAAAGTCACTGTCAAATCCTTCTGATATTTATAGGGTACTGAGACGCAAGTAGCTTTGATTTGATCACAAAGCTGATTAATTATTATCTAGAAATATACCTATTGCGATCGTTCGCACTTTTGAATTTTGAAAAATTTCAAAAGCATGGTGTTATATGTGCATAAGTAAGTCCAAAAAATTTTTTTGTTGAAAAGTTTATATATACCTATATATGGGATATTACGAAATTTGTTAAAACGATAGAGGTCGCATTTTTGAAGATATCAAAATAAAATTTTCTACAAAAATCGAATGTATAAATATTTCGGTCGAGTTTTTTAATGGCTATTATCGAACAAATAGTTTTAAAATGGCGAACGGTCAAACTTAAAAAATCGTTTTTTTTAACTATAGATATAATTTACACCTACAACTTTTATTTGAAGTGTTTTCTCCTAAAATTGATAGATAAAAAATAAAAATAATTAATCAAAAAATATTTTTAAAATTGTTAAGTTCAATATGAAATTTGTAATAATTGTATATTTCCTACCGTAGGTAATTTACGTGGTGTTAAAAATCTATTTGTAAAAGAAAGCGATAGCTTACAACACATTCATAGATAATCAAATGATACACAATTTTATTGATGTAGTTTCAAAATGAATTATCAGAAATTTACCTTTCCGCTGGCTACAGGCCATCAGGATTTTCATTACCCTAAAATAATCGGCTTGGGAGATATTCAGGAAAATATATGAAAATTGACCATAATTTCTGTTTATCTCCGAAAATAATGATCGTAGAATTTTGAAAAAATACACAATATGTATAATCAATTTCTTTATTGGAATGTATTTTTATGTCCTTCTCAATTTATTTGCATCCCTGGAAGTAGCTGTTAACAAGAAAATAATAATTTATGATTTTTTCCAGATTATTTTTGTTATAACCATCCTCTTCATTGGTACCATTGTAATGGCCATACCTGTTGAACCTGAAAGAAAAAAACAAGGAGAAAACAACATTCAATTATTGACCAATGACCATGTTACGATGTTACAAGATACTGCAGAAAATCCAGAAGATGACGATCTCGAAACGGCAGCCATGATTATATTCCGGCCTTTATTCACGTACAGGGGCAGCTCGATACGAAGAACAAATTACCGAAACGGTTATAGAGGTGGCACCTATTACTATCGAGGATAGAGAAAAAAAAAATTATTATTAATAAAAATTTTATTTATTGTTTTTCAACCCTTGTCTATTTATTTTTTATACATTTTATACATTAAATTGTTAATAAAATTCTACTTTGCAAAAGTGCGCTCACTTTATTGAGATAAATGTATTAAAATTCAAATGAAAAAAATGTTTTTTTTTCACATTTTATTATATCAAATCAATCAAAATTTATTAAAATAATAAAGAAAAGTATCACATTCATCAAGAAATGGAAAGATTGGTCGAGTTTGTATCGAATGACGGCATAGTATAACAATGCCATTGCGGAAGATTTTTTGGCGCAGAATAGTTGTTAAATGTACCTGAAAAATTGCGGGAAACGAGACATAACAGCATTATTAAATATATCAGTTCCTAAGACCTGATTGGAGCTTTTGAAAATATCAGGAAATTAAAACATAATTCAGCCAGTCGAAATGTGTACCTACTCAGATAGATATCTGTCAAAAATGCGGGAAATGTGGCCTTAATAGTACCATTACATATTTGTCTTACTATATAGTCAAAAAGTATTACATAAAACAGCGTTCATATGAACACAAAACTAAAAAATGCTCGGATTATTCTTTCATTTAGAAATATGAACAGTTCCTTTTTTTAAAACAACTATCCATATAAATAAAATAACTTTTTCCTTTAATTCCTTTATTGCTTATATTGTCATGGCAGTACTGTCGATTGTTTTTATTGTTCTGGCCATATTTGTTGAACCTGAAAGAAAACAAGGAGAAAGAAACACTCCATTGTCCAATGTGAAGTTACAAGATATCGGAGAAAGTCCAGACGATGATCTTAAAACGGCAATCATGATAATACTGCGACCAATATTCACTTACCATGGCATCTCAATATGGAGCATAAATTATATCTATAGAAAAAAAATATTGTAACTATTTGTATTTTTTATTGTTTTTGTTTTACATTGTTTATTTTTTAAAACATTTTATATATATATCAATTAAATTGTCAATAAAATTGTATTAAGCAAAAGTTTGTCTATTTTAATGATAAATAAATTTACTAAATTTCAAATCATAAGGAGAGATTCACACGCTTTTTTACCAAAGCTCTTTGACACATTTTATTATCACATCAGATCCATAAAAAAATATTTATTTAAAAGCATTCACACATTAATCTAGATAGAAATCACACCGACTCAGCACATGTTAGTTTGTCGCACAATATCTTCAATATCGAGGACGGTATTGCGCAGATACCAGCCACATCTATTGTCAGCTAGTACTTGGAAGCATGGGTCGAGTTTGTGTCGCATTACAGCATAGTCTAAGAATAACAATGCGGCAGATACTTGCATGTTTTCTGGTGCAGAACTGTCAAATGTGCCTGCCAAAAAAGCGAGAAATGTGAAATAATAAAAAAAACTTCTGTAGACCTAATTGGAGATAATTCTAATTCTCTATATATATATATATATATATATATATATATATATATATATATATATATATATATATATTATATATATATATATATATATATATATATATATATTATCAAAGTTTTCATCCTTCCTGGAAGAGTCTTCATGAATAATATTATAGTCGTCAAAGAAATATACTTGATAAAAATTAAGTAAATGAAGAAATTTGGAAAACAACCATTACAAAAATATAAAGATCAAAGCAGTATTAACATAATGCAGTGAAATATAATCAGACTAGTCTCGAGTACTCAGCGATGCTTTGGAATCTTCGATACATCTGACGAGTTCTAATCAGAATGAAATCGGCGATCATATACTTGATTTAACCGTGATATGTTCCAAATTAAATTAAAGCAAAATGGGTTAGAAGTACCTACCTATTGTATCGGATCAAATCGCTTTTAGAACACAAATTATAAACATTCTTCAGGACTTTATCATCAACATACCTGAGAACGCTATGATGAGCACTTCTTTGTCAAAATGCCTCCTGCCTGTACTGTTGAACCATCCTCTGGCCTCATAGATTCTACCCTCACCACCAACCAGGAAATTAAACATGATATCCGGTTCATCCAACACTTGGACATCGTATTTTTCCATGGTGTGCAGTGATTCTATACACTCTGCTTTGCTGACACATTTTGTGGAATTTGTCTGCGTAAGCAGAACATACTGTATTGGAAGTTTGAGCTTCGATATGTTGCTGGACGGCAGTGGTGAGGTGTCCCAGTATCGGCGTGCGATTATGATTAGCTTTTCAGTATGTTCATTAGGATATCCTGGTGAACAACAAGATATTTTTTTGATTTTAGTAAAGAAACGCAGGGAAGTTATTGAGAATAGCAACATAATTGAAAAACAATGCTGGAACCATAATCAGAACCGGAATGACTATTAAATTTGGTTAGTTCTAAATGGACATTTTTATTACAATGATTTGACATCAACATCAGAAGTGGGATTATAGGTGGGATAAAAATAAGACACGAACCTACCTAAGTACATAAAGACATCCTTTTCAAAATAATCGAATGTTAAGAACTTGAAAGGTAGACAAGTTGAAATTTTTAATTCTTTTTATATAAATAAGATTTCTCTTTTTTTGAAGGAAACTGTTAAAGGATCTCAAAAATCAATACTGTTGGAGATATACTTAAAGTAAGACCAAACTGATTGAAAAGTATTTCGTTGTAGATCCTTATAAGTGTCTCTTCCTAAACTGTAAGGTTATTCAGTTATTAATGAAAATGTAGTACCTAATTTTGACTGGGTGCACTTGCAGGTACATAGAACTTTTTTAGGTACCAACTTCAAAAGTAGCATCACCAATGGAATTAACATTATTTTGTGTTCTGCAGGGCACGAACTAACTTATTTTTTCGAATATAAATTTTGTTAGAAAAATAATCTTTATTCTGCCAGATAAAACCCTACCTTGTTTGTACAGCAAATATGTTCCAATGGCGACACCAAAAGTGAAAAGTATAAACAAGCAAGCCAACCAGATACGTTCAAAGGTATTATTATTGGACTCATTGAAGCCCTCCCCCCTTCTAGGTACGCTACTGCTACTGCTGCTTCTGCCCAGCAATGGTGAATCTTCTCTGCCCACCTCCATGTATGGACCAGTCCTGTTTCTCATACACAAACATGGTCTAACTGCAATTTTTAAAAAACAAAAAAATACTTTAAATAAAAACACAAAATAATAAGATGGATAACTTATCAAACTAGCGCTAATGCGACTAACGATTTCAATAACCCAAAACAAAATCAACTGAATAAAGCAACAAATGTGATAAGCTGAACTAACTTACAGGTGAAGAAGAAAGCACCTGCTTATTTTGTTTTGCTGTTTACCTGTTCACCATATAACTGATTATTGAATACGTCATGTTTTGTTTCACTGCTGACTTATCGATGAAATCATTTTTATGCTACACATATGTAGTAGGTATATTGTCATTGTTTTTCTTATACAATAAATGACCGCATCCATAGATGTAACTGTTAACTTAGAATCATTGAATCATCACTTATTACTTATCATTTATGTCAAATGTCAAACTAAGTTTGTCAAAAGAATTGAAATACCTAATTTTATTCGATAATACAATATATTTATAGTGCAAAAGAGTATGTAGTAAACGGATTGATAGATGTCCATAGGAGAATTGGGTAATAGCAGATAGCAGAAATAAAAGATAGGTTATGTTACACAATTGCTTACTGATTATCAGTCGAACTTTTTGATTTCTATCGATTGTTAACGAGTCACTTCTGTGGGCACGATCTATCATTATCTAATTTAGACTTACCTAGGGAATCAATAAGGTCAGTCATAATAATACTGAATTAGTGCTGAATAGCTTTGTCAGAAACAACCAGCTTTGTCACAAAATAAACGATAACAACATACTTATATTTTCGTTCAGATAGATGAGACAGAAATTTATTTGGTATTCAGACATTTTTTTAGCATTGTCGTTAGTTTTGCAGCTGTTTAATAAAAGTATATTTAAAATACCAATAAGGAAATGATGCTGATACATCATGGGAAGGGTTTTTCTCCAATACCTCGCAGAATTTTTCAATAAAGTGCAAGATAAATCGCCTGAATACAAATATGTCTCGTGATTATCAATTATCTTATCTACAAATAAATGAATGTAAATAATGTTGGGAAGATAGCCATCAGCATTTATGTTACTGAATCAGTTTTGAATTAGGAAATGAAGGTGAAACAATTATGAATATTTGAACAATGTAAATATGAAATTTGAATGTTAGTAACATTATTTAGAATAGAGAAATCATATACGAGGGATGCTTGAAAAGTACCTAACATTTATAATGGCTGGCGAATTTTAATTATAATTAGAAATGTTAATAAATTTTGATTATTGAAAAAATGTTAATATAATATTAGATCAGATACACTATACGGGGTGTTCTTAAATGACATGTCACTATTGAAAGAGACAAGGTGAGTTTATACAGTAAATAAAATAAAAAAGAAATTAAAATTGAAATAAGAATAACCTAAAAAAAGATTGGTTTATACAAATGACAAAAATAAAACAAGAAATAAGAATGAACCAATCAAATCGCAGCTTTCTTGAAAAAAACTTTCATGTTGTATGCAAGTTAAGTGTTCTCTGGTGGTTGATCATGCGTATTATCAGTTTCCAAACAAAATAAAATAAAATAAGAAATAAAGATGAAAGTTGACCATCTTTAGTTCTTATTCTTATTTCTTAATTTAGCTTATTTCGTGTATAAACGCTCCCATGGAAATGAGCATGTTCAACTTTCTTATTTTATCTTAACTTGTTTCTTATTTTGTTTTATTTACTGTATAAACTCACCTATAATTTCTTGATTTATCTTCTGAAAAGTAGTTGAACTTCAAGAGTATAGGTAATCAATGGTTTGCAAATATGTATATGTATTTGTTTCTGTAATCTAATAAATGAAACCCTTGATTTTTTTTAAAAATGTCAAATTTAAACATTTTCGGTTCTGGTAGTTTTGAAGTTGGTGCCAAAAGTTTTCAATCTAACTACAAGTGCACAACTTCAAAATTACCAGTACCAAAAGATTTAATATTATTTTGTATTTTTCAGTGCACCAACTGATAAATTCGATCCAATGTTTTGTAAAAAATATATACCTATGTCATATAAATTGTGTAATGTAATAACTTGAGATTTATTAAATTTGAAGTTTTTTTTCTTATTTTGAGACTATTTCAATAAAAGCTTATTTTAATAAAAATCTACTATAAATGTATTTTATGTGTATTATTTTCAGCAAACCTTTTAATTTGATATCCGTATCATAATGGCAGATAAGAACATTTTGTCCGCCATATTGGGGGGCGTCCACCATATTGAATTTGTAGTGGCGTCATTTTATTTTTCAGAAGTTTAATCGACACTGACAAAATAAAAACGAATCGATATCTGGGCAAAAGAACGAAGAATACCTTGAAATGTAATGAAACTAAACAACTGAAAAAACACTGAAACTGAAAAAAATATAAACCGAGATGAAAGTCGTCTTGACTCTCGATCTAAGAAATAGTTTGTCCTATTTAAATTTTCGAATGTATATTTTTCTCTCTAAATATTCCCCTCATGTTAGGGTAGTTATTTCTTTTCATTAATTACAGTACCATCCATCCAGCAAGATCTGCTTACGCAGCATTATCCTATTTTATTATATATACGCGCTTCACGCTATTTGTAGTTAGTCAGTAATTATAATTCGTTGCTTAAACATCTATATGTAATTTTAGTACAATAAATTGTTTTTAAAAAGACAACTCTTCGAGTATAAACTTTAATTCATTTTTATTTTTAGAATGTTTTGTTTGAGTTTTTGTTAGAATCAAATCAAATCAATCAATTTTTTTTGATTCTCTCTACATATTCCTTGTACATATTCTGGCTGAAGATGATTCTATATAAACTCGAAACATGTCTCAACCCCTAAGAATTTTATTTTTTTAATAAATTGTGGAGATAACTTTGAGATTTTTTTTCCTCTAAGATGAAAGAATCAGATCTTCCTACAACTAATATGCTGGGCTAGTATATTAGACATTCTTGATTAAATCAATAAAATCTGCTATAAATGTTTCATCAGAAAAACGGATTAACATTCAAACTAATCAAGTAAGCGGTTATTTTATAGTCTCAAAATAATTACAAAAAAGCAGCAGCTGCTTTTAGCAGTGTGTAGGTATATGAAAATCAATTATTACGTACCAACCTGTACCTACAAGTTCAGAATATATTTTATTCCATCAACCCTTTTTGTGTGCATGCTTAGTCCTTCTTAAATATCATTGTTGAAGGACATTATTATAGGATACCGTGGAATAATAATTACTACTGCCAGATGTTGACGGATATATTTGTCATTATTTTTATTATTTTAATTTTCCGATAAGGATATGTCGCATTTAAACTTTGATGTTGCAAGTAACCCAAAAACATAGATAGCTTTGATTTCTTTTTTCTAGATTAATTTGGATCCTATATAAATGAGGAATGTTATGTTTGTTATTTTATTATTCGTAGAAGATTCAAATCTTAGTAATTCAAATTACCTATTATACTGTTACTGCATTTACCAGTACTTATAGGTAATATTTTCCTATGTAATTTTCAAATTCATTGTTCATTATTATTATTAGATATAAATTATTGAACGCAAAAGCGTTGAGATAAAATTTAAACCACCGTATAACGACGCGCTAGCAACGATTGGCTCCATAAGACACCACACTGCATTCTTCTCCGTTTGGAACGCGCTATCCAGGGTGATTCTCCGGGAAAGCCATCGATCGATTGTGACCGTGATCGATCGATTGTGAGCAAACAAACTATAAACAATCTGGAAATTTGGTCTTTGGGGGACATACGTCTAAGATATTTTCATGTTTTACACATTTCCGGTTACACCGGAAGTAGATGCCAGCTTTGTTATTTTTAATGGAATACCTTGTATATAACAGAATTTTTAGATTTTTTTGTATAATTTTGAAAATATTTTATATATAATGTCCTATACCTAGGTCTAATGGATTTTGACATATTTCAAATTTTATGTCAAAAATTAAGTTTGCAGTTCAAAACATAATTATCAATCGTTCCTAAGAGGAAGCGTTTAATATTTAGGTTTGGTTAGAAGTAGGCCATGATTGCATTAGAAAATAATAACAAATGTCAATAAAATTCAAAAAAGCGTCATCGAGTGGGGTTTCGTTACGATTCCTGACGTCATCTGCCATTTTACGCATGTCGTAAATAATTTAAATTAAATTTTAATTCCTAACCCCAAAACACTGACACTGACATATTTGTAAAGGGGCTAAATCATTTCCAAAAAGAAATGTTTGACATTAAACGTCAAAGAGAACAAGAACAAACGACAAAAATAACAATCAGCCGATCTGATCGAAAACATATGTTTATGACGTTAACCTTTTATTTCACCTAGTTTACAAAGGAAAAAAAGAGATAGACAAGGTATGACGAAACCCCATTCGATGGGTATTCAAAAAACTATAGAAGTGGGCCATCATTGCATTAGAAAATAACAAATGTCAATAAAAGTCAAAAAAGCGTCAAAAAATCAATCTAATACTTTTCATTTGTAAATTTTGTTTGATTATAATGCCGAGAAGATTTAATTATACAAATGAAGATTACACTAAAATCTGTTGAGAAAATTATAGAAGACTTCATGAACTTTGAAACTATAAAGCCTACGTATAAATAAACCAATTGGTAACAATGAAAATATTGAAATCGCAATTCTGGGATATTTTGCCACATATCCAACAATTTCTACAAGGCAAGTAGCATGCGAATTAGGAATATCCGGTTCTAAGGATTTTATGGAACCGGAGTTTCATCCATACTCATTTTCGGTAGTTCAGCATATGAAAGAGTAAAGAGACTGATTTCCCATGAAGAATGAAGTTCTTCTCGGCATGATAATTACTCGAAATTTGCAAATAAAAAGTATTATGTTGATTTTTTTACGCTTTTTTGAATTTTATTGAAATTTGTTATTATTTTCTAATGCAATCATGGCCTACTTCTAACAGAACTTTAAAGATGTGTAGCATTTTTACATAGGAAAATGGAAAATTGACAATTATTTTAAAACCTACTAATTTTTGGTATAGGCAACCTCATATAAAGTTTTATTTTTGCTGCTTAATACAATAAAATAATAAAAAACGGGGGTTTGTATAATTTGAAGAAAATAATTTTTGACGTTTTTTATCTAGTTTTCAAGCTTCTTTTTTGATCACTCTGTATAAATTATTAAAAAAATATCATAGAAATACTGATAAAGTAGATCTTCTACAAGAAAATCAACCAAAACTAAATATTAAAGGCTTCCTCTTAGGAACGATCGATAATTCTGTTTTGGATTGCAAACTTAATTCTTGACATAAAATTTGAAATATGGCAAAAACGGTTAGACTCAAGTATAGGACATTATACATAAAATGTTTTCAGAATTGTACAAGAAATCCAAAAATACAGGGTATTTCATTAAAAATAACAAAGTTGGCATCTTCTTCCGGTATAACAGGAAATGCGACTAAGATGAAAATATTTTAGTTTTATGCACCCCGGTGACTTTAGTGTCACGAAATTTTCAGACTGTAGTTATCGTTTGCCCACAATCGATCGATGTCTTTCCCCGAGAATCGCCCTGTATATAGTATGAATTCAATAAAAATAATAAATATACATACATACACAAATATTAATATAATAAAATAGTTTGAGGTGTTTAAAAAAATATAATCAACAATAAAAAAAACTTTAAGAACGTAATTATTCATTTCTTCACCGTTTTTTTCGGTTTAATCAATAGTCTAGAAATGTCTTCTTCAAATAGACTAATAAAAAAGTAAAGGCGCGATTCCACCTTTTCTAAACAAACCATTTTTCCATCATTTATCGAGCCATCATTGCCATCGTAATCTATCAATTTGTCAGTAAATAAAATAGATAGATAGAAATAAAGATTTCTAGTGCCGACACAATATCGCATGACTTGACTTTTGTCTATCGTTCGGCATTCGTGATACCAACAATAAATCTTGAAAATATATTATATTATATTCTAATTTAAGAATTATCGTTGCTTGTATATTTGATTTGCCTTATTAGGAGGTCCGATTATACGACAAGTAAAATATAGTTACAGTTATGTTCGTGATATAGCCCTATTAATGAATTAAAACCACATCAAAATATACCTACTACTATAGAGGTTCTGCTGCGGTTTGAATATTTTGAATAACTCGATTATACAGGACCGTAATCTAAATTGATGTTTAAGAGTAATTAACAAAAAATGAATTGTGGTATAAGACGTAGAAACAAAGATGGAAGAGATTACTTAGGATATCTATGTCTCGCAATATTACTTCCTATTTCATTAGGTATCTAAGACCTTCGAGTCATAAATAAGCAGTAAAAACTGCATTGTTATTTTTAGTATCGTCAACCTGATGGAAAAAAAACATCTCTATGTGGTAACGTGGTCTAAACATTTTTTTATTCTTCACGATTTCACAATCATATATACAAATATAATCGTAGTATACTTCTAGATAGTCTGTAACGTCATATGTCATTCATCTTAGAACATTGTAAGGCCGGTAACACATTACGCGCGCCATTTGGCAGGTGCCAATCACAAATTAAAGTATCCATCAACAGAATACGTGACTACTGTGAACTGCTGACGACAAGTCGCACGTATGTGAAGTCGGCTTAAGGACTAAGACATATGACAATTGACAAGAGACAGTTGATCTTATTGGAAACTGCATTATCGTCTCGTAAATATTAGTAATTGAATATTTGAATAAAAACAATCGATACTTAACAAAAATACAAAAAACGTTAAATGTATTAATTTCAGATATTTCTATCATTTCAATAATTAATAGACTGTAGAAGTATTAATTTATTATTATTAATTATAGAGCGCCATATAGTAGGACAAAAAGAAAACTGCTTCCCCGCCTTATGTTAGATCAAAGAAAATATGCGAAAATCAACCGTTTACCCTATCATCTCAAAGAGAATACTTATTATAAAACCCTTTCCAAGCGAAACCGAGTCGCGCCAGTCTGATTTTTAGTTTCCTACCGCTGCTACAAGTAACTATTTGTTTTGTAATCGGGTAAAATTTTGGTGTCTAATTTTTAATAGTTTTTAAGATTCGGAGTCCAAAAAACATATTTTCTGCTGTTAGTATGTCGATTTGGCACAATAATCAAAAATGCATTTTGCTTGAGACTTAGGACTGCGAAAACTGATAATGATCCCCTGAGGGGGTGGAATGGGGTAAATAGATCTAAAAGTCGATATGAGTGTCGTTATACCGTTTTTTTGGGACGTTATTTGTAGGAGATTACCGCGTGCGAAGTCACGGAAATGTATTTTTCTGATGGAGAGATGTTGATGTCAAAAAGAAATGTAAAAAACCAATGGTACGACAAGAATAACAGAAACAAAGGGAATGAATCGACGATCACATAAAAAAACGAACCCCGGCCCTGCATAAATGCCCCCAAACAGTGGTCGCCTGATCCATTTGCCATATCCCGATTGAAAATTCATTCAGTCTAATCAATTTCCGGACAAGTTGTATCTTCTGAGCCCTTCTTCTTCTTATTACTATTATTATTATTCCGCAGTGCCCTTTGGTGGATCTACCACCTTTCTGCAGATGGAGGATACGCGTAGAAACCACGCCGTACTAGCAGATAGACTAGACAGTAGTTATATTATTAAAGAATTATCATTAGTTAGGACATGCGAATAAGGTATTAGGGACATATTTTCAGTTGTCCCTATCGCGGGATATACAATAAATCCCCGCATTTAGTTGAGTGTTTGGTGCTATAGCAGAAGAGAAAATGGCTGATGACGAGGAGCTGAACAAGGTAAGAAAATCGTGGTAATTTGCCTGAAACTTTTCATGTTAAAATAAGCTGTTTGGCAACTTTTGTAATTGTAGTAATTTTCAGCTAAAGGTTATCTATTTTATTTCTTATTTGTAGAATATAAATGTTCTAGATTAACTTGTAATAGTTTGCAGACTATGATTAGATCATAATAGAAGATTTTTTATGTCTCTAAAAAATTGTAAGAAAAAGACATTTTCATGTGATAGCTTTATATACGGGTGAAAATATACGCAATGAAAAAATTCCCATATTTTTGTTCTGAACAGAAACGGAACGGAGTTTTTTGATAATGGGGTATCTGTAACGGCCATATCTGTTGAAAATCAGAGACCGAGAGCTAAATCCTTTTTTTATATAAAACTACTAGCTGTTTTACCCGACACTTCCTGGACAAACATTTTCGTAGATTATGCTACGAAAACATAGTCATTCAAAGTCTTGAGTATGGAACCCTTCTATGAGACCTACTCGCACGAAGAACCAGAGAGAACAGCATGATAATTTTTCCTACATATTTCTCAAGGATTTTCCGGTATGGAACCCTCCACCTTTAAATTCCGGTCGCACTGGCAGACCCTCACAAAACAATCCAGTAACATACTAGACACAAATATTTACCGAAAAACCACGAAAATTCAACCATAGAGCTCAGAAATAATTCTGTGGGAATTACCGATATGGAACCCTCAACCTAGGAGGCCCAGACACACATAAAATATAGGCTGTCACCCGCGAAAATATAAAAAATTCAATAACTTTTTTTTATCGAAATCGGACAAGTAGTTTTCGAGATTTTTGTGGTCATACGAAAAGTCGTTACTCGTAATGTCTTAAGGATTTTCCGGTATGGAACCCTCCACCTTAAAATTCTGGTCGTACAGACAGACTCTCACAAAACAGTCCAGTGACACACTACACACAAATATATAACGAAAAATCCACGAAAATTCAGCCATAGAGCTCAGAGATACTTCTTTGGGAATTACCGATATGGAACCCTCAACCTAGGAGAACCAGACACACATAAAATATAGGCTGTCAGCCGCGCAAATATAAAAAATTCAATAACTTTTTTTTTATCAAAATCGGATAAGTAGTTGTCGAGATTTTTGTGGTCATACGAAAAGTCGTTACTCGTAATGTCTTAGGGATTTTCCGGCATGGAACCCTCCATCTTTAAATTTCTGTCGCACTGACAGACTCTCACAAAACAGTCCAGTGAAACACTACACACAAATATATAACGAAAAATCCACGAAAATTCAGCCATAGAAATCAGAGATACTTTTTTGGGAATTACCGATATGGAACCCTCAACCTAGGCGGCCCAGACACACATAAAATATAGGCTATCACCCGCGCAAATATAAAAAATTCAATAACTTTTTTTTATCGAAATCGGATAAGTAGTTTTCGAGATTTTTGTGGTCATACGAAAAGTCGTTACTCGTAATGTCTTAAGGATTTTCCGGCATGGAACCCTCCATCTTTAAATTTCTGTCGCACTGACAGACTCTCACAAAACAGTCCAGTGACACACTACACACAAATATATAACGAAAAATCCACGAAAATTCAGCCATAGAGCTCAGAGATACTTCTTTGGGAATTACAGATATGGTGCATGGTGTTCCTCAAGGATCTAAGTTGGGTCCATTGTTATTTATATTGTATACCTAACTGATATTGTGGATGCATTTAAGGTGCAGGGTGATTAATGCGGATTGTTCGCCGATGATTTAATGGTACTCAAAAGTGGTGGATGTGTTGAAGATAATGAGTGTACAATAAATAATGGCTTAAAATTGCTCAATTTGTTTTTTGGAGTATAATTTCAGAGAAACTAAATATTCAAGTATAATACTCGAAGGAGAATCTTAGCTTTAAAGAACTTCAAAAACTTGAATATTGTTCATCTTTACTGTTCAATCTAAAGAAAGGATATACCAATAAGTTACAAATTACGCATGCTATGCGTATTATTCTTAATGTAAATCGTTATCGTTGTTCTAAGATTATCAATGGTAGGATGCCTGAATACTTTTACTTTATATTTTATTATTATTTTCATTATGTTGTTGAAGTATTTTGTATGGCGAAATTTGCGAAATTTGGCGAAATAAGTAACAAGGTTTATGATAAAAAAGCAAGACAAAATCATTTGAGACTTGTTTTTGGACAGTTCCAGCAAGGAGGACTTACATGCTTCTAAACCGGAGTATACTAACATCACGTCTGAAAACAACCCTCCCAAGGTCTTGTTGACAAGAAAATTCAGAGAATCGGTTCGCATTTGAGAAATAAAAATGTAGAGAGTCTATTCTTTCACACTTGAAGAAATTGAATTAGCGCTCAAAGATATCTCGCCAGAAAAAGCACCAGGACTTGATAACATCACCCCAGAATTTCTAATAAGCTGCGGAAAACACGCAAAACTATGGTTTGCCAGATTCTTCACCGAACTTATCCAGATTGGCGATCTACCCAGAAGGTGCAAATAGCTATACAAGGCCTATGGCATTATTTTCAGTAACATACAAATTATTTTCAGGGTTGATTTAAAACGGAATTTGTCACAAAGTACTATTATCCAAGTTTTCTCGCTAATAATTTATACTGAAGCGAGATTTGAAAGAAAGCTTGAAACCTTGGCTGCATTCATTGATCTAATCAGCCGCTTTTGACACTCTCCGGCGAGAAGGCATAATATATAAATTCCTTCGAGTAGTTCCATGCAAACCAACAGCTCGTCGGCCAAACCACATGCTAAACGACAGAACATTTCATCCGATCCGATGTAAGCTCACCAAGAAAACTCAACAACGGCCTGCCGCAAGGATCAATGCTTGCAGGTGATACTGACAGCCGGAGAATTTTGTTCGTTCAAAACAAAACACCAAAACATCTGCGTATTATTCAACTCTCTCATTCAAAGAGTACATATCGAAAACAACAGGATAATCAAGAATGGTTAACAATTATACAAAATCTCAGTAGACTAAAAAGATGATTATCAGTTATGGAATACTCTTCAGACCAACTTCAATTTTTTTATGATTTATTCATTGTGTTGTTATTTTTGATAATGAACCAAAAAAAACAGACAGTCGAATTGTATACCTCTTCCGTTCGGGGTTCGTCAGTCAAAAATACAAAATATCTAATATTAATTCTATTGGTGCTGGTAATTTTGAAGTTGTGCCGTTGTAGTTTGTTGTTGTAGGCACCAACTCTGAAAGTACCAGCACCAATAAAGTTCATATTATTTTGTATTTTTCAGTGCACCAACTAATAAAGTCGGTCAATTTTTTTGTAAAAGAATATTCAGCTTCATTTTAGTTTACCATCTATCAATTCAGTTCTATATATACTTTTTTAAGTAACAATTTTTTATTCACAATTATTTTCTTGATATTTCTATTTCCTGCAAGTGTAAATGGTTTTTATAGATCCTTATTATAAATTACTAAAGATGAAAAAAAGATTTGTGTAAAACATCATAATTGGAATCGAACCTACGACCTTGTGTATCTGAAAGGGCACCTGTACTACTCGACTATAGGAGAATTAATTATTTCCTTGAATATAAAACAATATTTTTATTCAATTGTATAAAAGTGCGCTACCCCAGAAAAGCGAATATTATTGGGAAACCGAATACTATAGATTTATAGCTATTATATTGAAATAAGTACAACTTTATTATAAAAATATTTTAAATTATAGGCAGTTATTTTGGAAATGAGTGAAAACATTTTTTCGACCTTCTCAGAGCCCTAACTACAAAAACCTCTATGTTCCTTCAAGATCAATAAACATAGTTTCAATTTTTGATTTTTTTTCTAGCATTCGAAGGGCATTTTAGAAGGTATGTCCTTTATGAAACCCTGAAAATTTTAATATAGGACCATCTGTCAATCTTTCCCTTTCAAATGAAAACAAAATCATCAGAATCGGTGTACATTTACTATACAGACAGAAAAACTCAATTTTCGACCCTGTTCAGAAGGCGAAAATGAGTCTTTTCTTACCTAGGTCCGAAAATAGTTTGCGTTTTGTCTTACTAGATGGCGCTCTTCATTCAATAATGATACAACTTATACTTCCACAATATATTATTGTTAAAATGTCAGAAATATCTAAAAATTAGATATGTATATAGATTATGTATATATAAACATTTATATACAAATACCTAATATTTTCGAAGCGTTAATACATTGTCTAAAATTGACGCATCTCAGGATTACTGTACAATAATTGGGAAAAAACCATTTGTATAAAACCATACTACATATTTTTTATGAAGTTGGTTCAAAATACAAACTTTTTTTAAACTAAAACCCATTACTGCAAGAGTATGTATTTAGAGGTACGTGTATCTATACAATGTATGACACATTTCACGCAAATTCGATCAAACCGCTGTCGTCAAGGTTTCCGTTCTATCTATCGAAAGGGAAAAAATGTCGTATTATATCGGCTATTGAACGACACCGTACAAAGTAAAGTGAGAAAGAAAAATAATTAAGTGTAATTATTCTACAAAATTCGTAAATATGGCCGAAGATGAAAAGACCAGCAACAACACTAGGAAGGGCAAGTCAAAAGTGGGCAGCAGATTGGTACTGTTGCAGGGCATCAGACGCTTGGCAATGCCCAGTAGGTCATTCAGCGAAGGGACGCAGAATGTAAGTGTTGGGCCAGATGATGTATGTGTACCTAATATTTGGGATTCGGCTAGTTCTTTTCTCTAACATCCAGTTTTCACTAGAACAGAATATTTGAACTATAACCTCATTAGGAGAAATTTATATCGATTGTTACGTAAAATATTATAACTTGTGTAATATAACTAGATGACGCCCTTGATTTTGTCCGACAAAGTTTTGGAAATCCGATTCAAACTTTCCTAATAATATCAAATCACTGATAATAAAGCCGGTAATTTTTAAGTTAGGTAGTAAAATTCCACTGCTGACGACGTCAACTTGGTTGACGAAACGCATAAAATGCAGCCTATATTTTTTCTCTGAACTGTTTTCTGTATACCAATGAAGGTCCGGTTTGAATCAGTTCAGCCGTTCCGGAAATTATACCCTTTAAAAAATGTGTGATATCATTAATTTCATCAAATTGTGTATATTATGACATATTTATTGTAAAAAACTTCTTAAGTTACTAATAATTTCAAATTGGTAATAATATAGCCGATATTTTTTTATGTTAGTAAAATTCCACTGCTGATGATGTCAACTTGGTTGACGAAGCAAATGTCAAGATATATAATAAGGTTAGCGTACATTTTTCTCTACTCTATTAACTCTCTACTGTCTTCTACCAGTCAATGAAAGTTGGGCCATTTCGGAAATTGACTCGTTAAAAAATTTCTGATATTCCTAATTTATTAGTTCCCTAAATTTTTGTAATTGACCTCTTCTTCAGAAAACGTTCAACGTAGATAGAAGTCTTTTGTTATGTTTAGGAGTTGGTGCCAAATTTTTTCGAAATTACCAGCACCAACCGAATTAATATTATTTTACATTTTTTTGTGCACGAACTATTTTCAAGTCATCAAACACGTTGAACGTTCACTTATATATTCAGAGATTTTCAAGGACGTTTCAAAATACAGCAGAAACAATCTTGCACTTTCTCAGTGCTGTAATTTGGAAACCACTGATTTGTTTTGAAGAATGTACTGTTTTAATGTTTTCGGAAAATATTGTTGAAAGAAAAAATAATCAATTCCAAAAATTGCCCCTTCTACCCGTTTTGTATAAATTGAATATTAACTATTTTCTTTTTCACTTTAGAATAAATGTTAAATATGAAAGATATATGTTTGTTTCCAAAGGGGTCACATTAACAAATTCCAAAGCGAAGTTACCTTTTTTAAATGGAACACCCTGTATATTATTACATTTTGAAACTCTACGAATAATTCTACATACTTTTTATGTATAATGTCCTCAACCTATCTTCTACTGTTTTAGAAATATTAATAATTGAAAATCGAAATATTGGCAAACCAAAACTGACACAAAGGGACAGTGGCGGTAAACCTTGTCAAGTAATTCAAAAAGTATCGCTATAACTTATTATGAGAAATGCCATATTCGTTAAGAGAAAAACAAATAAATTCATTCGAAACAACCATAATGCCGCTGCAACGCAACGAGACTTAGCTCGAAACAAAATCCAAGAATAGGTACATACTCCTTGCAAAAAATAAAACAATTAAACGGATATTCGAAAAATTTCAACAAACATCAAGTCTGAATAGAAAGAAGAGTGAGGTGAATGGTAACGAAGATGTGCAACCCAATATATTACTTTATGAGGATCCAATTTTATCCACAAGGCATATTTCAAAAAGTTTACGAGAATGGAACGTCCGTGGTACCTTCTATTCAAAAGTTCAAAGGACTCTCAAGAAAGATGGATACAAGCCTTTCAAGATCAGATCATCCCCAAAATTGAAACAGACGCACAGAGAAAATAGAGTAGAATTTTGCCGCCTTATACTGGAAATAAGTAATAATGATCCTAACTTTTTAAGAAATATTCTGTGGACGGACGAGTCCTCCTTTGCGACGAATAGCATGATAAATAGAAAAAATACTAGGTATTGGACTACTTTTGTAATCAAAACTTAAATGGAGACTCATATTTGAACTTTCTCGAAAACGAACTCGAAGATTTTCTGGACGAATTGTCCTTGCAGAACTTAGGAAACATTTTGTTCCAGCAGGACGGAGCCCCATCCCATAGCAACTTAATGCAGAGAAATCACTTGAACCAAAGTTTATAAATATCGATTGGTAGTAGAAATGCACCAGCTAACAGTCCAGATCTTACTCCAATGGACGTTTTTCTATGGGGATATTTAAAAAACCGTATTCAATTTTTACAACAGGATTTTTAGAGAAACTCTGACGAAAATTCATTAAATGCATTGAGCAAGATACCTGTGGAGCAACTCAATTTTTAACAAAAACATAAATTTTTACATGATATGTTAGTTAATTTGTATCATAATTTAATTTTCTTCAAAAACAGCTATAATTAAATTTCATCCAGATTGTCGATTTTCGATTACTAATATTGCTAAAACAGTTGAAGATAGGTATACGACATTATATATAAAACGTAAAAAAACTATGCATGATATCGACAATTTAATCAAGAATTTGTAAAAGACAAATCACAGACATTTGACTTTCTTTAGTCTTACACCTTTCTAGGAGGGACAAATTCCTGTATAGTCCCAAATTACTTTGAGTATACCCATCGAGAAATCAATAAATAAAAGGTACACGACGAAAAGTGGTTTCAGTGAAACACTATAGAAAATACAATTTATTCAATGCCAAATGAGTGTTTGACGATAAACACTATACCACTATTATTTTTCTCTAAATTATCGGACGCAAGAAAAATTCAAAGAAAACCTCCAAATAATGCGTAGAAAATCCAAACCTAAATTTTATGATTTCATAAATAATTCAATACCTATTTTTTTATTACTTCGATGATCATGTTTAAAAGGATTATTTCACTTTGTCAACTTTTGATAAGTCAGGAAGCAAAACCATTAAATAGATTCCAGATTTATGAAAAAAAAATAGCAAATAATAACGTAATATGACCTTCAAATATAACCTTACCTAGAATAAGGAAATCTCAGCATCGATTAGCAGCAGCATATCCATTGAAAAGCCTTCTTTTATTTGGGTAGGTATAATAAAGTGAAGAACTTTATAGTCCATGCAACTCCGTTAATGACCTTTTCCACCTTCTTGGCGCGGCCCAGATATGCCTGCCGCTGATTTCCCTTCAAAGGAAAGAGGGGAAAGGGCGGCAACAACGGCTAAAGCTCTACCTTTATCACCACAACCGTTGCCATCCGTACCAGGTGTTTTGGGGGACAGACTTCGCACTCTGATCAAACGTTAAAATTCCAATGTGTAAAAGAGCTTGGAAAATAATAGTACAGGAGATGATGATGATGAAAGTTCCTTTCTACTGGCATAAGAAATAGTCAATCCGAATTTATTTTTTAAATATTTTTTGTTTTTCTTTTCAAGTTTCTTTTTTTACCGAGATGATGGAATTCTACAAGCTCAACGATATTCACCAATCCTTTTGAATCCTGGTATCTGCACTAAAACCTCCACCCCGTGTTTAAACCATGGATCTTATAAAGACCATGTGAAGGTTTCCTACAGCAACTATATAAGTCCTAGCAAAAAAGCCGCCTTACATAGCTGTGTAGGTTTATTTGCGTGATCTAATCCTTTCTCATGAAACATTTCCCCAGATGGGTAAACGTCATCATTCCGAGTCCATGGAAGGCATGGAACCGGTTTCGTTTCAACACTAAAAAGGAGACATCATCGATTGAGTAGGTTAGGAGTAGCTGTTTCTTCTTCTCTTCTTTACAGCACTGTAAAATCCGTTCGTGCGTTCGAAGATCCGGATTTTGGATTTGCAGACGCTGCCTGAATTCCACTTCTTCAGCTAATTTGTCATTCGGGCCACGTACAATTACCCAATGATTCACTAAAAGATCCTTGAAGTTGAGAATAGCCAATTCTGTCCCATCGTCGAGCGGTCCCATTGCATCGACCGTTGGTGCGTTGGCGCAGTTTATTGACAACACTCCTGACGAGAAGGAATTTCCCATGAATTGCCCAACTGTTTTGCTACTTGTTGGGCTATCAAAGAGTGCCTTCAAAATATTTGCTTTGATCAGATTGGACTGATCCAGAGTCAGTAGTAGAGTCATTATCACGAAATGAATATCTTTTCGCATTCTTTTGTCCTTCGGGTATTTACCATCAGCCGCTCTAATAGCAGCATCTATTTTTCTATCCTCTTTACGAAGTCCTCTAAGTTCAGTTTTCGAACGCTTTTCTTCAGGGTATTGTTTTCCATTTACTGTTTTCATTCTCTGTTGATTCCTGCCCTAATGCTGATGTGGAAGGTAACAGGAGGTCGCCCATTTTATTGGACTCCACACTTACGTAATTTTCCGTGTCGGTTGCTATGTCATTCACCAAAGTAGTATCATCAGGATTTGAGTCGGGTGAATGCGACTCAGATCCGTGTACGGATTGTTTGTTTTTATCTTGTTCCATTACAGTTCCCACGAGTTTGGGGGATAGGGTTCGTCGAGCTCTGCGGTGCCCCCTGCAGAGAGCTTAGGCTAGAGTACTTCGAGATTTCGCCCGGTTTCTCGGAGGCTCCGTTCATGACGGTGCTCCCCTACCGCCATGCATCCATCAGCACGGATCGGGATGATCAGCGTCACCTTTTGGTTAGTGGGTATTCGCTCCCAGATGATCCCAATTTCCCTGGGGCCAGTTCATTTGGTTCACGTTCTCAGAACGCTATCCAGGGTGCACCACGAGGAGGCGAACTGGCATTGCACCCCTCTCTTAAATGATATAAAATATCATTTATTATGAAATGGTTTACTTTGATCCCTCAGGTCCGTAAAATATATGAAGTCCTTGTTAAGATACCTTCTTAGAGGCGAAAATGAGCGAAGAGTTAAAGCTTATGGTAAATGGTAAAATTAGCTCTGGGACGATCACTCGATTTCGGAAGGTGTAGAGCTGAGATTATTGTGGTCGCTAATATTCCCTATACCGACATAATGTTGGGAAACGTAGACGCGAAACGCTGCATGTTACAGAAGAATAGATACCTTCAAGAGGATTAATCCCGTACAAATAAAGCCATTCTAAAAGAACTGAGCACCCATGACAGCAAAAGACTATTATCAACAATTCAGAGGCAGATCCTAATTACGGTCGAATTTCGACCACTGGACAATCTCGTAATTAATAATATCTCTGATTTTTATTAAAAAATATTCACGAGTGGAATAGTGAAGTCATGCATTACTATGGAGGCAAAATTAGCTAATTTCAAACGTGGCGTCCAAGTCATCCAAAGTATTTTATATATACCATTCTCTTACCGCGTTTTCTTGGACTATAATGCAATCTATCAAGCTGAAATTACACGACGATGATGTTTTCATTTAAAAATTAAAAAAACATACAAATTAAAATAGGTAATACAATCCGTACTAAGTACCATATCATAAAACAGCAAACAATCGCGTGTTGTGTTGTAAGGTAATCTGAGCTGTCATAGTGTATAATTCTTCTTTTCGGGCGCAGTTACAAGCCCCGTATATCCGGATATATGGAGGTGGGTAGCAGAAAAGGAGTCGCTCGGGGACGCTTGAAGAGTGCGACGCCGGGTGTCGATCGGGGCGGTACGGTAATTAGCACCAAATACTTGTGCGCCTATATCCCGAATACGGATATTTCCGAAACATGTACGCTATAAAGCATGAGTAATTTTTTTGTTTATTTTCGTTCCCCCATCTAAAAAGATAACGCAGCAATGTTCGTGCATGGGGTACATGGCCAATATTCCTCAGAATCTGAATCAGAGTACGATGAAGATGATCCGGAAAGGATGTTGGAAGTAATTATTATTAGATTGTTAAGCAAATAGAAAGATGACAATTTTTTTCGCAATTATCCACAATTTTATATGTTTTTAATAAAAATTATTTTCTTTATGCAGTAACTTCTTCATACTAAAAAAATATTTAAAATACTATTTAATTTAATTCTTATCTATCTAATTAGAATATATTCGGAATTTTAAAATCCTAACTCATTGATAACCCTAAGAATTTCTTCTTCAGTAGGCTTACTAGCGATAGATAATATCATCTTATCCATCCAAGTACAGAAGATTTAATTCAGAACAAATTAGATAAAGTTCAATTCAGTATTTTTTAGTTTGCCCAACTTTTTTGTTCAATAAATTCAGTAAATAAAATAGGCTGTGACTGACGGACAGAAAGCTAGTGATCTTCTAAGGGTTTCATTATTGTTATCGAATTCACGATTACTTGAAAAACGTGACAAGGACAAAAGAAAATTTCCGAGAGATGAATTTGTTCTTTGTAAGATTTCTCGATTTTTCTGAAATGCTTACCATATCCTATATTTGTAATAGCGCCGACGAGAAGAATGCGAACGAAAAGCCAGAAGAGGGGAGATGGACCCCAGATTGGAGTTCACCTTCCAACTCATCATGGACGCCACCGGACTACCAAGAAATGAAATAATGGATCACGTCTTCGAAGGTGATATGGTAAGTCATGCTGTTTCAACAAAATCAAGATAAAGCCACAAAAACTTTACTAGTTTTTACTCAAAACGCATTTTATTTCAATTCGAAAATCGCCACGCCTATCTATACGATAGTAAAAATAACTCCATAAATTCTAAACGTTAATGCGACAATAAATGTCTTCTCTTTCCTAATTCTTGTTTCTTCCCCAGTTGGACGACATCAACCAACTCTTCTTGCCACACATGAAGACCAAGCTGCTGTGGTTCTATCAGGACATGGTGGAAGTGGAGACGCAGCCTTCGATCGACATCAACAAACCAAGCACATCAAGGCAACTGCTGCCCAGCACAAGTAGAATAAATATAACTCAACAGCAACAACATCAAACGTCACAGCCCACGTACAAGAAGAAGCTTTTCCTCACCGATGGCATCAGTGAACCACTCACCGGTATCTGCGTCTACATATTTCGGACAAATAGTAGCAAGCAATTGCCCGAAGAGGGCTTCCAAAAGGTACACTTAGGTGCAACAAACAGATGCATTTAATAATTGTGTCAACTACTTTCCAGGATTTGTATTGTGGTGTCATTGATGCTGCAAAAGTAGGTATGGTAACCACAATTGAAAGAATTATTGAGAATGTCTTCATGGAGGCACTGGCCCATCCAAGTCCTGACTGTGAAGATGATGCTGCCAATTGCCCAATGGTCAAGAACCAACTTTTACCGAGTCTCAGATCATTTTGCAGTGTCCTTAAAGGTAAGAAACAACGTTCAAATAATAAATTTGTTATCAATAGTTATTTTCAGTCTGTGAGGAGGTCTGTGGAGAAGGAAATCTCTTCGATGATGGCAAGTCCATGATGTTGACCTATGATGTGGAAGAAATAAAAGAGATGGCAAAAGATCCAGAAAAAGTCTTACCGTTGGAAATCAGGGTAAAGAGCTGGATCAAAAGACTGGATGAGATATTGAAGGAGAGCGAACAAATAAGACGAGAAAATGATTCCTCAGGTAAAATGATCGAGTTTTAAGATGTAGTATTGGATCTATTGTTCTGATAAATTTAAAGGGCCACAAGATGAGCTGGAGTACTGGAAGAAGAGAGGAGCTCAGTTCTCTCAAATAGTCAACCAAGTTAACTCGAAAGAAGTCAACATGACACTGCTCTGTCTCAAGCTGAGCCATTCAAAAGTTATCAAAGAATGGAAAGAGACCGATAAGAAAATCACATTTTGCTACAACGAAGCTAAGGATAATGCAAAGTTTATACAAGCTTTAGAAACCAAATGTCACAGCTTATATCTGGATGATCCAGTAAGTCAGCTAAATGAATAAATATACAAGAAGTTACGTCTATCATTTTTTTTCAGGTTAAGATGAGGAAATCAATCATGGGACTTCTACAAACTGTTCGATTGATACACAGCGTTTCACAATTTTACAATACATCTGAAAGAACATCAGCTCTTATGGTTAAGGTAAGTAAAACCCGGAAGAGTAGCAAAATGATATTTTTTGAAATGTATGTTTTACAGATCACCAATCAGATGATAGAAACGTGCAAGGATTACATAAACAATCGTGGCCAAGAGAATATATGGTCGCAAGAAAGGGCCATCATAAAAGAGAAACTGGTCCAATGCATAGTTCTGAACAAGGTTTATAGAAAAACTTATATCGCAGTCAAAAATCAACCGTTTATACCAAGACAAGCTCCGTTCAATTTTTCTGAAAATTATGTCTTTGGAAAATTTGATGCTTTCTGTAGACGTCTCATGAAAATTATCGCCATGTTCGATCTCATCGATGATTATAGCGGGCTGTTTCAGAGGAGAATGGAAGGACTTCTTCTGGGAGACGGTCAGTAACGGTATAGATTTCTCAGCCAAGTTATACATTGAATATTATTGTAGCATTGGAAGAAGCTATCCAAACATTCACAGAAGTCAAACAAATTGTCGTCAACAAACCGTACGATTATCTCGATCAAAGGAATGCCGAATTCGAAAACGACTTCAAGAACTTTATGACGCATACTGATCAACTCAGAGATAGCATAGCAGAGACTATTGAAGTCAACTTTGATAGCGTCTGGGAAACACCGCAGGGCATAAGATTTCTAACTCGATTTGAAAAGGTAGGTAATTTTTGATTATTAGATAGAAAACAGGGATTAGTAGTATCTATTTTAGGTCAGTGAAAAAATTCCACTGGCCAGAATGAATGAGAAATATGAAAGAATTCTCAAATATTGCGAGAAGGAAGTTGAGAGAATCATAAAAATGTACAAGAAACAAAAAGATGATCCACCGGTACCAAGAATGTTTCCTCCCATAGCTGGTATACATTAATCTGTTAACCGAAGAATGTTTCATTGAAAAAATACATTATTTTAGGGAGAATAAAGTGGGCAAGATCCTTGGTAGCTCATCTAGATGAACTTCTATCAAATGTAACAACCCATCACATACTCAAGAACCTTCCAGCAACTGTAGAATTATCTAGGAAGCACAATGCAGCTGAATCTATGTTAAAAACTTATGAAACCGACATGGTGGCGCTATGGATGAATCAACACGTAATTAGAGGATATTTCCATACCACAACCACCTAACAAATGAACATGTTATTCCTACAGGTCTCGGATGTGGATAGCTGTCTACTCAGACGAGTACTAGCAGTGTGTCCAGAAAAACAAAAGCTCAAAGTCAACATCCACCCTGCCATTCCGCTACTGATAAGGGAATCGGATTTGATGATCAAAATGGATCTACCAGTACCGATGGTAGCTCTGACACTCTACGCCAAACAGGATCATTTTGGTATCGTTCAAGATTCCCTTCAGGTAAAACTGAAGAAATAACTTGAAAGTATTAACTCAGTTTATACTGTTGTTGTAGTTTCTCATCAAGAATCTCCTGGCAGTAGTTAAAAACGTAAAGCTCGAAGTGAGACCTCTACTATTGCCACATTTGGTAAAATTAACCAACAAAATCGAACCTGGTATGACAGAGCTGAACTGGGTCTCATCGAAATGGCAAGAGTTTGTCGATAAAGCCAATGAAGCTATACACAATTTCAAAGTCTTGGTATGTATGAACTGATCGTAATACATTCATTATTAATAACTGAAATAATTATACAGACTGAAAGAGTCCACGATGTTTACATAAACCGGGTAATCGAAGTTTTGGATAGCATGCAGACCATACAATTGCATGCTCTACCTGAACCAGACGAGGAACCATGGAGTATTGAAGTGTTTTGTAACAAAATTGATAGCATGTGCAGAAATGCCGCTGTCGAGTTGCATAAGAAGAGCTTAATGGTGGAAGAAGCCGTAGAGGAGATACTTTCATTGGTGAAAAGGGTCAACATTGATCCTGAAGAAGAAATGGAAGAGGAAGAGTTTGCTTTCGAAGGTTTACATATTTAGAATAACATTTTGAGAGACTGGGTTTTCCTTCAACTTGTGGCGAACGAATTTTGTTTATGAACAGGGCTGAATATCTTGATGATTAATGATTGTTATGTAATTTCATACTTTTTAGTGCATGATCTGGTTTCTAGTTTATTTCTTTAAAAAATATTTATTATTGTAGACGAGAAATCGACTGAAGCTGGTGCTGCATCAACGTCCCAGCAACAGCAATCTGATTGGTCGTTGGTATGGGAATGCTTTGAGAAGCCCCACATACTACTGAGTGGTGGCATGGCCAAAGCTATGCAGGATGTTGTCAAAGGAGCACTAGGAGAAATGCGTCGCTACTATAGCAGAAAAATCGTCGATGTATTAGTACGTGTTACCAGAACGTCTTTGGATGCCCTGCGCAAGCGTTTTTCAATGGAATGTAAGCTATAACCTCCATGTGTATATTTATATCAAGTGGTATTTTCTTAGATAAGCAAGATAGAACACCAGTGTTCAAAATCAACTCCATGCTGCTGATACCAAGAGTGGGAATAAATCCGAATTTGGAAGAAGTCCAGGAGGTTTTGATTTTGGCAGGAAAACTGGTGACATCCGTGTCCAAAGGGGTGGGTCAATGGACGGCAGGAGATCCTCAAGTAAGGAGGAGTTTTATGAATGATATTTGTGTAATGTTTTAAATGCTGTTTGTTTGATATCTATTAGAAATAATATTGATTTTTGATTAGAGAATACTAAAGATGAGATAGTTGAGTGCAGAATTTCCAACTCATAACCTATTTTTAATAGATATTTATGGAAGCATACAAGTTTTACTAATCTACGTATCTTTTTCCTCACTACAAAACTCTCCTTACACCACACTGTATAATACTGAACACTTCTCACTCACCATGTATATAAACACTACGCTTTCTCTCCATCTCTATCTTCTATCAACCTCACCATATCTATCAAACACACTGGTCTGGCACACTCACCAACTCCTCCCACACACATATCACAAACGATCGACACCAATGACATCTGTCGGGCATGCGCAAATCGCCCCCTTCCTGCTGAAAAAAAGGCCTTTCCCGGATCAAACTCGGCATGGAAAAAGATCGCCGGTCCCAAAAAGCACTTAATGGACATTGTCAATCGTTCTCGTTTCGACCAGAAACCTGGAAAAGTTCAAGTACGCACCAAAGATGATGACTTTAAGTTGCGTCGCAGAAAATTGTACCGGCTAATGTCAGAAGAGAAGCCCAAGTTTCCCATGCAGCAAAAAAATTTCTACAGCTACGTGATGGAGAACAAGGAAGTGGTCAAGACATTATCGTTGCTTTCTACCTGCATGCAGGATATGAAACTGGTTAGTACAGGAATTTATTCGTCCTTTATAAGTCTACAAAATAACAACACTCGTAGGAAGTGAACCAGTTTATAGCCAAATGGAGACCTTATAATATTCTGTGGAAAAATGAAAAGTCCCAAAGGGAACTTCTAACCGCCTGCCTGACAGAATTCGAATCATCTCTGAGAAAACATAGTGAGCTCAATGAACGCATCACCACGGAACCTGATACATTTACCATAGCCAACTGTCTAGCCATATCTACAGAACAACTAAAATACGGTCTGGTAACTGAAATCAAATCTTGCACTCATCGGTAAGAAACACAGATTTCAAGTTGAATTCATTATAATAATTAATTCTTGATTTATAAGGATTGGCCAAGCAATGAAGAAGAAGTACCGCAGAGAAATGGACTACGTGTATGCTGTTATCAGCGAAATGGAAAGAAAATTAGAAAGAACTATAAGAGACTTGGATGACGTTCGGCTAATAATGGACACGCTTAAGAAGATACGGGAACAAGAGGTTGACATGGAATTAAAGATTGACCCCATTGAGGTATAATTTGATAAAGAGCACTAATGATTTCTCAAGTTTTATTATTTGAATCTGTCTTAGGAAGCCTTTAATGTACTCAACCGCTATGAAGTAGCTGTGGAAAGAGAAATCACCGAACAGGTGGACAATCTTCGCTACACCTGGAGTCAGTTACTGGCTAGGGCATTGAAAGTGCAAGTAAATCTGCTCACGATGCAACCCCAATTCCAGGAGGATCTTAAAAACAACTTGGAGAAGTTCAGACAGGACAAGATTGACTACTGCAACGAGTATCGAACAGCTGGTCCAATGCAACCAGGACTGACTCCAAGAGAAGCTTCTGACAGGCTTATCCTTTTCCAGGTAAGTAGAATTTAAGTCATAACCCTTCAGCTTGGAAAATTACTCTATCGACTTTCTTAGAATCGTTTTGACGGCATGTGGAGAAAGCTCCAAACTTACCAGAGTGGCGAAGAGCTATTCGGTCTACCAACCACCGACTACCCTGATATGGCCCAAATAAGAAAGGAGCTCAACCTCCTCCAGAAGCTCTATAAACTGTACAACGATGTCATCGATAGAGTCAACAGTTACTATGACATACCATGGGGAGAAGTGAACATTGAAGAAATCAACAATGAACTGATGGAATTCCAAAATAGATGCAGAAAATTACCAAAAGGTTTGAAAGAGTGGCCAGCTTTCTTTGCCTTGAAGAAGACCATCGATGATTTCAATGATATGTGTCCGTTGTTGGAGTTAATGGCGAACAGGGCCATGAAGCCGAGACATTGGCAACGTATAATGGATTCTTTGAAATATATTTTTGAATTTGAGAGTGAGGGTTTCTGTCTGAAGAATATTTTGGAAGCACCTCTGTTACAACACAAGGAAGATATAGAGGTAAAGTATTACTTGAATATCAACAAAAACTGATTCTGATGATACGTTTTACAGGATATTTGCATATCAGCAATGAAAGAGAAAGACATTGAGGCTAAATTGCGTCAAGTGACAAACGAGTGGACAGTACACGAACTGACATTTCAAACCTTCAATAATAGAGGCGAATTACTTCTTAGAGGAGATACCACTGCGGAGACCATAGGGCAGTTGGAGGACAGTCTCATGGTACTTGGATCACTGCTCTCAAACAGGTAAATCATTTATTTTCATAGGGATTCCGAAATCAGTTTTGAATCCACTCCAAATTAGGTACAATGCTCCATTCAAGAAACAAATTCAACAATGGGTGCACGACCTATCAAACACCAATGAAATTTTGGAAAGATGGCTGCTGGTGCAAAATATGTGGGTCTACCTTGAAGCCGTATTTGTTGGAGGTGATATTGCCAAGCAGCTACCAAAAGAGGCTAAGAGATTTTCGAGAATCGATAAATCATGGCAAAAAATAATGCAAAGAGCACACGAAACTCCTGGAGTTGTAGCATGTTGCGTTGGTAAGTGACTGTGACTGAAAAATGAGTCTTTTGTATTTTTTTATTTCTATTTTTATAGGTGATGATATGTTGAAACAGCTTCTACCTCATCTGCAGGAGCAACTAGAGTTGTGCCAGAAATCACTGAGTGGCTATTTGGAAAGGAAGCGCATGATGTTCCCGAGGTTCTTCTTCGTCTCGGATCCAGCACTGCTCGAGATTCTTGGACAAGCATCCGATTCGCATACAATACAAAATCACCTTCTTTCAATATTCGACAATACAAGATGGGTGAAATTCCATGATATCGAATACAATAAAATAACAGCAGTTATTTCATCCGAAGGAGAAATTATTCCATTGGAGAAGGCAGTCAGAGCTGAGGGCAGCGTGGAGACTTGGTTGACGCAATTGTTGGTCACGTCACAAGCTTCACTGCATTCCATTATTCGGCAAGCTTATATCATGATCAACGATGCAAACTTTCATCTGCTGCAGTTTCTGGATAAAATGCCAGCACAGGTGAGAAGATAACTCTTAGAAAAACAAATTGTATTGATCTAATCTATCAATCAATTTCAAGATCGGTTTACTTGGATTACAAATGATATGGACCAGAGATTCGGAGTTGGCTTTGATGCAGGCCAGACATGATAAGAAGGCTATGCCTGATACCAACAATAAATTCCTGGAGCTACTGAATACTCTAATTGATCAAACTACAAGAGATTTAACAAAAATTGAACGAACCAAATTTGAAACGCTCATCACTATACATGTACATCAAAGAGATATATTTGATATTTTGGTACGTACATTCCATTAGATACAAGATAGAAGATTTTAAACTTTTTGTTTTCTACTATAGTGTCGACTTAATGTGAGACATGCCAACGATTTTGAATGGCTGAAGCAATGCCGATTCTATTTCAAAGAGGAACAAGATCGAACACTGATCGTAATAACAGATGTCAACTTTTCATATCAGAATGAGTACTTGGGATGTACAGATAGACTAGTGATAACACCGCTAACAGACAGGTAAACATTTATTGTTCATATATCAAGGCATGAGATGTACTCAGAAACTTTTCCAGATGTTACATTACCCTAGCCCAGGCTCTAGCCATGAGTATGGGTGGAGCTCCATGTGGACCTGCTGGGACAGGCAAGACTGAAACTGTCAAGGATATGGGCAAAACACTGGCTAAATATGTAGTTGTTTTTAATTGTTCCGATCAAATGGATTATAGAGGTTTGGGTCGCATCTATAAAGGTAGCAATATGCATATGTTTATTTTGCGTCTGGATTTTTTTTAAACACTCATAATGATTTGTAGGTCTGGCACAATCTGGATCATGGGGATGTTTTGATGAATTCAACAGAATTGAGTTGCCAGTTTTGTCAGTTGCCGCTCAGCAAGTCGCAGTTGTATTGGCAAGCAAAAAGGAAAAGAAAAAGAGCTTCCAGTTCACTGACGGTGATATAATCGAAATGAATCCGGAATTTGGTATCTTTATAACGATGGTAAGCATTCTGAAGGCCATCACCTACATTGGTGATGATCAAACCCATGTTCTTGTTATTCCCAGAACCCAGGATACGCAGGCAGAAAAGAGCTACCAGAAAATTTAAAAATTCAGTTCAGAACTGTTGCCATGATGGTACCAGATCGACAAATCATCATCCGAGTTAAACTGGCTAGTTGCGGTTTCTTGGAGAATATTACACTCGCAAGGAAATTTTATACGCTCTATAAACTGTGCGAGGAACAATTAACAAAACAAGTAATCCCTGTAACCTTATTCAAAAAAATATTTCCAACAGGCTGTGTTTCCAGGTCCATTATGATTTTGGTTTGCGTAACATTCTTTCAGTCCTTAGAAGTCTTGGAGCGGCAAAAAGAGTCAACAATAAAGACACAGAAAGTACCATAGTGATGAGGGTACTCAGAGATATGAACTTATCCAAACTTATAGATGAGGATGAACCGTTGTTCATCTCACTTGTAGCTGATCTATTTCCTAATCAAGTATTGGAAAAAACAGCCTATCCAGAATTGGAAGAGGCTATCAATTCACAAGTGGAAGAGGCAGGTCTTATTAATCATCCATCATGGCAGTTGAAACTGATACAGGTGAGAGGGCATTAAATTGTAATTGTTATTCCTAAAATTAAATTTCTTTGTAGCTGTATGAAACGCAACGTGTGCGACATGGTATAATGACTTTGGGACCAACTGGAGCTGGAAAAACAACATGCATCCAGACACTGATGCGAGCTCTAACTCAAATGGGCAACAGCCATAGGTAATCAAATCAATTAAAATTTAATAAGATTAATGAAATTGTATTTTTTTTCAACAACAGGGAGATGAGAATGAACCCAAAATCCATAACAGCAGCCCAGATGTTCGGTCGATTGGATGTTGCAACAAATGATTGGACTGATGGTATATTTTCAGCACTTTGGAGGAAAACACTCAAACTCAAACCAGGTATACAAATTTCTAGAAGTTGATAGGAACTATTACTTTAGCATCATTAATATTTTAGGTGACAATGTTTGGTTGGTTCTGGATGGACCAGTAGACAGCATTTGGATAGAAAATCTCAACTCAGTTCTGGATGACAACAAAACCCTCACTCTAGCCAATGGAGATCGACTCTCCATGGCACCAACATGTAAAATTATATTCGAACCTCATAACATAGACAATGCCTCTCCAGCAACAGTATCCAGAAATGGAATGGTCTACATGAGCTCTTCAGGTTTAACATGGAGACCCGTAATAAGAGCATGGTTGAAAGGACGAAGTCCCAAAGAGCAGGAAGTCTTTCAACACCTCTTTGATGAATCATTCCCACAGATATACTCGTGGGGTACTCAAAATTTGAGTTTGGTGATAGACGTTCTTCAATGCAACATTTCCTTACAAATGTTGAAGTTATTAGAAGGTTGTAGAAGAAGTATTTATCAACAGTTTATCAATAATTTGTTCTTGTAGGTTTGGTACCCAATCAACAAGAAGAGGAAGACATATCCGCAGCCAAATCTGACATTGATATGGACGATGATCTTTTGGACGAAGTTGAAAAAGTGGAAGAAAAGAAAATTCTAACTTCGGAGCATCTATCAAAAATATACGTTTTCGCTCTAATATGGGGCATGGGAGCCTATCTGGAAACTGAGGATCGTTTGAAGTACGATGCATATATCAAAGAAAGCATGAGCTTCCTGGATCTACCTATCAACGATAGAAAAAATCCAAATGTGAGTAGGAAGTTCACATACTGATTTTCTAGATCAATTCAGCAGTAATTCCAACTTTCAGGCCACTGTTTTTGATTACGTAGTCAACCCCGACGGCGAGTGGGTGCTATGGTCTTCAATGGTAACAAACTATGTATATCCAGAAACAGCAACTCCAGAATTCGCCACCATCCTGATTCCAATACCAGACAATGTAAGAATAAATTACTTGATCGACACAATCGCCAAACAAGAGAAGGCTGTCATGGTAATAGGCGAACAAGGTACTGCAAAAACAGTGATGATGAAGTCCTACATGAAAAAAGCCAATCCTGAAGTCTATTTGAACCGAGCTTTCAATTTCTCCAGCGCTACTACTCCATACCAATTCCAAAAAACTATTGAAAGTTACGTTGAGAAAAGAATGGGCAACACCTTTGGACCAGCTAATGGAAAGAAAATGATTGTATTCATAGACGATATAAATTTACCAGAGATAAACTGTTGGGGTGATCAGATAACCAATGAAATAGTCAGACAAACCATGGACATGGGTGGATTTTACAGTTTGGAGAAACCGGGCGAATTCACCACAATAGTCGATGTTCAATTCGTGGGCGCTATGGGCCAACCTGGCGGTGGCAAGAATGACATACCATCGAGACTGAAGCGTCAATTTTGCATCTTCAATTGCCCCCTACCCACAGACATGTCCATCGATAGGATATTTGGAGTAATTGCCCAAGGACATTATAATGTAAAGAGAGGATTCACATTAGAGATACGAAATCTAATCAAGAAATTGATACCGTTGACGAGGATTTTGTGGAAAAATACAAGACTCAAGCTGTTGCCAACACCGGCCAAGTTTCATTATGTCTTCTCTTTGAGAGATCTATCCAGAATATGGCAAGGAATGGTAAAATTATCTACATTAATCACTTGAGCGATTTGATTTATGATTGATTTCTATTCAGGTTGGTACACTCTCTACTGTTATAGAATCTGAAGGTTGTATGATGGTTCTTTGGAAACATGAATGCACCAGAGTCTTCTCAGATAGGTTCACCATTGAGGAAGACAAGGAATGGTTCAACGACGAGCTGATGAACCTAGTGGAAGAACATCTCGGAGCAGATCTTAGAAAGAAGACGGAGCCGAATCCAGTATTTGTGGATTTTATGAGGTATTCAATATATTTAATTATTAAATTTCAATCTACAATAATAGATCTGTAGAGATGCACCAGAGCCTACTGGGGAAGAAGGTGAAGACGCTGATATGGAACTGCCAAAGGTATATGAGCCTGTCAGTGATGAAAATGAGTTGAGAGAACGCCTGGATATGTTCTTGGCTCAGTTTAATGAAATGGTAAGAGGTTCTGGCATGGATTTGGTATTCTTCCCAGATGCCATGCTGCATTTGGTGAAGATATCCAGAGTCATTAGACATCCAAGAGGAAACGTAATGCTTGTTGGTAGGTTTGATACGAATCATAGAGATCAAAGCAATAAAATGAAATTTATAGGTGTTGGAGGCAGTGGTAAGCAATCATTAACCAAACTTTCATCGTTCATTGCTGGTTACAAGACCTTCCAGATATCTTTGACACGCTCCTACAACATTGCCAACTTTCTGGAAGATCTCAAGGTGCTGTATAGATCATGTGGGTGTCAAGGCAAAGGTACCACTTTCATCTTTACCGATCTGGACATCAAAGAAGAAGGTTTCCTTGAGTATCTCAACAATATACTCTCCTCGGGTGTGATATCGAATCTGTTTACTAAAGACGATCAAGCTGAAATTATACAAGAGCTGACATCTATAATGAAACGTGAGAACCCAAAAAGAACTTTGAATCAAGAAGTGGTCATGGAGTACTTTATGAACAGAACTTGTCAAAATCTGCATGTAGTGTTTTGTTTCTCGCCAGTAAGTTGTAATGACAGCTAGATATGCAAGGAGGAATATATAAATTTCTATTTTGCAGGTAGGAGAAAAATTCCGCAACAGAGCTCTACGATTTCCAGCTTTAATTTCCGGTTGCACGATAGACTGGTTCCAGCCATGGCCAAAAGATGCACTAGTTTCTGTAGCAAGGCATTTTATTACCGACTTTGAAATAGCTTGTACAGAAGCAGTCAAGGAAGAATTAGTCAATGCCTTAGGATCTATACAGGATGTGGTTTCTGTCACTTCAGTGGAGTACTTCCAAAGGTAATCCAACTGTTTGATAATTCTTGGAAGCTATTGAAGTATTTTCTTCTTTACAGATATCGGAGGGCCACGCACGTAACACCAAAATCCTACTTAAATTTCATAGCAGGTTATAAAAGCATCTACACCAACAAGCAAATAGAATTGAGTGAAGGAGCTCTGAGAATGGATACAGGTTTGGAGAAACTTGCAGAAGCCTCATCATCGGTATTGATACTCAAGAAAGAGCTGGCCGTGATGGAAAAGGAGTTAGCAGATGCTTCACAACGGGCCGAGCATGTCCTGACAGAGGTATTGGGAGTTTATTTTTCTTCGTCTACCAGATCAAGTTTAACTAAGCTGTGTTGTTGTAGGTAACAGAGAGAGCAATGCAGGCTGAGATTGTTAAAAACCAAGTGCAGAAAGTGAAGGAGAAAGCTGAGGTTTTGGTGCAGTCAATAGCCAAGGAGAAGGCGTTGGCTGAAGAGAAATTAGAGGCAGCAAAACCAGCGCTTGAAGAGGCTGAATCAGCTTTGAATACTATCAAGCCAGCCCATATAGCTACTGTTCGAAAGTTGGGTAGACCACCGCATCTGATTATGCGGATAATGGATTGCGTTCTCATCTTATTCCAGAGAAAATTACATCCTCTTATCCCTGATACTGCGGCACCCTGTCCGAAACCATCATGGCCAGAATCTCTGAAGGTATGTGAGCTTTTTCCAATTCTTATTGCGCTATATTAAATATTTTCCTTACAAACACTAGGACCGACTTTATTAGGTGGGGCACTGGGAAAAACAAAATAGTAGTAATTCTATTAATAATGGTAATAAATTGTGTAATAATAGGTAAAGCATTTTCGGTTATAGTTTTGGTAAAAAAATATTTATTTCTAATTTCTTAGTGTTCTGATTTGAATTTTCTGAATAATGTTCGATTTAAATGTTGTCATTTTGAACATTTCTTTATCCTGCGAAATAAAATTTCAAAATTTTCGCAAAAAACATGCCCCCCTCTATCCTTTTTAAGGGAAAAGGACTTCAAGGAATTTGAAAAGTTCAATCTTTCAGTACGCGTCTTTCCAATGCATAAAGAGAGCAAACATATTTTTGAATTTTATACCTCCTGCGTTTGAAAAGTCACTCGAAAAAAGTAAAAATAATAAAAACAAAGATACTATGATCATATCACTAAGAAAATTACTCCAAAAAAATAATCATGAGAAGAAAAATAATCAGAAAGTTCTTCTGAAAGAGAATAATATTTTTTTGAACTTAAAAAGTCTACAAGGAAGAAAGTTGTAATATTATAAATTCCTATATATTAATTTAAAAAAATATCAGTGATAATCTTCAAAAATCTGTATAAAATTATGTCATCAGGTTCTAATAATTGGAGAAACTAAATTCAAAGTGAATTGTTGACTATTTTTGAATTTATTAATAGAAAGAATAATGCGCGGCCGCATTCTTGATACAATTGATTAGATTCAATATCCATAAATTATTTTCATTTAGAAGGTCGATACTGTTTATTTTCAATGTGTCATGGCATCAGTGAACTAGAAATTTAAGGTAAGTAAATGAACCAAAAATCCTTAGATTTTGTAGTTTTGCACAGGTATGCTGATTTAGAAAATTATATACTTTTATCCTCCTATCATGTTCTTAAAATTTTCTATTAATTCTACATAAGCTCGCGTCTTATTAACTATCTATCACACTTTTTATTTGTCGGTCAGCAAACCGTACAAGATTTAAAAAAAAACATTATCAAGTCAACATCAAGTAGAGAATATACTGAAATGTAAGATACTTATGGCAATGTTTATTAAAAAGTAAAGAAGGTAAAACCTAACCGCTATAATGTCACTTCCCTTCGATCTTGCCACAAGATTAAAAATATATTCTGGTAGGTACGATCCAATCTTTATCCTGACAGAAATTAAAGGCTATTTATAATACATACAGTTTGACTACCGTACCAACGTTTTTTTTTAAATAAAAGGTGAGTTGACCTAATGTACTCTTAATAATTATTTTTAATTAAGCTGTTTACAGAGAAACCAATTTTTTTATTTTAAAAGGTTACTTAATTGAGAGTGTTCTTAGATATTTTTTTTTTTTGGAGTGGGTTTTTTAATCAAATATATTATATTATAATGAAAGATATTTTTGACAAAAAATTGGATCGACGTTATTAGTTGGTGCACTGAAAAATACAAAATAATATTAATTCTATTGGCGCTGTTACTTTGGAAGTTGTTCAGTTGCTTCACAAGTACACGCACCAATCGAATTAATATTATTTTATATTTTTCAGTGCAACTAATAACGTCGTTCCAATTTTTTGTCAAAGATATTTATTTCACACTTTTGAGTGTAACACGAAAATCGTTGAACGATCACTTGAACAATGAAGATTGTACCTACTTATCCTATTAACATGTATATATATTCTTTGCTTGTAGTTATTATTAAGATCTGAAAACATCGCTGCGGAAATACGCATAAGTATTTTAGATGTTACCGTTTTACCACCGCTGTAACTCGAAAACCGTAACACTAAGGAAAAAAATTTCATTATAAATGTTGCTACAAATAATTAGGTCTTTCATGTAGTAAAGATTTTCAATTTTCGAAAGAAATCGCCCTCTCCACACCGCAAAAATACATATATTTGAGAATTTAACATGCCCCTAACTTGAAAACAGTAACTCTTTTGAAAAAAATTTCAATTCAAACGTTTCCGTTAATTATACCACATTGTATCACCTCAGATTTTCGATTTTCGAGAAAATTTGCAGTCTTAACCACCCGGGGGCGGTTTTCGGAGGGAAGAAGATTTTGAATTTGGAGTTCTTACGAACATGGGACCAATTCTCAAGTCTCCTCTTTCAAATGAATCAAAAATC
This sequence comes from Crioceris asparagi, assembly GCA_958507055.1. Classification (NCBI taxonomy): domain Eukaryota; kingdom Metazoa; phylum Arthropoda; class Insecta; order Coleoptera; family Chrysomelidae; genus Crioceris; species Crioceris asparagi. The sequence continues at coordinate 2,532,759 of OY293830.1, forward strand.
ATCAAAATCGGAGTACGTTTATTACGCGCGCACAAATCAAATAAAAGCAAACAGTCGAAATGTATACCTCCTCCGTTCGGGGTTCGTCGGTCAAAAATGAAGGTAGATATGGCGATTTCTTAGAACTTTCTTGAATATATAGATCAAGAATTTGAAAGCGTAAATTCAATCAATTATATAAAAAGAAAAGTTCCTATATTGCAGAGAATAAAATATGTATTTCTATTTAAGGTAAGAAATTTGTCTTATCGCTTAAATAAATTAATGAACTCTCAGGAAAGGAGTGCAATTAATACTTACCGCATATTTTTTGTAAATGTTACATTTAACTAGATACGTACTCAATATACCAGCAAATATTTTCTTTCTAAATCTTCAAAATTAAAATTGTTGGATTTTAGGAACCCAAAAGGGTCCTCTAACCCAAGGGAACGTGTCCGATTTTTTTGTTTATCTGTTTCAAGTATTAATGTTGATTTTTTCAAATAATCTACATAATCCTGCACCTCAGTTTCCGTCTTTCATAGCTCAGTTTGTTAGATGAGTTACAAATTTTGATATTTTAAAAACTTTATTGTAACTTAATGCCCCTTCCATGAAATTATTTTACGCTGCAATTTATACAACTGAGCTATAGAAGAACGGATCTGATATTTACGATTTGCTATATTACATACAAAAATTTATTTTACGCAATGCTTTCCAGAAAAATGGTACCAACTCTACTAACCCTTCTATTGCTGCCATTAATCTATGCATCTGGAGAACCTTATTGCAACTATTATGAAGAAGACACCAATAACAACAGCAACATCCACTGCCTTGGTACCGATATTCAAATGGCCCTAAGAGAATTTTATTTCCAATACCAAGACATTTTCAATCAACAAAACATTACATTTACCATTGAAAATACTCACATCTACACATTGGACTACTTTCCCAATTTATCCATTGAAGATAAACGTTACTACTTGAAAAATTTGTACATCAGAAACGTTTCACTTGGGCATATTGGTAGAAATGCACTGAGTGAACTGTTCGATTTAACCACATTGGATCTGTCTCACAACTATCTCAAGAACATTATGTTCGCTCAATATCTACCACAGCAACTGTCCAAGTTGATTCTGAGCCATAACAAAATCGTGTACGTTGACAATGTATTCGATCAACTATCACAATTGGACTACCTTGATTTGAGCCATAACCGTATCAATATTATCGACTTGAAAAACATTCATAACATAAAAAATGTGGACTTTAGTTGGAATCGCATCCACAATTTGGTACCATACTCAGAATCGCGTATCGACTACATCGATCTGAGCCACAATCAAATCAACGAGTACAATGAGCCAGACTTGTGTATCAGAATACCTAATCTAAATCTCAGTTACAACAAATTGCGATTGATAAAACTTAAATGCTGCGTAGATAAAAACTATCTTGATCTATCTGGCAATAATAACTTAACTCAGTTCCTGTTGGATGAACAGGTTGATTTATTAATACTGAAGACGACAAAATTGAATATCAACACATTCAATGTCTCATCGAATGGCTTCAATAAAATGTTTGAAAGAACAATTGGAGTGGCAAATGAATTTATACTGCGTAATAGCAACTTTACCTTTTTAAATAATTCCACAATAACAGTGAAGAACCTAGTCCAGCAACCTGTCATCATTGATCTGTCAAATTCCTCCATAATGGATATAGCAGAGTACTACTTTAGTTACATGTCGTTGCGTGTTTTGGATCTGAGTCACAACCGACTACTGAGACTGGGTCATAATATATTTGCAGGTGCTCAAATCGATCACATCGACCTGTCACATTCTCAGATAAGAGATATCAGTGCAAGCACCTTTGCTGGTTTAACATGTGGCTATCTGGACGTGAGTCATAACAGGATTGAGATACTGAAGAATATTTTTCGAGATGTATCAATATCAAAATTGAATCTATCATATAATCCAATTAAGATTTTGAGTAATTTTATATTTTCAAATTCGAAAATGTTATCGCTACTGGATGTATCAAATTGTGTGATTGATGAAATTGAACAGAAAGCTTTTGTAGGTCTGGAAGAATTAAATGTACTCGATTTAAGTTACAATAGATTAAAAATACTTGAAGCTAGAACCTTCAATAATCTATCGATATCAAATATTAATCTCACAGGAAATAAAATAACGATTATTCAAAGTAAAGCCTTCAGTAATTTACCAAAATTGACATTTTTGGATCTATCTTCGCTACAAATTGTTGTACTGGAAGCTTATGCATTCTTCAATCTACCAGCCATCGATACAATTGATATGAGATACAATAACATTAGTAAACTACCTCCGAATATTTTCATGGATATGAATAGTTTGAGGAATCTCTATTTGGAAGGTAATAACGTGACCTTCATGGATCCACTCTCCAATAAACTCAAGATAAGAAATTTAACGATTACAATGAGCGGTAATGTAACAACAAATAAGATATCCAACATGAATATCCTCCAGATGAATATCAAGGATTCCAAGATTGAAACTTTACAAGAGTATTGTTTTCAAGGTATGTATAATTTACGTAGCCTACTTTTCGAACAATCCAGCGTGAAAAACATCGAAGTGGGAGCTCTGAATGATCTGTTTAATTTAAACGAGTTGGACAGTCAGAACTTGTTCAGAAACATTCGTCTTTTACACAAGCATATGTTTAGAGACCTCAAAGCTTTGGAATTACTCAATTTGTCTTCACTGTCCATTGATAATGTGGATAGTTTCAGTTTTGTAGGCCTTGAAAATCTACATGAACTGTACCTGGACCATAATAACTTAACGAGAATAGCAGTTGATACCTTCAAAGGTTTGATAAATTTAAACTTCCTGGACCTGAGTAATAATATGATTGAATTATTGGTAAGGGACTCATTTCAGGATTTAAACAATCTCAAAACATTATTTCTCGACAATAACAACATGAATATAACAGCAGAGATGTTCATCAACCTACCAAACTTGGAATATCTGAACTTGAATAGGAATGGTATCACAGCCCTGCCACCAGATGGTTTCAAAAACTTGAGTAATTTGACAGAACTCCATTTGGAGAATAATTTTATCGATGATCTACCAATCGGTGTCTTTCACTATATGCCCAATTTAAAGTTGCTGAATCTCAGTTACAACCGCATCAAAATTGTCAATATCGGTGCCTTGTCCAATATGAAAAGTTTACAAGTGCTGGATTTCTCCTACAATGATTTGCTCAATTTGGAGCACGTTGGCGTTTTTTATCCATTGGAAAATTTGCAAGCTCTATACTTGGATGGTAACCATTTGAAGCATTTTGAGTTTGAACGATTTTTGAAACAGATGAATCACCTGAATTATATGGGTATATCGTACAATAAATGGCAATGTTTTAATTTATCCACAATCATTGAACATCTGACACAAAATGGCGTTCGTTTTGATCCCATTGTACCAATATATCATTTGGATAATATAGCTGGTGTCGGTTGTATAGATCTCTGTAAGTTCGTTTACTGTTCGCATGAGAATGCTGAAGATACTGTACACTATATATAAATAAAAATAAATATTTTCAAGAATCTCATACTAGTTATTTTATTTATAAAGAAATCATAGGGTATATATAAGTGTTTTGATTCAAATAAGTTATTTGCTCACCTGACAGCACGTAAAATACAATTTCAACAAGTCCTTGCAATACAAAATTATAATATGAATATGGAACAGAACATTGATGAAGTAATGAAAGATAATGATCAAAAAAATCTTAGAGGTGAAGTTTTTTTATCCTCTAGTCTAAAAATCAATGACAATGACATATTGGATGGAGACAAGGAAATTAAGAATACCGAGTCCTCAATTAAAGTTCCGGATAAAACAGAATTGGGACACCATGAAACTGGTTTGGGAACATTTGTAGAAGATTTAGAGAAAATTAATACTGATTTAAAATTAAAGCTTGAACAAGCACGAGCTGCTGCCATTAAGGATAAAGAAGCTATCATTGTTCGATACGCAACAACTGAAAAAAATATGATGGAAGAAAGGAAACTGAAGGAATTAATTGAAAAGAAGCTGAAACAAACCGAAACTGATAATGAATTACTAAGGAAGAAATGCGAAATGGTGATAACAGAAGAGAAAAGTATATCACAAATGTACGAAAAAAAATGCTACGAGTTAAAGAATGTTCAACAAGAACTAGAACATCTCAGATCAAAGCTGTCGGCGTATGAAACTGAATTGAACAAATCTAAAAACATTAATAAAACTAATGATAACGATATTTATGTTGAAGAAATTAAAAAAGTTGCTAGAGAATCCATCGCTGCTTTGAAACAGCAGTTACAAGAGCAACAGGCTGCAGTTATTTTGCTTAAGCATGAAAGAACCATCAAGGAGCAAGAGCTGGTGAACCTCAAAGCTCATTTGAGTAATATCCAAAATGAGCAAGCAACAATGCAGATGGAAAATAAGAATTTGTCGAAGAAATTCTGCGAGATTGAACAGGAGAAACAAGAATTGATAAGTGAGCAGTTAGAAATGGAGAAAAACTTGGCAAATCAACGAGAAGATCTGGAACAGTTGCAAAAGAGGTACGAGGAAGTGAACGTATTAAGAAAGGAGTTACTTATTGAAAAGAAGAAGCTATGTAATGCCAATAAAATAATTTTGAGACTTGAAGAGAATAATAGAAACTTAAATCAAGATATGGAGTGTATGAAACTACGTGAAAAGGAATCACTGCAATATCTGGAGCAAACAACAGAGCGTCATGTTCACCTCCAATCACAAATCAATTTAATGGAAACAAAAATAGAGCAGCTGTCACTGGAGCCTGCATTACTGAAACGTCAAATAAAAGAACAAAGTGATGAAATTATACAGATGTCTAGTAAGCTGTGGAAATTAAGAGTGCAACATGAAAAAAACAATGCGCAATTTAATGAAACAGCTAAATTATGTGAAAGATATAAACAAGAAATCTGCGATATAAGCACTGATAAACTTTTGGTGCAAAAGAAGATTGAAATGATGTCAAAAGAAATGGCTAAGGAAATTGAGAAGCTACAAAACGAATTACAACTTAAGCACAAGGAAGTTTCAGAAACCAGCGAAAGTGCTATTGACTCTGTAATCAATGCTAAAGAGCAAAAGTTAATTGATCAAATTGTCAAGCTGCAGGAAATCAGTGCCAAAAAATCCGAACGGCTTGACCATCTGGAAGAGCACACAAAAGTACTGACAATGGAACTACAAAAGAAAGCAAAAATACTACAAAGTTATATAGTAAAGAGTCAGGAACGATGTCAAATCAATAATACTACTGATGAAGATAAAGCTAAAATAACCAATGTTAAATGTACAATGGCAAAGTCAATGTTGATGAGATCAAAAAGTTATTGGAGCTTAGAAGTGTGCTTGGACATTAACAGGAAAATGCAAAATGCTCTGGAGGATGCCCTGCATGAAAATATTATACTGAAAGAGAGCGTGGATACGTTAGGTGAAGAGATAGCTAGACTGAGTACTCCACAAACTGTATAAGTTATGATCCATTTGGAAATAAACAATTATAATTTTGTGTGTGTCTTTTATAAAAATGTTAAATCCATATGATGAAGCTATTTGTCTCTAAGCAAAAATTTTAAGCATAAAATAGTGATGCTAAACTGAGACCGAGTTTACTTGAAATAAGATAATCAAGTGACTCAAATCTTGACCATTAATCACCTATTGGTCTGCCTCCAGTAGTTCAGGAAATAAAAACAAAATCAACATGAACACGATTAACTATAAAAATTAAAATATGCCCTGCATTTTAGATGATGGCGTCCACAACATTCTTGCTTCAACTACAAAACTATCCCAAAGATATTATCAACAATGAAATGGTGGAACTGTTACAACCCTACTTTGATATGGAGGACTACAACATGGATACAGCAAAAAGAGTTTGTGGCGATGTTGCTGGACTTCTATCGTGGACCAAGGCGATGGCTTTCTTCCACAGTGTCAACAAGGAAGTGCTGCCGTTGAAAGCCAATCTGACGCTCCAGGAGGCAAGACTCAAGGTAAGCAAAAACATGCGCATGCTCATTTGTCTTTCTCTAGGTCTTCTTCAACATTATTTTTCAATCAGGTAGCTATGGAGGACTTAGCAGCTGCCGAACAACAGCTGGAGGAAAGAGAACAATCTTTACGTGACGTCAAAGAGCAATATGACAGTGCAGTGATGGAGAAACAACGACTGACCGATGCAGCAAACTCTTGCTTGAGAAAAATGAACACGGCCACAGCCCTTATCAACGGTCTGGGTGGCGAAAAAGTAAGATGGACACAACAGAGTAAAGAGTTCAAAGCTCAACTGGGTCGACTTGTCGGAGATGCTCTACTAGCTACAGGCTTCCTCTCATACTGTGGACCATACAATCAAGAGTTCAGAGCCAACTTGGTGAAAATATGGATGGAAATACTACAATCTCGCATCATACCGTACACCCATAACCTCAACATTATCAACATGTTGGTGGAGAATGCTACCGTTTCGGAATGGACATTACAGGGTTTACCAAATGATGAGCTATCAGTGCAAAATGCTCTTATTGTAACGAAGTCCAGATCGTATCCATTGCTGATTGATCCGCAGAATCAGGGTAAAATGTGGATCAAAAATAAGGAGGCTAATAACAATCTTCAAATAACATCGCTGAATCACAAGTACTTCAGGACACATTTGGAGGACTGCTTATCTTTAGGTAGGTGAGACTGGAATAAAATCAAAGTATCTACAAAACACAAGAAAATTTCTTATCTAGGAAAGCCTTTGCTGCTTGAAGATATTGATGTTGAATTGGACCCAGTGCTGGATAATGTTTTGGAGAAGAATTTCATCAAATCTGGTACAATAGAAAAGGTAATTGTGGGCGACAAGGAATGTGATGTTCTCAAAGGTTTCATGCTCTACATCACAACAAAACTACCAAATCCTCCATACTCGCCAGAAATTAGCGCCAAGACATCCATCATAGATTTTACTGTAACTATGTTAGGTGAGTGCAAACATAAAGGATGGGTCAAATTAAGGTTTCAAAATTTTTTATAATTTTTAAACTTTAATGCTTTGTTTAATTACCAAAATGTTATAAATATATATTACCTGAATTGTAAAAAGTTTTGTCGGTATTTCCCCGATAGTTTAGTAAAGGAAAAACCGAATAAGTGCAACCAGAGTTCCCTTGCAACGATATTAAATGAAAAAAGAAAAAACTATACAAGCAACAAAAAAGTTCCATTTGGTTCGCAGTATAGACCAATTCATTGATGTCATTTTCTGCAGGTTTGGAGGACCAGCTTTTGGGCCGTGTAATACTGATGGAGAAATCCGATCTGGAAGCTGAACGTGTCGCCCTATTTGAGTCGGTAATGCAAAACCAGCGACGAATGAAAGAGCTGGAAACGAATCTGCTGAGTCGTCTCAACTCCACACAAGGCTCCTTGGTGGATGACGAGGAGTTGATTAATGTTTTGCAAGTGACAAAGACAACAGCCGAAGAAGTAACACAAAAGTTGTCAGTTTCAGTGCATACAGAGAAAAAGATCAATTTGGCTAGAGAAGAGTTTCGAGCTGTAGCCGCGAGAGGTTCCATTTTGTATTTCCTTATAGTTGAAATGAGCAATGTCAACATTATGTATCAAAATTCGTTGAAGCAGTTTCTGAATCTCTTCGATAGCTCAATCACCAAATCGGAGAAGAGTACAAATACTACGGAGAGGATTGAAATCATCCTCAAATGCCTGACACATGAGGTAAGAACCTTATGGATAGGGCAAATACACAGTTTAAGATGTTCCTGAACCTATCCGGAACCCGTGATTTCGTGTAGTTTCGAGAAACAGCATTGATTAACTAGGTCAATAAACCTGGTTCATGGCCACTCAACTACTTCATTTCTCCCATAGGTATGGATCTTCACCCAGCGAAGCTTGTACGAAAGACACAAATCCTTGTTTACTTTGATGATGGCCATGAAAATAGACCTACACAAAGGCTTGATCACACATGAAGAATTCATGGCCTTCATAAAAGGTGGCGCTTCATTAGATCTCAATGCAGTAACCCCAAAACCTTTTAAATGGATACTGGATATAACATGGTTGAACTTGGTTGAGATCAATAAGTTGTCAACATTCTCAGAAATACTAAACAAGGTGGGAACAGGTTCAATATAACTAAACATTAATTTGTATTAGATGTATAATTTTACAGATAGAGACAAATGAAAGGGAATGGAGAGTCTGGTATGAGAAGGAAAAACCAGAAGAAGAAGATATACCATGTGGCTATCAGAAAAAGTTGGACGTCTTCAAGAAATTACTTCTGATAAGATCGTGGAGTCCAGATAGAACGCTTTCGCAAGCTAGAAAATACATCATGGGTAAGTAATTACGAAACTAATAAAGCCAGGCTACACAGATTTTGAAATACTACAATGTTCATTTCTCTTCTTCTCTATGAACATAAATAACACAATAGCAACAGGAAAAAGATGAACATTGATTATGAAAGTGGATTCTTTTCATTATTTTAGATTCATTGGGCAACGAATACGGTGAACCCAGCATCTTGGATCTTGAAGTCACTTGGATGGAATCTGAAGCCAGAACACCCTTGATCTGCATCCTTTCCATCGGTTCAGATCCATCTCCACAGATATCAGCAGTAGCAAAAGCAAAAGACATTCGTAAGGAAACAAAATATGATTCACTCAAATCGATTCAAACATTCTTAACTTTGATGTTATTTTAGCCATCAAAGCAGTCTCAATGGGTCAAGGTCAGGAAGTGGTCGCAAGAGATATGATTGAATACTCAATGAAGAATGGGGGATGGGTTCTACTTCAAAACATTCATCTTTCACTACCATTTGCCACCGAATTGATGACAATGATTGTCGACACTGAACAAATAAATGAGTCATTCCGGATATGGCTGACGACAGAGGTGCATGAGCAATTCCCCATTGGTCTGCTCCAGATGGCGATCAAGTTCACCAATGAACCGCCACAAGGAATCAGAGCCAGCATGAAGAGAACCTACCAGAACATTACGCAAGATTACTTGGATTATTCGTCGCAACCGCAATGGCCACCATTGCTCTATGCTGTTGCCTTTTTGCACACTATTGTACAGGAGAGGAGAAAGTTTGGACCTTTGGGTAAGTGAAGTGACCTATGAGAAGTCACCAAGACAGTATTAAATCTGTTCAAATTCCAGGTTGGAATGTCCCGTACGAATTCAATCAAGCCGATTTTGCGGCAAGCGTTCAATTCATCCAAAATCATCTCGATGATATGGATCCAAAGAAGGGTGTATCATGGCCGACAGTTTGTTATATGTTGGGTGAAGTTCAGTATGGTGGACGGGTTACTGATGATTTTGATAAGCGTTTATTAACAACTTTCACACAGGTATAAGAGGGTGAATCAAGATATAGATACTGTCATCAGTTTGTTGTTGATTAATTATTACGAATTTCCTTAAGGTTTGGTTCTGTGATGTTTTACTGCGTCCTGGATTCGAGTTCTACAAAAACTACAAAGTACCACAAACCAGAAATCTCCAAGGTTATGTTGATTACATAAACAGTCTTTCAGCCACTGATAGTCCTGAAGTATTTGGTTTACATGCTAATGCTGACATAACCTATCAAATTAATACAGCTAAAGGTTGATTATTAAAACTAGGCTTTATGTCGAAACAAGGTTAAAATGGTCATTTTTTGATTCTTAGGTATTCTCGATACCATCCTCAATGTTCAACCAAAAGAGGGAGGCGGTGGAGGGGGAGAAACTCGTGAAAGTGTCGTCTACTGTCTAGCCGAAGATATGCTTGACAAATTACCCAAACAGTACAACAGTTTTGAAGTCAAGGAGGCACTTCAAAGAATGGGACCACTGCTACCGATGAATATCTTTCTAAGGCAGGAAGTTGATCGCATTCAAAGGGTTATCAAAGAAGTACGTCGTAGTAGTACCTACTGTTGCATTAGAAAGTGGATTCTTTTTGCAACATATTTGTTGAAAATTTAATTTTTGAGTGACGGCGTAAAGACTTAATATAATTATTATAGCAATTGGCGCATACGTATGTTGCTATTGTCAGATATTCGCCCCATCTGCAAACTTCCAGATTCAATGACATTATATTTCTATACTAATTTCAAGGTGCAATCTACGTTGACAGATTTGAAGTTGGCCATCGATGGTACAATCGTGATGAGTCAAGGGCTTCGAACCGCTTTGGATGCCATGTACGATGCAAGGATACCGGATAAGTGGCAAAAGGTATAAATACGAGTAGGTATCACAGCTGTACCCCATTCCAAAATAAGAGAGAGTAATGTATGTATCTCTCATTTGAAATAGAGTATAGTAGGTTTTTTCTTCTATCGATTATGAGATAATCAGTAAGTAAGCTTAATAAAACTTGAAAAAGGCGTTTTTTGATTCCCGATATTTCATAAAATCTTTTTTCATATACCTATTACTTAAATGATCCCATTTTAGATATCTTGGGAATCGGCAACGTTAGGTTTCTGGTACACTGAGCTGTTGGAACGCGATGCTCAGTTCAGAACATGGTGCCAACACGGTAGACCGAGTGTCTATTGGATGACTGGGTTTTTCAATCCGCAAGGCTTTCTAACAGCTATGAGACAAGTAAGTGATATTTATTCAGGAAATAGTCGTATAAAGTATACAATATACAACCAAGCCCTCCATTTCAGGATGTCACCAGGGCACACAAAGGATGGGCGCTGGACTCGGTTGTCTTGCAGAACCTGATAACACGCTACAACAAAGAGGACTTGAAAGAGGGTCCCGCTGAAGGTGTCTACGTGCACGGCCTCTTCCTTGAAGGTGCCGGCCTGGATCGCCGCACTGGAAAATTGATCGAAAGCAAGCCCAAAGTACTGTACGAGCAAATGCCGGTTATCTACATTTATGCAATCAATACGACAGCTGGCAAAGACCCTAAATTGTACGAGTGTCCGATCTACAGGAAGCCACAAAGGACTGATCAGAAATACGTTGGTTCTATAGATTTCGAGACGGATCACAATCCGCGACATTGGACTCTGAGAGGAGTCGCACTTTTATGTGATATTAAGTAGGATGTTGTTGAAGAGAGTATATATTATATTGTTATTGTATTATATTATTTAATTGATTATAATAGTTTCTTAGCATACTTGTCTTTGTTTTTTAATGACAAACGGATCTAATCAGAACAAAATATATAAAATAGGTACTTACTCACCAGATCTCGAGGAATTGAGGATCATGATCACTTTTAACAAAGAATAAATTCGACATTAATCAATCTTGATCTAACAAACTAACAAAGAACTGCACAAGCACTAGCACTAGGTATATATTCTCTGACTAGCACACTGGATGAATTGTAGACAATTTTTTGTAGACCTTCAAATTCTTATCATCAGCTGTGTCGCATGTGTTTTGTTTTCAAATGTTATGTCAAATGCAATTCCAATGACACATATATAGAAATCTTTTTTATCATAATAATATGATAATCAATTATATTGTCGTTATCTGGAGAGAATATTGATAAAAAGCAATATTTAAATTATATATTATAAGCTAATCATTTTATTATAAATAATGTGCCGTGGCGTGTTAAAGTTCAAATAAATTCACTAGAAACTGCTGACATCTATAGTCAAAGTTTGAAATTACATTACTATTTTACGAGGGGAGTATAATATGTTTCATAAAATATTTTTAGGATTGGTTGGAACATGGTTTCGAAATAATTTGAAAATGTATAAGCTATAGAGCAAAAAATGAATTCTTATTGAATTGTTCTTCTAGCTAATAAACATTTTATTGTCTGTGACTGGTATATTGAAAAAAGATCAAATTTTATAGTTTCAAAAATAGTCTAAATATTCTTTTTTTGGACTTGCATATTTTTCTCAAAGATAATTTTGTTGGCCTCAACCCACTGTTGAATTAGCATAATTTCGATTGGTTGAAATATGATCTGATGTTTAAGCCAATCAATCAAAACATCTACTTCCGTTTTGTCTGGAATGATGACATCAGAACTTAGGAACTTCTTACTTTGCCGAGGGTTGTTTTTAACAATATCCACTTAAATACCAGAAATATACGTTGTTCAGATCATTTCCTGGTATCATATGATTTTTATGATCCTAGAAGATTTGTTGTCTTCGTAAAAAGTAGGTAAATAATTTATTGGAGATTACTGCCAGTAGAAAATGAATAAAAGTGGTCCTAAAGTACGCTTCTCGAACTCTTACAAGAAACATTCTGGAATGCAAGATCATCAAAATATCTAACATTTTAAGAAGCTCATCTATTTTTTTGACCGACTTCCCAAACGAAGGAGCTGTAATTCGGCTGTGTGCTTTTTTTAAGTTTGTTTGAATAATAAACGTGTTCCGATTTCGATTACTTTTTTTTCATTTGAAAGTGTCTAGAAATGGTACTCAAAAATAAATCCAGCGTTTCCTCTATTTTTTCGAAAATCTGAGACGGCAAAATTAAAGAACAGACCTTACCCGGCAATGTTTAATTGGACATTTTTTAATAAATTTGATGGTGCCTGAGTTACAGCATTAGTAAAGTCTGAAATTACCGCTATATTTTGAAATCTCTCAATATAAACGCGATTTAGATGATTAATGATACACCAAAAAATGTGAAATAATTTTATTTTCAAAAACTAGCACCGACTTTATTAGTTTGTACACCAAAACATACAAAATTACTGTAATATAATAACTTATAATTATTGTAAAATGACCTAATAGCATATTTCAGTTTCACTAAAACCAAGAAATGCAAAAACATACAGTAGTTTTTGGTATACCTTTTTCTTTTGGAAAATCGGTCAAAACATGAACAAACAAATATAAGCATTTTGACATTCTGTTTTGGTAGCAATATTATACGTCAGAAATACAAAACTCGTTAGATTAAAAAGAATTTTAATGTTACTTGTTTGGAACAATTCAATTTATAAGATTATGTATATATAACAGACAATACACTCAAATACATGGAGACAACTATACAAGAAGTTTTTTTTCTCAGCCAAAATCATAAGAGTGCTAAAAATAAAACAACGAGGCTCAAGTCCCGAGACAAGAGACAAAATAATTAGTTGGTTGTTTTTTCATCAAACTGCTTTCTATTCATTCTTTTTTTATATTTATATATCTTACGACTTGTACTGTATTTTTTCTTTCTGTTCATTTTCATCATCAGAAATTTATTCTTATCATATTGAGGGGTAGGGGAACTAAATATATATTATATAAATTACAAAATTGTAAATAAAGCGACTGTGTATAAAATTGTTGACAGTTGTCATATTTAAAACATTTAATAGAAAATAAGAAATGGGAGAGATGGGGAGGAAAATTAACACTAATAAATTGCACCGTTTTAAATATGACAAACGTAATATAATATATATATATTATATATTATTTTTTTTCTAAAATAACTTAAATTAAAGCAACAGAACAGAAACATTTAACTGTGTTATTTTTTTCTTCTATATATATCACAAGATATTTGTAGCTTCTATAATATTTGGGAGAGATATTGACGAAACAAAAAAAATATATCAATAATAATTACGTCAAGCGTTCGGCACCCCCACCCAGCTTTTCCTTTTTTTAAGTGTATATTTTCATTTGGGTCTCGATCGATTTTTAAAAGGGAAAAGCAAATTCATTAAAGAAAAAAACAACAACAAATCATTACTACACAAGTGCAAATAATTTATTTTTATTATATGTATAATACGGAATATAAAACGCAATATAATAAATAACACCAATAATTATATACGCAAAAATATATTCAACATTTAAAAATAATATTACATCGAAAAAATTGTTACTCGTTTTTTTTGTACACATCCTATATAATAATAATATTATTATTATTTCCTATAAAAAATTACAAATGAAAATATACACTATAAATATAGATATATAGAAATGCCTTATTCAAGTTTCTCTATATATTTATTAGTTATTTTTTATTCATTTATTTCCTTTCTAAATCTAAAATATAAAACCAATATAATACAAATACAAGGTCACAATAACCAAGAGCAGGAAGAGGGGGGGCGGGCGGCAAATTGTGGTAAGGATAGTCAATTGTGTCAAATGTTTTAAAATCAAGGCTTGCCGGGATTGATCAGGCAACAGAGTCCTCTCTTGACATGGAAGCTACGTAAGAATTTTTCTTTTGTGATAATGTTTCAACAAAATCTTCGACCAAATACAAAAAAGAAATAATCAAACAACATAAAAAAACGATTATTATAGTACGTCCACCTTTTCAGGGCTAGGGACAAGACAAGTTTTTGTCTCTCCCCAAACATGCAAAGGTTATGGTACTTACGATGACATTTTTTTATGAAATATGTTAATTGACTGTTTCTTATATATTCGTAAAGGCCGTAGAACTTGCAGTTTGTTATCAATACTGTTTGGTTCCAAAATCAAGTTTATACTGATTTCTAATTTTAGTCGAAGGTTGAAATCACATGAAAGAAATTTGCTATGAAATTGTCAGATTATTTGAATAAACTACTATAAATGCAAAGAAATGCGGTAATTAGTGAATTTATGGGGGGGATTTAGAGAAAATAACATGTGATTTGAGGAACCAAAAAGTGAAGATAATTTGATAAAAATCGGATTGAAATAATAAAAAAGAAAATAATAATAAGAAATATGTAATTGACAGAGAAGAAATTTGAAAAATTATAGATAAAATACTAAAAAAAAAGGAATAAAGACCATTTGATGTTAAGTCTTTAAATGGCTGTTTTAATGCCAAATATAGTTTTTTTATATTTTTTATGGACTTCTTAATGTAGCTTTTTGCAAAAGAGGACATTTAGCAGTTTTGATATTCTTAAAACAAAAATTGGAAAAATATAGGATCAACAAACACTTGACGTGGCGGCGCTGCATGTATTGTATGAGGCATTTAACAACAAAAAAATGGGAGGAGACAAAAAGGGGAGATCTAGGGGTAAGGAGAGAAAAATACATCGAAAAATATACACCTGCCGAGAGAAAATTGTTGTATATAAATTATTAAAATTATTTAAATATTTGTTTTATGCAAATTTTACATCATGAAGAACATAAAAAAATATAATTGGAGAAGATAAGAGCCATATTATTATTAATTATATAAACACTAAATTTTGTTGTTGTGATAGTGTTCGATATATTTTTTTATACTACTACTAAGTATCATCGGACATAAACGAATTCTGTGACTTCAATTCTTCCAGTTCTTTAATTTGCTGACGTAAGAATAATATTCTGAAAGCATAAGAGAGAAAACAAATACAATTTCAATCAATCAGTGGAGGGAAGTAATTATTATTGTATTATTTGTAGTTATGATTAACTTTAAACGTCACATTGACATATTAGGAACAAGCTGATTTGCCACGAGTTCAAGTTAAAATTACTCAAGTCAATGAACTTTTCATTTATAAATGTATGAAAATTGTTTAGCAAAAAAACTTGATATTATTAATTTCACTAAAACTTTGATTTATAAAATGTAATAAAACACCGAGTGAGACAGAAAAAAAAACAACAACTTACCTCTGTTCTTGTAATGTTGCTTGAATTTCAGTTAAACGTACTATCGATCTGGCAGATTTCAGTTCAGCTGAAACTTTTGAACATTGTATACTACCCATAATATGTGCCTCCTCCGCTAATTTTTGAGCCTAGAAGAAGAAAAAGATATAATTCTTTCTTTTGAAGTATCAAAATTTTACATTTTCAAATTAAATTGTCTCAGTTACAATTACATCAGATTTGAAAAACTTATATTGTCAGAGCATGAAAATCACAGCGAAAAAGGTGCCCCCCCTTGTCATTTTAAAATTTTTGAGGGGGTGTTCATAACTCAGACGGGGTGCATGGAAGGGGTAATATTTTCATACATTAAATTGCCAAACTGAGTAAAGAAATCGACCTGTTTCAGGTTTTTATTAATATTTAATTAACTCCATACACACTGGAAAAAAATACGACATTTTTCAAGAACCACAAGATACGGTAAACCAGTACAAGAAAACTATTTTGTGGAATATACAGGGCATTCCATTAAAAAATAATCATGCGAATAGTTTAAAAAATGTGCCTCCCAAATAAATAAAAAATACACTGGTGCAAATACCAACCTGTTTCTCTATAATTTCAGCTGGCCAACCTCTAACTGGATTAACTAGATCATCTCTATAGTGATTAGCTAGTGACGGTGTTATTGTGGGTCCTTGTGGTCGTAACGCTTGCAATGAACTAGATACACCTTGGAGAGTTGATAAACTTCCTGGTGGGCTACTAACAGGTACAGCTACAGCTGCATCAAATAAATAACGTAAAATTTTCAAAATATAAAAAAGTATGTATGCAAAAATTGAAGACATTACAAGAATGGGAATTGAGAAAATATAATATAGGTAGCTTATTTTTAAAAGACATTTCTGTGTTTACAGGTTTATAAAAAAACATATGAATGGATTGAATGTCTTGACATTCTAAAATTATTATACTTCATTCTCATTGAAGAATTTGGTATAGTACTGGATGCATCCAGAATCCAGACAACAATGGGTGCGTTCAGACAAAGGTTTCAATGTCATTTGCAGATAATGAATGAACTTGTGTGTTTAAAAGCTTGCGTCTGCAGTCGACTGTAGCAGGCAATAGTTCGTCCTAAGAATCAAACTCAAACATAATCGAAACGAGGGAATGATATACAAACAAAAGGGCTAGAATAAGAATCGGTACAAATTCCTATGAGAAGCGCGTGGCTAAGGACTATTATTATACTGCTACTTTCGAAAGACAATTGGAAACCAGAATTTTCATAGGGCAGCTTTCCTGGAAGGAAATGTTTCAAGGTTTATCAGAATCCATACATAAACAGTAAGTTCATAGACATCTGAACACGTTACTTTAGTAATAATTTTTTTCGTTCATTTTAATTCTATAAAACTTCTTCGACGATGATAGAGGCTAGAACTCTACTGAACTTTACACAGACGATCTCTGCTCATCGTCTAGAACCCTCGTGTAAACCAGAACTCGTTCTAGCATCTTCTTCTGCTAGTTTCTGTCACTATCAAAATATTAAATGCAGTTAAATGAAACCGAAGGCTTTTATGACCATTGTAGTATTTTAGTATTTATTCATATCTTTGTTAGTAGAAAAAAAATTAATGTTCCAACTTCATCTGGACTCCAAAAAAATGGTGGACTTTTATCACTGGATCTGAGTAGAGCATTTGATACAGTGGATCATAAAATTTTGTTGAATATTATGTATCATATGGGTATTAGGGGATTGGTTTGCAAATGGTTTTAGAATTATTCATCCAATAGAAAACAGTTTGTATGCATCGGAGAACTATCAGGTTCAGAGAAAACGTATTATATGGTGTACCACAAGGTTCTACCCTAGGACCAGTTCTATTTCCTATGTATATAAATTCATTTATAAGTTTGAAATTGAATGGAAAATTAAATTTGTTTGCTGATGATGCTTCTATAGTATATAGTGGAAGTAATTTACAAGAAATAAAAATTAGTATTATGCATGATATCAGTAAAATTTCAAATTGGTTAAAATGTCGCAAGTAACACTAAATTATGAACAATCATCTTTCACTTTTATAGTCAGGAAAAATATATCTACAGATTTAAAAAATCAAATTAGATTCAATAATGACAATATCAAATACTCTTCCACTGTAAAGTTTCTTGGATTATTCATAGATGAAAATATAACATGGTCCAAACACATTGAATTTCAGTTTGGGGCTCAGCAACAAAATCATTACTGAAACCATTGAGAATACTTCAAAATAAAATTATGCATATTCAATATTGAATTACAAAGAATCCACAGTTAATTTATGTAAACCCAGAAAATTATTTGATATTTATTCATTATATAAAATTAATAACTTGTATATCCATTCATCTGGTCATAAATAATTTAAAACATTCAAATTTAGTTTTTAGATTTAATTGTGGTCAACACAATTATTTAACTAGATGTTCCAATAATCTTGTAAAAAATAATATAAAATTAAAACAATTGAGAAACAAAAATTGTGAAAAAATATTTATTATAATAAATATTTTTTAAATAGCTTTTTTTATTACATTACTGATTTCATTGTCTATTCCAATACTTGTGTTTATTTTTTATTTTTTGGGAAATAAATCGTTATTATTATTATTAAAACTAACCAGAACCTAAGAACGATTCCTGTTTGATTTTTTGGTTTCACTATAATGAGACGCTACCTTCTGGTCGTTAGCGTCTTATTTTTTTTAAAATGCGTTTTTCGTTATTTAACTCAGCAGAACTATTGATAAAAATAAAATAATACTTAGGAGAAAATTCTAAAAGAGATACTCTTGAGGGGTCACGTCACCAGTGGACACGTCCAGACTGGTAGAACAGGAAGTCAACAAAGGTAAGGAATAATAATAATAGCGAGATTGACCCTAACGGAAAAAATAAATTAATTAAAATAGCTCACCCTTTGTACAATCGGGTGTTTCAGAATGCGTGGGCGTCGGTGGGCCCTCAACCAAAACACCAGAATGGCTGTTATTGGTATCGACACTGAGGGCGGAATGCACTGAGGTGGAGGAACAGCTATCCCCTAAAGGTCTAGTAGACATGCCCTTGCTGCCATCCATGCCATCCCCACCAAGTAGCCTCGAAGAAGAAGAAGAAGAAGAAGAACAAGGTGGACCTGGAGCATTACTCAAAGGTGTCGATCCACTAGTATTGTCTTGTGGTGAAGCTTCAGGTAGCATTATGGATCCACTACCAGGTGGTAGAGACGATAACGCCGCCGTCGTCGACGACGATGACGTCGTCGATCGCTGTGACTGTGTTGGCATATGCTGGATAATGGGGTGCGATACCAGTCGCGGTAGAGCATTGGCCAAAAGTACTGGACCCACAATGGAGGATTGTTGTGTAGATTCAGTGCTGGTCATTATTTGTTGTGTTGTTGTTTGATGGTGTTGATTATGATGTTGTTGTAATGTAGAACCGTTGTTGCCATATGATACTTCCGATGTGGGTGTACTGTCACCTGGTGAGATGTCCATGTCCTATATTATATCACACACAGAAAGAATAGCAACCTTGAGAAATACAGTATTATGTGATGAATAATAATAATAATAATAAATGTAATGTTACTCTTATATCCAGATCATAGTAATTATAGAGTTATACAATATTTTATGATATCCATGTGAAAAGAGAAGACAGCTGTGGCCTTTTTCATTAAAACATTGTTTTCACGAGAGGCAGCCTATGTAACTATTTATGTCGAACGAAACTTATAAATGTTACGAGATTTATTTTATAACCGGGATTCAAAAAGAGCATGAAATAATGAAAAACATGATTTTCATATGCAGGATTGAGCACCCTTGTATATTTATCAGAATTGTTAATTGCTGTTTTTGACTGACGAACCCCGAATGGAGGAGGTATACAAATCGACTGTCTCGTTTTTTTTTTTTGGTTTTTTAGAGTTAGGGTTAAATCTAAAATAATTATGCTATTTCCGCAGCGATGTTCCAAGATCTCTACGTAACAAGTACAAGCAAAGAATATACGTGGGTAATAGGATAAGTACTATCTTCTTGGAGGCTTGAGAAATGGTCCCATATTCATAAAAACGTAAATCCGAAATCTCTTTCCTTCCGAAAACCGTCCTCGAAGAGGATGGAAAAATTTTAATTTTTAAATTGAACATTTTTTCCAAAATAGTAACGGTTTTCGAGTTAGAGGCATGGTAAATTCTCAAATATGTGTATTTTTGCTATGTGGAGATGGCGATTTTTTTCGAAAATTGAACATCTGTGGGTACTATATGAAAGACCTAATTATTTGTAACAACATTTATAATGAACATTTTTTCCTTAGAGTTACGGTTTTCGAGTTACAGCGTTAAAAAATATTTTTCTAGATCGTGATTCGAATTATTTCAAAAATTCGTTGTTTAGAAAACGACCAACAATGCTGGAAGTATTAAAGGACTCTATTAGTGACAAAATGGCTGCAATCCAACCAGAAATACAGAATAATATCTTGTATTATTTGGAGGAACTGAGGGCGATTTCAAAATGGACGACATATGACATATCAACCATTCAACAATTCAGTAGCTCTGAAGACTAAGGAAAGATCGCACGGACCATAAAAGATATTTCTGTGACGGGAAAAAAGTGAGTACTTTTTTTCCAGGTAGATATATATATATATATATATATATATATATATATATATATATATATATATATATACACATAAATAAATCAAATCACAGAATTAAATTGACAGAGATCTAAATAAAGGTTTCTTTAGCAACGCATGTCTAACTGTCGCCTACCACTTTAAAATTTCACTTCGATAATTTTCTGAATATATTGTGATATTTTTTCAATATTAAATCATCTTTTTTCCCGCCACAAAGAAGAATTGTATATTATACACGGGAAGAACATTAGATTTTAGCTCTCGATTTCTCGAACAACACCTAGAGCTAAAAATCTAATACTTTTTCCTTTGTATTAGAAATAACTATTTTTTATATCTGGATAACGTAACAATATTATTTGTTTTAATTTAACAAGGCGATTAATAATGTAGGTTGAAAAGAGTGAACCCTAAAAATATATGAGCAATACAAATTAACTTACTTAAAATATATAAAATTTAATGCGTCAAATTGACGAAAAAGAAACGCAACTATCATACCTGATAAAGAATAAAATGCAATGCAAGCAAATTATTAAGTTGTCAATTTTGATTTCTCGAATGATTCAACATATAACTACCTACCTACATTTTAGTATGATTCAGTAATGTTCATAAACAATATCACAATACAATTGGCAGCATTGGTGATAACTTTATTTTCTCATAACTAAAGTATTTGTATCCAAGGTGACTCAAAGAGAAACTTTTGAGTAAGCATATTTTCACTATTTTAGAATTATATTTTGTTAGATAGTATTCAAGTCTCATTCAAGATTGTTACATTGGTTGGTTGATCCATAGCCATTTGTTTATATTGTAAGTAAATTAGTTAGATTTAACATTTTTTTATTTGTATGTTGCAAAGAAATGAATTTGAAAAGTTGAGGAATTCATTAAAAGAGCACAATTGCTACAATGTCTGACGCGTTTTCAGGGAAGATAAAATGAATTCTAATTTCATTATACTGAGTATAATTTGTTTTTAATCTGAATAGTTTTCAAGGAAATATAAGAAGTTTCAAGGCCATTTCCACCAAAAATGGATGAAATTCCACAGATAAAAACTGTTTTTGAAACTTTAAAATTTCATTTATATAACGCTAAGTTTTTATGGCAGAACCACATTTCGAATAATGACTATTGGCAATACAAATACTCTTGTGCGCTGACCAATATGGCCGTCAATGTGAAAAAGAAAGCGTGATTTCACGCTTTTGAGTGTGTCAAGAAAATCGTTGAATGTTCACCATTATCCATGTATGCTTTGCTTTTATTTGCTATTAATCAGATATCTAAGAACATCGTAGCGGAAATACGCATATTATAAACTTTATCACTCTTTTAACTTGAAAAACGTAAAACTAAATATAGAAAAAATGTTCAATATAAATGTTGCTACAAATAATCTAGTCATTAATTTTCCATTCTCAGAGTTTCAATTATCGAAAGAAATTACCTCTTCCGCACAGCGAAAATACACATATTTCAAATTTTAACATCGCAGAAACTCTTAAACCGTATCTCTTTTGAAAAAATGTTCAATTTAAAGGTTTCCGGATATTTTGGTATCTTTAATTCTGCCATCTCGGATTTTCGATAAGATTTGCCCCCTCCACCCCCTTCGGATGCGATTTTCGGAGGGAAGGAGATTTCGGATTTGCGTTTTTATGAAAATGAAACCATTTCTCAAGTCTCCTCTTTCAAATAAATCAAAAATCATCATAATCGGAGTACGTTTACTATATAAAACGCGCGCACGAACAAAAAAAGCAGACTATCGAATTGTATACGTCATTCGTTCGGGGTTTGTCGGTCAAAAATGGATGAATGATTTCTTCCATTCAAAAGTGCCTAACTAAAGAGGTAAATTTGTGATTTTTATTAATGAATCCTACAGTTGTTGGATTCAAGATATAAAGCAACGCGTCTACATCATCATTTAGAGACTTTTTGAGAAATTTTCTTTTAGATCATTCCAGAACATTGGCTTAAACATTGCTATTTGTCAAATATTTCGAAAGATGAATCTAACGAAGATATCATTAAATATTAAAATAGGTAATCAGCTAATCTATTCTTACAATATATTGTAACGATTTACTTAAAGACTAGAATTTAATAATTTCAACAGATATTTTTCAACTCACAACGCTATGTGTGGCCTGTACATTGTCTTCAACATGTTTCCTCGAAGATGACGATCTCGATTCCTTCGAAGGGGGCACATCACTATCATCCCGGCTACTGCCACTGCTCCAGTGTCGACTGCTGCTCGCACTTTCACGTGGATGATGATCTTTGCTACTACTGCTGCCACCTCCACCACCACCGCCGCCACTGTTGCTGTTATTTGCCACTCGTGAATTGGAATGTTTATCATGTCCTCCTACACACCACCACATTCTTATTATAATTATTCACTGTGTAAGTATAACAAATCCATTGCCCAGTCGGGTTTCATCACCTTGTAGAAAATTCTTTACGAAAAATGGGATCACTGGTAGCTGATAATATACAATAAAGTACAATTATTTTCAAGTAAAAAAAAAAACAATTATCCACGATGGATCGAGGTGGTCCTGTTGCCTGGCCATCTAGATCACCCGATCACAATCCCCTTGATTTTTATTTATATAGGTAGTCTGACGCCATAACTTGGTTACCATATTAAATTAAGACTACCAGTGACCCTCCTCCCCCTAAAGGTAAGAGGAATACCTTCTGGAAAATTATGCAAGGTAAACCTTTTCTGTGACCGATGGTATTTAAAAAAATGTAAAGAAAAGATACTTACGCATACCAGAGGAGCGGCTAGAGCTGCTATAATTTCTATCCGAATCTCTGTCACGGTCACGACCACCACGAAAACGATCACGTTCCCTTTCGACCCATTCCCTCGGCTTCTCCCATTGTGACACTTCAGTTTTACAATTGTAATAATACTTTTTGCCCGACGAACTGACATGCTCAGACCAATCTCCTACTCTATTTACCCTCTCCCTATCGTCCCGCTGCAAAAAAAACAATATAATAATTAGAAAATTTAAAAAATAGGGAAAAAGACAAAATACAGCGAAGTTAGTACATAATTTTTAGCTTTCTTGTTACTTTCTTATTGTCCTTAATGGAAAGCCTTCTATCGAGAAAAGATATCAACTAGAACAGATAAGTCCGAAACACACCAAAAATGTTATTATAAAATAAGAGATATTTCTCAGGTTATAATGTATTTCTTGTATACTCCCTAATAATCTTTTCATTCTACCAGTATTACTAGTCTTGTTCTTTACCCATTTTTTTTAGTAGTCCCACAGCCAGAAATCTGTAGTATTAAGATGAGGCGATCATGAATTTACGTCTTCTTATAAAGCTCTTGAATATCAGCAGTCAGTTGATAAAAAGAACTATTACTTTAAGAGTTTGACGTCTGACAGCAACGACTGCACAATTATCGGCACTCGTGTTGCTTTTGAAAGTTGCTTAAACGTGCGGAGTGAGGTTTAGAGTGAAACTAAACTTCATGTATCAAATGTTCAACCTGAGCAACGTTGATTTCTTGACAGAATCTTTGAGAAATTCTTTTGAATCTATCCGTACATTATTTGCTATTTCTTGCAAATTGTTTTACCTATTGAAATGGACATTACACCTTGTAATAATCTCTCTAAACGTTCTAAAATATTGTCCTATATTCAGTGACGATTAGTCTGAACTATGTCGATAACCTCTACTGTTCAAAGAAAACTAGCCACGTCTGAGAACATATGTCTTGCAAAGATAAGACGGTTCACCATTATTTCACAAAGCTCTAAAAGTCTGTCCTCGGAGAAATCTGTATATTTTCGACTACATTTTCTTCTGTTAAGAGTTTTTAACCTTCAGATCTTTGGTAAATAGACTATCTCACTTGTGTACATATGCAAAGTTATTGTAACGACTGAACTACAAATATCAAAATCACTTTGACTTCCGGTCAAACTGGAAATTCGAGCGTGTTCAAATAACAATTAGCAAGCCAACTAGACATAATTATATTCCTTACTATCCTATTGTTTTAATTGGAAAAGCCCGTGGGACTTTCCTTTCATTCACTTAGGATAGCACCTCAAATTTTGTCTCGAAAAAGATGAATGTTGTCAAACGTCAAACTTGTCATTATTTATAGGTTAGAGATGTATTGCCAAACTGACACTCACTTAGAAATTTTTCAAGTTACACCAAGGGTGTAGAGTATTTCGATACAAGTGAGATAAAAATAGCGATGGCTAAACATTTAATTCTTACCTTATCTACACAGTTATTATGCATGGGTTTTCTATCTCTAGAAGATATCTGAGATATCTTTATTGGATGTAATATACTCTTTTCATCATTTCTGTCCATATTGGATCTATGATCAGAATCTCTGGATCGCTTATCCTTTGGCGATCTGGTACAATCTAAGGAATTTGAAAAAAATATGAAAGAAACGTTTAAAAATCAATCAAACACTAATCCTTACCCGAATATTTGTCCCTCGAGATTTTGTAGTCTCTGTTTTCTCTCTCCTTTTCACGGATTTTCTGTATATAGGAGCTCTTCGACTGATAAGATCTATCACGCTCCCTTGGTGACTGAGAGTCTGGGCTGTCCGATCTGTAGTTTCCATTTGGTGAATCTCTGATTCTCTCGTATCTATCACTGCTGGATCCATAACTCTTCGATGAACTATACTTCGAGCTCTATTCACCAACAAAGACGTAACATAAATGTACTATATTTCTCAAATGCTGCATCTTCTTTAACCAGTTCAAGTGCAACAGATAAAAGCAAGAGAGTACTCAAGTAATAATTAAAACCCTATATAACACAAAATCTGCAGGTGATCATTATTATAAAATGAAATAGCTGTGATATTTTATGAAAAACTTCCATTCATCATGAAATGAATGACACGATGACAATGATGAACACCTCTTCAGACTTACCCCAAGGAGTTGATTGACCTTTGTTTAGTTTTTATGAATAATAAGATTCAAGCTATATGGACAATTTATAATACACAAAAGTGTGATGTTATGATATTAGTATTGATTTAAAAACAGTGCCAGCAAAAACTGGAACTTGTACATAAACATCAATTCTAAGCATTTCAGATATTATTTCGCTTAGTTATCGATTGTTGAATCAATTTATGGGTTTGGGATATTAATATATGTTTGTTTTCATTTTGATAAGATTTACGAATTGCATATGCAAAAAATAATTAGGTTAGATTAGCCATTTGAAAGGTAGCCATGTTTATTAAATGTTTTGACATGTATTTTTATTTTTAAAGGAATTTTGACATGAACTTGGTAAGAATTACTAATATTATTACTTTTTAAATCGATAATTAGATGTAAGTAAGTGATACACGACCCAAAAAGGTGATTAATAGTACCAAAGAAATTTTTGTTTATTTTTTGCCAGAATAAAGAAACCCGAACATGAAAACCCGAGATTTAGTCAAGTCATTACGACATTTACTTTTACAGATAAGTGAAATGTGATTAGAGATTTTACGAAAAGAATCCCAACATTTTCCCTCCTAATGCTAAAAATTGTTTACCTGATACGGATGGGCTTGGTGCTTCTCGAAGTACCTGTACAAAAAAATAATAATTATAAATACTGAAAGCACAAAATACCAGACAATTTGACAAAGAAACTTTTTACGGAAATTATTTTATCGCCTTGAGGTTTCATCAAAAGCCCGTAGTATAAGCAATGCCTACCCATCGTTCATCCGCTGAGTTTTCCTTGCATGCATTACCATCAATGCAAGTCTCGAGGAGATGTCTTTGGCTTCTACCGCAAGCCACTTCGACAAATGATGTCATAAAAACAATAGTAACGTATGAATTCGATCTAAGATTTAACTTTCCTATCGGACGCCATGTCACATTTAGTACATTAGGAGCAATTCGCAGCTGAAGGCAAATGCTCTTGATATTTTCTGTTGCCTTGTTGCCAGATCGATATTAAGAAATTATGCGGAAGCTTAATCTGACAGTTCGTTTATATAATATGTCACAAGATGTCGCTTTGGTATATCTTGAAAATCTGACATCGTGTACCGTGTCTTGTTTCATGATTAAGATGCGATGGAACCCTAAGGAATGGAGTGGAATTTTGTTGATACATGGACCGAATTACTCTTGATGTTGTCAGTTAGATAGCAATTAACCCAATCGCTGAATTCATTGTTAATGTTTTTCGTTCCAAGTATAAAATAAATTTGGAAAAAACCATTGACATACAAAATATTTTATATAACTGTGATTGAAATTGAATTTAACTGTCAATCCGACTGTTTCAAAAACGCTCTAGGTATAAAGCACAAGCAGTTCAGTGCATTAAACACTCGATATATCTCCATTAATTTGGGTTCCTAAATGGTACCCAATGATTGGCTCCGAAACGGTGTAATTTATAGGTTAAACCAGCAATGAATCATATTCGTCTGAAAAAATGAGTGCATTTAGCGGAAAATAGTTATTGTCAGCACCAGTACTAGAAAAGGCTACGAGCCAGAGCGCACCCGTTCGATCTTTTTCTAGCACTTTCTTTCCCAGATTCATTCTATGAATGAAGTTCATTTTGATGTTGCTAGAAAATTCAAGTCGTATTTAAATTAACAGTATCACCAGCATCCGTAATAAAATAGTAGGTTTGGCAACTCGGGTACATTATTCTATTGGTTGACGTGAGAAAACGTCAATACTAACAACTTCAAGCTTAAAAACAACCCTAAAAAATAGTGACGTTTTTCTAAGACATGAAATAACGGCATGTAAAAAAATATGAGTTACATAAAGACGAGAAAATATAAGTGAGTTTGTGTAATAGAGTTATAGGAATCTCAATAATTCAATCGTTTGAGAATCGATATGACCGGATAATATTTTAGGGTATTTTGGTTTGTTAGATTGTCAAATGCAATATCTAATTTGCTGGATTTGGAAGCTCTGTTGCCAGATTGATTGTTTTATCCGAGTTTGTCATTTCCAAAATTTTAACATTAACATTTGGAGTTCTAATTACCAATACTATAAATATAATCTGGGCTTGAATTTATTTCCAATAGTTCCAAAATAAGTAATGCTACGACTTATACTTGTCAGAGCTGATAATTATGCATATAGGGTTATTCAATTTGTTTAAAGTAAAGGTCACTAGGGGACTAATAGGCTATTTGCTGTTGAGAAAATCGAAGTCATGTATTTCTGATGCTATATATAATTGTTTAATTTCATTGAATATGTGAATTTAAATCACTGGTTTTGAATTTGCCGCCTTTATGGGTGTTCTGACGCATGTCGATGTTAATCGCCCGGCAACGCCGCGTCCCCGTCAAGTAAGAGAGATCTGGGAAGGAGAATGCTAGTGGAAGGCGAGCTCAACAAAAACATACCATTTAACTTTTATTGTGGAAGTTATCATCAGATAAATGCATCTATTAGCCTCGCAATAAGAGTGTAATGTTATATGTCAGTGAATAGTGCATGTGAATATCAACCAACATTATGTGTCGTGCGAGGGAAATGGTAGTGTCGTAAAAATTATGTTAAATCAGACCCTATGCTATGCATCTCGTAACAATCACGTTTGATCTGATGTATCGCGTATCGACAATCATTTTGCTTGTGTTCTCGTATCGTAAGTCAGATGTAGCTAGAATTTTTATCCAGTGAAACAATGCTTGGTGCTCGTGGACAGAAAGTACTGGGGTCCTTCAAGTGCAATTTTATTAATACAGGTAAAGCACACATAATATTTAAGATAGATCCCGCTGAACACCACATTTATTAAAATGATGTGAAAGTACTTGCCAAAATTTCCACTGGTCACAGTTATTATGTGCATTGTTGCTTCTTGTTTTGCAAGTGATATGATCTTTGAGTTAGTTCAAAATAATCAACAACTTTCGCCCACGTATGGCTAGTCTAAGAATTAAATAATATCAAATATGATAAAATGTTTAAAAGTCTTACTATCCATAGTTATGTAGATTCTATCTGTATTTGATATTCGACAAAATTTTAATATTCTCATAAACATTAATAAAGACAGAATATTCATATTAGTAGATAGGTATTATAGGTCAGTATATTCTAAAAAAACAAATTTTAATTCGAACTCATAACATCCACCAAAGAATCCTACACCTACATCAACGAAAATTTACTTTATTCATTTTAATGTATTTGTAGTTTGGTACACTCCTTCGCCATATAAGAAGGTGCAAATAATTTTCTTCATGTATTAATATATAGATTGTATTTCAGATGGCGGGAAAAAAACTATTTCCAAAAAACTGTGCATGAGGCCCTTCTTCGAGGACCACTATGGGGATGATTTTTGGGATTATATTGCACGAGAAATTTCCAGGTATAGAGCTTATAAGAAATATCTAATTATTTCTGGAAAGTCGGAAAATAATGCTTTGAAATAGGCACTTATACTTAATCGTCAACATTCTTAATCGCTTGAGTTATTGGGACATCAAATCGTCTCGTCGCCAAACTAGGTTTTATTTCTCAGAAATTAATCTCTAAAGAGACGTAAACGTATGCATAATATAACGAAGTCGTTAAATTTTTAAATACTCAGCGTCTTCGTAGTGCTTTATCAGTAGCAAAGTTTGTTTTGCACTGTTTTTAATTTCCTAATGGACATTTATTATATCAGATTTACTACTAGACATTTTCACATTGTTTTTATATGCCTAGACTATGTGCCTGAAATCCAGGTAATGTTTTTTATTTGTTGTCTAGTGACAAATAATAAAAGAATATTATTTAATTTGAATCACTGTTGTTTCTAAAATAAATCAAAAATTATTACTATGAATTTCTCGTCATAAATTTTGGATATTATGTAAAGTACCTAATTGAAGGGTTCAAACAAGTTATAATTAACACTGAATGAGTCATAAATTAGATTTCATTGATTTTATAATCCCATGAAGGTTCCTATATAGTTCTTTCGAGCAGTACATTTCTGGATTTTCCAGCTGTAAGTTGCAGTATTTATTTAAAGCATTATTTTCAATCACCTACATAATTGATAAAATACGTAACACTCGTTATAATATTTATTTCTCCTTACAGCATCAGGAATTTTGAAAAAAATCTCATTATTACAATCCTTAAATTATCATCAAGTCTACTTATATTTAGACTACCAATATTTTTTATCACTTGATATCATAAATGGAGATATGTATAGATACAATTCAGAGTGTTTTTTGCCATCAAGAAATATAGAAACAAGAAGACCACCAACGGCGAGACCTAGTGTCAGAGACCTATTCAGTCAACAGCCAAGAATGAAGAAGATTTGGAGGACTGAACCCGGCTAATCTGAAAATTAATTCATTTGGTTAATCTTTTGATCAGTTTAAAAATGTCATTATCAAGATTTGAGTTTTCTTTATAATAGTTTTTGTTTTGAAATAATAATACTTAATATTGCTTTAAATTCGACACATTGAATTCGGTCTGGAATGGCAGAAGAAAGAAGATAGAATGAAAAGAAGAACAATAGAACCGTTATGAGAAGATAAAGATGGCGCCTGCATTGGATTACCTATTAATTATTTTTTTTTGGTCAATTCAAAATAACAAATAATTTGTTCTTCAAACTGTATAGTTAGCAACATGTCAGACTATAGCATTATTAATGTTACAGATATATGAAAATTACTAGGAATTTCGAGAAGGAAACCAGACGATTTGTCGATGAAATCCGCAACAAGATTATCTTCTTACATAATTATAACACCACAGTTGCAGAGGTACTTTTTTAATATATATTTTTTTATATTTTGAATCTTGAACAAGCTTGTATAGATATGGATTTAATTAAATATTAAACTGGAGAAAAAAAAGTTCCACTTGCCGTAATACTAGGAGGTCTCTAGTTTTATTCTACAAAATGCTATATGTACTTATATTACTAAGATTATGTATGTCCTATTTGAGCTAACTTACTTTAGTATGAAAATAAACATAGTTTTGTCGCTATAAAGCCTTGAAATAAACCAAATTCTATCAAAATTGTATGAGCCGTTTTATATTCATAATAAACCATTTTCAAAATACATCATCAGTACCGTACAAACGCCCAAACTACTCAACATTGCACTAAGGTTCACAGATATTTGTGGTAGCATTTTG
Organism: Crioceris asparagi; assembly: GCA_958507055.1. Classification (NCBI taxonomy): domain Eukaryota; kingdom Metazoa; phylum Arthropoda; class Insecta; order Coleoptera; family Chrysomelidae; genus Crioceris; species Crioceris asparagi. The sequence continues at coordinate 2,563,404 of OY293830.1, forward strand.
TAAAGACACCCTATTTGTGTTACTATTCATTAAAACTGTTTGTTTTTTTTTACTTCTAGATATCCTCCAGGTATCCAATCACCCCAAATTTCGAGAACCTCCTGCTCCAATATCTCATTTTGGAGTTTAAGGTGCTCTACAAGCCTCTATACTACACCTGCTCCTACGAGAATACAGTGCAATTACGTATAGTTCGTTTATTAAGGACGATCTATAGTGCATACTACAAGAGCCTTGGATTATCACACACGGATGTGGTTAAGAGGTGTACAGTGGCCATAATAAAGTTATTTCTTACGCTAAAGACAGAATACAATGTGCATAATAATGTTACAGAGAGTATAACAGTGTAAGTTTATAGTTAACTAGTTATATTTTGTTTAATCACTAATTTTATTTTTTCATTGTATCTATTGAATTATTATTGATTATCAGTAGCGGAACCCAGTGTAACTGCCAACTATAAATATTTTATATATAGTATATAATGGAAGTAATTTACCCAAAATCAAAATTAATATGATGCATGATATCAGCAAAATCTCCAATTGGTTAAAATTTCACAAGTTAACACTAAATTATGAAAAATCATCTTTCACTTTTATAGTCAGGAAAAATATATATCATCTGATTCAAAAAATCAAATTAAATTCAATAATGACAATATCAAATACTCTTCTACTGTAAAGTTTCTTGGATTATTCATAGATGAAAATCATGATCATGATCCAAACAAATTTAAAAATAGTGGAAGCAGATAGCTCTAACAATTTTAATTCTATTTAAAATAAGAAATTATTTACCTATAAGATATGTGAAATTGATAAACTTTTCATTAGTACATATATTCATAGCTTCAATATTTAATTTCAGTTTGGGGGTCAGCAAGAAAATCTTTACTGAAACCTATAAAAATACTTTTTATATAGCTTTTTAGTTACATTTCTGATTTCATTGCTCATTCCAATTGTTATGTTTTTTTTGTTATTTTTTTTCCTTTCCCTGTTATGTTTCTTGGGAAATAAATCATTATTATTATTTATTGGAATTATTATTATTATATTATATTATTAAATTAATCAAACAAAATATAATTATATTTCATATTTTGAAGGTAAAGTAATGAAATAGGTTTAAAAGGCATATTTTCCCATTGACCTCTTTTAAAATAAAAATTGCTTGATTTTTTGTCAGACCTCATAAGTACGGTTTTTCTTCTAGGAAACTGTTGGAAAAGACTGGTGAATTGGATAAGATAAAGCAACTATCCGGAAAGAATCTGCCTTGCTTATCAGACAGCTATTTAAATAGCTCAAAATTAGCTAAAGAATGTATCGAACTGGATAATAAATATTCCTCATCGCTCTACAGACCGAGGGACGAATTTCTGGTGAGTTATTAATACTATTAAAATATATAAATGAATTAATTTTCTTGTTTTGTGTGTCTAGGATCTATTTCCGGATAGCATCGAACTCAGTCCAGCAGAAGATGCAACATCAAATAATGCTAACAACAACTTGGAACAAGCGAATCATCATTTTGTCGATGATGACCATGAAGAAGAACTATTCAATGGTAATGTGGTGCCTAATATAAAACCTGATCAGATTGCCGATAGAATACAAAGAAAACGCCAACAGCGGGTGCAACTAAAAAAGCTCTACGATGCTGCACCTTTGACCATCAACAAGTTCGAAGAGCCACCAGCCTGTACCTATTCGGATGAGGATGAAACAGCAGCTGAGGCAGAAACAAGGATAGCTGCAGCTGATTTTGACCCGTTTAGTGACATCGATGCTGTTTCTACAGACTTTAGTTTTGTACATAGTGTAAATAGTTGTAATAATAGTGATAGTTCAAGAACGCCGCCTGTGATCTCACCTGATAATGTCCAACATAGCGATAAATCAATTAAAAATGAACATGTAAATAATACTACTACTACAAGTGCTCCTACTCAATCTACAATAAGTCCCCAAAAAGATGTGCAATCGTCATCCAAAGATACCTCCTTCTACTCAATGAAGAAAACAAAAACAACAACAACAACAAAATATTCACCAAATGAAAATATCACCTCAATTGATCTCACCGAACTTGATGATTCTGATGAAATCGACACCACATCAACAACAACTGCCATCAAAGATGAAGACGATTCTAAAGATTATCTACTAATATCACCAGCAACAACAATTAAAGTGCCACAAGATGAGACTGGAACAGAAATTGAATGCAATACAAAGGAAAGAAGCAAGACAACCAACAACACAAAATACAATATTCTGTATACCATTGAAATTGACGACGATGACGATGATGAAGAAGACATGGAAAATGTTGCTCCACCTCACAAAAAATCGGATGAAACTGTTGCAGCAGCTGGAACAGTTAATATCAACGACGACGATGATGATGATGACGACTATGAAATAATATTCGAGCCAGTTCCATCTCCTACTAAAGAGAAATACATTTCCTCCTCCCAACAACTGCCATCAAATTTGATGAAAAATGACGAGGATTCAGTTGCTGAATCTGCACCACAAGCAAATACCGTTTCGTCTTGTGAGGAAGTAGTAATAAGTGAAATAAATAGTACAACAAAATGTCGTTATGGCATGTCATCTGTGCGACTATTGGACAACAAGGATACATCATCAACGAAATATCAAGCGGAAAAGATCACCAGCAAAGCCATATCATTACATAATGTCGATTCTCCATTATTGGATATTGAGAAAGCAAAGAATTTCGATGAAGAAACCCTAGTGGAGGAAGTTCCAAAGGAAGATTCACAGACAAATCTGGAAAAGTCCAATGAAGATAAGTCCATCAACACCACCACGAGTGACAAGTCACTTTCCAACGAACCAAGTGTATATGAAGCGAGCAATTGTGAAAAGAGTAGGCGGGAAAATGACATCGTTCTCACCAATTCTAATGATAATACAATTGATGATATTAGTTCGGAATTGAGGCAGTTGTTGAACAGTACTGCTAAACTCGTTGGTACAAAGAAGAATGGATCAAGTGAAGCAACATTCTCATCATCATCATCATCATCAGATGCAAAAATAATAATTGCTGATGATGATGTTGATGAAACAAGTGATAACATGAAAGAGGAAAATGCAAATAAAGATGCTGATTGTGGACTTGATGAAACTATTGAAGACATATCACCACCTCTTCACTCTCAAAACAGTGATTTAGAAGGGCGTGAAAAAGACTCAGATAGCTGCAACTCAACCAAATCGTTTCAGAGTGCTGCACCTGTGGGCGATCTGCTGTCTGAAGATAATGAAATCCAGACAAATTCACCAAGTTCCGGATTCCCTACAAATGAAATCAACGACACTTTCTTCAAATCCTCGACCAGCAGCTATGAAGTAACAGTGTCCTCCACCAACTCTGATGGATTGACATATTCAACAACAGCCAAAACCTTCGACTCTGAATATGTATTGGAATATGAAAGGATAACGAAAAGTGATTCTGATAGTGGATACAGTGAGACAACAAGATTAACAACAACTAGAACAAATTCTGACATTAACAGTGAAAGCACTCTTGAGAATGTCTATGAAAATTCTCTGCCCTCAATAGAAGAAACTCTCGAAGATACATCAGAATTTTGTGCCGATGAAGTTACAGTTAATTATTGCAACGAAGAAACTGAAGATGTGGAAGAAAATGTTCCATTTGAGGATGTTACAGTTGAAGAAATTCCAACACTTATTCACGATAATGAATGCTGTCAGCCAATTGAAGTGACTGTAGAAACTTGTGGTCATCCCACTTCCGAGCCACTTGAAGATGAACATTTTGATGAATCACTACATATTCCGGATATTTTTGTGTCTGAAGAAGTAGTTGTCACCACCAATGAAGAATCGTTTGAGAGCACCGACGAAGGTCTTGTCGTCGATACAGTTCCAGATGTTGTAGATGTGTCAATCGGCAATGATGTTGAAATCGAAACAAGTGCATACGAGGAGAAAAATATCTATGTTGAGGTGCCTGGAGATCAAATCGAGTGTCATCCCGAAATTGTTGAATGTCCAGCAACAATTGAAGATTCACATATTCAAGAGTATGTTGTAGGAGAGATTAATGTGGAAGCCGATGAAACAAATAAGGATTTAAAACATGGTTCTTTTGTTAGTACTGTCAGTAACCCAGTTGAGAAAGAAACTGACGAGACTGAAGTCTTTATAAATGAGAAAACAGCCTCGCAGCAGATACATGTACCACAACAAATTGCTGATGACGATTATGCTATTCGTAGCGGCAATAATAAAATGGTGGAGACAATTGATCAACAGGATAAACCTCGTGTGGATAGTAAAGCAGCTGAACTATCGAAATTGCCAGAGAAAAATTCCATTGAAGGTTTTGTTGATGACAGTTGTGACCATACACGATCTCTGTTCAAGAAACAGCTGTTTATTTGCTTGGAATTGATGCCTTTGTATGCTATGACAGCTAGAAAGGATGACTGTGGTGATGTCGATGACACGATAGAAGCTCAACAGCAGCAGGTAGCAGAAATGCCAATTGAAGATACTATTGATGAAGCTTTTGAACATTCTCCAGCGCCAGTTGCAGCTGATGAGTATCACGAAGGAAACCGTGAAGCTGTAATTGAAGATGGCTATGATATAGACACCGTTGTAGCAGAAGAAGTTGTTACAACAGAAAACATTGCCAATGAATTTGCCGTAATTGATCAGGTGGAATGTGTGGAAGAGATCATCCATGATAAACATGAAGACGTATCGGAAATTAAGACCAACTGTGACCAGACCGAAGTTGAGACAAGTACATCTGTTGATAGAGATTATGAAGGAGTAACTAAATGTAATTTCGAAGCGAAATCTGATTATAAAACAAGAGCTGAAGAAGAGACAAATTTCCATGAAAAGTCTGGCGTATCTTGTATAAAAGATGCCACAACTGAAGAATCTACGATTACTGAGAATCATATCAATAAAAACGTATTTAAATCAGTATCTGAAACGAATGATACATATCCAAAGGTCGAAAAAGACGTAGTAGATTGTGATGTTGTTGCTGCTAAACTATTCAAAGATGAGACACTCCAAAAGAAAATCGAAACACTCAGCAAATATGGCACCCAAGTGATACCGACGAACTATGTGACGACTTCAAAGCAACAACAATCAGCTGCTGATGTTCCCATGAAAATGGCGCCGACACCTCGCGAAGCCGACAGCGGCTTCCTGGTGATGTTAGCCAATGCCGCTGATGAAAGATCCAAGCAAGAGCAATCGCCAAAAGCCACATCTAATATTAATAAACGGATGTATAAGCAAAGTAACAAAACAAAAAACAAGCAGAAACCCCAAAAGCGACGACTAATTGTTCCTAAACCAGAACAAGAAGATTTGTGTAATAGGCGTATCACTCGTAGTGCTGCAGTTACGAAAAGCTCTTCAGAATCCACTTTCAAGCCACACGATTTCCTCTCAATGGACAGCTGTTGTCCATCGACTGCACCGCCAGCTAATAAAGTCTATACACACAAATTATCCGACATTGCTCTGAATAGTGAAAATAGCAATGACAGTGAATGCAACAATCTTCTCATTGATGAAGAAGACAAACTCAAAGATTCAACTACAACGACTTTATCATTCTATGAAGAAGACAGCCTCGATGAACAGCTCCATATGAAATATGAGCGTAGAATGCAGCCAACAGTCACCATAAATGCTTTGAAAGTGAATGATAATGCATTTGAACTACTCAGGCAGGTGGAAGAGATGGAACAACAGAGAATTCTCACCTTGATAGAAAAAAGTCAGGCGGAATTGATTGAAACGACCTTCGTAAATGATGAATATAACAAAGTAGTAGTGTCACAACCCTCAGTTTTAGTGGAAGAAAAACAAATCAGTCAAGAAGAAATTTCTGAGGAAACTGTTATTAATAATGGTGAAGATGATACGCCATGTGATGAAAATCGATGTGACATAAAACGTAGTGAGTCCCACTCAGTGAAAAATTCTGAGATAATAATGAAACCAACTCCTATACGGACTATGGCAGCAAGGAAAGAGTTTGCTAAACCAATTCCATATGTCAGCATTAAACGTATCATTAATGAGCATGAACCCGAGGAAGAATTTGACCAAGGAAGCTCCTTGAACGCGCAACAACAGAATGACATGAAAACAAATATTTTATGTAAAAAATCCAACCCTATGGATGATGATATTCCTCTATCGACACTGAAGCAAAAATTGAATAAGGAGGAGAATAAAATTCGTGAATGTATGAGTGAATACAAGCAAGAAGTTGAAAATGAAGAAATAACTCCCAATGATATGGAAATAATCTACAGCAAACATAAGAAATTCCGTACTAAATCGCAAAAATCATCGTTCAATGCCAGTATGGAAAAGTTGATTGACACTACCACGAAACCTATTCTAGCGAATTGTAAAAACACTGTTATCCCGACAACGGAGAAATTGAAAAGAAAATTAGAGTCTGATCTCAATTGCAAGGTATCTATTGTCGATGATATATTGAATAATAAAACCCATCTAGAAACTCTCAATGATGTAGATCGTACAGTGATTGAGAATTCGACAACAAATACATCGGCAACTGCAAGTATGGAATTGGCTCCTCCCGCAGTTTCAGCTATGAATGAAGAAAAGAAGGAAGATGTCTGTAGAAGAAAGAATAAGGAGAATAAATCTGACAACAGTCGTAAAACATTAGAGCAGAAACACATTAAATCTGAAAGGAAACTGACATCTAGATCACATAGCAATAGAATGAAACGTAATTCCAAAGATGCGAAATCAATAAGTGCACAAACAGAAGCAAAACTCGATGATAAACAACTGATTTGTCAATCTGAAATCAATGCAACTACCGTGACAGGCAATAAAGAGGGAATCCAGGAAAGAATTCATTCTGAATTACCTGATGACTCCATCCACGTTTCTAAGATTCAAGAGAAAAGTCATTCTGCATTACCTGATGACTCCATTCTCGATTCTAATATTGAAACTACCAAAAATAAGTGCAAACTAGACACTCCGGACAGTGATGTCCTTGCTACCGATATGATCAGTTCAAGTGATACCAATGATGTCCCTGCAAAAAATAAAGAACTAAAGAAGCGCCGTCCAACCACTGAAAGTTCAAATAATCTTTCCAGGAAAAACATCACTTTGACGGTAAAAGATCGATCCACTGACGGCCACAAAGATGATGATAATTTAAATAGAGGCAATGCTGTACCAACATCAAAGTCGAGGAAGAGTAGTAGTTTTTCGTTGAAATGTTGTAAAGAAATAAATAAAAACGAGATTCAAGCTGTCAACAAGGAAAATATCGAAAATAAAACGTCGGACAAGAAGAGTAGATCGAAGCGAACAAGATCTTTATGTATGGAGGATGATAAACAAATCATAAAAGCTGACTCTGTGATCATATTAAAGTCAAGATCAGCCAGTAGTATTGTATCATCACTAGAGATGAATGATGCAAGAGAAGATAAAAGCCCTGAAAGACGAAAAACCAGATCACAGAGTATAGAAACACAAAAGAGCGTAACATCTACTACTGATACCGAAATTTTTGCCAAACCTTCTAATACCGAGTCTGTATTACCTGCAAACAAAGCTAAAGGTAGATTTAGAAGAACAAGGAGTTCCAGTTTTTGTTTGGATGAAGATAACGTCAATGAAGTGAAGAGCACAGAAAATGCAGTTAAGGAGTTTGCGAATATGGATAATAAAAAGATGAAGAAAAATGCAACTGATACACCGACTATCTCTGATATATTCAAATCTATTCCAGAAATTAAAAATGCATCATCCAGTCCCCCACTGGTTGAGATATCCGCAAGTGAAGATAGTTTGGAACATGGAAGCTCCAAAAAATCTAGACGATCGAGAGCCTTCAAGATATCTAAGAAAAAAACCAGGAAAATTCGACCAAAATTAGACAATGTCGAGCAGCTAAAAATTGTTGGACAGTCCATGCAGCTTCTCGTTGCCGAAGTACCTAAAAGCAAAATTGTTCCAGATAATGGAAAAAATAAACCGAGAAAAATTCAACGATCCAAATCTACGAGCATTGCAACAGATAAAAAGTGCTCTAGTGTCGATTCAAATGTCCGGAATGATACAAAACCAGCAGCAAGAACCACCAGATCTAATTCAACATCGAAACTGTATTTGAATTCGGAGTCGAAGAATACAGAAGTGCAATCTAAATTGAAGAGATCGAATCATAAACATTCTAAAGAAGATACGAGAAATCATTTGATGATAATGTGCGATGAAGTTACAAAAATGGGAAAGTTATTAAGTGACTTTATTAAAGATGCAACTAAATCCAAAGAAAATAAAACATCCAAACACAAATTACCTAAGGAGTTGAACAGGAAGCACCAAGAACAAGTTTCTCTGCGTTGTAAGCTACAACTAAAAGATTCCTTATCTGTTACACTTCAAAATTTACTAGCCACAAAAAGCGGAAATGATAACTTACTCAACAAACAGGAAAAAGCAGAAAACCTACCTGAATGTGAATCAAAAACATTAGATACAGTGAAAATAACATCTGAACCATGTTGTTCAACTTCAGATCCAATTGAAATAGCAACTGAAGTCATTTCAACATCTACAACAACTATTGAGAGTGATCAAGCAACAGCAGTGTCTGAAAAAGTGTCGACTCCCTTAATAGCAAAGTCTTTTGATGAAAAAGACAAAATCAAGCAAGTTGATGATATTTCTAGTGCAGTGAGTCCAGTAAGTTACATAAAACAAAAGGAGTTCTTCGAACCTCCACATCCAGAAAAAGACATTTCCCGCAAAGTTACGCCACGAACAACAATCGATATAAAGAAACCGAAAAAGCTTTGGTCCAGACGGGCAAGTATGCAGGAGCACGAAACTTATATCGAGACAAATTCAGTTTCCTTATTTGCTAACTTGATCCAACCTGTTATTAGAGAAGAATCCTTAGCTCCAATTTCAAGTTTACAAATTGCTTCATCATCAAATATTCAAAGTGTTGATAAAATGCCAGAAGACACATCCATTTCAGACATTCCACCAACATCCAAGGTTTTAAATTTGAGCCAAGTAGTTCAACCGCTTGATGACGACAGTATATCTGAAGAAGCTCCCAAAGAACTGGCCTGTTCACCAAAAAATGTTGAAGTGATGGAATTAAAGGATGATTATATTGCTCAGAAGGAACAAAATGCTTCTGTAATCGTTGAAAGTGAACTGTTATCAGACATAAATGATGAAGCTGTTCAAAAACCCAGTTTATCATCTGACGAACATGACAAAGTTAATGATTCTATCATAGAGACAAGTGGTAGTACCGTATCAGCAGATGGACAAGAGTCTTGTACTTTAGTGGTCGATGTAAAGTCATCAGATATAATAGAAGATAATTTATTCGATGAAAAAAATAGCATGGAACAACAACAAGAACAGAAATCCGTGAATGAGGTCGTCTTAACAAGTTTCGGAGACGTGGAACATGGAGATGTTCAAGAAAATCAAGAACAAGCCAACAAAATTGAAGAGAAAGCTGTTGAATCTGTTGAATCTGGAGACAATATTGAGCCAGCAGATGTGATCACTGAATTGAGCAAAGAACCAACGAACAGTGACGAACTTTCCATTATGAAAACTACTGATTCAAATATAGTTGAAGAAATTATCACTACTGAAACTGAAATAATCGAAGAAGTGGAGCTGGTAGAACAGCCTCAGGCAGATCTCACTGAACAAGAAGAAAGTCTTGCTTCTATCGTAGATACAGATACTGGCGTCAATACACTATCTGAACTAACGGAAGAAATGCAAGAAACATGTCAAGAGCCTGAAGAGATTCATTCTAGCATATCACCTGGCACAGTTGAAGAAACCGAAGGAGCTTCCAATGACAATCAAGTTCCAAATGATCAAATGCAACGAGATCACTCAGAAACTCATTCAGTACCAGCTAAAGTAAGTGCAAGTGATCAGTCACAAAGTGCGGACTCCGAAATCCATCCAATTCCTGCCAGTGTAATCGGAGACAGCATTTCTTCTGAAACTGGAGACCAGTTGGAAACAGTGTGTTCTGGAATTTCAAAAATACCACATGATAAAATGGAAGAAACCAAAGAAATTTCGTCCAATACTATGAGTGACCAATTGGAGATCACATGCCCTGAAATCCAGCCAATTCCAACTGACATAATAGAGGAAATTTCTTCTGAAACTGCCAGTATCCAACCAGAAATAGCGTGTTCAGAAAATCAGCCAGTACAAGCGGTCATAATGGAAGAAACCATAGAAATTTCTTCTGAAACTGTAAGTGACCAAATGGAAGTTACCTGCTCAGAAATCGAGCAAGTTCAAACGGACAGAATGGAGGAAACCGACAAAATTTCTTCTGAAACTGTCAGTAGCCAACTGGAAATCGTGTGTTCAGAAAACCAGCAAATACCATCATCCATAATGGAAGAAACCATAGCTATTTCTTCTGAAACTGTAAGTGATCAAGTGGAAATCGCCAAGTCAGACGAGCCAATACCATCTGACATTATGCAGGAAACCAAAGAAATATCTTCTGAAACTATTAGTGAACAATTAGAAATAGCTTGTTCAGTAAATCAGCCAGTATCGTTGACCATAATGGAAGATATAAAGGAAATTTCATCTGAAACAGGCAGTGACCAATTGGAAATCACTTGCCCAGAAATTCAGCCACTACCGGCTGAGATATTGGAGGAAGCCAAAGAAACTTCTTCTGAAACAGTCGATGACCAGTTGGAAACCACATGCTCAGAAAGCCAGCCAATACCATCTGACATCATGCAGGAAACCAAAGAAATATCTTTTGAAACTATAAGTGAACAATTAGAAATAGCGTGTTCAGAAAACTACCCAGTATCTGCAGCCGTAAGGGAAGATATAAATGAAATCTTTTCTGAAACAGTCAGTGACCAATTGGATATCGCTTGCCCTGAAATCCAGCCACTACCAGCTGAAATAATGGAAGAAACCAAAGAAACTTCTTCTGAAACAGTTAGTTACCAATTGGAAACCACATGCTCAGAAATCCAGTCGATACAAGCTGACGTAATGCAGGAAACCAAAGAAATTGCATCTGAAACTATAAGTGACCAATTAGAAATAGCGTGTTCAGAAGAACACCCATTATCTGCGGCTGTCATGGAAGATAAAAAGGAAATTTCTTCTGAAACAATCAGTGACCAATTGAAAATCATATGCTCTGAAATCCAGCCACTACCAGCTGAGATCTTCGAGGGAACAAAAGAAAGTTCTAAACTTGTAAGTGCCCAATTGGAAATTGCATCTTCCAAAATCTCACCAATATCCGCAGATACAGTGAAGGAAATCAAAGAAATTTCTTCTGTCAGTGACAAAATATCAAATGTATGCTCAGAAGCCCATTCATTAACATCTAATGATGTTAAGGAAATTAGAGAAACTTCTCAGAATACTGTTGTAGAATCGAACAGTGGCATATTCCTGGCAGATGGAATTGTCGTTGAAAATATTGAAGTTGAAACTGAAGAAACGGTTAGCAGTGAAAGGCAAAATCGAATCTCTAACAATAGTTCGGAGAAAACCGGTGAAGACTTATTAACAATTTCTGATGAACAGCCCAAAACTGCTTCTACAAAAGTGGAAGAAAAAATAAACTATGCCACCTCCACAGATTCAAAAACTCCGGGATTGAGTAAACGTCGGAAGTCTATCAAACAACGGGACTTTGATTATTTCACAAAAGATCTTGAAATTGAGTCGAAATTATCCACTACGGTTCTCAAGACCGAAATTAAAATGCTTGATGAGAAAGAATCATCATCTGGATTGTCTAATTTCGAAGCTGCACTCATTCCAACGACTTTGAAATCCAATAGAAAAACATCAAAAAAGCGGGATCCAACCTCTGCATCTCGATCTTCATCAGGAAATCATAAGAAGACCACCAAAACAAAACATAAATCAATACCGAGAGACTTTGATTATTTCACAAAAGATTTGATCGATGTAAGTAAGGAAATGAACAGTAGAGCTGACGACAAGGATGTTATAACAAAAATTACAACAGAAAAAATCAACCATGATACTACAAATAAAATATGCGATGATATAATTGAAGAAGAAGTATCGAAGAATTCTCGTCTGGACCGTCAACAATTCAATACTTGTGAGAAACTCGGTGAAGAAAGTGGAATTCAGCAGCATGACAACCATGTTTTGTCAATCGAAATCGTATGTCCAGAAAGCCAGCCAATACCAGCAGACATGATGGAGGAAACCAAAGAAATCACTCCGAAATCTGACAATGACCAATTGAAAATCGTCAGCTCTGAAATTCAGTCACTACCGGCGGCCATAATCGAAGAAACCAAAGAACAATCTTCTGAAGCTGTAACTGAACAATTGGAAATCACTTGTTCGCTAACGGAGAGATCTCAAGAAATATCGTCAGAATCTGTAAGCGAAATTAAAGAGACTTCTTCAGAAAGTATGAGCACTACGGTGGAGTTGAAAACAAACACACCACTGGAGGACGCAGCAGATGAAATTTTCATCGAAAATGTTGAAGATAAAGTTGATGAAACTGTAAGCAGTGAAAGACAAGGTAAAATATCCAATGATAGTGCGGAGAAAAACGTTGAAGTCTTATCGACGATTTCTTCTGAACAAATCCAAACTGCTGCTTCGGAAGTGGAAGAGAAATTTCTTGAAAAAATAATCTCAACAGATGCGAGTAAACGTCGGAAATCTATCAAGCAGCGGGACTTTGAATATTTCACCAAAGGCCTTGAAATTGATCTGTGTAGTTTATCTACTGCAGAGAAAAATAATTATTCACTTCCGAAGATAGAAAGCAAAGTGTTCGAAGAGAATGAATCATGTAGTGATTCACCTGAATTGTCTAATTTCAAAGATAAACCAGACAAACTGATTCCTTCAATTTTGAAATCTAATAGAATAACTGCAAAAAAGCAGAATTCAAGCTCCACATCTAGATCTTCATTAGTATTAACTGAATCATTAAATGGAAGCAAAAGTGATAACTTTGTTATAACAGAAAAAGATACAGATTGTACTATAAAGATTGCAGAAGAAATAGTGAAGAATTCATGTTTGAACAGCCAACAATTGAACACAAGTGAGAAACTTGAGCAGCAGTTGAAAACAAAGAATAATGTTTTGGAAATGGAAACACCAACAGAAGAAATCGAAAAAGCTGCTATTTCTGAACTAACTGTCAATACAAAAAATAGTTCTAATGATGAGAACTCAAACTTACTTGAGAAATATGTTGATAAAGTACTATCTCAGTCTACATCCAACACTGATGATGTTGATGTGAACGCTTCGTCAACGAATTCTATAGAAAAAAATGAGATAGCTGTTTGTAATAATACTTTAGACAAGTCTCTAACTGATCAGGCACAGGCCAATGTATCAACTAGCGAAAATATAGACCTGGATGATTACAATGAACTTGTTGATGATAATAAAATTAACAAAGTCATAACAACTATCATTCCGAAATGTGAAGTTAAAAGAAATGCAGACCTAGAAAACGAAACCAACAAAAAGAAAGACAAAAGGAAAAGAATAACAGTTCACAGTGATATATGTGTGAATGAAGTTATTAAAAAGATTAAGTTCGATGAGATCAAAATCGATACGACTGTGCCTCTTCAAAAAGTCTCAAAGCTACTATCACCATCACAAATTTCTCCTGGAAGGAAAGAGAAAAAATCTATAGAATCGATTATAAACCATCTGAAAGAAAATACCAATATACAAGCATCCGATATCGACGTGTCTGGACTCAAGAAGAAGCTTTCAAACAAAATGAATCCTTCACCAACTCCAGAGGACATATCACCATCTACTCTCAAATCCGACGATTTGTCAATACGTGAAAGCCCAATCATGATCGATCAATCAGAAACAAGCGACGTTGTAGTCCCAGCACCTGTAAATGAAGAAAAAGCTCTCAACCAAGGAGACTCTGCTGCTGATAATCCAGAATCAGCAAATGTATCATTAGAAATTACTCTTCCAAAAGATACTTTGACTCATCATGATTTACTGCTAGTGAAAAATGACAACAGAGTTACATCTCTTGAAGATCCTAAAATCATGAATGAACATCTGCTTGAGAATCAACAAGAGGAAGTTACTGTGATGACGGAGAAAATCATCAGTGAAGAAACGGCTGATACAAATATCGATGTGCCAAAACCTTCACTAAATAATACCTCACAAGAAGAAAACACTGTTGTCATATCAACCGAATCTATTGTGGATGATTCATCAACAGATAATGAAAATGTCCCGATGGAAACTGGCGATATACATCTACAACAAGACGATGAGGATGTTGTTGTAATACCACCCACCATGATTGAAGAGTCTACAGTTATTGCTACAGAAGATAATGCAACAATGGAACCTGTCGTAGCTGAAGAACCAACAGTCACCACACATTCTCGACAGCAAGAAGAAACGTTGGACAACCAAAGTTTATCAGTCAGCTTGCTGGACACCTCATTCGACGCCGACAAATTACCCGAAGAACTGGAGAAAGGCATCTCATTATTCAATATGTCCTTCAACGATTCCTCCCTGCTGGACAACGTTAAACTTTTCACCAGCAACGTGCCCCAATGTGCTCAAGAAGTCACCATCAAAGACTCGCAGACAGAGCATACAGATCACCACCAACAATCGCTGATTGATCCAGTCGATGTTAGCATTCTATCAAAGATGATTACAACTATGACGGAAACACTATTGAGCCCGACCAGTTCAACGGCGGCTTCATTGTACAATACCACATCGTCAAATAGAGCTGTCTACACAGAGACAACTGTCACCACGGCCAAGACAAAATGCAACCAGAACAACTACACGTACGGAGTAGTTGTTGGATCGAGAGCTGTAGTTGATGATGATGCAAGGCAGATGCCATCTACCATTAATTACCAGGATATTTCACCGCAAAAATTATTCATACCTGAGAATCAGAGCATTGACAGGATGCCGCAGCAGAATGAGACGACCATTGAAGAAATTTCTGACCATAACTACTATGTTGGTAAGTTGGTAAATTAATTTAAATGCATTATATCCCACAACTCGTAAAGATTTGTTTCTAAATCTTAATCGAAATGTCATATGTTTTCTTACAGGCGACCCATTGTTGAGCGGTCGTCAAGTGAAAATCTTCCCGCATTCATGTGGTGATCATCCTGAAAGTGTCGACATCCTCTTCCCACTGGACGACAAACAGATGCGTGAGCTGAGCGAATTCAATGAAAACAATCTGCCCGACATCTCGGATGATTTTTGCGAGATACTCGAAAATGCCAAACAACAGACTGGACCCAATGACAAGATCAACTTGGATAGCGAATATGAGGAATTGATGATGGCCCAACAACAAAACACCCAAATATCCAACAACTTTCCCATGGCAAATTATAATTTGGAAGACTTGGAGAACATCAGTTTCATTGAGAGTGAAGCGTCCGTGGTGGATGGTTCTTGTAAAGATACAGACTATCCAAGCAACGAGGACGCATGGTCACGTCTATTTCCAAACGCATCTAATACACCCAAAGTAACTGTCATCCAGAATGAGCAGTTGGTTACGCCTTATGAGCTGGGTGACATGTTCGATATGGAACCACCAAGGATGATGATGATGAATATGAATCCTCCAGCTCCCACTAACACCATCACCACAACCACAACAATGTCCACGACTGCTGATGATGTTGATGATGCAGCTGCTAGTGTTGTTGCGATTGAAGCAGCTGTCCCACCTCCGAAATCAGAAACGCCTGTGATGATCACAACACAAACACAAATGCAACATCGTATTCCAGTTGCCGAGAGACTGAAGCGGGGTAGGAAACAGGTATGTTGGTTACTTTTTTGAGGTTATTGCAACAATATATACAATTTAATTTAAAAAGATCAGGGCTTGATTAATTTTAAAAAAGTAAATCGGATAATTGCTTTTATATAGATTATCAATTTAATTAGTGCTCAGTATCTGGTTTTATCTTTTTTATAAGTCAGTTTCCTGTCAGCATCAACCTCAGTATCCTTATCGTTTCCCCAGATTTTGCATCAGTAGTTCGCGTAACAGTTTGGCTATACGAGAATTAATTATTTTGGTTAATTATCTTCTGTAAGATTAGCATGTCGTGGCCTGCTCCCTCTGTTTCGTTACTTCGTTTACCATATCTCAGCAGTGCCCTGGAACCCAGACTAGAGTCAAGTCTATTTTGATCTGTTAACAACTCCTCCACGCCTCTGGAAGACAGTATACTTAGAGGGATCATAATCCTCTCTTTTCTGTCTGGTACGATTACTTACATATTCGTGTCTAAAGATATATTGAGGAGC
Organism: Crioceris asparagi; assembly: GCA_958507055.1. Lineage (NCBI taxonomy): Eukaryota > Metazoa > Arthropoda > Insecta > Coleoptera > Chrysomelidae > Crioceris > Crioceris asparagi. Next base: position 2,579,885 of record OY293830.1, read on the forward strand.
CTCTAAATACATTAGCATTACCAATATTGAACTTGCTTCTAGTTCTTCATATATTTTTTTGTAGACCTTGCCGTTCTCTGGGCTTAAGAGATTACTTGTTAGTATGTAGAGATATTTGCATTATTTACCCACTTAACATTTATACTTGTACTTTGGTATTAATCTCAATTATTTATTTCCTCATTCATTGGAGAAGGCCACCACAACCAAAGCTCAACAACAACAGGAATCCAATGCTCAACTGATACTTCCAACAAGAAGTTACAGCAAAACTCCAGTACCCACACCAAGAAGACACAGTCCCACACCTCCAAACTCTAAAGAAAATAGCCCTACAACAGTCAACAAACCCAAAAAAATTGCTTCTGGAGCCACAATTCAACTGAGAACCGATCTATTGCCACCGGACGCTAAATCATTCATTGCATCACCGGAAAATCCACCACCGAATCAAAAGGAGGAATTGCCCAAAAAAACAGCTGTACAAAACACTTATGATGCATTATCATCAATCGTTAAACCTACAATTGCTGATCTGGTTAAATCTCGCAAAAGACAAGCAACCAGAGATCTGTCAAGCATAATAGATGCAACACAGGATTATGACATTGTAACTAATGCCCCTCCAAAACGTACAAGGAAATCTCCTACTACTGGAGTTGCAGTTGCTCTATCTAAAGCACAAAAAGAACCGCCACCGCCCACGAAACCAGCAGTCCAACAAGAAGTTAAAGATGCAACAGTTTCTGCTAATAGAAATAACAGCCCCAAACTGAGTACGTTAACTGATAATTTGCTCAATCTGAATACGAAACCACTGAATCGAGACGCACCATCAAAAGTATCAACATCAAGCAGCTGTAAGTATTCTAGCAATTATTCAATAGAAAGTATATTAAACAGAGATGAATCAACATGTAGATATACAGCTAAAAATAATAATCAAAATACGAATATTAAAGATTACAGAAAACCAGAAGAACAACCAACAAAACATAAGAGACGCTTAATGGGAGATGAGGATATTGACGATAAGGAAAGATGTCGTCCCAAGAAAAAGATAAACAACTCTGATAACGATAGCAACAAAGATGAAATTTTCGATAAATTGCTAAAACAAGACAACTTAAATCCATGGTTCAATCAAAAGATACCATCGGTAAAAAAACCAAAGTCACCAACCGTCGTACAACCACAACAAAATGTATTAAAGGAATTTGGTGGATCAGCTGCTGATAAAATTCTTGTAAGGGAATCAGCCTTGACGTTGGACAATAATAATAGCAGTAGTAGTAGGAGATTCTTGGTGGAACAGGATAATACTACGCGACGTGAAATTGAAGCTACAGTTTTGCGAGGGGGCACCGCTTTGCACCAACAACATCAACATCAGAGACGTGAACCAGCAGCCAGAACTCGTAGTGGTAGTGGTGTTGCTACAACCGCAGTATCATCACTTGATCATCAACAACAACATCCATATCATCATCACCATCATCATCCTCATCCAGATCAAGGTGCGCGTGGAGGAGATCGCAGAGACAGTAGTAATAAATATCATAACAATGTTGCCGGTGGTACCAGAAGAGGCACCTTGAATAGTAGTAGTACCAGTAGCAGCAGTGTTGCTGCAGGTACTAGCAGTAGTCGTCCTGGTGTTGTTTCTAATGGAACAGATTCTTCGATGATGATGATGATGATGATGGCATCGACGACGGCGGCTGATGCTGCTGCTGCTGCAGATCTGACAGCTGCTACTACGATGACAACGACTAGTAGAAGGCATTCTTCAAGGGGAGAATCTGCTGCTGCGTCATTATCAACATCCTCGGCAATGCCAAGAAGTCGCAGCAGTAGCATTCATGAAAATGTATCAGCACCTTCACCTCGATATCCACCGGATCGACATGCTGCAGGGTGAGTTGATTGAAGAGTAATATAATTTGAACAAAAAAAAAGTATGTGCTGCCATTTTATTGTGAATATCTTTAGAATTGTTAGAGGTACAGCGCTTATCTATTGCGCACATTTTAAACTCACAAATACCCTTATTTTAAGGTGCAGACAATTTTTTTTGGAAAAGTCAGTGGCATAGATTTAGGGTATATTTCTAACTAACTAACTAACTTCTACGCCACTGGTCGAAATACGGTTTTGATTGATTTTTCAGAACCGCCAATGTTGTCTAAGCAAAAAAGGTACTCTTGCTCTATTGCTCTAAAGTGATCCGTTCCGAGAAAATGGTCATTTTATGATAAAAACATAAAAGAAAAAATTACCAAAATTACCTCTAACAGTTCCAAAGATATTCTCAAAAAAATTTTTTTTTCTTTGATTCCCTGTATCTCGAAAATGGGGCGTTTGCAGACCCATGTTTATAGAAACTCTTTGTCATATTTTTAGACAAACTATCTTCCCCTTAAGTCCTGCGCACCTCTAATGAATCACCCTGTATAGTACAACTACAATTCTATTTTCTCTATAGAAAATATATATTCAGTACTATTGTGAAATCTTGTAAGTCGGATTTGTCCTCAAGAATAAGGATTACTTTTTTTAAAAATACATAAAAAAATACAAATTTTTGAGATGGAACTTACAATTTTCACATCTCAGAAACAATTTGTATCACCCTTTTTCAACACTGAAGTTAAGCTTTATTGGAAAATAAAAAATGCTACGTCTGTAATCAGGTAATAATTTTTTTATTTTTTTATTTTCAGGCCCAGCACATCATCCTCACATACCATGAAACAGAGACAAAGTAAACGAAGCACCACAAGTCGAAGTTATCATGAAGGCTCTTCATCAGAACGATATTCAGGTGTTCCTAGGTAAGTAAGCTTTCCATTTTCATTTTTTTCTTTTTCTTCAAAATGATTATGTCAGATATTCGTCCACTTACACAGTTGTCGCTTAAATCAAAGTTTACAGAGTCCTATAAGTTGGGTCACTCTTGAAATTGACTTTGTCGGCAGCTCGAAAGTACGATTTTTTGCTTTCCGTTAAAATCATTTCCGCATTGATAGATACATTGCTGGAGCCAATAATACCAGTTCAAACCGAAGCAATGGAACCTACAACGGACGTTGTATATTTATGCAAGAGCAATAATATCACATTTTTATGTTAATTAATCACTAGGTAATTGATCAGTTTCAGAGAAAAAACGTTTTAAAATGTAAAAATATAAATTTTATCAAAAAACCTATACGTATACACATAACCCAAGGAGACAAATTAAAGAGATAATTAATAACTCACAAAATAAGTACATTTAAGATTTTTTTTTCATCAATATCATATGGTTAACAATATCCTTTGATGGTATACTTAAACCATCAAATTGTTTATCCGTCATCTTGTAAGCTTTAAGTTTACAAAAAATTAAATCGTCATTCACTAAACTTTCTGCGGAATTACTATATTCTACACAAACTTTACATGAATGACGATTTAAACATTTCTTTATGAGATAACCTGTGATATAAACCAACGCGTTTCCTTCGGGACATTTTGTATTTCTATAGTCGCTTGTGAAAACTTTTAAACGAGTAAATTTTGCAGAAGCAGACGCTGCAAAGACTTGATTAATCTCGTCGTTCCTATCTTACTAGAACAACCATCCACTGAACAATACGCAGCCATTTTAAAATATTTATCGAAAGTTATTGAAACTTACAACACTCGATGACACACTATATGTTCTGTATTCGACCACATTTCACAGCGAAATGCGACTTTTTAGATGTGCGTTTTCGGTGAGAGTGATCCAACTTACAGTATTCGGTAAACTTTGCGTTCTAAACACACTTTGAAAGTTCAATTTTAAATTTATTACTACTTCTTTCAAACTATGAGAAACATAAATTAAATAGGATTTGTTTTTTCAGTACAAGTACATCTTATCATGGTTCAAAGAGCAGCAACCATTCTAGGTATGTTTTTTCATATGCATTTAAATTATAAGAACAGAATCAGTAAGCTATAATTTCATAAATGCTTCATTCCCATCGATTGATAAATTAATTTCTCAATATGCTGTATAATAATTTAATATCACGTCTTTGATTAATTAATTTTTATTGTCGACTGTTAATTTGGAAGCTTGTTTCGAGCCCATACAGATCCATCTTCAGTAGGAATAAGAAGGTTAAAATCTAAAAGAATCTCGAGTTTTAAGAAACTGGTTATTTTGGTACAATTTTATTGTATGTATTTTTTTTCTCTTTGGAAACATGACATATTTGCAGATCTTACACTTTTTATTCCTGACTGAAAGTGAGTGTATATAGGCCCAAAACAAATATAAACCCTGAAAACAGAAATTACGTTTCGACAATGATTTATAATCTATTTTTTATTGTTTTTATTAGATAAAACAATGCTCAAAATGTTGAATAATAATATAATGTTTTTTTCTCTAATTTTCAGTAATTACCCCGATCCCAGACTTTCACCGAAAGTAAGCAAAAGTCGTGACAAGAAAGACGACAACTTCAATTGGAACAATTTCAACCATTACTTTGTAAATAATAATTATCCCCAATTCAATATTGGTCGAAGTGAGTATGAATTTCCTAATTTATATGTCATACTTCAAGAAAAAGCAGAGGCTTATGACTTTTCTTCAAAATAATTTAGTACAAATCCCACACGAACGCCACTGGCAAGAATATAAAGTTATGTTGTACAGTAGAAAATACCATTTGATACGTAAAAAATGCGTACTAAGTTTCACAAAAATATCCCGGGTCATATTAAAGTTATCATTACTTAAAACTTTAGTATCCAGTAGTTCAAAAGTAACATTCTTGAATATTAGTTATTAAGAAACACCCTGTATAAAGGATGATGCATTTGAGATACTTGCGAATATTAAAACTATGATTTAACGTAAACTAATTAATTGATTCAAATTATTGAAGATTCTGAATTAAAAAAAGGTAATGAATCCGTTATAGTGAGTAGAGTAGTTCATATGTAAATATTTGGAAAACAAAATTCCAAACTTATACTTTATTCTTTACCGCAGTTCCAACATAAACGTACCCTTTAGTCAGACATATTTTTTTCGTCTGTACTAAAACTTAGTACATAGTAGATTTGTTTATTGTATTTTTTTAAATTAATGTTTTTTTTTTCAAATTGTTACAGATCACCGCAATGATTCTAAATAGGACATTATCGCTATGTTGGATATGATTAATTCAACATTAATAAACAAAGATGTGTTTATATCATTGGACTATTTTGTACACGTGAGAAATACCGTCATGGCCTTGAAGATAAAAACGTTTATAAGCAATTTTGTGATTCAAAAGTTCTTGAATAATAGTGACGACTACGATGACGTTAATAATGAAGGCAGTGATGTTGATGATCACGAATATGCTGAAAGCGTGCGTTATTTGAATTTGTACATGATGTTTTTTACATTTTAACTCTTATATATCTATATATATAATAATTATTTTTATTTTATTTATTTTTGTGTACATGTGTATTATTTCTTAGGTTTAAATTATTATCATTATTATTATTATTATTGCGAAGTTTATACAGAAGAAGACAGATGTTGTAAAAAAATATATATTATATTATATGAGATTTTTCGGAAATTGTGTATCGTTTTGTATATATAATATCTTGTAAATGTTTTTTTTTTGTTTCTCTTTCAATATTTTTATTGAAGAGTTGTGCAAGAATGTTCAGCTGGAACATTTTTCTTGTTAAATAAAGAGCGAGCTATTTCTGGACACTGTGTCGTATTCTTTTTAATGAAGCAACTTGAGGAATAGCAGAAATTTTTCCCGCCAAAATTGTCTTTTAATATTTATTAGTTCAACAATACCCAAAATATTGTTTTGAACATTATCGTGATATTATATAAGGTACCAATACATTTGAACCTAATATGGGGCATAATGTATGAATATCTGCCATTTTATGTAAAATAAACTTGCGAGTTAGATGCAGATTTCAAACATGAAATAAAATCAAAAATTTTTTCAATTTATTATCGACTTGAAATCCCAAACAATGAAAAAGGGCGTGAATATAACATCCATTTTTACTTGATTACGGCGAAGCAAAAGGTAGGTTTATGATTTTTGAAAAGGTACTGAAAATAACTCTACTTCTACTGAAAAAACTCATGATCTGAGAAACTTGGATGTGTACTGTAAATCACATATAGTCGCCTTCCACTTAACGAGGCGGAATTTGAATTTATCTACGACAAACTAATCTGTGCTAAGTTACTCAGATCGGTGACAGCCGTACTTTAGGATTTTTCCCGGTGAACTAGCGGGAACCGAATTGTACTTCCCGGTGCGTTTTCGCGGCATCAACGGTAATACGGGAATATTTTCTGACGTCAATAATCTTATAAAACGGGAACTGATTTGGTTCCCGTCCTCTTGAGCATGGTAACTGGCGGTTATAAATGTCAAAAGTGCTGAAACTGTCAAAAAAATAAATTTGGCCGCCTGTCTTTTTGTATTTGATTTGAGTTTTGGATTAAAATTATTCATATTTCATTTATTTTTCGCATCATTTTGTTGATCATAATGAAAGAAGAATTAATTGAAATTGAATTAAATAACGTTCATCCTGATGAGGTGAAAGAAACTCCTCTTTATTTTCCTACGCTACTATAGTAGCTGTATAAGGAAAGTATTGTAATCGTGTGAAATTTTTCATTCACTGGAATTTGCCTGCGAGCGGTAGGAAAGTCGTGTGAGTGGACACACCAGATTTTTATATCTGGTAATTCAGTCTGAGTTGGAACTTAAACTTATAATTCAAAACGACACGCAAGCAAAACTACAAAACAAAATATTTGTCATTGATAATTTGATAACCGTGTCATTTTCGCGAGAATAACCTTCAAGTTTATTTTAAGGAGGGGTTTGATGAACAAGAGAGCATGGTACAGATCTTATTGTACTATGTAAGAGAGAGACAAACATACAAATTCCAGAGGATACAAAAATGTGCTGGTTACCAAAAAATAGTTTAATGTCACTTGTCATCTTGAAATAATTTCATACATATTTTTGATTTTGATAGATCTGTCAGTTATAAAAATATGGTTATTCGTTGCCAATCTCATTATTATCTATGGCCAATCTGTCCTTAGAAGCTTGTGGATTTAAACCCAAAAATAACAGTACTTGAATTATGATGGGCTGGTAAAAAAGATCTTAAGGTCGATTGCCTCATAAAGAAACATGTCCTAGTACCCCTCGTTTACATAACAATAATCTAGAACAATACTTAAGGCAAGTTTCAGCAAACTCGGTAGAGTCGTTTTCGCGCTACATTCTTAAGTAAAATATGTTTTCGGCTACAGCTACAGCACAGTAACTCTTACAAGAATGGTTTCTATCTTTTAAATCACGCCGAGAAATCTCTGTAGCCTACTACAAAACAAAATTGGTCCATCAGATCGCAAGATAATTTTGGGTCAGAACAATGGCTTAAAATAAGTTGTATGGTATCAGGGGTCTCTGAAATGCAAATATCACTTGAAACAATGGGCTGCAAAACTTTTATGTGATTACAATATTTTCTTTAAATAGCTACATGGGTAATAGTGGTGAGAAAGTGAAAATATGTTTTTACCAAAACTAGGACCGAGTTCATTAGATGTTGCACTGAAAAATACAAAAAAATATTCATTCTTTCAGTAACTACTATTAAGTTCAATAGACATCAAAATAGTTGAACGTTAATTCACATATATCAAGAGATTTTAAAACATAGTGAAAGGGTAAAAAATTACCGATTTAAATGTTGCCGGATATTGGGAATTATAAGATGGAAGGAGCTTTAAAAAGGTGGTGTTTATTTTTCCAAGGGGTCGGTTTTATAATGTTACTAGCTACACTTTGGTAGATTATGGTACGAAAACATTGAGTCATAAAAAGTGTTGATTACGGAACCCTTCTACCTCAGAATCCTACTCGCACATATAGAACCAGTCCGAACACCAATCCAGATCTATCCACAGACATGCACCAAAAGAGAACAGCATGAGAATTTCTCCTACATAAGTCTTCCGGATTTTCCGGTACGGAACCCTCCATTGTTAAGTTCCAGCCACACTGACAGACTTTCACAAAATAGTCTAGTGACATACTACACACAAATATAGCGAAAAACCCACGAAAATTCAGGGATAGGTATCACAGGTTGGAACCCTCAACCTAGGAGGCCCAGTCACACTTCCAGCAACTACCAATTCATTCTAATAACATTCTACATATATACATGGAAAAAAGACCAACAAAATCCAGCCATAGAAGTCAGAAATATAAAATAGATTTTAAGGTACGGAACCTAACACGGGGACTGAAAGTATGACAGTATTTTTACATTACGTACGTACTTACATCTACAAAATTTGGTTGGGATATCTCTAATAGTCAGCGTGTTTTTTTTTAAATAAATGCCTTACCATAGGGTTAAAATGGCCGTGAAAAATTTACAGATATACGGACTCAATACAGGAATATGACATTGACTGATGACATAACTTAAGCCTGACCAGGGCTAATGGTTTGTATTTAGGAACACGCTGAGTGTAATAGAGCCACTATGACACCTACATTACATATCTATCTACACATAGACGGTCACTTTTATATACATATATATTATAGAAGATTTGAAACGTTTGGAAAAACCGTCAGTTCAACCTTCAGGTGGAAATTTATATTACAGATAATCGCGGTTGAGTTTCACTCGGAAATTATAGAACCCGCCCTGAGTTATTTGTTCGTAGGTACGTACAGGTCATGGTAAATATGGCAACATTCCTACGGTTCCGTACATCCGACGAAAAAACGGAACCATTACAAGATTACTGTGTCACATTTTATTTTCTCCGAATCTACGGAACGGAAATATGGTATTAATTCAGAGGTTAGGTTATCGCAAATACGGAGATAAGAGTTAAAATAGACGAATTCTGGTAGGTAGTGGATGGATATTAGAAAATGAAACGAAAAATGTTATTCAAACATATCATGTTACCTAAAAATTGCTGTTCATCATACGGCTTAACATTAAATATAATGTGAAACATTATTGCGAGAGCAAACCCCTTCGTTTAAAAACAAGAAAAAACAATCATCAAACGGAACGCCGGCTAGGAGCGCGCGGATGACGACGGCCGCCGCGACGCTTGCGCATCGTCTGGACGAGACGCCCGTCTATGCCGTCTAGACGCCTCTATCGCGCGCTGCCACCACCTCCAGTCTCCACCAGTCCAGCAGCTCAAGCTCAAAGACGGGACAACGGCCCAAGCGGAAGGACACGGTATCGTCGCTTAGCTCTCACAGACGCGCGCGCGATCCACTTTGTTCTGTTTGCTGTTTTTTTTTGTCTGATTGCGGCTAGGCCTCGTCCGTTCCATCATCATCCTCCATCCAGCCACGGGGGCCGTCCGTGTAGCAGTCTGACAAGTGCCAGATATATCCAGAATAAGATCAGTGTGTGCTGCCATGCCTCCGTTTTCACAATAAATAAAGTATTTAAAAAAAACTCTGGGCCGCCCCCCGCAATTTCCTGAAGAACAAGGAGCTATCGCGGTGAGTGTCCCTCCTCCTTCAAAAAACAAATGAGCTGCCTTTTGTGCAAATTACCTGTTGATGAAACGAGAATTTTATAATAATAATATACAGTATGTCCAAGATATAAGATTATGATAGCAATAGGACGTCAATATCAATCACTTCAAAGAATTTTAATAGTTCTTTCCGTTTCCGAGATTTTAAAAATTTTTATTATTTTATTCATTAAGCTTACCAAAAACGGAAAGTACTTTTTCTTTTTTTTGCTGCTCTAGAAAATGGTTCATACAATAAAATCATGCAACAAAGGAACACTAAGTATGTACTTATCAGATATCACCAAAGCTACATTTTTGCCCATTTCTAGTACACAAAATTTTGCTATTAAATAAAATGATTCGATGTCAAAAATTGTAATATTTGTCATTCTTGAAAATTTTTCAATGTTTTTAAGCATTTAAGCTTCCACAAAATGTAAACAAGTTTGAAATTATTAAATTCATGAATTTTAACTGTCAACGTTGACGAAAGTCCTTTAGTGCTCATAATTTCTGCTCCTGAAAGATAGATAAAAGGAGGTGTCAGATCTGGTTATCAGGGAGGTCAGCAATTCTTTTTTTAATACTTGGCAGGAAGTGTAGATGCAGTACACCGTGCATTTTTATAAATAAAAGCGCAGAAAATACAATAACTCTAATATATTCTTTACCTACTTTAGTTTATATAGACACAGCTGCGATGGAGAGGTTGACCATTCAAACTCTACGTCTCTGGCATAAATTGTTATTTTATTAGAAATTTTCAATTCTTTAAAACTTTCTATACAGTGTGGTCCAAATTATAATGGAGAAACTTTAACAGCGTATTCGTTCGTGAGACCATTTTAATTATTTTAAATAATAGTAAATAGATTAGGTTAGGTGTTTGACACAAAGAATATAAATTCTGTGGTTTGACGTAAAGTTATGCGCTGACATAAAAACGTAAACAAATAACCTTTTATATATATATATATGTTTTTTTATTATTAAACTCTGAAATAATTTCCTTTGATGTAATGCTCAATACGTAATTAATTTATTTTTAAGGTATAACAAATTTTGGGAATTTCTTCTCCTCTTTCAAATTTATAAGCCTATATCTGAATCACTGTAAGATGCGGATGATTAAAATCAAAATCATTCTAATTCAAAATCAAAACGACATATTGTTGTTACTTCTGGCATTTCCATCCATTTTTAGAGGAACTCTAAAAATTTTACTGTAAAATACCAATGATTTTTGGTTCAGAATTTATTTGTACACACACGCTGAAATAATCTATTATCCTCAAATTTTGTTGTCAAACTTTTTTGTCATTTCTCGACATGCCATGTCAATGTCAAATTAACTTGAAATTTTTGTATTTTTGCCCACCCTGTACCAATTTGAAGCAACTTGTTATATATTTTTGGAATCAGATCATCAAGGGAAATCCGGAAATTGTAAAAAAGGGCTGTTCCATTTAAAGAAATGGTGACGTCATCACACGAAGTGGTTCACCCTGTATATTAGATTATAATTTGAAAAAACAGTAAATTGAAATAAAAAATCGACCTGTTTCGGGAATTTCTAATATTATTATTTATTTAGATAATAATAAATTTATTCTTTACTTTATGGACGCAATTTGTATACAAATAAATTTGATAAAAATGTAAACGCCATTTTGCAGAGCTCATAAAAGTTGCCGTGACGAAGTAGGTAAGTACTCTCCTTTTTTTACATGTTTTTAGCAATATCTTCAAAAAAATAAAACTAAAAATTGTAAAAATCATTTTTTATTTAAAATCTCCAGAACCAAAAAAGCTATTAGGTAAAATTTTGAAAACTGATATAAATCAAAGGCCATCGAGATCGTTATCTTAGACACACATTATAATATGCTCAAAAGTTTAGTTAATCTGTCTATTTTGGAATTTAAGAATACAATACAATACAAGAAACTTGTATTTTGTTGTCGAGCAGAGTCGCTGAATATTTACGGAAAACAAATGAAATATGAAAATGAGAAATAAAAATTTGTGTGACAGTTCGTTAAACTTCCTGATAGATTCTTCCACTTCTTGATGATGTTTAAATTCCCTCATTGTTTAATTAATTAATTTAATTTAATAATATTTTTCTACCTTTTACAAACACGTAGTTAACTTTTGAAAGGCTTATACGCTGTCATGTTTTCCTAAGCTAAACCTAAGTTTGTTTTTTTTTTATTAGACAGGACTGCATTTTTGCAGTTTGTGTAAAATTGTACTAGGAATTTCTTACTTTTGGTGGCTAAACTATCGAAAATACTGTCATAAAAAGAAAACTGCCAAACATTTTCGAATTCAGGCAATATGTTTTTCGGAATTAAACAAAGTATTAATCAATGTTTCAAAATTCTTTTGTTAAAAATAGCAAGGTAAGGAAATAGCACCAACAAGGAGTGAGAAGAACTGTAACTGGAAATAAAATAATGATACAAGAAGAAGAAGAACTTAATAAATATTTTTACCAAAACTTTATTAGTTTTTTAAAGAATATTTATTTCGCACTTCTGTGTCACATTTAGCCATGAAAATCGTTGAAACTTCATTAATAACAAAGAAGATAGTAGGTACCTACTTATCCTATTAACCATGTATATTATTTGCTGGCACTTGTTATTAGTTTTTATTATTTTCGGTTCTTGTATCGATGGACTCCTTAGCGATTTCTCAGGCCCCATACGGTCTAGAGACTTGAAATTTCGAATTCGTACTTAGATCGCAGATATCTCGCCGCCTGTAAAGCTCCAAGTGTGATCCAATATTGATTAATTATATTATCTCATTCAAGCAAGATCAAACTATTTCTCCAACATGGAACGACAATGTCGGACAATGGGATCCATCACTGGAATTACGCATGAGCATGGAGCGTATATATACGTCTCTGTTCTCTGGTATATAGGTACTCTCTGGCAGATCGTCGTATATATTACTCTACGATTAAGTCGCGCTGTTCACTGTCAGCTGTCGCAATTGTCAAACGTTGAATACACTAACTTTAATTTTGTGTTGTGGTAGAAAAACAGTAATTTGTTATGGAATTGCTGTTGTCTGCAAACAGATATACATAAGTATAGTTCAAATCCAGAAAAGGAGAGATAGCAATAGTACTCATCGGTACGGTTCAAATCTTATTTCCACTTCTTATTCAGTGATCTCAAAACATCGCGGCGGAAATACACATATTTCAGCATTTCCCACTGCTGTAACTCGGAAACCGTACATTTTTTGAATAATGTCCAATTTAAATGTTGCTACATATAATCTCTTCTTTAGTTTGGCCGTTTCATATTTTCAATTTTTCAAAAAAATGCTCCCTCTACATAGCGGAAATTCACATATTTCAGTCTTTACTATAGCTGTAAATCAAAAACTGTCACTGTTTTGAAAAAATTTTCAATTTGAACGTTCCCGTTTCTAGATAAAATGCCCCCTCCAACTCATTCGGAGGTGATTTTTGGACAGAAGGAGACTTCAGATCTGAGTTTTTCTAAATATGGGACCATTTCTCAACTCTTATTCTCTTTCAAATGAATCAAAAATCATCAAAATCGGAGCACACGTTTACTAGGCAAAACAGAAAAATACAACCGGATTGTATACCTCCTCCTTTTTTGAAGTCGGTCAAGAAAACTATGACAGACTTCATTAAATGTTTCACTAAAAATTATTGAAATAAAAAAACAAAATGTAGGAATCATAAAAAAAATAAACTAGTGCCAAGAGAGGATGAATCAGCCAAAGTATTTTTTCGAAAATTGTAAGTTATATTTTGCAAAATTACAGAAGGGATGATTTCCGGCAACATTTAAATTGAACATTTCTCAAAAAAAAAATAAGAGTTGCCGTGTTAGAGGAACAGGAATGTAATTAAGTTCAATCTAACATATTAATATTTCAGTTCGTATCAAAATACTTATTCATTTTTAATTTTCTTTTGTAATGCCAGCTAGATTATTTTGGAATTTCTGATAGTAGTTAATTAATACGAAAATACCTGAGAAAAGAAAATAAACTGTTATATCGCTCTTAATATAAATAGCAGCTTGTTAAACATTATTAATTAATTATACCTCATTGTTGTATATATAAACTTAATAAATAATTTTGAGTAATACAAACATCTTTTTTTATAAACTTTGATTATTTTACTTTTGGAAAAACTTCAAATTACTTTCAGGAAAGGAAAACTGATGTGAAAAAATGTGCTTTAAATATTACGCCACCTCCTATTGAAAAGCGTTTTCTCCATCGAAAAGGAAACTAAAATTATCGTGAGATTTATGATCGTTTAAGCATTTCAAGATCATGCACAAAATATAGTTACGCGCGCATCACTGTTTCAAAATAAATAATACTTCAATCAGCCGTCATAATATATAAACTCATTTGTAAAGTTTTGTATATAAAACAGATATTAATGAGATTATAAACGCGAGAAATGTTTTCAGTTATTTTTTTACAACTAATAATTAACTTTTTGATAAAAGAATGTAACCGATTTGAGTGATCTATACTGACAAGTACGAAGTAATATTTATGCTAAGGTGTTTTCTAGAATAACAAATTGAAGAAGCTAATAAAATAAATATTATTTTGTTCTTTTCATTAATCCAGATGGCTTCATTCTATTACAGTGTGATTAGTTTATCTACTTGTACCATTTTTTCAGAGTTCATTGGTGAAAACGGTATTACTAGTCTCCGCTGTCCGTCCATCTGTCAGCGGGCGCTATCTCATAAACCGAAATAACTAGAGAGCCATCTGTATTTCATGAACAGTAACAGGTAGACAGTGGAGTTTTTCGTTTAACAATGGTACGCGGAACCCTTCGTGTGCGAATTCGACTCACACCCGACCACATTTTTCAGATGATATTTATTCATGCATAACTTTTAACGGGGAAACTTGGTTGAAGAAACTTACTATAAGATTTGTTGGGAAAGTAATTTTTGACCGACGAACCCCGAACGGAGGAGGTATACAATTCGACTGTCTGCTTTTTTTTTGTTTGTTCGCGCGTTGTATATAGTAAACGTACTCCGATTTGGATGATTTTTGAATCACTTGAAAGAGGAGACTTGAGAAATGGTCCCATATTCGTAAAAACTCAAATTCGATATCTTCTTCCCTCCGAAAACCACCCCCGAAGGGGGCGGTGGCTGCAAATTTTCTCGAAAATGGAAAATGTGAGATACCAGAATTAAAGATAGGACAATATCCGGAAACGTTTAAATTGAACATTTTTTCAAAAGAGTTAGGTTTTTTGAGCTGCATTCATTTTAAAATCTCACATATGGATCTTCTTGCTATCTGGAAGGGGCGATTTCTTTCGAAAACTGAAAATCTCTTGATACCAAATGAAAGACAAGAATATTTGTAGCAACATTTATAATGAACATTTTTTTCTTAGAGTTACGGATTTCGAGATAATCGGTGGTAAAAATGGTTTAGTCTAAAATGCAAACGCGTATTTCCGTAGCGATGTTCTGAGATCTCTACATAATAACAAGTACAAGCAAAGAATATACGTGGTTAATAGGATAAGTACTGTCTGTCTTCTTTGGTATTTCTGAACGTTCAACGATTTTCGTGAGTAAGTATATTACACTCAAAAGTGTGAAATAAATTATTTTTACAAAAAATTGGACCGACGATTTTTGGTACACTGAAAAGAACAAAATAATATTAATTCTATTGGTGCTGGTACTTGTGAAGTTGGTGCTAGAATTTATCAGTTTAACTGCAACTGCACAACTTCATAAGTACCAGCACCAATAGAATTAATATTATTTTGTATTTTTCAGTGCACCAACTAATAACGTCGGTCCATTTTTTTGTAAAAAATATTTTGAATATTCCTAAGGCCATGTCTTGGATAAATTCTTTAATTCTTATACAGGGTGTATTTTTAGTATATGCATAGATCATAGATGGCCCAACACCCCCGATATAATTCGACTGTATGTCTGCATGTTTTTTATGGATGTTCGCGCATTTTAAATAGTAAACGCGCTACGATTTCCATGATTCTTGTTTCATTTGATAGAGGACTATTGAGAATTGGTCCCATTGAAAAGAAATCGGCATTCAACATTTACTTCCCCTCAAACACTTCTCCTATAGGGGGTGGAGGGGGCATTTTTTTAAAAATCGAAAATTTGAGACGGCAAAATTAAAGGAGAGAACATTTTCGGCAACGTTTAGATTGATCATTTTTCACAAAAATCATAGGTTCCCAAGTTACAGCAGTGGGAAAGTCTGAAATATTTGTATTTCCGCGATGTTTTGAAATCTCTGAATAAGTATAAGCAACGTATTATTTCTTATTTTGCGAACGTTGATTGATTTCGATTACCTACTATCTTTACACTCAAAAGTGTGAGAAAATTACAAAATATTAAGGTAATTGCCTAGTTTAGTGGCTTTTGCTGTAAAAGCCCTGAAAATAAAGGTACGTTATCATAACTTTTAATAAAATTGAGGCAGAATAGGCTATTTTTTATGATTTGTTAATAAAAAATCTGGTGTGTCCAATCACACGACTTTCCTACCGCTCGCAGGCAAATTCCAGGGAATACAATTTTTTACACTATTACAATACTCTCCTTACATAGCGACGATAATAGCGGTAGTAAAGTAAAAATCCTCTGGTCAAATCGTGCTACCACTCATTTTTTTCAGCATGTCAAGACAATCAACAATGGTCATGTAACATTTTTTCGCAAGATGAAACGTTTAGCCAGAATCTGAAGAAACATGTGCAAAAAATATGGAATTTTATTCAAGCATAACTTTTTTGTGCTTTTTCTCAGAGATGTATGTGGGTGGTGAAGGGCTCTCAGAAGAATACTTTAGGCAAGTTTAATCAAAATCCTTAGAGCCGTTTTCGCGCTGCAGTCTTGAGCAAATCAAGTTTTTTGGCTAATGCTCAACATCCAGTCCATACAAGATTCTCATTCAGTGTCACCAGTGAGTGATATTGGTACCAAACAAAATAAAAAGGAAAGCAACAAAATACACCCGTTCCCGAGATAATTCTCTCACAGGCAGACCTATGGCTGAAAATTTGTTTATTAGAAAACTCTGAAACGTCAACATTTGTAAAAATCTCGATACCGAAAATTTCACACGATTACAATACTTTCCTTATACAGCTACTATAGTAGCGTAGGAAAGTAAAATATTTATTTAATATTCATATTTTGAAAAATCCAAGGTGGGAAGTTTTGAAATGAACACACCATATACATAATAAATTATGTATTTTGCTTAAGTGCTACCACCCACTCGGCCTACCTATTCAACGTTTACCTCTAAAGACATCAACCCACCACCCCACCAGCCCCTTCACTATCGTGTAATGAAATCGTTGACTGATAGCTAGAGCCACTTTAGCAAATAATAATACGGCTCAATCAAAATTCTGACAGATAATTGATTGATACCGACCTACCTGCTGATGGCCTGTCGCGTCCTGGGTGTTTTGTTGTCCTGAAATATGAAATAATCGATAATATTACCATGTTGGTTTTAGTATAGAGCAGAGAGAAGGTACAATAAATAATAAATGTACAAAATTATTGTTCTCTCTCGGCATTTTACATACACTGCAACTTTGTCAGCACAGTGATCGCTGTAGCTAACCTTAGAGTAGGGAAAAGTCGTACGTACACGACAGGATATGAGCTCTTTGAACTAAGAACCCGACTTGAAATTAAATGATGAATTTATTTGTTTGTAGTTTTTCAAAAAACCTTAAAAATAAAAAAAATATATTTACCTACTCCTACAATTTTTTATGATTTTAAGGAATTTTTCCGGAAATGTGTTAAAAATCGTTTGTTGTTATTTGTATTAACAATAGTTTTCTTTTCAATATTTTTTCAACATTATTAATCATTTAAACAAATTTACATAATATAAATTTAATAAAATGTTTGTGCTTCCAGAAACTACAAACGAGCTAGATATTTGTAGTGAAATTCATTTGTTTGTAGTTTTTCAAAAAACATTGAAAATCAAAAAAAATATTTACTTCTACAATTTTTTATGTTTTTATGGCATTTTTCCGGAAATATCTTAACAATCGTTTGTAATTATTTGTAGTAATAATAGTTTTTTCTGTTACATTTTTTCAACATTATTAATCGCTTAAACAAATTTAAGAAAATTATCAAAAAAAACTATTGTCACTACAAAGAAAACTACAAACGTTTGTTAACATATTCCCGGAAAAACACCATAAGAACATCAAAAATTGTATGAGTAAAGATACTTTTTTATTTTCAAGGTTTTTTGAAAAATTTGAAAAAAATATCTACGTCGTTTGTAGTTTCTGGAAGAACAAAAATTTTATTAAATTTATTTTACGTAAATTTGTTTAAACGATTAATAATTTTGAAAAAATTTAACAAATAAAAAACATTATCACTTCAAAAAACTACAAACGATTGTTAACACATTCCTAGAAAAATTCCATAAAAACATCAAAAATTGTAGGAGTTAATCATTTTTTTTTGATTTTCAAGGCTTTTTGAAAAAGTACAAACAAATAAATTTCACTACAAACATCTACGTCGTTTGTAGTTTAAGAATATAATTTTTAATTAATTTTATTTTTAAGTCGGCTTCTAAGTCCACAGAGCTCAGGAGATGCTGCTATGAACCTATTTTTGTCGGTCGCCATTAGTTTCGTCCTCACCTTGGTGCTTTACAGCTTATTTTGATTTCAATTTTTTTGTGCTATTTTTGGATGAAAATGACGATTTTTTTATCTTAACACAATGGTGAAATGCGAGGCTTTTGGATACAAGAGTCACTGTCGAAAATAGAATATGGTGTTACGTACATTGGTGGCCATTGATTTAGGCCATATTTGGCTTCACTTGCTCTCTGAAGGCGATGTCTCCTTGGTAATTCCATGCGCTGAGGCTGTATACAATTCATTTGTTTGTCTGTTGTTTTAATCTCTGTACTGTGATGATGATTCTTGTTTCATTTGAAAGCGGCCGGCTGAGATTTGGTCCCATCGAGAAAAAATTAAATCTA
Organism: Crioceris asparagi; assembly: GCA_958507055.1. Lineage (NCBI taxonomy): Eukaryota > Metazoa > Arthropoda > Insecta > Coleoptera > Chrysomelidae > Crioceris > Crioceris asparagi. The sequence goes on from OY293830.1 coordinate 2,598,588, forward strand.
AGTCCTTCCATACCAAAACATTTTGAAATTAAATGAAATGCCAAGATATTCAGTGAAAATGTAGGTAATCATTTCTATTGTCGACTCATAATTTAATAAAAGTTCGGTAACCAATTTAAATTTATTTAAAAAATTATTATTCATTTAAATAAAATAGTTCCTTTTTAACCAATTTTCAATAGATATATAAAAATAAAATAATCTGACAGGCCAATTTAGTTTTTTAAATTTTGTCTATTAAAATTAAAATTGTCATATTGCCGAATTTCTTTAGAAATTTTAAGAATCAATAGGTTCTCCTACTTGAGCCATAAAGATAATACAATACAGCGCACCCGAAACTGGGTTCTGTTTCTCTTCTAACATACCGCAATTTTTGTATGTTCGACCATTTTGTTATAATGTTTATGACTTGAGCAGTCGTAAATTGAAATATTGTTTAATTTTTGTTTAAACGATATGAAAATCATCAAACCGCTCAACTCCTAACCGACTTCGTATCTATATTACAATTTTCCCTCGTTATAGTATCTCGTATCTTATGCAATGTATATTGGACATACTCAATTTACGCCGTGACATGTTTTTAATACACGATGGTGCACCACCTCATTTTTCCCGAGATTATTTAAACGAACGAATACCATGGCAGATGGATTGTCAGAGGGGGTCATGCTCCTATTCAGAGGCCACCTCGATCACCAGACTGTAATCCTTGTGATTATTTCATCTGGGGTCACTTGAAAACCAAAGTCCCTATTAACCACATTGAACAATTATGGGGTAGGTAGCATTCAAAATGTTGTGAACTCTATGCGAAATGATCTAGGCATTTTGAGAACGGTTCAATTTCTTGTGCCGAATTGAAATCTACATGAACGAAGAAGGTGGCTATATTGAACATTTATTGTAAAAAAAAGTATCCTTCTTGAATTGTTATTTTTCAGGAGATACCTATGTCTATTGACGTTTTTTATTGTAATAATTCTGCCGTCTCGGATTTTCAATTTTCGGGAAAAATATGCTCAATAATTCTCTCTCAAATAGAAAAAAAAAACAACCAAATCGAAGCACGTTTAATATGCAAAAGGAACGAACAAATATTAAAAAAATACAGTCATATAGTCGAATTGTATACCTCATTCGTTTGGTTCGTCAGTCAAAAATCGACAGTGTTCGGGTTGCGGTAGTAACTGCACTGCCAACTTAGTTTTCATGAACACTAACCATCAGTCCATAAATTTTTTTGCAAGAGACAAAAAATGCTGCAAATAAATACAGCTCTCCATTAAAATAAATTGAGGGAACAAGGACAGCCATGAAAAAAATACGATGTCATTTATGTTAGGATTAGAGTGGTTTGTTTTTACCCTTCCATGATTTCAGTTGGTGTAATTTTTGCTATGAACAATGGCTTTTCAATTAAAATAGTCACATATCAAATTTTATAAAAATCGAACGAAATATTGTTGAGTTATTACTTTATTACTCTTACACTTTGTGATATGTACTTAGGTAATTTTTGGTTCAATCGACTTATTTTGATCTCACCAACATACAGTAAGCTCTGTGTACACGGAATTTTGGGACACCCTGTATATATAATATGTGTATATTTCACCATTCTAAATATAAAACTACATTTTGTGTGCCTTTCTTCCACATCAAATTGACCATCAAATTTATAATTAGGTTTATATTAGTTTGTGAATGTTTATTATGTAGAAAATTCGTGCAGGAACTTGCATTTCACAGTGTTATTATAATGTTTCTGGAAATAGTATATACATAATATATATATATATATATATATATATATATATATATATATATATATATATATATATATATATAATTTTAAATTTTAAAATAACTGATGTGCAGCTAAAACAGCTTTTATTACAAAAATGTTTTCTTGTGAAGTAATCCTGGATCCAGTCATCAGCATGTTTTAATATTACTTAACATGCTTTTTCCATTATATTTTTCTATATTTTGTTCCAGTACAATGAGAATGTTCGTAGGCATAATAACATTATAATATAACATAACTTGAAAAATTTGATGGTCTTTTATATCGAGATTTGAAAATTTTATAGTTTTTTTTGCCTTGGAGAGTTTTAGGAAAAACAGATTTTAACATTTATACAGGGTGTGATTTTGTTTTGTAATCGGAAAATTAGGGGCTTTATGGATAAAAATATCAAAAATATGTTTTCACTAATTATATCTGATTTTCTAAATTTTATAATCCAAAAAATATTTTCAATTGTACCTGGTGTGCCCAAATAATCGGAATTGCACATAAATTATTTATTTTTCTGTTGGAACATGTATATTTTTATTATTTAATTACATTCTGCATAAAATTTTAATGCCAGTTGTATAAGAAAACTTTATGACTATTGTTAATAGATTTCGATATATAAATGTTTTTCTAAAAATTTTGACAGAACTAAGGCACTTTATAAAAAATAATATATCAGAACATGTAGAATAGCAGAGAATGAGAATGTTATTAGAGAGTAATATTGGAGATTATTATGAATTGGTTAAATTCCCTTTGTACGATACGAGGCTTGAAAATAAATAATTTACTGAAAGGTTAAAAAAAGTTGAAAAAATATTTTTTTGAAATGGATTGCTATATTTTTTATTATCTCACTGGAAAGACGAGAATTTTCTAAATGTGATCTACCAAAAATATTTTGTTGTTTCATACAAAAAATTTATAATATTTGTGGATTTAAAAATTTTTTTTAAAACTTTTTTTTGCTAGATCGTCATGTAGAATTTTTTTCTCTTTCCAGTGAGACAGTAAAAAATATACCAATCCTTAAAAAAATATTTTATCAACTTTTTTCAACCTTTCAGAAAATTATTTTTTGTTCCCGCGTCATATAAAAGGAATTTAACCAATTTATAATAATTTTCAATATTATGTGTGATTCTGATAAAAATGTCTCTTCTCTGTCTTCTCTTAATTTGAATAAAGTTCCTTTGTTCTGTCAAAATTAAATAATCTGGTGTGTCCAATCACACGACTTTATTACCGCTCGCAGGCAAATTCCAGAGAATAAAAATTTTTACACTATTACAATACTCTCCTTACATAGCGACGATAATAGCGGTAGTAAAGTAAAAATCCTCTGGTCAAATCGTGCTACCACTCATTTTTTTCAGCATGTTAAGACAATCAACAATGGTCATGTAACATTTTTTCACAAGATGAAACGCTTAGCCAGAATCTGAAGAAACCTGTGGAAAATACGGAATTTTATTCAAGCATAACTTTTTTTGTGCTTTTTCTCAGACATGGCGCTTTATGTGGGTGGTAAAGGGCTCTCAGAAGAATACTTTAGGCAAGTTTAATCAAAATCCTTTGAGCCGTTTTCGTGCTATAGTCTTGAGCAAATCACGTCTTTTGGCTATAGCTCAACACCCAGTGTATACAGGATTCTCATTCAGTGCCACCGGCGAATGATATTGGTACCAAACAAAATAAAAAAGAACGCAACAAAATACACCGATCCGTTCCCGAAATAATGCTGTCACAGACAGACAGACCAATGGCTGAAAATATGTTTATTAGACTAAGAAAACTCTCAAACGTCCACATTTGTAGAAATCTCGATACCGAAAATTTCACCCGACTACAATACTTTCCTTATACAGCTACTATAGTAGCGTAGGAAAGCAAAAAAGCATTTATATCTCGAAAACTATTAACATTAATCATAAAGTTTTGTTATACAACTGGCATTAAAATTTTATGAAGAATTTTATTAATAAATAAAAATATACAAGTTCCGTAAGAAAAAATTAAGTTGAGTGCAATTCCGACTATTTGGACCACCTGATACAATTGAAAATATTTTTAGATTTTAGAACTTAAAAAAATATTTTTGATATTTTTATTCATAAAACCGTAATCTTACAGAACAAAATCACACCCTGTATAATAGGATATTATGAAATTTGTAAACACGATAGAGTTGACATTTTTGAACATATCAAGTTGAAATGGTGACCGAAAAAAAATCTCAAAAAATAGCCGTTAAATTTCAATAAAAATGTTTCAATTATAGATATAATTTTTACCTACATCTTTTGCTTGAAACATTTTTCTCTAAAAGTGATAGAAAAAATAATAAAAATTAAAAACCGAGAAATTTGTTTTTAGCACTAAGCTACTAATTTTGTTAACATTTAAAATATCAATAAATGTTTTTTTATAAGAAACTGGACCGACTTTATTAGTTGCTGCTCTAAAAAATATAAAATAATATTAATTCTACTGGTACTGGTAACTTTGAAGTTGTGCAATTTTAGTTAGATTGAAAACTTTTGACACCATCTTCAAAAGTACCAGAATCAATAGAATTAATATTATTTTCTATTTTTCAGTGCACCAAATAATAAACTCGGACCATTTTTTTAAACAATTATTTATTTTGAGTGTAACATTAGTCATCAAAATCATTTAACATTCAACAAAGAATATAATACGTTGCTTATACTTAGGTATTCAGAGATTTCATCGCGAAAATACACATTTTTCAGACTTTCCCATTGCTGTAATTCGGAAACCGTTTATTTTGAAATATGTTCAATTTAAATTTTGTTATATATAATCTCTTCTTTAATTTGGTCGTCTCATATTTGCATTTTTCGAATAAAATTGCCCCCACCACATAACCGAGACACACATTTTCTTATTTCACAACTATTGAACTCGGAAAGCTATGATTTTTTTGAAAAATTTGAGCAATTTATACATTGTCGGATATGATCTCTTCTTTAATTTTGTCATCTAAAATTTTCGATTTGAGAAAAAAATTATCCCGCCACCCCCTTTGGGAAAAGTTTTTGAGGTTAAGGACATGTTGAATGTCGATTTTTTTTTAATGGGACCAATTCTCAATAGTCCTTTATCAAATAACAAAAGAATCATGAAAATCGGAGCCCGTTTACTATTTATATACCTCCTCCGTTTAGTTCGTCGGTCAAAAAATACTTGAGTATTGTTATCGATTTAAGTTGCAACTGTTTGAATATCAATGATTATAATTATTTAACCCGAATGGTTATTCTTTATCAAATATACAGGTAAAGCCCGTTTTTCTTTGAATGGCGAATCAATAGGTACTCAAAACTGTCTAAAATGATCAACAGTTAATCCACATGAAGTCGTTTAGAAAGTCACTAACATATGACATGAACGTCACCAACAAATTTAGGGGAAAACTTTAATGTTTTTGTGTAGAATATATCATGCGATAGATGCACATATCGTGTTTCGTGCAGGGCTGCTCCTTCTCCCAAGAGACCACGGCATCCGCCATCTACAAAATGGACGTCAATGACCGGATAAAAGTTTATGTGTGTTAGACGCTCCAGCTAGGCGTCACATTATCCATGGCCATTATCCGACCGAAACCATGGCAACCTGTTGATGATAAGGCGAGAATCCTTCCTACTTTCAAGAAACGTTCAAATAAGGCAGGACACAAGGAAAAAAAGGAAAGTTGGAAAAATCCGGTATCCTACAAATATAGACATCCGAAGAAATGGGTGTCGTATAGAATATGACGTTGGGCCATTACTTTCAACGAATTCCTCAGAGCATATTTTCTTCTCATTGGTACAACTGAAATACCTTCATTTAAGAGGAAGTGAATATATGTATTACTTTTGGACGATTATTAGAAATCCCAACGCGCGATAATTTAGGGTTAACTTAGCAGATCAAATATTTCTTTTTTTGTCTTGGTTAAAAGGGGAGATATCAAAGAACCTCGGTGGGATAAACTGTAGAAATGAACAGATGTTTTTCAAGACTAATGAAGTTACAGATCTTTTAATACAGTAATAGAACTGGCAACCCTGCTCTAGGCACAGTAAAGGTCCCCATACACGATGCAGTTTACCGGAAGGCAGGCCTTTCGATTTGTAAACCCGAAAGCAAACCGTATCGTTATAATAATTTTCAAAAAGAATTAAATGTTATTTCATTGTAGTTTTTTTTATTTTATTGTTAAAATAATTTCTTCTGCTTAAAGTGTTTTTAAATTTTTGCGTCAATACAAACAACATGTTTACCTTTCATTGTATAATAATAAATATACAAAAAATTACATTTTCAATATACATATAAACTTTGAATACTTGGCAACAAAATTGGCTATACAAAAAAATAATAAATAAACATTCTGAGCGAGTCAACTTGTACTAAGTACTACTTAATATACATATTTATATAGATAAATCTTTATCAAAAATATACACAAACATAATCTTTTGGTGACATCGATAATGATGTATGTATACATATGTTACAACATAAAAATATTGATATTAAAAACAATATAACAAAAATTATCTTGATATTTGAGAATAAAATATCTAGAACTTTGGTTTGTTGTTGTCATAAACCATTTCTTATTTCACTGCAGAAACGCTTGACTTTAAGCAAAGAATATGGCTAAGTTTGATAGAAACTAGCTATTCTCAACCAAACTCACCCTATATAATCTATAGATACATACAGATTCCATTGAGCTACGCCAGTCATCGAGCAATACAAAATATATCAAAGGTTTTGCGTCCAATTAGCAAGTATTCATCTGGACAACTGTCTTATTGTACCGATTTGGGCGACATAAGCTACATACTTTATCCATATAGCAGTTAGCAGCTGTCACATCGTTTCGATGGTGAATGAGACATTAGATAAAATATTCTGTATCGATTTTATTGAAAATGTCATGGCTATGACTGCAAGTAAAAGGTTCATTGAACGTTGAAAGTTCGGGTTCAAAGCCTGGTCGCCTCTTATACTAAAATAGAATTTGCTCCAAAATTTAGTACCCAAATAGTCATATATGTACGTATATATCTATAATCTTTGCCACAAGTAAGCAATTCCACACACATAATATAATATCAATATAATGTTAATGTCATTTTTCTACAGTAACAACACTATTTACAGATAACATTCTGAAAAGAAAGACGTCTTTCTAAAGTTAACCTAACATTTTATGACAAGTGACAAGGATGGATGACATTACCTACATCATATTAGCTTAGAGATAATACAATAGAGAGGAAATGTAAGTGGAAATGCCGTAAAGGCCTGATACATAAATATGAAACATGTCCAACAAAAACCTCGACCAATCTTCCGTTTCTTTTCGAAGGCTGTTAAATCTTTCTCATAGCATTTTCACTCTACTGTAATAACACTCATATGCATATTAGTCATACTTGACACTCAGTTTAGGAACAGCTCCCTTATTCTTGAGGAATATAGCTGTTGACGTTTTTATATACAGGACGAGTCTGAAAGGTCTTTGCAAAACTAATCCACATATTTCCTGTTATCGCATATTGATCCTTTACTTAGTCTGATGACCCAACAAAAACTATAGGAGTTATTTCATTACCTGTGTGAAGACCTTTCAGGAAAACCCTGTATATTACATAGGTATTCGAATTCTAGACAATAGGTATAGGAACATACCTTATAAAACATAATATATATAAATTGATATCTAATATAAATATATATAAATATCACATTTCCTACCTACAATAATATACTTCGAGATCCTAAGCTGAAGTATTAATCGAATTATAATCCGGCAACCTGGCGTAACCTTGCGCCGTAGCTGCTCCACGTATTCGCAACGTAATCACAGCCACAGCACCCAACAACACTGATCCTCCACAAACATAAGCCAACACATCCCTATAGAAACCACTGTTCTCTGAATCATCATTGTGCAAATACTGTATCACAATGACAGCAATACCATTGGCCAGTTTATCAGTAAAACTCATAATACCGTACACAAAGGCGCCACTATCAGTCTTTTCACCAATCAAATCAGTCGTCACCCCCAGACTGGACACCAACACTATTGAGCCACCAGAACCGATCAGAATGGCAACAGCATAGATGTCGAAGTCGATGAAATCCCTGCCTTGACCGAATTTGATCCAGATACAAGCTGAAAGTCCTAAAAGAGCTCCAATGGTGTAGGTGACTTTTCTGCCAGTGCACCTGTTTAGTTTCTCAATGGTCAGTGAGGTGAGAAAGCTGCCCAGAAACATGACCAAAGGTATCAGCGCCAAGCTAGACGCTGGCATGCTGAGCGTCTCGTGCAGATACAGTGGAATAAACACTTGCGTCAGATTCACAAACAACCGCGAAGACATGTAAACCACAGCCACTTGATAGACCTTGCAATTTTGCAACAACTCGCGCACACTGCTTCGCAACTGTCCACCACGAACGTCATTGGTGTTATCAGTGTCGGGTTCTTTGACAAACAGATGAAAAATACACGAACACCCAATACCCATTGATAAAACAGCCCAGACAACGTGCTGGAACTTTGGTCCATCACTGGGACCGATTTTGCTGCTTTCACCATTGTTCATATGCAGCACAATCCATGTGATGACATAGACCAATACATTGGAAACGACAGTAAACGAGTACCGAATGGCAGTTAGCTGGGTGCGGTCATGCTCGTTGGGTGTCAGCTCTGGTATGAGTGACAGATGTGATATTTGCACCGAAGCCCATCCGAATTGAAAGATGATGATGAACATGCAGTAGTAATACATTTGAGCCCATCTGTGACTGTACTGGCAGCCAAGGCATGGCGAGAAAATGAACGGAAAAGCCCCCAACACGCATATGGTACCTAGAAGATGCCATATCTTCCGGCGTCCGTAACGGCAGAATGCGAAACCGTCCGACTGGTCGGAATGGTAGCCCACAAATGGAGTAGCCAAGGCGTCGGCTATCTGCCCAACTAGCAGCAGAAACCCCGTCTGCCAGTTGCTAAACTCCAGCACCAGGTGGAAGAAGACCAGCAGATAGGTGAACCACATGGAAGCGCACACATCGTTCAAGACGTGTCCAATGCCGTAGGCAAGTTGTAGCTTGAAGGGTATGCGTCGGTAAACTTCGGTGTATTCGTCGCTAAGTTCACGTGAGCTGTCCTCCATGTTGGTGGATTCGCCCTTTTTGGGACTGAGCAGGAGTAGTTTTTTGTTGAGCTTGTCGACGAGTCGTGCAAAGTTCCAAGTGATTTTTAAAGACATCGATCGAAATATTCACAATTCATGGGGATTTATGTAGACAATGTTCTGGTTATGAACCTGGGGAATCAAAAATAACACATTATCATATACGCCTAAATGAGCTAAACTATGTTCCTTTGTTTTGTCTTTACGTTATGTATCTTTGATTACTTTCTGTGGTTAAGCAATATTAAAATATCCTAAAATATGAATATATTCTATTTATTATTTATGAGTCAATAGAACGTGCCGAATATGAAACGTGTCCGATAAGTGATTAATGTTAACAAAAGCATATACAGAGCTGGTCAAAAGTGTGGAAATGCTTGTACTCTAAAAATACCCAAACAAAAAGTTTTTCCAAGTGGATCACTCTGTATATTATTGCATTTTTAGATAGTGTCCAACTTGTTGGTTTTAAAAATTAAATAATGAATTTCAAAATCACAGAAGAAGATATTACAGGTAAATTTAACGAACAGCAACACTATGTTCCGTTTTGCCATTTCAAATACACTGTATTCTCAGGGTGAAACGCAGTAGAGTTATGGACGATTCTGTCAACAGATTTCAATAGGAATCTGCCCTGATTCTTATTACCTAATGTTCGGATCAAATGTAAGATTTAATCTATTAATCTACATGCCCTCGTAACATTAAGCGCGCCAATTATTGCCAACTAGATTTCAAATTATAGAGAGGTTGACCTTGTTGCAGCGGATGATCTATTTTTTAGACAAATGGAAGCCGGCAAAATTATGTTAAAATTTCTACCATGTGCAACATTAAAAGATCAAATAGCTCTTAAAATTAGCAGTTTTAATTACCAGTGTATATAGATTATGAGAATATATTTCGGAAAGAAACGTGTAATTTAATCAGTTTGACCGGAATTCCAAGAAGAGTAAACACAATACAAATTATTATTATTATCAAATAAATGTCCATTTAAGAATGCATAATGCGCTTCGATTCATTAGGCATAATGTAAATATAAGCCTGGATTCCTTATCAATTGAGGAAACAAACGAAAAAACTCAATCAAACCAAAGACACAATAATTATCAATAAATTTTTACTTACATTGTCCTAAATTTCAAACACTATTTCCAACAACAAGATAGTAATTTGCACACTTTAGTAAATCGACTGATATTGTTGTCAGAAATGATGTTCTTTGGGAATTGTCCGCGTGTATTTTATGCAGATCTGAACTATTAAATTATTCAAAAACGAATCACAATTGTGTAACATAACATAACAATATACATAGTAGTTTTTGACAGCAGACAGCGCACTACATACCTACCAGCTGATCGAGGATATACCACCACCAGTTCGCAGGCCGGCAATGTTAGCAGAGAAGGGATTTACCAAGGTGTAACGTTGGTGAGGTTGTCTCGTAATTGTGAAGTCGATATTTTAGAGGTATTGAGATGGAATTTGGTAAACAAAATTACTTGTTCAAAAATGAATTGAGAAAAGATATACTTACCTTCTCTAAGTTGAGGCAACTCGGGTTGACTGATTGACACATTTTATTTGGACACTTGTTTACGTTATATGTGTGTTTGTGCAGTTGTTTGGGCCTGTTTCAAACTGCTCCCAACTGAGTACTGCGGTTGTGAAGCATGCGCATTCACGCATGCTTCTGACAGTTTGAGTTTGGTTTGACTAGTGCTCGAACACCCTTGTAGCGACGATTTAATATATTGAATAACCTTTAGATACATATCTATCTGGTGAATTATCTGCCCCAAACCAAAGTCACCTATTAAGAGTGGTGTTGCATATTTAGAAATTTGAAAGTTGAAGCTATGAGTCAACCTGACCACACATAAACCTTGATATAGCACTAGCAGCGTAGAGGAGATTCCGCGGTAGCGATTCGAATGATGACTAAGCACACTCGCAACGTCTAAACAATGCGACGCTGCCAGATTTCTAATCGATACTTACCTTTCCTGGATTTTTAAAAGGTTATTGATATGTGGGCGTTTTTTTCCGACCAAAAATCCTTTTTCAATCGATACGTACGGCAAAGTTTATGTGATAGAATTTGGTAATAATTAGAACAGATTTGATTTCTCAATTAAATAGATATATAGATAGGTATTGTGATTTATCCAATGAAAAATGATAATAAATTATGTAAACACGAATAAGTACATAAGTTATCTGTTTTGTTATGACCTTTTGTGGAATTTAGAATAAAGCTATTTTAATTATTTCATTATAATTAAGTCTGAAATCTTATTTTCCATTTGGAAATAATTTTAAAGCATCTACACTGTGACGTGAAGTTTCTCAGGGCGGTGGAAAATCTTCCGCCTTGATGAAAGAGAACTTTGCACTGATTTTCTTTCCATTATTCTTGACAAAAGAATCAATTTGTTCGGACTTTCCCTCCCATCCATAACTTCTACTCATCCTCTTCTCCCCAGCAGGTTATTATTCCAGTTCACTGGAAATTACTGTTTTCTAGGAAAATTAGTTCTTCTATAAGTTATCGTAAAAAGTTTTAGTAATTGTAACTGAACTCTGATCAAGGGCAGGATTTTTATCATCATTTGTCGATTAGTTGTTCCTGTTTTTCTTTTTGAATGTTACTGAGTCAGTGTATCGAGAAAAACAGTTCATAGAAGAGTCATAATATTATTTTTGTTGAAGGCAATTTTCTTGGGAAAACGTTCAAAACAGTTAGCGTTAATTAAAATAAAGATTCATTGTTCTGTAGAAAAAATAGCTACCTACGTGTTTGCTGAGTTATGCAGTAGATTCAATAATTCTATGTAACATTCAATAATATTTTTGCAATATGTACCTATGTATTTTGGAATTCCAATTTTTGAGAACAAACCGGAATGTCGTGACGATAACTGCAAATTGAGTGTATTTTTGACCGACGAACCCAAACGGAGGAGGTTTACAATTCGATTGTGCTTTTTTTTTTGGTTTGTGCGCACGCTGTTTCGAATTCGACGCTCACCATTGGGATCTCGGAAACTATAGGGAATACGAAGATGGTTAAATTGGGTCAAAGTTGTGCATTTATGTGCTCAATGTTTAAAAAGTTGGAAAATTTCGAGTAGTCCCGGAAATATCTGGAAAAAACCGAATTTTCGGAAAATCATTTTTTTTGTGGCTTTATTTCTTAATGAATTTCTAAATAAATAGCACATTTACATCGCCAAATTTTTCACTCTTTCCAATGGTTTTAATAGTTTTGTAACATGACGTTTCGTCTATGTGTAAATATCATGAACTTATGGGAGCCATAATGGCATTCCACAAATTTGAATAGCCCTTTTTTATCACATTTTTGTTGTCCTAAAAATCCGAGAAATTAAATAAATTACTTTTATAAAGTAGTTGGCTTTGATTTTTTCATTCGGTGACACATGGGAAATGTATCTTAACATGTATCCCGGGAGACGACAACCGCAGCCAAATTTGTCCAAATTAATGGACAGAATTCACGATGGGTTTGGCGCGTTTGAAAAATTTAAGATTTATTATACCTCCTGAATAATTATTTTTTTTACTTTCTTCATCCATCCTGTCCTGTCTGGGTTTCTTAAAGGAACCTTGCTCAGCTAAATTTCTATCCAATAAGTTGAATAAAGTTCGGTGGGGTTGTCTTTTCTCGGGATGCATGTCAAGATACACTTCCAATGTATTCACACTGTTTCTATCATTCGTGTAATAAAGTTTTATCATATCTCATTTTTCTTCATTGGAGAACTCCATTTTCAACGACTCAGCAATTGACAATAATACATAATGTCATTTAGGTGTCACCGAATGGAAAAATCAGAGCCAACTACTTTATAAAAGTAATTTATTTAATTTCTCGGATTTTTAGGACAACAAGGGTAACTTATACATCGTCAAAAAGGTGATGAGAAGGGCCATTCAAATTTGTGGATTGCCATAACAGCTCCCATAAGAAAAAAAAAGTTCATGATAGTTACACATAGACGAAACGTCAGGTTACAAAACTATGAACACCATTGGAAAGAGTGAAAAAAGTGGCAATGTAAATGTGCTATTTATTTAGAAATTCATTAAGAAATAAAGCCAGGACGAAAATAAAATGATTTTCCGAAAATTTGGTTTTTTCCGGATATTTCCCGGACTACTCGAAATTTTCTAAACGGCGTATTGTTGATTACATAAATGCGCAACTTTGTCCCAATTTAACCATGTTTGTATTCCCTATAGTTACCGAGATCCCAATGGTGCGACTAGAATTTGATACAGTTGTATAGTAAACGTACTCTGATTTGATGATTTTTGGTTCAATTGAACGAGGAAACTTGAGAAATGGTCCCATATTCACAAAAACTCCAATCCGAAATCTCCTTCCCTCCAAAAACCGTACCGAAGGGGGTTGGAGGGGGCAATTTCTGTCGAAAATCTCATAGACTGCAGCATTAAAGATAAGGCAATATCCGGAAACGTTGAAATTGAACATTTTTTCGAATGAGTTACAGCTTCGAGTTACAGCAATTGTTAAAATCCGACATATGTGTATTTCCGCTATGTGGAGGGCGCCATTTCTTTCGAAAATTGAAAATCTGAGACGGCCAAATTAAAGACCAGATTATTTGTAGCAACAATAAAATTGAACATTTTTTCCATAGCGTTACGGTTTTCGAGTTACAGCAATGGTAAAGTCTGAAATATGTGTATTTCCGCGACGATGTTTTTATTAGATCTCTGAATAATAACAAGTACAAGCAAAGAATATGCATGGGTAGCATAAGTACTATCTTCTTTGGTATAATTGAACGTTCAACGATTTTCGTGAATGATGTTACACTCAAAAGTGTGAAATAAATATTTTTTACTGGTTCTGGTATTTGTGAAGTACCAAGAGTCTTCTATTTAACTACAATTGCACAACTTCAAAATTACCAATAGAATTAATAATGTAATGTAATTTTCGGTCTACCATCGAATAAAGTCGGTCCAATTCTTTGAAAAAAAATATTTATTCGGTGAAATCTACACTGTGAATAGACCCAGCAAAGTAACAAAAACCTATAAAATATTAATATTATATTCATAATCAAGCTTATTGGACTTCTAGCTTCCAAGATTAAGATGAAAATTAAAATGTCCATCATTTAAACATTCTTATATTGTTTATTGGCAAAAAAACGAAATCAATGTTAATATTATCTTCAGATTATTTTAAAAAATTGGAATTCTTATTGGGAATACAATTTCACTCACTTTTTATATATGTTTTGAATTCTCTGTTTGTGTAATACTGAAACTTGGAAACAGACGAAAGACTGTAGAAAAGGTAACTGAGAATAAATGCTTTCCAGACACTGAACGCAGTAATCTCTTTTACCTTTTCCTTGAAATCAAGCTTGTTTGTTCATTCAAGTGAATGAATAAAACATTCGACATTATTATTATTATTATTATTTCCAGTCGTCTGAGTACCTTCCTTGCCTTGGATGAAAGATAAAAGAAATGAAAGAAAAAACAATGTCGTCAATTCCGGTAGGTTTTTTAATATATTGGCTCGAACAGATTCTTCTGCAGATAATGTGGCAATTTTAGATTTTTTTTTTGTTGTAAAAGTGATGTTGAGGACCAAATGAATTCTTAAATTTAGAGTGCACAAATTTATTGTTACATATTTGTTCTTGTTAACTAAAAGAAATATTTAGACCAAAAAAAGTTTTGTTCAAGAATTTATTCATGATCGAAATCATTATGGATTACAAGGATTCGAGTAATAGCTCAACTTTGAAAAAGGCGAGGAACAAAGAGAATGCGAATTAGATAAATATTTGTTACAAAATTGGACCAAATTATTAGAAATGGTCCCATATTCGTAAAAACTCAAATCCGGTCTCGAAGGAATTGGAGGGGGCATTTTTTCTGGATAATCGAAAATCTGAGATATCAAAATTAAGGATGGGACCATATCCGGAAACGTTTAAATTGAACATTTTTTCAAAAGAGTTACGGTTTTCGAGTTACATTCATATTAAAATAAAATAAATAAAATTCGCTATGTGGAGGGGGCGATTTCTTTCGAAAACTGAAAATCTCTGGATACCACATGAAAGACAATAACATTTGTAGCAGCATTTATGATGAATATTTTTTCCTTAGAGTTACCGTTTTCGCGTTACAGCGGTGGTAATATGGTCAAATACTTATGCGTATTTCCGTAGCGATGTTCTAAGATCTCTATATGATAACAAGTACAAGCAAAGAGTATAAGTACGTGGTTAATAGGATAAGTACTATCTTCTTTGGTATCAGTGAACGTTCAACGATTTTCATGACTAATGTTACACTCAAAAGTGTGAAATAAATATTTTTTACGAAAAATTGAATCGACATTATCAACTGTAACAGGTTTACCCCTGAAGATGCCAACTTTGTTGGCGAAACAATTGTCGGGTGACAATAATTAATAAAGTTGTTGGTGTGTTGTGATATTTCTCTGTTTTTTATATTACGAAATAATATTAATTCTATTGGAGCTGGTACTTGTAAAGTTGGTGTCAAAAGTTTTTAATCTAACTGCAACTGCACAATTTCAAAAGTAACATATTATTTCATATTTTTCAGGACACCAACTAATAACGTCGGTCCAATTATTTAAAAAAAAAATATTTATATTGTGAAATTTCAGAAAATTAAAAGGAAATGGAAGGCCTCACTACGACTGATACAAATTATTAAATAGTATTTTCTTTTAATTTAAAAAATCATAGTTAGAAGGATGTTGAGGAGAATACCCATACGAGCAATCCTAGCTTATCTATGAAAATACGTAGCCTAGAATTTTGGAAAATTGAAACATATTAGGGTTTCAGCCAGACAACAGAGAACAAGAATCTTACACCACTCATTTTTGAATAAACCAAATTCAATGTTGGTTTTTCGTAAAAAAAACACATAACATTTGACTATCTCTATGCTATAATAGTCTACTTATGTGAGAATACACGTTTGTTTCAAGTAATTAACAAGGGCTGTAACAAGCCTTCGGCAGATATAATAATATTATCTAAATGTTTCACAGGTCACGGAAGTAGAAAACTCGTGTATATTTACATTTAGATGTTGTATAGATAATTTGATATAATGTTATTTTAATGAAATTACAATGGTAGATACTAATGACTACAAAATCAATTTCATTATATAAATTGACCTTGAGTAAATAATGTAACATAACAAGTGAAGGGAATATTTTTTTGTAATATTTTCAAATTTAGTTTGAGCTATATTGCTCTACCAATACAAAAATATACTAGTGTTACAACAAGAGGTATAATTTTTGAAGTTCACCTTAATATGTTTTCAATTTCCACACTAAACAAACAAACAACAATACACAAAACACACATATCAATATCTACCTGAAACATAAAATAAGTATTTTTCACAAAAAAATGGACCGACTATGTAAGTTGGTGCTCTGAAAAATACAAAATAATTGTAATTAAATTGAAAAATTTTGGCACCACCTTCAAAAGTACCAGAACCAATAGAATTAATATTATTTTATATTTCTCAGTCGGTCCATTTTTTTCTATGTTTATTTCACACTTTGGAGTGTAACTTTATTCATCAGAATCATTCAACGTTCACTAAACAAGATAAAACTCCGCTTCTTATTCAAGATTGCAAAACATACTCATATTTCAGACATTATCACTGCTGTAACTTGGAAACCGTAAATTTTTTGAAAAATGTCCAATTCAAATGTTGTTACATATAATCCCTTATTTAATTTGGCCATCTGATATTTTCAATTTTCGAAAAAATTTGCCTCACTACATAGCGGAGACACTCATATTTCAGATTTTACCACGGATGTGGTGTCGAAAGTTATGATTTTTGGAAAAAATGTCCAATTCAAAAGTTGTCGGATATGGTCTCTTCTTTAATTGTGTCGTCTAAAATCTTCGATTTTCGAAAAAATTGCCTCCTCCACCCCCTTTGGGTAAAGTTTTTTTGGGGAAGGACATCTTGAATGTCCATTTTTTTCCTCATTAGGACCAATTCTCAATAGTCCTGTGTCAAATGAAAAGAAAAATCATGAAAATTGGAGCACGTTTATTGTTAATAAGGCGCAAACATATACAAAAAAAAACATGCTGACAAACAGTGGAATCGTATATACATCCTCCGTTTGGTTCATCGGTCAATGATACATTTTAGTTTTCGAAACCGAATATCGATCTAGTTTCCAAGCTTGTATCATGATTTCGAAGTTGTCGACACTCATCAGTATTACATATATAACAAGCTACAAGTGTACATCAAAAATCAATGAAAATTACTATTACGCAAGTACTGATGCCTTTCGATCTGCGTGAAGTTGCTTTCCAACGCCAAAAAAAAAAAATTCGATAATTTTCAAAAATAGAGCTGTCAAATAGCTTTAAAAAGACGTGAGCACCTTCAGTTCAGACCTCTATTTGATTCCTTTGAAGTCAATTGCATACCTATACCTAACGAAAGACCAGAGACGAGTAATTAGTTAAAATGAAATATTCAACGCCCCATTCGGAACTTACTTCATTTCCATTGAATAGAAGAACTTGAGAATTTATATGATATATATCAAATTTATAAATAAAATTAGATAAAATAAATAAAAACCTGTATACTTACCTATATGTATTTATTTTCGCATATCGATACCTTGCACTGATAATGTTGTATTCTTCCAGTTTTAACAAATAAAATAAACCTACAATTTTGCAATGTTGAATCACTATAAACTGTAAAGTTTTAGATCTATTCAATCTATCTCAAGTCCTGAGTTACTCTCTTATTAGGCTATATATATATATATATAAGCTATAACCTACCCGCAACAGCTATTTCTAGCTTTTCAAATTAGCCAGCACCCTATTATAGCTGGATTTCCGGCCATAATTTACTCCTCCACACGCAAACTGAACTGAAAATGCACTTACCTCCTGCATTTCATTGTATATTGTACAAAAGATGGACCAGATGATATTGTATAGGAAGTAATTGGTCTATGTACTATATATTATTATCTTTCCACATGTGTATAATAATAAATATATTTCGTGCATTAGAACAGAGAAGGTCATCGAAGTTATCGCAAGCAATGCGCAATGTTTTTTCGTTCCCTTGAACGCCGCCCTCCTGTTCCATAATGCAACAGTGAATAAGGGCACAGAAACAACCTCCATACTCAAGAATTGTCAACGGAATCCTAAAACTGAATAGAATTAAAAATAAAGTGGGGGACAATTTCTTGCATCAATCTTCAAAGCCCTCTGACGGTTAAATGAAATACTATCGGGAATAAGTAAGACTAAATCGATCTATTTATCGCTCAGGAAAAGTGCCATTACCCGTCATCCACGGATTTTCCGGACACTACTGCTGTATTAAGGCTCACAATCCTTTGAATTGAATATTTTCCACTGCACTGGAAAAGCTCTATTCCCCCTGGCTTACTGTAGGAACACCTATAAGTACAACACATTCCACCCCAACTATAGCTCTGGAGAATATCTTCTACAGTAGGATAATCGCGATATATGGGCGATAAATTTCCCGTTGCTGCTATAGGAAGAGAAAAGGTTAATGGAAAATACGGTGTGGTGATGCAACTGCTAGGACACGGCGGGCGTATCTGTGGAATGTTCCTTGGGGAGGGATGTGATATATGTTGCTGTAATATGGCAATGGAAAGATCCACATATATATATGACCTCTTTAATGGTCGTTCTTATGTCAAATGAGCTCAAGGCACTTCTGCGGCCTCATTTTGTAAGCATTCGAATTGGATCGTTGAGTTACGAAATAAGTTGCTTTTCTTGTCGAACTGTAATCACAAAACAATAACACAATGGATAATACTCTTTCTAATCCAAGATGCAAGTACTTATAATCGAGAAACTGTCAGTAAATGTCACACTCACTTCCAATTTTGCCTAAATTCGATCCAGTATTGGTTAATTGTGAGTGACGTCATCAACGCACACCATAATACTCTTTCGTTCCTAAATGCAACCGACTAATTGTGCAGGAGCTTGTTAATCAAATCATGAAACTTGTTTTTGGAATATTTGGTTGTACCACTGTGACACCAGCACAAAATATAAGTACTTAGATTCAGTTGATGACGCGTCTGTCCATAATAGTCAGTATAGTGGATTTAATTTAGGACTGAAGGCATAATCTAACCTTATCGCTAAAGTTACTTCCATGTGGTGTAATTTAAAGTAAATTATAATATTATAATGTATACCCGAAAATGAATAAGTATATAATACGTTGTAGTCAAGAATTTTTCATAATTAATAACATAAGCCACTTATTTGTTGCATAGACAACAGTTTGTTCTCTTAATTTGGAGTTATATACAACGTTATTCTGGCGTTCCTCAGGGCTCAAACCAAGGACCACTATGACGTGAATTTAGAATAAATTAGCTAAAAACAGGAACGATTTAAATTCACGACTTTTGCCTTGAAGAAGAGAATAAACATTCTCGAATCTGACCATTGGTTTAGTTAGGTTATGCTATCACCCACATAGTATTTTAGATCAAATAATTCTCATTCTGAACATTTTTTATTACCTATTGCGATCGTTCACACTTTTGAATTTAGAAAAAAATTTTACGGCATGGTGTTATATGTCTATAAGTTAGTCCAAAAAAACATTTGGATCAAAAGTTTATATATATATATATATATATATATATATATATATATATATATATATATATATATATATATATATATATATATATAGTTTGATTCTGAATTCTTAACTGGTTTATTATTTGATAAAATAGATTTTTGTTGGGGATGCAGTCATTTAATAAATAAAATTCTTTGGATTGATGGATGGATAAATGTCATGACATTTATAAATAACTAATGACATTTCTGATTGCTGACTATGAAATCTTTCCTGTTTGTGGTTAATTTTATATAAATTCACGAATTTTACCCCGACGAAGAGAATAAACATTCTCGAAAGCTTGGCATAATCCAAAGAATTTTATTTATTAAATGACTGCGTCCCCAACAAAAATCTATTTTATCAAATATATATATATATATATATATATATATATATATATATATATATATATATATATATATATATATATGGGATATAACAAAATTTGTTAACACGATAGAGGTCGCAGTTGTGAAGGTATCAAGTTCAAATTTGCTACAAAAATCAATCTCTCAAATATCTCAGTCGAGTTCGTTATTGGGTAATATCGGGTAAGTAGTTTCAAAATGGCAACCATTCAAAAATTTAAAAAAATTATCAAAAAAGAGCCGTAGTGTAAATATCATCAAAAATAATTTAAGGATATAGATATAATCAGTACCTACAACTTTTGTTCAAAGCAATTTTTCATAAAATACACAGGTAAAAAAATAAAAATTAATAAAGAAAAATAACAAATATTGATAAAACATGAACACTCAATATAAATTTGATGTAATTGTGCATTTTCTGGAGATCTTAATATAGACCCTGATTAAAAAATATATAGTATATTTATTGAAAAGAAATAGGCGAAAAAAAAAATTCTGCCTTGAAGTGGAACTCGAACCCTGTCTGCTTTATATTCAACAGCCTAAACAAAAACCTCTAACCGCAAGGCTATGACACATACGACAATTTTATGTAATAACATGTAGGTATAACAATGAAAAGGTTGTTCAAATTCCAATTCAATGAATTTTGAAAAATTTACCCTTCCGCTGACTACAGGCCATCGGGATTTTTTTCTTCTGAAATTCCACAGGTTGGTTGCCTGCTGTTGATAGCTATGCATTTGCCATGAATAAAATTATGTATCATACATTTTTTTAATGGTTTTCCAACTTCGCACTATCGTATACATCGTACAACATCATCCCTATTATTACATATTTCCTCAAACAACAATCAATTATCTTCCATCACACACACATATCCAAGTCACGTATTTTGTTTCTTTTGGGTGAACACATACAAGTTTACACAAACATCCAAATGGATATGCAAGAGACACGACATAAACACAGAACGTTGATCTATTTTTGTCACAAAAGATGTATACGTATACATATATATTTATTTTTAGATGATTGTATACCTACATCGATAACAAAAACCAGTCAAAACAATGCCGCGCCTTCAATGTCCATATTATTTATAGATCAAAGATGGAAGGGGGATGTTTTTTTTCCATTACCGCCAATATCTCCATCTTTGGCATTAAAATCTGGCTCAAAATATCTAAGGCAATGTTGTACTCTTCTGGACAGCTATTCTATAAATTTGTTTCGAACTTTATTCGTATATGAATGAGTTGTCGGTATTTTCGCAACAACGATTCAAGGTTTGGTTGTTGATTTTTTGTTTTCAGGCTTTTTCCCTTTTCCAATATATTCAACACTTTGTTATTTGTTGTTCCACTTACTCAGCTTATTTTCAGGATTATCCTTCAAGTCAAACGATCCTTGTCATTTTCCACTAATCTCCCTTAATTCAATGTTTTTCTCTTTGTTGTTCTGATTTTGTAACTTTTTCTGTCTGTGTTCAATGCCAGGAAAGCTTTTCGTAGCTGGTTTCAACTACTAGATCTACTTGTCTTTGAAAATCTAGTACAGATTCCACAATAGGTAGGTACCATGTCAGTTGTTGATACCATTAACTTTTACTTCAATTCTTGTTTATTCGGTCATTTTGCTTTCTGCAGTATATCTTCTTAGTAGAGCAACGGTTAGAGTATGCATCCTTGTCTTACTCCTTCCTTTATATTTATCTCTTCTGAAGTACAGGTTATTATCCTGATATCATTCTTGTCTATACATTTACCTCTCAGTTTCTTTATAAGATTTGTTGTAATCAAAAAAACAAAATTATATTGGTGGACTAAAGTTTAAGCGTCTTTGAATTAACACATTAAAAACAACACCTCGCGCCATTGCGATTTTATAACCGAAATTTTCACTTACATAGCTTATAACATAAACATAAGATTATTAAAAAGCTTCAACCTTTTTGTTCTCATTGAAAAAACAACTGCAACAACATGATTTTTTTTGTTACAGGTTGTGATGGTTATCCGTAACATCACCGATGTTTTGGCAACAAATTCCGTATCACCTGTAACATTGGACGATCACTGGTCCCGATTGGCCAGACTGATCCTGCTGGCTTCGTTGGCAGCTGTCGGTAGTGTGGGCAATGTCTTTATGATCAGTGCTGTCATGATCGAGGACTATCTGCGGAAAAGGGGTAAGTAGTGTAATAAATAAAACACAACAATGTGTATATCGAGTGATCCAAAGCAGACTCTCATTCGAAGTCTATCACGTAAATATTATTCAAGATTGAAAAATTTTGAAAATAAAAAATAGTATTCTTTATGATTGTCTGACTTATTATGAGCCCTACAAACCTTTTACGAGATGCAAATAGCATCTATATGTAGACCTGAACTAAATGATAAATATGATAAATAAAATATACAACCTTAACAGCATCTAAATCTACGTACTAATGCAATACAAATAAACAAATAAAAGAATGAAAATACAACAGAACTATAAATAAAACTACAAATGTACAGATCATTATATGATATAAAAAATATTAATATTGTAACGGGAATTTATATTAAAACTGGGTTCGATTTATTTTCACTTATTTATTTATGCCAATAACTACACGACTATAATCACATTTATATTCACACTATATTTCTTGGACTATAACGACTTTCTACTGTCTATGTGATCTATGAGCTATATCCGATTGTGATCTATGAATGGCTATCTATCACTAACTGACTATCTTGTCTATGCCATCAGCCTTATATATATAACCTAAAAAGCTCTAGATGATTCCAGTGTTTTTTTCGTTGTTTCTGGAGGTTATTTCTCAATATATGGCTTCGAGAATAGACCAGGACTTATTCTCGTTGCCTCTGTGTCTCCCGTGTTTTCCGAAATGTGCATTGTGTGTGTAGTTTATTATTCGGGTAAGTCTTCACGTTACAATATAGAAATTCTATTCTATAACAATAAATACATTGTAACATTAAATTATTTCAAAGCCAACTTTTAATATGAAGTTTAAAACGCCCTCTAGCAAAGTTTATTTCTTTAGATTATTATCTAATCTATTGTAGAAAAGCTTGGATTGATCTAAACTTGTTTTTTTACCAATATTTAATTTAGTTTTATTTACTGCTGCAAGTGATTTAAGTCTAGAACATACAGATGCTTCAGCAGTAATATACTGTTGCCGTAGAATACAATCTATGTATTAGTGCTTGTAAAATATATTTTTGATTGATATTCAACTATTGTTTCCCACTAAAAATGTTTTTTGTTTATTAAACGCTAAAATTTTGATAGCCCTAATGCATTTGAATAAGCTGAACCCCAACAAATAATGCCATAAAATAGTACGCTACAGAACAAAGCATGATATAATTTTAATAAATCATTTGTGTCAAGAATATTTTTCATTTTATAGAAAACAAAAGAAAATGTATCTTACTTTTTTAACAATATTAAAAATATTTTTCTTCCAATTCCAATTTTCATCTAGTATAACACCAAGGTGTTTAACTTCATTTACCCTTTTTATTTTATCACATTTACAATTTAAATTGT
The DNA here is from genome assembly GCA_958507055.1 of Crioceris asparagi. Classification (NCBI taxonomy): domain Eukaryota; kingdom Metazoa; phylum Arthropoda; class Insecta; order Coleoptera; family Chrysomelidae; genus Crioceris; species Crioceris asparagi. The sequence continues at coordinate 2,622,365 of OY293830.1, forward strand.
CATAACAACCATCTTAATGTATTGTCAGTCCGTCTGTAACAGGGATCTTATCCGCGTATAGTATAGAGTATAGTTTTTGTTGTCCTACTTTGGTGCTAGTTCTTCATTTTCTTTATTGTTTTGTTGGATTTCGGATATGAAATGTAAAACAATATTTTCTGAATCCCATCCAAAAATTTCAGAAATAATACTCAGTAATAATCACGTTCCTCTTTAAAGAAATCAAAGTTGCTAATACTTTTGGATATAAGCGGCATCGTCGCAGAGCTGAAAATATTTCCAGCCAATAAACCAGCAAATATTTATTGCTCTACAATGTGATTTCTAAAGTACCATCGATCGTGAATCACTCTGTATAAATTGAGCTGTTCCCATAAATAAGTGGAATCGCTAATGCCTTTATTTCCATTTTCCAGCCAAGAACATTAGTAATTTCAATAGTTTTATGCTAATTTGATTGAGAAGCATTGCTGAATAAATTTTGCCCGTTCCTGCAAATTCCTGCGAATGTTTTCTTCAATAAATAAATTCAAAACACTTACTGACTTAAAATATTTTTTAATTCCAGCTGCAACTCGTATTTCTAAATTGAAAGGGGAATCTTTAATTACTTTTTGTAAGGTCCATCTCGTAACCATTTTCTCGCAATTTACGCAATACTAATAAATGTTGATTGAAAATCCCACGTCTTTCTCTTTGTCGCTTTCAAAGAATCGTTTAAAAGCAGCCAGAAGGTCTCTTTCTCAGTAGATAATATTGAATTTCTTCAATTCTGATTCAAGGTAAATGCAAGAGAAATGTCATTATAAGAGAATGAAATTCCAACGGTTATTAACTAGCTTTAATTCGGAGTAAATTCGAAGCGACGAGTTAAAGTAGGCCAGCATATCAGCGTTTAATTTGTAATCATTCATTTACTACGGATTGATATCGATAATTTTCGTTGAATTGAATTTCGATGGAAATATGTAGGTACCTATAGGAAAATAGGTATTATTAACATTTCTTCCTCTGAATGTTTTTAACTAGATTTATAACAGGAATTTAATAGGAATTAATATTTCTATATCGAAGTGTTTTTGGAAAATAACATGAATGTATTTTATTGACTTGAACTATTGGAATTCATTCAATATTACGGCTACATAAAGGAATTTTGTTGATAGAATTCAACAAAAAAATCTAGTGTGTCCACTTACGCGACTTTTCTACTGCTCTCAAAAAAAATCCAACGAAAATTTTATACCTGTTGTTTTGAGCCAATCAGATGTCTTGATTTTGATATGTCGCTATGACGACAACCTGAATTTACTGAACATTTTTCGGTCACGTGAGTTAGCTGCAAAAATAACAAGTGAAAATTTTATTAAAATATTTATTAATTAAAAGTTTCAAAATTGCATCTCGAAATTTTTTTCGGAAATTATTCAATCTTTAGGGAGAAGTGATAATTCCCCTGGCTTGACAGCTGTCATATGCAGATCCAGAATAACAAGCGTAGATTATTTTTGAAAAATATTTATTTATAAACAACTGTCAAAAGTTGTATTTACAATTAAAAATAATTTTTGGTATAAAATTTTCGTATTGAATCTCCTGCGAGCTTGAATCATTCTCCGTAATTTTTCTCTTTTTTTTTTAAAAGAAAATTTCCTCCGGCTGGGGCCGGATATTTCCGACATTCTTCAAACTCTAGGGAGATTATAAGTGAATATAAACATTTTTACGTGCCTTTTCTCAGAGATATGCGTTACTGCGTTATAGTATAGCAGGTGCTAGAAGCGTTTAAGCCAAATCGTTGGATCCGTTGGATTATGAGCAGGACTCCTATTCTGTATCACCGAGTAGCCTTATCGATATCCTACAAAACAAAAAACAATGCAAAAAAATCGGCGTATCCGTTCCATAAATAATCTTGATTCAGACAGACAGACTAGATCAATGAACAATAATTCAACTGTATTGTTTATTGATTTAGTTTTTTTTTTACAAATATTCTAAAATTTTATTTTATTATTTATTTATTCTTTACTAAAATGAAAGACAGACATGCATCTTTACACTTTTCTGTCAGTGTCTTTTTATATTAAACCAGTAATTCTCTTGAGTGTATGACCACCTTAATGTGCTCAAACTCGATACTCGAGACGTTTAGTATAAGGGCACAAAATCCGTAAAGCCCTTATAAACAATTCACGTTAATATACATTATACATACATAATGTATGATTATACCTTAGCCTGATCAAGTAATTAAGCAATTAATATCGAATATCAGATAATAATTTCATGTCTGGCTCTGTGGATTCTAGGATAATATGAGGTCTTCGTCCCTAAAATATCACAACGCCCCCGCCCCCTGCCTCTACTCCCGAATAAACTAAGTACAATCTGATAACAAGGCATGATAAAGGTCACAAATATAATCTGTTGGCTCATTTCTCACTCTTCGTCGCAGTATTCTTTAAGTACAGAGATATATATATATATATATATACTATACAGTATGTCCAATACACCGTTGGAATGCACTGAGTAGCTGAAATGAAGAAAGAGTGGAGCGATTTGATAATCATTTAAAGATAAATATTTTTTACAAAAAATTGGACCGACTTTATTAGTTGGTGCACTGAAAAGTATAAAATAATATTAATTCTATTGGTGCTGTTACTTTTGAAGTTGTGCAGTTGCAGGTAGATTGGTAACTTTTGGCACCAACTTCACAAGTACCAGCCCCAATAGAATTAATATTATTTTATACTTTTCAGTGCACCAACTAATAAAGTCGGTCCAATTTTTTGTAAAAAATATTTATTTCACACTTTTGAGTGTAACATTAGTCACGAAAATCGTTGAACGTTCACTAATACCAATGAAGATAGTACTTATTCTATTACCCACGTATATTCCTTGCTTGTAGTTGTTATTATTGAGATCTCAGAACATCGCTGCGGAAATACGCTTGAATATTTTAGTTGTTACCATTTTAACACCGATTTTACTCGAAAACCGTAACTCTAAGGGAAAAATGTTCAGTATAAATGTTGCTACAAATAATTATGTCTTTCATGTACTGCAAACAGATTTTCAATTTTCGACAGAAATCGCCCTCTCCACATAGCGAAAATAGGTATATTTGAGAATTTAAAATGTCTCTATGTCGAAAACCATTACTTTTTTGAAAAAATGTTCCATTTAAACGTTTCCGGATATTGTCCTATCTGTAATTATATCAACGCAGATTTTCAGTTTTCGACAAAATTTGCCCCCTCCACTCCCTTCGGGGGCGGTTTTCAGAGGGATCGAGATGTCGGATTCCCGTTTTTATGAATATCGGACCATTTCTCAAGCCTCCTCTTTCAAATGAATCAAAAATCATCAAAATCGGAGTACGTTTACTATATGAAAGACGCGCACAAACCAAAAAAAGCACACAGTCGAATTGTATACCTCCTCCTTTTGGGAAGTCGGTCAAAAAAGTGATTTGTTAGTTTTATTTTTTCCCGGCGTACCTACTTAGATATAAACATTTACAATATCTACGAGGTATCTGGAAGTGTCTATAATTATTGATTTATGTCATTGTTTTAAGTTGCTTTTTTTAGTACAGCTGAATATTTTTTCATTTGTTTAACATTTAACGTTTGTTTTTTGTTTTATTTGCTATATTCAAAGAATTTAACTAAACTAATTTATATTATTTATATTAGCATTTTCAATCCTAATTACATAAGAATATTTTTTACAAAAATTGGACCGACGTTATCAGTTGGTGCAAGGAAAAGTACAACATAATATTAATTCTATTGGTGCTGGTACGTTTGAAGTTGTGCAGTTGTCATTAGATTGAATAACTTTTGGCACAAACTTCACAAGTACCAGCACCAATAGAATTTATATTATTTCTTACTTTTCAGTGCACCAACTGAACGCCGGTCCAATTTTTTGTAAAAAATATTTATTTCACACTTTTGACTGTTACATTTGTCATGAAAATCGTTGAACGGTCACCATTATCCATATATACTTTGCTTTTATTTGCTATAATTCAAAAATATAAGAATATCGTCGCGGAAATACGCAATTATAAAATTTACCACTCTTTTAACTGGAAAACTGTAACTCTATGGCAAAAACGTTCAATATAAGTGTTGTTACAAATAATCTGGTCATTAATTTTCCATTCTTAGATTTTTAATTTTCGAAAGAAATTGCCTTTTCCACTTAGCGAGAATACACATATTTCAAATTTTAACATCTCAGAAACTCGAAAACCGTAGCTTTCTTAAAAAATGTTCAATTAAGCGTTTACGGATATTTTGGTATATTTAATTCTGCCATCTCGAGGGAAGGAGATTTGTGTTTTTATGAATACCAAACCATATTTCAAGTCTCCTCTTTCAAGTGAATCAAAAATAATCAAATTCGGAGTACGTTTAGGTACTATATAAAAGCACGCACGAACAAAAAAAAGCAGACAGTCGAATTGTATACTTTCTCAGTTCGGGGTTCGTCGGTCAAAAATACTTGACTATTATTTCCTTATCATAGATAAATCGCCTGATATTCTAGACAATTTTTGATATACTACTTCTACTACTAATAAAAGGCAAAAGGTTTCAGATCTGGTGATCGGGGAGGCTAGGAAAATATTCAATAATTCTCAAATAATCAATTATCTTGAAAAAATCACACATACTTATTCAAAATGCATTAGTTTTTGACATTAAATCAATTAATTTTTTGATTAATTCCCTACTATTAACAAAAATGGTAACTTTATTGCTAATACAAAAAAAAACTGAAGAAGGCTTTTTCATTAAAATTATCAAAATTACATACATTGTTAATTTGGCAATGAAAAAGGTCATCTAATACAGGGTGGGCTTTTGTTTTTGTCCATGCATAAAAATAACAAAGTATGGTTTCTACAAAATGAAACGCGACGTAAGATATTTAAAGTTGCAAAAGTTGTCGTGAAGAAGTATTTTCCATTATTTACTATCTTTCTAGCAATCTTGAAGAAAAATGGAACTATTAGTTTTTTCCTAAAAAATCTAGAAACTAAAAGAGTAATTAAATTTTAAAATAAAAGACTAAGAGACCATCAAATTTATAGTTAAATAATTGGACACACTGTATATTTATGGAGGACAAAACCCTTCGATATGACTTCATATCGTATTGTAATATCTCCTCCGTTTGGTTGGTCCGTCAAAAACAGCAGACGGCGAATTCATATAAGTTACTTTCGTACAACAACAAGTTTTGATTTACTCATAAAAATAAAAGTCAAAAGGTTTCAGATCTGGTGATCGGGGAGGCTAGGAAAATATTCAGCAATTCTCAAATAATCACTTACCTAAAAAAAATCAATCATCAATCTCGAAACTAGAAGAGTAATTAAATTTTAAAATGAAAGACTAAAATACCATCAAATCTATAGTTAAATTGGACACACTGTATATTTATGGAGGAAAAAATCTCTTCTGGTGATCGGGGAGGCTAGGAAAATATTCAGCAATTCTCAAATAATCACTTAATTTGAAAAAATCAATCATCAATCTCGAAACTAAAAGAGTAATTAAATTTTAAAATGAAAGACTAAGATACCATCAAATCTATACTTAAATTGGACACACTGTAGTATATTTATGGAGGGCAAAAACGCTCTTCGACACAATTTCATGACAAAATTACATGAAATCAAGAAAAGGTCGATCCCCGAAATGTCGATGTTCTCCGTATCACCCCTCCCCACCCTTCTAGGGCATTGTTAAGTCTCACGTTCATTTCATTTTTTTATACTGTGCCATGTCGCGAACAATTTAAAATCAATTTAGATTTTTGCGACGATGATGAAAGAGAGATATCAGCAGGGTCTGACGCCATTGTTCGCCCTCCAAATGTATGATGGTCTATAATAGAGCTGATGGGATTTTTTTTCAATATCGTTCATATATATAATGGCAATCGGACGAGTGGTAGGGGTATAAAGTGATGGGACATTTTGTTTTCACTCGGAATAATTTATGGTGGAAATAATGACGTATTTTTTTTTGATAATGGTAAAAGTCGCATTTATGAAGACATTGACTCTTTGAGATTAGGATATGAATGTCTGGAAAAAGAATACCATTGAACTATTCATAAAAAACCTTTGAATTCACATACAGAATGCCCGGATAACATGATTAGTACCTAGTTGTTTTCAACTGAATGAGTTACTGACGTTTGGCATTGTGAATGTCACAGTTGTTCACAGTCGCGTATTAAAAGTCATAGAATATGGAAAGTGATAATAAATATAAAATCTAATCATCCAATAGTTACTTATATTGAATGTTGACCATCAAAATTATTAAATTCAGTCTGTATATTTTGGAATGGAAGCATATTTTGAGAAAAAGTAATGACGTAAAGTGTGTGTGACACTGACAGTTGACACCTTAGTCGGTGCGCTTGCGTACAGTCATTCATGGTACTGGATAATATATTAATTTGAACGTACTAGTGTATTTTAAATATTTTTTACAAAAAATTGGACCGACGGTATTAGCTAATGTACTGAAAAATACAAAAGAATATTAATGCTATTGGTGCTGTTACTTTTGAAGTTGTGCAGTTGCAGTTAGATTGATAACTTTTGGCACCAACTTCACAAGTACCAGCACCAATAGAATTAATATTATTTCGAATTTTTCAATGCACCAACTAATAAAGTCGGTCCAATTTTTTGTAAGAAATATTTATTTTACACTTTTGAGTGTAACATTAGTCACAAAAATCGTTACCCATGTATATTTTTTGCTTGTACTTGTTATTATGTAGATATCTTTGAACATCGCAGCGGAAATACGCATAAGTATTTTAGATTTAACCATTTTATCACCGTAGTAACTCGAAAACCGTAAGTTTAAGGAAAAAATGCTCATTATAAATGTTGCTACAAATATTCTTGTCTTTCATGCGGTACCCTCAGATTTTCAGTTTCGAAAGAAATCACTCCCTCCACATAGCGAAAATACACATATGTGAGATTTTAGAATCAATGTAACTCGAGAACCATAACTCTTTTGGAAAATGTTCAAAAAATTTTTAAACGTTTCCGGATATTTTGTTATCTTTAATTATGCCTTTTCAGATTTTGGATTTTCGAGAAAATTTGCCCCCTCCACTCTCTTCGGTGGCGGTTTTCGGAAGGAAGATTTCGTATTTACGTTTTAATGAGTATGGACCATTTCTCAAGTCTCCTCTTTCAAATGAAAAGCGTATTTTATTAACAATTAATATGTGAATGATGCACAATCGTCAATCGTGCGCTTCCTTATTTCAGTAGACTTGCAAGAGATTATCAGCCAAGATAGTCCTTTTCCATGGCCACCTCAACTTGCTGACCTTAATCTACTCATTTTTTTCTTCGCCTCCATCTTAAAAGTTTAGTCTTCCAAACTCCTGTAAATAACAGAGACAAATTATTAAATCGTATACTTACATCTGCAGAGACAATTAGAAATGATTTTACAGCGAGTAGAAAGAAAATTCTTAGACAACTTCAGACAATGTATTGAATGTTCAAGGTGCATTCAATTTTGATTGAATATTGATCACAGAAAGGCTATCTATTATAGAAATATGTGAATCTTAATACAAGATTTGTTTATAGATGGAATCAAATTCGCTCTTGGACTCTTGTGGTTGTCGCTACAAGCCATGGGCGAGTGTCAAAAGTTTTATACACCTTATTCATTATTTTTGCGCTATTTAAAAATTACCAGCTTCAAAAAAATAAATTTTATTTCACAGAGCAATATTTCAAGTCTTAGTTTCTGTAAAAAAATATAAATTATCTTGAAATTATGGAACCCTTCCATTTTTGAATTTGCCTATCATAAACCATTTAAAAAATATTAAAATGGAATCAAGTAAACCAACATTAAACAATAACAAATGTAATAGCTGTGATGGACTAATTTTCTTGATAATAATCGACAAAAATATAAATAACAATAAAAAAACCTCTTCAATCCACCATTTTTGTGATAACGTTGCCATTTTTCCAAATCATAAATTATACCAAAATTTCATTATTATCAAAATTATGTGTATCATTCTTACAGTTTATTTGCTAAAATTATTATTTAATAATAAATATATGCTAAGAACATGTGCATAATTTTGTGATGTAAATGAATCTGGTCGAGTCGACATATATATAAGTATATAAAAGAATGAAAAATATGGATTAAAATACAATACAAGTGTGAATCGCCAACGCAAGCAGTTGTTGTTCATACAATCTCCAGAAGTGTTACACGTAATATTTCTATTACCTTTACGCGTTGTTGTAACATAACGTAGCTCAAGATGAGGAGAACTGTCCTTGTAATTGTTGTCTGTTTTGTTATTCTTGGAACAGCTCATTCGGCTGCATGTAAGTGTATATTTATATAACGAAAATTTGAATATATTATTTAACTTGAAGAAGCCCGTGACTTCATCCACTCTGCTTTTTACCCAGCCCAGACATTTTAATATCATTTATTTAGGTACTACCACACAGTGCTTGAGTATGTATCTAATTTTATAGCACTTTGGGATTAATAAATATTTTTTACAAAAAATTGGACCAACGTTATTAGTTGGTGCAATAACAAATACAAAATAATATTCATTCTATTGGTGATGTTACTTTTTAAGTTGTGCAGTTGCAGTTAGATTGATAATTTTTGGCACCAACTTCACAAATATCAGCACCAATAGAATTCATATTATTTAGTATTTTTTACTGCAACAACTAATAACGTCGGTCCAATTTTTTGTAAAAAAATATTTATTTCACACTTTTGTGTAACTTTAGCCACGCGAATCATTGAACGTTCACTAATACCAAAGAAGATAATACTTTTATCCTATCCTATTACCCACGTATATTCTTTGCTTGTAGTTGTTATTATGTAGAGATCTCAGAACATCGCTGCGGAAATAGGAAAATGTATTTTAGATTTAACCATTTTACCATCGCAGTAGGTGAGGAAAAAAAATCATTATTAAATAATAAATTACAAATATTCTTGTCTTTCATGTGGTACTCAAAGATTTTCAGTTTTCGAAAGAAATCGCCCCCTCCACATACCTAAAATACACATATGTGAGATTTTAACATCAATTTAACTCAAAAACCGTAACTATTTTGAAAAAATGTTGAATTTTAACGTTTACGTATATTTTGTTATCTTTAATCCATCTCGGATTTCCAAGAAGATTTGCCACATCCACCCGCTTCGGGGGCGGTTTTTGGATTGTGTTTTCATGAATATGGGACCATTTTTCAAGTCTCCTCTTTCAAATGATTCAAAATCATCCAAATCGAAGTACGTTTACTGTATAGAACGCGCGGACGAACCAAAAAAATGCACAGTCGAATTGTATACCTCCTTCGTTCGGGGTTCGTCGGTCAAAAATATAAAATAATATTAATTCTATTGGTGCTGGTAATTTTGAAGTTGTGCCGTTGTAGTTTGTCGTTGTAAGTACCAATTCCAAAGATACACTAGCACCAATAGAATTAATATTATTTTGTATTTTTCAGTGCAACAACAAATAAAGAATTCCTATTACCTATCTATAGGCTTAGCTTGTACTTGTTATTCATAGCTCTCAAAACATGGCAGGCAGATATAAATATTTCAGACATTACTGCTGTATGTCGAAAACCGTAACTCTTGAGAAAACAATTTAAATGTTGTTATATATAGTCACTTCTTTAACTTGGCCGTCTCATATTTTCAATTTTCGAAAAAAAAAATGCCTCTTCCACATAGCGGAAATACAAATATCATATATTTCAGACTTTACCATCTCTATAACTCGAAAACCGTAACTCTTTTGAAAAAAATATTCAATTCAAACTTTTCCGGATAGGTCTCATCTTTAATTCTGCTTTTTCGATTTTCGAGAAAAATTGCCACCTCCACTTCCTTCGGGTTGATTTTTGCTGGGAAGGAGATTTCGGATTTGAGTTTTTCTAAATATGGATCCATTTCTCAACTCTCTTCTTTGAAATGAAATAAAAATCGTCTAAATACATAAAAAAGCAAACAACTTTCAAATATCAACAGAATGTAGTCGAGTTCAACAATAATTGTAAAGGCAATAAGTTCCAAGAAATCTGAAAGCTTTCAAAGGACGACATTTTTGTTATCATTTCAGAATTTAGACTAGAGTTTTCAACTATTTTTTTTTTAGTTTGGAATTAGTTAAGTTTCCGTTTCTGCCCAATATGATCATCTGCACTAATTTCAGATAATAAATGTGATGATCCGAATGCCGAATGGGACTGTCGATCGCCGTGCATTGCCACCTGTCAAAATAGACAGTTTGCCAATTGTGTTGGTGAATGTGAGCAGGGTTGCTTTTGCAAGGACAACTACATAAAGGACGAGGAAACTAAGATGTGTGTCAAGGTGGCAGATTGCCCGAAACATTGATTAAAATGTAATGATTATTTGATAACAGCCAAATGAGATGTGTTGATAATTTTAATGATATATATATATATAATAATAAACTAATTGTTCATACATAAGATGACGTTTTTGAGTTGAGTTTTGCATTGAATTCAGCTTGAAGGTGAATGAAAAACGTTGTAGCCGTTTTCGTGCTACAGTCTTGAGTAAACTACATTTTTCGTCTAGATGTTGCCTAGCAACTAGGGCGATCAGGATGAAGTTGTGCAATTTTAGTTAGATAGATGACTTTTGGCGCCAATTTCAAAAGTACCAGCATTCAGCACCCATAGAATTAATATTCTCTTGTATGTTTCAGACCAACTAATAAAGTAGGTCCCATTTTTGATAGAGAATCCATTTTTGATAAAAAGTATATATTTCACACTTTTGAGTGGTAGTATCGTATTATCCATGTATACTCTTTGCTTGTATTGGTTATTATTCAGAGATCTCAAAATATCACGACGGAAATACACATCGTTCAGACTTGACCACAGCTGTAATTCGAAAACCGTAACTTCTTTTGAAAAATGTCCAGTTTAAATGTTGCTACATATAATCTCGTCTTTAATTTGGGCTTCTCATATTTTTCATTTTTGCAGAAAATTGCCCCCTCCAGATACCGGTAATACACATATTTCAGTCACTACTATTGCTGTTACTCGAAAACTGTAACTCTTTTTAAAAAATGTTCAATTTAAATGTTTCCGGATATGGTCTTATCTTTAATACCGCCGTCTTAGATTTTCGTTTTGGAGAACAATTGCCCCCTCCACCAATTTCGGGGCGGTTTTTACAGGGAACCATTATGGAACCATTTTTCAACTCTTTTTTTTCAGATGAATCAAAAATCATCAAAATCAGAGCCCGTTTAGTATGCAAAACGCGCGAACATACTACCGATTTGTATATCTACCTCCTCCTTTTGGGAAGTCGGTCAAAAATCGGTCCATCCGTTCGCGAGATCATCTTGGCACAGACAGACAGACTAATTAATGGTTGAAAATATTTTGGCTTCAGAGAACTTTGAAACGTAAACATTTAAACAGATAATATGCGAAATTGATTCGACGAATATATACCTATAGTAGGAATATTCATCCAACGACAAAATAACTGGAAATGTGTTGAATTGAAATGCATACGAATAATTTAACTCATCCAGTGTTTCGTGCAACATAACGTTACCATTTTGGCATTATATATACATATATTATATGGTGTGTAATTTATAATTTGGGAATTCAACAGAATTACAAAACTCGCTCGCAAGTTACTTACATAATATGAGACACACACAGAGAGAGTTCCCACTTTCAGCAGTTTGTTTTGTATTTCAACGCCCACGTATGATTTGGTTTTACCTACCACCTACATCAAAGGCTTCAACGTTCACAACATGAAGTAGCAGTGTTGTGTGAGTGCAGCAAAATACAGTTTTCACAAGAAATTTCATTTGTCGTGCTTTCTAGAGTCCACTTCAATTAATATATAATTAAATTGAATTTTTTTAAAAAGTTATACAGGGTGTAACGAAAAAGGTGGGCTAGCTATACCGTAACGTGGATAGGTAGTCGTGTACTTACTGTTGTTATTCGTTTATTAGTTATTTATTTCTACTACCTTGTTTGCTATAGTTGTTTCATGTTATAGTTCATTATTTACTTCTAGAGTTGGTAGAGTTATTCTCGATCCTTCCAGAAACTATATGTGCGGTACAATTTGTCATACTATTGGCAGTTTGATAAGGATCTAGAACATTAATTATGTGCGTCTAGATATTCATAGAACATTCTCGATGAATGTCATGTCATGATTTAAGTATATAAAGCCATGTCGATCACGGGACAGAGTCAGTCTTATGAAGGCAGTGAGTCTTATAAAGTCAGTTGATAACAGTCAGTCTGTGGAATCAGATGTTAATAGTAGTTCTCTCGGTGAAGACAGTGACAGTATAGATTGTCAAGGTAACAAGTGGTGACAGTTGTACCATAATAGAAGTTCGTGTACTGAGTGTCTGAAAATAAACCATTGGAAGCAATCTGCGAATTTTGAGTATTACGCAAGGGAACTCACCCCACAACGTTTAGCACAGGGTTAAACGTTACTTAAGTTGACTTCTTCATTTATGAATATATATTTGTTTATTTGTTGCTGCTTTACCGTAATAAAAATGTATGGAATCCTTAGGGTATGAGTTATACTCATACTTGCAAGATTTTATTTTCTATAAAAAAATTTTTTTTACAAAAAATGGACCAATTTCATTCTGTTGGTACTGGCTATTTTGAAGTTGTGCAATTTTAGCACCAACTTCACAAGTACCTACCAGATTTCAAAACCTCATAGCGGAAATACACATATTTCAGACTTTACTACTGCTGTAACTCAGATACCTATGATTTTTTTTTAAATGTCCAATTTAAACGTTGCCGAGAATGATGTCTTCTTCAATTTTTTCGTCTCAAATTTTCAATTTTCGAAAGAAATTGCTTCCTCCACCCCCCGTTTGGGGAACATTTTTGAGAGGAAGGACATGTTGAATGTCGTTTTTTTTAATGGGACCAATTCTTTATATGACAAATATGAAAATCGAAGCACGTTTACTATTTAAAAGGCGCGAACCTTTATAAAAAAATACAAACAGTCGAATTGTATAGTTCCTCTCCGGTTGAGTCGTCGATAAAAAATATTGTTAGCATTGGAGTTTGATCACATCTACCTGTAGGTTTCTCATTATTATTATTAGATTAATAGAGTAGAATATTCTTGTTTTTATACAGGGTGGTCCGAATTATAATGGAGAAACTTTAACAGCGTATTCAGCATATACAAATAATTAATAAAGTTCATATAAACTTATTTCCAAAAACGCTTCGTTTTGGAGATACGGGGTGTTGAAATATTGCGAAACAAATAGTTTTTTCTTATTTTTAAAGAAACTCTTCTAGATTTTGCTTTCAAACTTAGTAGGTATTATTGCCACTTAAGAACAAATTTATAGCATGATAAACACTTCTTTTTGTTTAACCAGTGGCGTTCGTGAGACCGTTTTAATTATTTTAAATATTAAAAAAATTAGACGCCAATGGTTTATCGCAATTTTGTTAATAAATTTAGATATATTGATCAATTCTAAATAAAAATGGTATCTTTAGTCTTTTCGCTAAAACGAACCGTTCTCGAGAAAAATAATAATTTTTGTTTGCATATGCACCTGATATATGAGGTTTGCAAATTAAATTAAGATACTTTGCGCTATTTCAATTCGTTTTTATTTACATCATATTTGCAAACCTAAGATATTAGGTGCACATGCAAACAAAAATTTTTTTTTTCTCGAAAACGGTTTGTTTTAGCGAAAAGATGTCTAAATTTGTTAACAAAATTGCGATAAACCATTGGCGTACAATTTTTTTTATTATTTAAAGTAATTGCAACGGTCTCATGAACGCCACTGGTAAAACAGAAACAAATGATTATCATGCTATAATTTTGTTCTTAAGTAGTAATAATACCTTGTAAGTTTGAAAGCAAAATCTAGAAGAGTTTCTTTAAAAATAAGAAAAACGATTTTTTCGCAATATTTCAACACCCCGTATCTCCAAAACAAAGCGTTTTTGGAAATAATTTTATATGAACTTTTATTATTTATTTATTTTTATCTGCTGAATACACTGTTAAGGTTTCTCCATTATAATTCGGACCACCCTGTATATATGATCGTCCTGTACTTATCTTTTTTGATTCATTATTTGCATTTTTTATAAAAACAGAAGTCTTATATAGCATATCTTTGAAAATAAAAAGAAATAAAATATTTCCAACAAATCCATCATCTTCATCTTCCATTACAAACATATGCAAAATTTCAGTTTTCCTCTCCGAGTACCAATTGAGAAAATGAGGAAAAATAAAATGATGATTTTGAGTTTTCTCAAAATATTTCAGGAAACTTTGTTTTTTTTCCAATTTGCAAACCAGAATATTGAACATGCCCAAATTACGAAACTTTTCTCCAATTTAACTATCCTTCTATCTTTTACCATTTAAGAACTAGCAATACTGACACTATGAAATCGTCGAGACCCTGTATATAAGACACAAATTACAAAAAAAACAACTCCCTATAAAACATGCATTTCGAAATATTTTTCAGTGGATGAACTTATTTCCTTTGGCATATATTGCTTATCAGAATGTGGTGATAAGTAATTATTGTTTTACGCATGGCTAGAGCTTCACGACAATTGATAAAATTAGTTTTATGTAGGTAAGTTGGGAAACGCGAAACAGAAATTCGCATGAAAAACAATAGCAATGTCACAAACGATGACGATCGTACTGTTATTGGCAACTTGTTACATTTTCCTGGAAGTCAGCTGCATTGCACCACGAAAAATAGGTAAGTCATTAGCAATTATTCTAACCACTAACTATACCATTTAGGTACTAGTTACTGTAGTCGATTTGTTTACAGCATACCAGGAATGAGGAATGATGACTATTCAAAATATTGATTTATTCTGAATCATTTCAAATATATATATGTTCACCAATATGGTGGAAAAATATCGTGTTTTATTCACCGATGATGAGACTGTCATAAACAGTCTCAGTAAGAGTGTACTTTTTCATTTTAAAATAAAAAGCAGGTATCTTTTTAGAGAGAGTTGGATTTCGGATTTGAGCTCAGGAATTGTTTTTGGTTTATTTGCATTTACCTACATCACATTTCCAGACTTCCAGAAATTATAATAAGTGATTATTATTATTAGAAAAAAATATTACTAAACAATTCTAGAAAGTATTTTTCAAATTAAGGAATAATTACTACCAACTACTAACAACTAAGATAAGATAACATTTATTAGTGTCAATGTTATATAAAACAACTTACACAAATCAACAAGAAAATACATGTGAAAAATATTCCTCATAGTTGTAGAAGGCTCCCATCAGAAGATGATTTTTAATTTCATCAACAAATAATCTATCGGATAAATTTCTAATTGATGCAGGCAGTTTATTGAAAAATTTAGTAGCTAATAAAATAAAGGTCTAACTGCGCTTTTGAAGTCCTACGCAGACTCGTAGAGAATTTATTTGAATTGCTCGTATTATAGAAATGAAAATCACTATTTAATTTCAATGAATTAAAGTGTTTTTAGCGAATTTTAGCAGTTCAAATATGTATAAACAAGGTAACGTTAAAATGCCTAACGTGATAAAATGACTTTTACAATTAGCTTTATATTCAATCACCGCAATAATTCTAAAAGCTCTTCTTTGCAACGTAGAAATTCGATTTCGATTAGACGAATAACCCCAAGCTAAAATAGCATATTGAATTGGAGAGTGAATAAAAGCAAAGTAAATACGGCCCTCAACACATGGGCAGACACGCAATACGACAGGTTCCGCAAGAGAAAAATAATTGATTTACACAGTTTGGGCAGAGAGAGATGACCCACGTGAATATTCCAGTTTGCCGTCAAGATGTACACCTAAGAATTTTGCAGAGTCTGCTGAATCGATTAGAGTTTGTTCACGCAAAGAAAATACTAATGTGGATGTTTTTGTTTCATTTAATTGAAGAGAATTAGAAGAAAACCACTCTCTTTAGTAAGTTTAAGATTATTTTCAACTGTTAATTTAAGTTGATTTATATCGACATGTGTAGAGAGAATAGTAGTATCGTCAGAAAACAAGAAATAGTTACAGTTGGTCTTATTAAGTGAACTTATATCATGAATGTATATCAAAAATAACAAGGGGCCTAAGATGGAACCTTGTGGTACACCAGATTTTACCAGTGATTTCCTAGAAATATTATTTTCAATTTACAAGATTATAAAATCTTCAAGATTTCTTCTTATTAATTCTATCCAATATTATTTTAGGAGAATTGTTAGATTTTTTTAATGATTTATCAAAGTGACTTTTCTTAGCATTCTTAATACAAGTAGGTACTGTAGCTACGCTTAAATGAATTACGGTGTTCTCTGAACATTTAAATGTTAATTATTATTATTATTAATATTTCTGATTATTTTTTGAAAAGCATTATTAAAATTAGACACCAATATGTCCATAAACTGAACAAATTTTGCAGAACATTTAAAATATTTGTCAGAGATGAAATCCCAACAAGTGTTTCGAATCAAAGAATCAGCACTTTAAGAAATACTTGACCGAAATGATCAGAAAGACCAGTATCAATAACAATATTCTTTTCGAACCATTTCCGGTGAGAAACGCACAAAGGTATTATAAATAATGCACTAATTTTAAAGAATGTATGTACCATGAGATAATAGCCACCTTGAATGAATATGAGAAAAATAATTAGATTTTTTTACAAAATTGCTCTTATCCCGGAATTCTGGCTATTTCGGTACCTATAGGAACATGGTATATCAATTCGAAGGGAATTTAGTCACCTTTGAGTATATTTCATAAACTTCAGGGTGTTCTATTTAAAAAACGCACTTTCAACCCTTTTTGAATATAGCAGTAAAATTACGAAATTGAGCGACCCTATATACATGATCTCGATGAGCTACACACAAAATTGCAGCTTTCTAGGAATCCAAATACCACAGAAATAAACATTTAATTCGAGCTATGTTCTGAATAAAAAAAATTGGAAAATAATTAATTAATTTCGAAAACCGTTAGAGATAGGTATAGGTGAGTATGAGGCAAAAATAATCAGTAAGTAATGAAAAATACAAAAATGCGTTAATATACAGGGTGTCCCATTTGAAATAACAGAGATGCTGCTATTTTCTGGTATAAGCGGCAACGCTGCATCGTTGAAAATATTTTAGATCAATAGATCAAGAGCAATTACTTGAGTAACCAAATTTTTAGAATGATTCTACGCCTCGAACTGTAAACGTCTAAGGTACCATCGACCGTGACCCACCCTGTACTTATAGGTACTCTGTTTACACTAATTTATATGGAATGCTATGGATATCAGGAGTGTAGTATCTTAACCTTTATCACGTATGATCTGACAACGTTATGTAAAGTTTACATTACCCTCTTAGACATCTGAACACCTAGACCAAGCATTTCATTCATAACATGTATCCAAAGGCGATCTGTTATTGTTATAGAGAATTGTTTTGGTATTTTTCATGTGTAAGAGAGAGACACAATTTTCCTTTAGGAAATTTTGGCAACAGTGTACCTCTGTAGCAGCGTATAACTGCGTAAAGCGTAGTAGCAACACTCAAATTATGAATGGAACAACAAACAACAATACTCCGACTAGCGACGAAAGCTGACGAATTCATACGGACGCCTAAATTATATTTTCCTGTGTTGCCGCACTTAATTCAATCGATCGATATCGACTGATGATCCTCTTATTCCATACAAATGAAAAATTTTATTTTGTGTTGCAAAACATAAATTTGGTACATAATTTTATCTGCAGGTGTTTCTGAATAATCACTAATAGCTATTTCAACGACCACCTTTAAAATACGTCTGAATGTCTTTGATTATTATACTCTATAAATCAGAAGCCATGAAACATAAGAAGTTTGGCAAATATATTAATCGTATCACTCGGACGTGAACCATTTTGGACCAGAAGTATAATGGTCATGAGATGCTGGATCGCTCTGAAAGAGGCTATGCATGGTCTAGGTGTTCAGATGTCTACGATTACCTACCCTATCTTCCATTCCATCTCACTCACATGTCACATGTTTCAGACCTCTCTTGCATCAGCAAAGTGTTCATTAATATTATTGACAATTTTTGGATTATATTTGCAGAACAATGTGAAGATCCCAATTCAGAGTGGTCGGCTTGTGGATCAGCTTGTCCTCGTTCCTGCAGATATCAACAGCATGCAGTATGTATGAATCAATGCATTGCCGGCTGCCAATGTAAAAAGGGTTTTATTGTCAATGAAAATATTGGAAGATGTGTGATGCCGAAAGATTGTTCGAAATAAATATCAAGTCCAATAATTGACCCTCCAAAATTGTTTTAATCCATAATATATGAGAGAGGATTCATGCATTTAGACGACGTATTAAAAGTTTAAATTGTTCTGGCTGAATTTGTAAAATCGCTATCATAAGCTTTTAAATACCTACTCAACTTTGTGACCCGTTTCCAGACGTGACATAATCTACGGATTCATTATATCTGTCTCTTGACTGTAACTTCATTTTAGCTTATCACACGTTAGTTTTTAAAGCAAAAAAACTTCTGCTTTTGACCCCCAGGTTCAACCGGAAGTGATAGTGACTTTTTATTTTCAAAAATGACACTCTGTATATATGTTTCTATTTTTCAATTTTTCATAATATTCCCTATCCAATGAAGTATCGCAAGGTAGCTTTTCCTTTTAAATTGACAAGAGAATAGCATTTTTAGTATCTCAAAAATCCCCACAAAAATTAATCTAATGAATGAAGTAAGGTCCGGAGACCTTGCAGGCCACTTTATTGCTCCATTTGTGCAAATCCATCTTACACGAAAAGTTTCATGTATGTAAATAATATGCCACAATCTAAGCATTGTGAGTAGGTGCCCCATATTGCTGGAAGTACATATTTTGCCTTGCGTTCGAAGGGACATTTTCAAAGTAAATTGATAACTTATTTTCGAGAAATCGTAAATATGTCTGGGAACCTTCGACAAATTTCGGTCCGATTGTAAAGCCATCAATAATACCACACCACATATTAGTTCCCCAGATATGCTGAAAATAGGTTTCCCTTATTCAGTGTAGATTTTCCGCAGACCAATAGTGGCGATTTACCATTCTATTAGAGTGTTTTTGGTCTGCACATTTGTCACTGAATTCGTGGTTATCGTTATACGGAGTCGGTGCAGTAGCGACCTGTCACGCCGTTATTTTTATTAAGCACAACGGACGTGGTTAATTACGTAGAAACAGCGGTATCTTTATAAAGAGTGCACATCGTTATTTGACAATTTTGACATTGACATTTCTGTTTATGTTTTTATTTTGTGACAAACTCTAGTATTTCTTCAGTTATTTATCACCATGAAGGACGATTTATCACTTATCAGTTTTGTACAAAACACCAAAACATAATTTTAAGGTTATACCCTAAAAGTTTAAGAACTAACCTACAATTGTGATAGTTCCTTATACTTGTGCGACCAAAAACTCTGTGATTTGCGAAGAAAGTTATGGTTATTGACCACAATGTTAACCACAACTTTAACGAAATCTAATATCTTACTTAAGATTTAATAAACTCTTATCTTATTTGAGCATCCCCTGGCTTTAGACCTTGGTGCAAAAGTATTTTAAAAGGATGAAATTTGGCCATTTTTAGTATACATTGGATGGAACTTCGTGGAGTGGGTGTTTCTTTTTCTATTTTTGATAAAAATTTAGGGATTCACGTGCACTTCTCCCAATCATGCAGTATTGTTAACGTCATCGATAGCGGTTTTTGGTTTAAATCTTTTTGATAAATGAACCACATGCCGTTAAATTAGAAGCCAAGTTTGCGAAGTACATGGGATTTGGCATACGCCGTTGTGGATATCGCTGTGGATATAGCTGCAAAGCTTTTTGCCGATTTCTTTGACACTCTCCATAGATTGGAATCATTTCTAAGTTTTCTGAATTATTGAAACTTTTCATATTACTAAAATTTTTACCTTGCAATACCTCATTGGATAGGGAATATTATGAATAATTCAAGAATAAAAAATATATACAGGGTGTCATTTAAAAATGAAAAGTCATTATCACTTCCGGTTGAACCGGAAATGGCGGCATATTGTTTTTTTTTTAAACTGAAGATTATTGGTTGCTTATAACATATACCAAATTATTTCAACTTTATTGGTTTGCAAATACTACAGATACTCCATTGGCTTCTGGATACTGGGACACCTCGTATAATCCCTGCAATAAATATGATATCTAATTATATTAAACGAGCAATGCTGGTCTACCGATTTCGATGAAAATTCGTATGTATGGGTTCTAGAGTATATTGAATCGATTGGTTGTTGTCACATTCACAAGAAAAATCGTTTTCAGCAATTAATATTCTCATTTCAAGAGTTCTATAGATTATATCTCAGATAGCGATATGAACCCATTAATGTCATAAGGAGAAACAGCCCTATGGTAAAGCTTCGGATTAATAATCTAGAGTTCCTTGGATCGAGTCCTGGTCAGCTCTGAGTTTTTTCTTTTTAACAAAACCCATTTTTTTAAATAAAATATGTTAATATGAATTTCTAATAATTTAAATGGAAACTTTTAATGACAATCTGTACATACTTAATATATTGCGACCCTTAAGGTACATATGAGCTAATGCAAGGAAGGGTTAGCTGATTTTGGTAAAAATTAGCGAAAAGGGGGTTTCGGAGACGAGAAATCGATTGACGAATCTTTTATATTTAATCGGTGTGACCCTCGAGGTCCACACTAGCTATTTCAAGAATGGCACCGTAGATAAAAGTTTCAGTACCTATGTATAGAGTTTGGGGGTTGATACAGCTGAGTTTTGGTATATTTATCATTCATATTACACATTCATATTTATTTTGAAATCTATAACTTACCAATATGAGAACAATAAAAGCAGTATTTACCGATCGCAATACATTTTAACCAGAGATATGCACATTTTTTAATAAGTTTAAATATACTTAGTAACTCTTATAGCCCTATTCTAAATTCTGTGTTACCCAACACCCGAGCAAAGCTCGGTCGCCCAGATATTGATGTTGTTACATTAAATTGAATCTGAACTAAATTTTATTCATGCCTTCACCTATTAGACTGCGTTATTGTTACTGGATTCTATAATGTAGTAATATCTTATATAATACGGTAATATCCTGGAATATAGCATTTTTATGTTTTCAGAATTTAGTTCAGCATCCTCCTAGTACTATTACTATTCACCAGAAACGATCCGCCTATAAAATACATGTTTAATAGAATTGGCAGAATTTCCACTTCAGAAGTGTTTGATCGCCACCATCGAGAGTTCGTTTAGCAATTTTCCGCTTCGAGTATTCAATTTCCCTTGGATATCTTATAGTAAAGGAGCTGATCTCACAATTTGATGGCCTATGATTAGAACCTCAAGACACTATACATGTATGACTGAATGCTTATTTAGTTTAAGATTGAGCTATATAGTGCAGGTATCTTTTTTTTGGTTGAATCAAACAATCCTTCAACACAAGAGACACAAATATTCATTTATTATGTGCGATTATTATTGCCGCCCTCGAACGTTGGCTCATCCGAACACACCTAGTATTTGTGACATGACAACTTCTGATCTGATCTGACTCCATCAAAGACATGTTCTCCTTTGCAATAGCCTACTTCGAAGGTTTTTTCCCCACATCTATAATACTGCAACGGGCATATAAAAATGCTTTACTATTTACAACCGAGCGTTACTTATTTATGTTGCTGATGGCTCCCTACTAGAGACCCAACCACACAGGACTACACCGTACTCTCGGTCTCCATCCTACTCCGGTCACCACCGTATTCACCGTACTGAATCACTCTACTGCTCTATTTGACTAACTCACTATCTGCCCCACCTGCACCGGGTTGACTGTCCCGGCAAGCCCCTCCTTCTCGAATCTTCAACCGATATCTTCCAACATCACGTACATTCCACCGCTAGCGCAAACTCACTATAGATGCTTCGGGATATAATCTTGACCTTGGCATGTAGGTGTCGGTGACCAATAGCAGTATGCCATACACTCATACCAACCGGCGGCCCCCACTAACGTCCGTACTCGCCAAGATGCTCCACCCTTCTGGCGAATCGCACACGCCTACTCGATAATGGCGCCAAAGCCAAGTTCGTTACAATACCAAGTGTAGTCGTAAAAATCTAGATATTTTTGCGCTAGTGGCCCCTGGGCTATTTCCGTGGAGCAATTACTGGTCGCATTGGGTGCGATGTAGCCTTTGGTTGAATCAGCATTTTAAATCTGCCATTAATTGAATTTTATGGGTGGCATTTCTCTCTCAACAAAAAAAAACAGCCGCTAGAATAACATCTCGTTAGTGAAGAGAGTGGAGACTAATAATTTTGTAGTACTATGATGAAATTAATTTCAATTTATGACAGTTGATGCAGCCTAATGATTAGTTGAATGAATGAATAATTAATTAATGAAATGGTTGATTTGATTTTGAATAGAAGAAGACTGCAGCATACTTGATGAATAAAATGGCCGATATGAACTTATCGATTTTGATAGAATAAAGCGACCTAATTCTTCTACGATTAAGGAGAAGGAAATACATCAGCGTAATATGAAAATGCATCGGGGTGAGCAGATAAGTGAAGCAAGAGCCTTTAATTAAATTACTTAGTCTTCTCCAAATTAATAAACGTTTAAATTTTAGATTAGTTTGTACAAAAAAAAACGTATTTTTGAATATTTGTGAGCACCAATCATAAATTCAAGTTAAATTTTGATCACGTTCAGCTTGAGACATGAGATTTATTCTATAATATAATCGAGGCAAATTTAGTTCTCATCAAAAGTATTGCTATAATAATTTTCACTTCGATATCAACTGGTTAAGTCTATTTTGATACGTTATGGTACGAAAACCGTAAGTCATAAAAAGTATGGAGCCCTTCTACGTCAGAATCATATTCGCAAGTAGAATTAGGCTGAACACCATCCCAGATCCAGCCACAGACATTAGAACAGCATTAGAATTTCTCCTATAAATGTCTTAGGGACTTTCTGATATGGAACCCTCCACCTTTAAGTGCCAGTCACACTGACAGACTCGCACAAAACAGTCCAGTGACGTACTACACAAATATAGCAAAAAATCCACCAAAGGTATTTCTTTAGGTATTACAGGTACGGAACCCTCCACCTAGTAGGCCTAGTCATACTTACAGCCATTACCAAATCATTCTCATAACATTCTACATACATACATGGTAAATAGACTATCAAAATCCAGCCATAGAGTTCAGAAATATACAATAGACTTTCAGATACGGAACTCACCACATAGAGTCCCATGGGCACTGAAAGTATAACAGTCTTTTACTTAATGTATGATAAGCACGTGTGCAAAATTTGGTGGGAATATGTCGAATAGTGTAAGAGCCAATACGGCACATACACCCCCACACATACATTCAGTTTTATACAGGGTGGCCAATCGAAAACGACACAGAGTCATTTTCAGGAAGTGTGTCATTATTTTAAGAAAAAGTAGGGACCCGTCACTTTTTTTCAGTATTTGTGATTCCAACACTTTTATCCCCTAGTAAGGGTAGGAATCACCACAAAATATTTAAATAGCATTGGGGGTTGAGGGTTGAGTAAGATGTCTTTTAACAGTTCTTATAATTTCCTTTACAATAGCCTTTAAATTTGGAAATTCCGCCTAATACTTGTGTTCGAAACGTTCGCGCACATTCTGAAGCATTTCCATAGTGATTCGAGAACAATTCTTTGACGCAAATCTTCTGTGTTCTGTAGATTTAACTTTTTAGGTATCCCCACAAAAAGAAATATCGATTGGTGCTAAATCCAGGGATCGAGGAGGCCATTGAATGTTGCCTCTTCCCCCAAATCCAATGCCTTGGAAAATGTTGGTCTGAATACTGACGAACAATTAATGCATAATGCGGAGGAGTACCGTCCTGTTGAAAAAGCAAACGATCTTCATCATACTGCTGATCATTTTCATTAATATCAGTCAAGGCAAGATCTATAGCGTCTTCCAGTAATTACAAATACATTTCGTCAGTGAAAGAACCAGGGAGAAAAAAAGGACCCACAGCAGTCGGTCAGCGAAAACGCCAGCCATGGAAAATTCTCGGATTTGAATCAGACCAATAGCGACAATTGTGACGATTTACCATCCTGTTCAGGAAAAAGCTGCATTCATTGGAAAAGCAGATATTAAAAAGGAAGTGTGAATCGTTCATTGCTCGCTCCTGCATCACTTCGCAAAATTGTAAACGGTGGCCAAAATCATCCTCATGAAGTTCCTGCAGTAAATGTATTTTATATGGATGACATTTTTTCTTTTTAAAAATGATTTGGATATGCTAGTACGATTGATACCAGACACAGTTGCTAGTTGCCTCGTACTTAAGGTAGGATCAAGATGAACATGTTCCAAAACTGCAACTACACTGGCTTCATTAACTACAGGCTTTTCAATGTTTCGTTTCTTATTATCTTCATTCCCAGTCTCTTGAAATTGTTGTACTAACTCTACAACATACTTCGTACTGACTTGTTTCTCTTGATGTTGTTCATTAAATATCTGAGCTGTTCTATTCGCACATTTATTGTTCATGAAGTAAAGCGAAATGATATCTTCCATTTCCGAAATCGAATAAATCAAAGTATTCAATTTTCAAAAAGAATGTACAAGTAGATAAACCAACAACCAATACTTTGAAATATGATAACAAACTAAATTTCACGTCCTTCGTGTGTTTATATTGTATTTTATCCATTCGTGTTCTTTCCGTAAGTGATAAGAAACCGCCATAAAACAATTCAAAGCAAGAAATAAAAATCTAAACCAGTGGCGTAGTAACTGAATGTTTGTAGAGAAATTTAAAATTTTAAAATGTAATTTTCTTCAACGATTAGGCGAAATTTACAAATACTCTTGTATAGGGAATTACAGGAGCTATTAAAAGCCATCTTACTCGACCCCTAATGCTATTTAAATATTTTGGGGTATTTCTTACCCTCACTAGGGGGTAAAAGTGGTGTAGTCCACCCTGTATAGATACAGAACAAATTCATCTCTATTTGCTGAATGAACGACTCAATTGACTCAATTCATAGGTCCTCTGTCTCCAGTTGCTCTATGACCCAATAGTTATGGGACAACTTTGTATACCTATATAATTCCTGAATATTGTTGCGTATGCGGATTCGCAGATAAGTGAGACTAATTTACAATTATTAGATAAACTTTATTTACACTCTAAAGTAGAATAAAAACTACAACTTCACTATACTATTAAATATCCTCACTAGTTTACTCTGACACACTGCACACTGGCTTCTTAAAATTTGTCTCTCATGCCGAAAATTCTCTCAAAAACATATATAACCGAAAAAGACTGCAGATATTTCGAGCCGCTTCTGGCCTCTGATTCACCAGCCGCCACTGGACTTTTCTCGAGATCCTTTGTCGGCATCCTAGTGAGTACATGCGTCGCACTCTTTGTCAACGGCCGCTCTCGATATCCCCATACCTTCTTCTCGTTATACACTGTGTTGATTTAAGATCTAAATATGTCTTTCCTTGGAAATGAACACATCTTATATCATATTTCAATCAAATCGGTTCAGTGAATTCAATCTAAACATTCTCATCAGCTCATAATGTTTACTGCTTGTTTGGAGTGATCAAATCTTTAACCCATATTCTCTCCTAATTATAGTAGGCCATCAATCTACCATAAAGATATATTTAGTAGCGTCATAGTGTTTACAGTTTTCTTATCTATTCCCTCTTCATAGCTACTTCAAGGTCCTCCAGCCAATTTGAAATCTGTAATATATGTGCATCTATTAGATGGGCTCTTATTCCATAGTCATATATATATAATCTTTTGTTTGGTCACTCGATCGTATCGCTCCAAGGATCGCATTCTTTTATTTTATATATTATATAGTCAGAAAAAAGTTACGAGCTACGTCTATCACTCGTTGACCTACTTGAATCGCGGTTCGCCCCATTCGCTCGTTCTTCAAACATTATCGATACCTACTACTACTAAATTGAGTAGGATGGGATGGAAAATAAAGAGAGAGAAAAAAAAGAAGACTAGAAGAAGATTAATAATAAATTGTGCTGAGGGAATATTGCGATTTACGATGATGTACTCTACCATCACCACGTTGGTGGCTGTGCAATTTAATTATTGCACTGTAATTTCCCGAAGGCGGTGACTGACCATCAGAGATATAACTTAGGAGGAAATTGCTCAGAGCTTGCTTGAGAAATTGTACACATATTTGAAGTGAAAATTTGAGATAAATATTTTGTACCAGAAATTGGACCGACTTTATTAGTTGGTGTACTGAAAAATACAGAGTAATTTTTTTTTCTGTATAAGAAAAACATCGCATCCACTTTACGGCTATTAGCGTTACGTTACAGTATTTAGATTAACAAAAACGATACAAGATACATTAAAATTAAATTATTTTATATCCTTCAAGTAATTTTTAAGATTTATTATTAGATCACATGATTCTCCCAATAATGACTTAAGGTCTTGTGGCAAGTTATACTTATTTCTAGATAGTGTATATTTTTTATAGTCCATAAGAAAATGTTTTTTTTCTGTTAGAATCTCATCACATTTGGGAGCTTCGGTTCGTTTCAGCAGATACTCGTGAGTTGTCCTGGTGTGGCCAAGTCGAAGTCTTGTCAGAATAAGAATGTAATTCTATTGGTGTTGGTACTTTGGAAGTGCCAAAAGTCTTATATTTAACGACAATTGCACAACTTCAAAAGTCCCAGCTACAATAGTATTAATATTATTTTGAATTTTTCAGTTCTCCAACCAATATCATCGGTCCGATTTTTTTGTAAAAAATATTTATTTCACACTTTTGGGTGTAACATTAGTCACGAAAATCGTTGGACGTTCACTAATACCCTTGTAAATTCTTTGCTTGTACTTGTTATTATTCAGAAATCTAAAAACATCGTCACGGAAATACGCATATTTTATACATTACCATCGCTGCAACTCGAAAACCGTAACTGGATGGAAAAAGTGTTCAATATAAATATTGCTAGAAATAATCTGGTCTTTAAATTGATTGCGTCAGATGTTCAATTTTCGAAAGAAGTTGCCCCCTTCACATTGCGAAAATACACATAGGTATATGAGATTTTTAACATTGCTGTAACTCTTTAAGAAAATTGTTTACTCTAAACGTCTCCGGATATTATCCTATCATTAATTCTGTCGTCTCAGATTTTCTATTTTTGAGGAAAATTGCCCCCCTCACCCCCTTCGGGGGCATTTATTGGAGAGAAGGAGACAATATATTATAAATTTAATTTGAATAAGATGAACCCCAACAAATACTCCTTAAAAATAGGACGCTACAGAACAAAGCATGGTGTAATTTTAATAAATCATTTTTGTCATTTTATAGGAAACATAAAGAAGGTATCTTACTTTTTTAACAATACTAAAAATATTTTTCTTCCAAATTCCAATTTTCATCCAGTACAAGGTATTAAACTTCATTTGCTATTTTTATTTTATCATGTTTACAATTTAAATTATTATAACAGTCAGTCAGTCCGTCTGTAATAGGCAACTTATCCGCATATAGACATTTAAAACACTCGATTTTACATATTTAAAGTAACTTTGTGATAATTAAAATAATATTTAATTTTAAATAATTTTGCTTAGATGCCGCCTGTATTAATTCAATTATACAAACATAACGCTTTTTACCGATGCTCGATTTTACTAGCTATCAAATTTTCGTACCTTGGGACTTTAAATGAAATATATCGATTCTAAAGTATTAATGTCCAAAAACGCGCGAACTCGAAATATACATATTTAAATTTCTTCTCATCTTCCTGATGACATTTCTCATAAGTTATCCTAATTTTCGAAGTTAATAAAACATTAATAATTCAACATTTGTGTAGTCAACTGAGCAATCTTCTATTCTGTTTGAATTGCGCTAACTACCTTAACTATTGATTTATTAATCACATTTGTCATATGCCTATTCCAAAATTAACTAAACAAAGTCTCTCTGCTCTCTGGGTGGATGATCAAAACAACAAAAACCGCTTGTCGCATAGCGGTAGATAGTTAATTCACAGAGCTCTCGAAAATAGGAACCTATGGCCCGTGAAATTTTGAAGCTGATCGCTCCTGCTGGGCAGGAACAAGCAAAGGAAACCACGTTCTTTGTTTTCTCTCCTCTGGTTCGGCTACTGTCTGTGTTTGTGTGTGTGCGTTTGATGTTGCCGAAACTAAAAAAAAAACACCCTCCGCTCACAAAAAAAAAACAAAATTAGAACAATATGACAATGTCGCCAATAAGCCACCAGGCGAGAATAAAGGAACTACAAGGCAAACGTCGGTATATGTCTCGAATAGGTTTGGCATCATCAGGAATTGAGGGGCGAGACTAAATCTGTCAGCACTGTTGTGGATTGTGATGGGTAAGGGTTAGGAGAGTGCGTGGGGGGGGGAGATAGTGTGAAGGGATAGTGATACGTTGGTGCTGAAAACGAGGTCGACGTTGGCATTTCAGTCGTAATAATCAAAGGACATAGATTTACTGACTGCATTAAATCTTACTTATAGTGTAGATGCTTATTACGTTGTAGTATCTGTTATTATGAGGCAGTTTTAAAACAAGAAAATATTTTTTACAAAAAATTGGGCAGACGTTATTAGTTGGTGCACTGAAAAATATAAAATGATTTTAATTCTATTGGTGCTGTTACTTTTGAAGTTGTGCAGTTGCAGGTAGATTGGTAACTTTAGGCACCAACTTCACAAGTACCACCACCAACAGAATTAATATTATTTTATACTTTTCAGTGCACCAACTAATAGAGTCGGTGCAATTATTTGTAAAAAATATTTATTTCACAGTTTTGAGTGTAACATTAGTCACGAAAATCGTTGAACGTAGGAGATAGTACTTATCCTATTACCTACATATATTCTTTGCTTATAGTTGTTGTTATTGTGATCTCAAAATATCGCTGCGGAAATACGCTTATTTTAGATGTTTCCATTTTAACACCGATTTAATTCGAAAACCGTAACTCTAAGGAAAAAATTTTCTCTATAAATGTTGCTAGAAATAATTATGTCTCTCATTTAGTACCCACAGATTTTCAATTTTCGAAAGAAATCGCCCTCTCCAAAATATAACATGGCTCTATCTCGAAAACCGTAACTCTTTTGAAAAAATGTTCCATTTTAACGTTTCCGGATATTGTCCTATCTTTAATTATACCAGCTCAGATTTACGATTTTCGGAAAATTTGCCAACTCTACCCCCTATGGGGGCGGTTTTCGGAGTGAATGAGATTTCGGATTTGCGTTTTTATGAATATGGGCTCTTTCAAATGAATCAAAAATCATCAAAATCGGTGCTCGGGTGCTCGTTTACCATATAAAAGGCGCGCACGAACCAAAAAAATAAATAAAATAAAGCAGACAGTCGAATTGTATACCTCGTCCGTTCGGGGTTCGTCGTTCAAAAATCTTGTTTATTCACTCACACTATTTTTCTACAGTTCTCAAACGAATTCATTCGAAATACAAATCGTGTGATCAGGTCATGCGATAATTTACATGCACTGCAACAGACAAACAATTATATTCAACATTTACGTAAAAGGAACCGTTCAGCCAGCATATTAATAATAAATTTTAAAAAATGGCATTCGTTGATTTGAGCATAACTTTTTTGCTATTCTCTATCAGAGACACACGTTATAACAGATGATAGAGGATTTCAAGGAAGACTACTTTAGGCAAGTTTTATCAAACCTGTTGCAGCTGTTTTAGCGCTACAGTCTCAGCTATTTCCCTAGCAACCAGTGGGATTAGTTATGCCCAATCTGTCGTCTCTCTTGCTGTTCGTGCTTTTTGCATAGTATACCTACATCTCTAATTTGAAAGAAGATAGTTGGGAAATGCTCCAATATTTAGAAAGACTCAAACCAAAATTTCGTTCCTTCTAAAAACCACCCTTGAAGGGGATGGTTCGGCAATTTTTCTCGAAAATCGGAAATCTGAGACGGCAGAATTAAAGATATATCCGAAAACTTTAAAATTGAATTTTTTTTAAAGTGTTATGGTTTTCAAGTTACACCACTGGTAACGACTAAAATATGTGTATTTTCGCAATGTGGGGGGCATTTTTTTTTTTTTCTAAAATTGATTATAAGAGAGGGCCAAATTAAAGAAGAGATCATACATAGCATCATTTTTCAATTTACAGCTGTGATAAAGTCTGAAATATGTTTCTTCCGGTCCTCCCACGCGATGATTTGAGATCTCTAAATAATAACATGACTACACTCAAAAGTGTGAAATAAATATTCTTTACCAAAAATTGGACCGGCTCTATTAGTTGGTGCTCTGAAGAATACAAAATAATATAAATTTTATTTGTGCTGGTGCTTAAGTTGTGCTATTGTAGATAGATAGAAAACTTTTGCACCAACCAACAAAAATTAAATACTAAATTTCCATATTTTTGTTGAATCGTTTCAGGGAAAATTGTTATTGCAGTCCGGATAATCAAGAATGCCTATAAATAAGTACGGTTGATTGAGTATCTATGTAATAACAGCGCCCCCGCCAAAATCAAACTTGACCGCACATCCGCCAAATATTTAAATATGTGTAATTCATCAAGAATGCTTATAATATAAAGTAATATTGTCAAATCACTGATGATGATTACGAATGATTTTCAAAATATGAAATGCCACAAAGTGTGCTCTCGAATTATTACTGTTCTACCGCTATTCTAATTAGCCTTGTTCCTTCGTGGTCCGTTTTCCTGTGAATGTCAGATGTTGACGTTCCAGAGGTCCCTGGGTCCAAGAAATATATTTTCAACCATTGATCTGTCAGTCTACCAGTCTGTTAGTCTAACAGTCTCTCAGTCTGCCAGTCTGTCAATCTGTCAGTCTTTCAGTTTGTCAGTTTCAATATGTACATCTGGTAAATGTGTTTTGCTCAAGACTGTGGCGCAAAAACAGCTCTAACGATTGTGATGGAACTTATCTGATCCACTCTGCTCAAAGCCTTCTACCACCTGCATATCCCTGAGGAAAAGCAGGAGAAAAGTTATGTTAAAATGAACTGTAATATTTCGTAAAACTTTTATTCATATTCATATCAAACCGTTTCTCCAACCACAAAATTGAATAGGAACTTGAAAATGAAAGGTCACACGACATGATCAGACAATTTTTATTTTCAGTTGAATTCGTTTGAGTAAGAACAAGATTATTCAGTTTGGACTTGCTAATTCCTGAGATTAGCGCTTCCAAACATTCAAGCCAACTCTTCAACCTTTTAATATTCGTATAGATATAATTGAATAGACGTCACATACAGACGATTCATTATTCTATGTGACATGTCTATTAAAAATACCAATATATATTTATCAGTGCTATATTCTTTCTAATTTTCTTCCTGATATTCTTCTCCTTCGATTCCCATAATAAGGGAGAGATAATATGCAAATTTTTGCCTTGTCCAATGTTCAGCGTCTGTTAATGGAGGAATCAATTTCTATGGATAGTGGGTGAATGTAAATTAATTATGCAAATGTCAATTGTCAATTCCACTGAGATGGCATATATCGAGGCTAGCTTATACTTACCCATACCCACCTAGCTCTATACCCACTACCGCACTAGAAGAGCTTCGGAATTTTCTTGATTGCAATTTCCACAGCCTGCTTGGCATTCTCAATTTATATCGAGAGTTAAAAATAGATTTTCCATTTAATCGATGAATCGTATGCATTTCTTGGGTCCTATTTTGAAGGTAGGTACCTACCTTAACAGTTATTTTATAGCATTTTGAATTTTAACTAGCAATTTAGTTAGTATTTTGAAATTGAGAACGAAGAACAAATCTGCCGGCAAATAGGGCGTAATGTGTAGCCCGGTTAAGGTCTAAGACATATGACAATTGACAAGTGACTGAGATGAACTTATTGGAAACATTGGAAGTCGCCTCTAAAATATTAGTAATTTAATATCTGAATAAATACGAATTACTATACTATAAATTTAATAAATAATAGGTTTTAGAAGTATAAATTTTATTATTATTAATTGAAGAGCGCCATCTACTAGGAAATGGTATTAGTGAACGTGAACGTTCAACAATTTTCTTGACTAATGTTATACTCAAAATTGTAAAATAAATATTTTATACAAAAAATTGGACAGACTTTATTTGTTTGTGCACTGAAAAATACAAAATAATATTAATTCTATTGGTGTTGGTGCTTTTGAAGTTGTTCTGTTGTGGTTTGTTGTTGTAGGCACCAACTCCAAATGTACCAGCACCAATAGAATTAATATTATTTTGTATTTTTCAGTACACCAACTAAAAAAGTCAGTCTAATTTTTTTAAATATTTATTTTACAATTTTTCAATAAAATTATCATATCTTTTGAAGTAGTTTGAATAATCCTGTGTAAGTTGACATTATTG
Organism: Crioceris asparagi; assembly: GCA_958507055.1. Lineage (NCBI taxonomy): Eukaryota > Metazoa > Arthropoda > Insecta > Coleoptera > Chrysomelidae > Crioceris > Crioceris asparagi. The sequence continues at coordinate 2,655,162 of OY293830.1, forward strand.
TAATCGTGAAAAAGTGTGGACTCTGAATTTAGAACAAAAATACAAAATCTTTCATTTAAAAATGAATGAACTATCACAATGTTGTGGAACATCATGTACATTTCTAGTTAACTTTAAATTATGTAGATTAACAGTGTCTACAATTAGCAATATGATTATTTTTGTTATCTTCTGTAATAATGTGGACAAACTAAAAATTCACCCTGTATGTGATGATATATATTGTAACGAACTTGGCTTCGGTGATCGGTGCCATAATGGTGGGCGTGTGCGATTCGTCGGAAGGCGGAGCACCTTAGCGAGTGCGTGAGACGTTGGTGGGACCCGGGTGGTGTGTTGCATACCGCTATTGGTATTGGTCAGCCATGCATGCCTGGGTCAAGGCATATTCCCGAAGCTTCTAGTAACTTCGCGCAAGTTCGGGAGAGCTCGCTTGGCATCGGAAGATGGGTGTTGAAAATACGAGAGCCAATCTGCTTGCCTATATATTGGAGAGTGCTGCGGAGTCAGTCAGAGGCAATCGCCCGGTGCAGACGAGTAAGTCTGGGGCAGTGAATATAAATTGTAAATAGTTGAATATAAATTGTACATAGTTGTAAATAGTGCAGTGTAAATATAAATAGTGTTAAGTTGGATAAATAGTGAACATAAATTGTATATAGTTATGGATATTTAGTGTGTATATATAAATTCTGTAGAAATAAATAAACTTTGAAAATAAATAAGGCCCAGTTACTTTTATATGCCCGTTACAATATCAAAAATTAATTAGCAAACCTAATAAATTGAAACGGTCGAGAATAGTTCGATTATCCTACATGTCAAGATTATGCATCAATTTATCAATATACACATACAAACCAACTAAAGCCAAATAAACGAAAATGTGAAACATCCACATCCAACAGAACATCCGCAACAAACAAAAAACAACAAGTTCTCTCTCCAGACAGATAATCATTCAAACGATATTTAATAATCACTCGAATTTCGCATATGGAACCGGATGAATGTGAGATGAATTAATCAATTGGTCATCCAATCGAACCTAATTAATTTGACGAGGACATGGTCTTCTATATATTTACATATAACATACCTACTGGGTAGGTTAGGAAAATATCTAGTCAAAAAATACACATTAGATACGCCCATCCTTACTAATATTATAAATGTGAATGTAAGTTTGTTTGTTACGCTTTCACGCAGAAACTACTCTATCGGTTTTGAAGAAATGGTACAATAGACTAGAGCCTGGGAAAGGACATAGGCTACCTTTTATTGCTCGTGGGTCTCTATGTGATGGGCTCCGTACCTGAAAGTCTATTGTTTATTTCTGAACTCTATATGGCTGGATTTTGATAGTCATTTTACCATGTGTGTATGTGGAATGTTATTTGAATGACCTGGTAGTGGCTGTAAGTGCGACTGGGCCTCTTAGGTGAAGGGTTCCATACCTGAAATACTCAAAGAAGTATCTCTGAGCTGTATGGCTGAATCTTCGTGGATTTTTCGCTATATTTGTGTGTAGTATATTACTGGACTGTTTTGTGAGAGTCTGTTAGAGCGACTGGAACATAAAGGTTGATGGTTCCATACCGGAAAATCCGTAAGACATATGTAAGAAAATTCTAATGCTGTTCTCTCTTATTGGCGCATGATTAGTTGTAATTTCAAAATTAAAAAATGAATTGAAAGTTAATATGGCTTGGCTGTTTTTGATTTTTCTAGGGATTTTTTTTATACAGTGTGTTATTTTCATTTTCACAAATTAGGTAAACCTTAAATTTTAAGAAAACTTGAAATATCTCCAAAACTGATCACTTTAGATATAGGGAATATTAAAGAAAACATAAACTAAAACCATGGTACTCTTTTGGTCGATGATATGAATTATAAGATATATCTTATAAGGTCATTACTCTTGAACCCCTTTTCCTTTAGCAATGTTCGTCTAAAATTGGTTATAACTTATTAAATACCTATTATAACATATTACAAATTTATGCTGTTTTAATAGGTAAGTGATGTGGATTTTAAATTTAATTGAAAATACAGTCTGTTTGATCTGGCACTGCGTTATAGAACTCCTTGTAATAATGTTATTTAAAATTAAAAAAAACAAACTCAAACCTGACTGTTGTTATAAAATCCCCCAAAAAATCACATGTTTACAAAAATAGGTGTATTTTATCATAACATTTAATAAAATTGATGCAGAAGGCGCTACTTTTAATGATTTGTTAATAAAAATGGGAAAAATGTTGTTACAACTTTTAGCTGGAATTTTCGATTTGGAATTATCTTTTCAATCTCAAATAGTATAGCTTTAATCATTCTTGCATTCTATAAAAAGTTAACATCCCTCAAAATTAACAAAAATAAATAGTAAATATAATCGCGAAAAAGGTTAAACGCAAGCGATGAGTGACTTTCGCAGTATGTTCGACGTTTAAAAACCGTCAATTCCAATGTTGCCAAAACTGTCAATATAATGTTTGCGATATGGAATATAGGTATTCTTAAATATTGGATAATGAAAGCATAAATCAATTGTTGAGATTTTAAGTGCCTAAAGGTATAGTTTCATGTTTAAAATTTACAATTTTTTTTAATACTTGCTTCGTAGCGAAATAGATTTCTGGCAGTACCATTCCCAGATAATGTCATGTTATTACAACAATTCTCACATTTTTCGAATTCACTAAAATATTCAATAGTTCGTCTTCATTTTCACTTAAAGGAATAAATTGCCATTTAAAAAAAAAGTTCTAAGTAGGTACTATAAATCTGTATAATATGTGAAGTTAAGTTGTTATTGTCGTTATTTTTTTCTAACGCAAATATTCTTAGAAATAGAATTCATAAAATAATCTAATGTTGCGAAAGTCATACCGGCATCGTTGGCAACTTTGATATTAACAGAACTTGAATGTTGAATATAATGCAAGTCAATCATCAATTTGTTTAACCTCACTTTTTCGCGAAGTTATGTACATTTTTGTTGATTATATACTATTTGGGATTGAAAAGATACTTTCAAATCGAAAATTCCAGCTAAGGATAGTCCTAAGAACAACATTTCACCCCTTTTTTATTAACAAATCATTAAAAATACCCCCTTCCGCCTCAATTTTATTAAAACTTATGCTTAAATACACTTTTTCAAACATTTGATTTTTTATTGCTTTTATAACAAACACCTCTAAACTAGCCTATTAAATACCAAACTTTTGCACTTATAACTTATTTTGTAATCTTTTATAATAAAAAACCTACAGGGCTTTATTACACTACAATTAATCATCCTGAATGTTTCACAGTTCGAATGCGACGAATATTAATTATTAGTAGTTTCGCAAATATCTCAAAATCGATCGATGCTGTATGTAAAGCGATGGGAAGGAACGCGATCGTGTCCCTATATCCCTATACCTATGATGAAGGTAGAATAATATCGGACATTCCACGTGTACGCTGGGTTTCGGTCAGTGCTGCAGGATTTCTGGATATTATCACCGCACATTTCCAAGCGTATTTGCCAGATGTGGATGATGATCGCTTTTTGCGAGTGAGTGCATTAGAAGCTGCAAGAAGAGAGTACAGCTATATACTCGTTATAGATCGGAGGCTGGACTAATAGCAGAGGACATTGGTTTTTATATCAGTTCTTACAGGTTAACATATTACATGTGGTATAATGTATAAGTTGAACGTTTGTACAGCGAAAAGTACCATTAGTGCAAAAAAGTTCAAAGATAAAATATATCATCGGTTTCTTGTACTTTATTAGATGAAAAGTCCAAGTATGAAAACATAATGCTGACTTTCTCCATTTTTGAAAAAGTTTCAAAGGTAAATTGGAAAATATGAAATTTTTACCAAAAACCAATAAGGCACTATTTTTTTTATCACTTATTTTGAAGTGTCATGAGTTAAATTGAAAAGTCAATTACAATATTTTCAAAAGCCATGAGCAACATCTCTGGATCTGTCACCATTAGATTATTTTTGTGTGGATATATGACAAAAGCATAATATGAAAAATCAAGCTAGATAATCTGGATAATCTTAAAGATACAAAACTAATAGCCAAAGAAATAACGACTAAGGTTTTTTTTTTGGACTTGATATTGTCGAATACAAAAGAGATGACATTTCGTGAAGATTATTTGTTCTTGTCTTTTTGTAGATTACCTATTTTGGGAACGAAAATGTTTCTGTAATTTTCCTTTGTCGAATTAAAATATTTTTCAAAATAATAGACTAAGAAGTATGTAAGGTCTTGACTGCTATATTTTTAATTTCAATAAGTACGCGAAAAAATATAGAGGGTGAACTTAAAAAAAAACTATATCTTTGAATTATTCCATGGTGACACGGTGACAGTGCACTTGGTATGTATTTAAAATATTCCTGCTGTTAACTTATTAAATTTCTCAAATCTTTTACTTGAAACTTGTTCTTGTAAACCGACCAGGAATTGAAATATAAGCAAGTTAACTTACATTTCCGATCTATGAAAAACAGAAAAGTTATCGTGTCAAATAATGATAGAAAATAAAAGAAAACGTTTATTGAAATAGTTTGAATTTTAATCAAATGGATCTTTCTAGAAAGAAATGTTACAGAATAATTAAAGTGCTGAATTATAAATATTAGATATCGATAAAAAAATCTGATGTGTCCACTCACACGACTTTCCTACCGCTCGCTGGCAAATTCCAGAGAATGAAAAATTTTACACTATTACAATACTCTCCTTACATAGCGACGATAATAGCGGTAGTGAAGTAAAAATCCTCTGGTTAAATCGTGCTACCACTCATTTTTTTCAGCATGTCAAGACAAACAACAATGGTCATGTAACATTTTTTCGCAAGATGAAACGTTTAGCCAGAATCTGAAGAAACATGTGGAAAATACGGAATTCTATTTAAGCATAACTTTTTTTGTGCTTTTTCTCAGAGATGGCGCTATATGTGGGTGGTAGAGGGCTTTCAGAAGAACACTTTAGGAAAGTTTGATCAAAAGCCGTTTTCGCGCTATAGTCTTGAGCAAATCACGAATTTTGGCTATAGCTCAACACCCAGTATATACAGGATTCTCATTCAGTGCCACCGAAGAGCGATATTGGAACCCAACAAAATAAATGAGAAAGCAACAAAATACACTGATCCGTTTCCGAAATAATGCTATCACAGACAGACAGATTAATGGCTGAAAATATGTTTATTATACTTGGAAAACTCTGAAACGTCAACATTTGTGAAAATCTCTATACCGAAAATTTCACAAGATTACAATACTTTCGTTATACAGCAACTATAGTAGCGAAGGAAATTAAAAACTGAATTTCACGTTTTTTGCTGCTTTTTCAGTCCCTGAGGGTCTTGTTATTTTTATTTACTCATCAAGCATAAAAGTTGCTCTCATTTTATTCAAGTTAGCTAGACATCTCATTTTCTGTAGGTAACTTCCATATCAACATTATGACATTTGTTGACATTCATTTACTTCTGAATACGATATTTACTTATAAAGTAAACATACTTCTCTACGATTACGTCTCCATATAGCTAACTATCTATATTAACATGTGTTTGCACTCTCATGATTCCCGTATATAGCTGCTGAGCGTGCGATTCTGTAGGTCAAGGAGATTCAGGTTAGAGATGTGATTTGGTTAGGTATCTCCAATTGGAAGGCATAGATAGCATTCACTTGTGTGTGTACTTAAACAAATTTATGAATTCAATCTTAGAAATTAGAAATGTGAGGTTAGGTTAGGTTTTTAACGAAATATGGTTAGTTAAATCAACAAAACGCTGATCAATATCATAGATATCCTTTTATATGGCTTGTACCAAAAGGTACCTAGTAGTTTTTTTTTTGGTTTTCAAGATTTTGAAGAAAATTTCACTCTTGAAAAATAAGCAAAGAAAGAGCGAAAGGTGCAGTGGGTCACCCGGTAAGAACGAAATGCCCTACTGCTGTAAGTATATTACTAAATAACAAATACAATGAAGGAATGGTAATGAAATTGTATTGATTATCTATATTTTCAAGTTTTTTAGTGAAAGCTTCTATAGACAAGTTTGGCGTTTTTCGAATGGGTAAAATTTTCCCAGCTCGCGACACCAATGACCTCGACATACATGTGACGTATTGCGCATATTATAGCGGTCTGTGTTCATGTATTATACACATATATATATATACACTAATACCACGTTTCTCTTCTCTGCTAATACAATTTGAATTGATTGATTGTAAAATTACTGTGCAGTAGAATCGTGAGAACTTGATTTATTTACACCTATGTAGAAAAATAAATGACAAAAACAAAGTATTTATTGTCGAATATTTACAATATTTGTTGGTGCCAAAAGTTTTCAATCTAACTAAAACTGCACCACAACTTCAAAAGTACCAGCACCAATGGAATTAATATTATTTTGTACCTTTTAGTGCACCAACTGGTAACGTCGGTTTTTGTAAAAATGTTTTTTTTTTTTTGAGTATTCAACATCATTTGATATTGAAAAAAGTTTTGAGGCGCCTATTTGAAACGTCAATGTTTTCTACACAAAAAGGTACTGTTGGTCGTGAGCTCTAAAGTCTATGTTGAAAAAAAATATGGTTTTGTTAGTTGTTCTAACATTTACATACATTTTGTCCAATTAATGAATAAAAAATTGTAGGTATTTCAGAAAAAAATTCCGTGTTTTTTCAACATAAAAGTTGATATTTCTCTAAAACGGTCGACTTGAGAGCTCATGACCAACAATAACTTTTTTATGTAAAAAAACTCAAATGAGCGTATCAAAACTATAATCTTTCCATTGGCGTAGAAATTGGGGGTGAAAAACAACCAATACTACTTCAAAATCTTCACCAATTATGGCGTAACAAAAATGTTTTTCTGTCTCAAAACTTAGCTTATTATGAGTGGAAAATGCTTACAAAATCTGTTTTCTGTACGATAAACGGTTCCGGAGATATTCACAAAAACTTTTTTATTTTTTCAATTTCAACACCCTGTATTTCGAAAATGGTGCATTTTAAAGGGTAAGTTAATATAAACTTTTTTTTCATATTTTTGGACGAGCTATCACATCCTCAAATCCTGCGCACACCCTGTATAGTGGATAGAATGATTTGTTAGTATTTAACAAGATTTTTTTCATTTTTTCAATTTCTGAGCCACTCTGTACCACATATTTCTCTGTACTCGCAAAACAATTTCTCGAGATGGGTCGTAGGTAGGTACGTTATAGATGGCTATTGCAAAATATCAAACTCAGATCTGAATTATTGCAGGACCCTGTATAGGTGTATTTTTTTGTACAATCCTAAAACGATATTTCTGCAACTGTCCTCACTTTTTCTCATTTCATTATCATTTACTTCGCACTTTTCACTTCCCAATCTTCTTAAATAATAACAACAGTCTAATATCTTAAGTCTAGAGCTGTAGAGAGTGTTGAATCTCATTCTTTGATTACGATTATTGTCCCGTTGCCAACAGCAACAGGTTAATTAGTGCTTTCTTTCTACTCAAATCTCCACGTGCCGAGAAGAACAAAAGTGATAATTTTCTCTCGCCCACTTAAGTACCTACTTCCTTCTTCTATTCACTGTATTAAGCCTCTTATTATTTGGGAATTTTGTCGAATTATTTCTCGATGCTGGAGGAGGAGCCAAACACCATTCCCCTAAGCTGTTGCTGAACTTCTCAACACCGAAGCAGTTTTGAAAATATCTAGTCTATTAAAATAAGACATAAATCATCAGATAGGGACTTTAAGTGATTTTTTTACCGACAAACCCCGAATGGAGGAGGTATACAATTCGACTGTCTGCTATTAGGTAAATTTCTTATAGAAATGTACCTATTGCGATCGTTCACACTTTTGAATTTCGAAAAAATTTCAACGGCATGTTGTTATATGTCTATAAGTTAGTCCAAACAAACATTTGGTTCAAAAGTTTATATATATATATATGGGATATTACGAAATTTGTTAACACGATAGAGGTCGCAGTTTTGAAGGTATCAAGTTCCAATTTGCTACAAAAATCAATCTCTCAAATATCTCGGTCGAGTTCGTTATTGGGCAATATCGGGTAAGCAGTTTCAAAATGGCGACCGTTCAAACATTTTAAAAAAATATCAAAAAAGAGTAGTGTAAATATTATTAAAATATTATTAAAAATAATTTTAGGTTATAGATATAATCAGTACCTACAACTTTTGTTCAAAGCAATTTTTCATAAAATACACAGGTAAAAAAATAAAAATTAATAAAGAAAAATAACAAATATTGATAAAACATGAACACTCAATATAAATTTGATGTAATTGTACATTTTCTGGAGATCTTAATATAGACCCTGATTAAAAAATCCCGATGGCCTGTAGTCAGCGGAAAGGTAAATTTTTCAAAATTCATTGAATTGAAATTTGAACAACCTTTTCATTGGTATACATACATGTTATTACATAAAATTGTCGTATATGTCATAGCCTTGCGGTTAGAGGTTTTTGTTTTGGCTGTTGAGTATAAAGCAGACAGGGTTCGAGTTCCACTTCAAGGCAGAATTTTTTTTTTCGCCTATTTCTTTTCAATAAATATACTATATATTTTTTAATCAGGGTCTATATTAAGATCTCCAGAAAATGTACAATTACATCAAATTTATATTGAGTGTTCATGTTTTATCAATATTTGTTATTTTTCTTTATTAATTTTTATTTTTTTACCTGTGTATTTTATGAAAAATTGCTTGAACAAAAGTTGTAGGTACTGATTATATCTATAATCTAAAATTATTTTTGATGATATTTACACTAGGGCTCTTTTTTGATAATTTTTTTAAATGTTTGAACGGTCGCCATTTTGAAACAACTTACCCGATATTGCCCAATAATGAACTCGACCGAGATATTTGAGAGATTGATTTTTGTAGCAAATTTGAACTTGATACCTTCAAAACTGCGACCTCTATCGTGTTAACAAATTTCGTAATATCCCATATATATATATATATATATATATATATATATATATATATATATATATATATATATATATATATATATATATATATATATATATATATAACTTTTGAACCAAATGTTTTTTTGGACTAACTTATAGACATATAACAACATGCCGTTGAAATTTTTTCGAAATTCAAAAGTGTGAACGATCGCAATAGGTACATTTCTATAAGAAAATTTACCTAAAAGTATATAGTATATTTATTGAAAAGAAATAGGCGAAAAAAAAATGCCTTGAAGTGGAACTCGAACCCTGTCTGCTCTATATATTCAACAGCCAAAACAAAAACCTCTAACCGCAAGGCTATGACACATACGACAATTTTATGTAATAACATGTAGGTATACCAATGAAAAGGTTTTCAATTCAATGAATTTTGAAAAATTTACCTTTCCGCTGACTATAGGCCATCGGGATTTTTTTTTGGTTCGTGCGCGCTTTTAATATAGTGAACATTTTCCGATTTTGATGATTTTTGATTCATTTGAAAGAGCAGACTTGAGAAATATATATTCATAAAAACGCAAATCCGAAATCTACTCCGAGAACAAGTGGGCAAATATTCTCGAAAATCGAAAATCCGAGATAGCAGAATTAAATATACCAAAATATCTGGAAACGTTTAAATTGAACATTTTTTCAAAAGAGCTACTACGGCTTTTGAGTTTCTACTATGTTAAACTTTGAAATATGTGTATATTCGCTATGTGGAAGAGGCAATTTCTTTCGAAAATTGAAAATCTGAGAAAGGAAAATTACCTAATGACCAGATTATTTGTCGCAACATTTATATAGAGTTACGGTTTTAGAGTTAGAGTGGTAAAGTTTATAATATGCGTATTTCCGCGACGATGACTTCTGAATAATAGCAAATATAACACTCAAAAGTATGAAATAAATATTTATTACAAAAAATTGGACCGACCTTATCAGTTGGTGAACTGAAAAGTACAAAATAATATTAATTCTATTGGTGCTGGTACTTCTGAAGTTGGTGCCAAATGTTTTCAATCTAACTAAAACTGCACCACAACTTCAAAAGTACCAGCACCAATGGAATTAATATTATTTTGTACTTTTTAGTGCATCAAATGGTAACGTCGGTTTTTGTAAAAATGTTTATTTTTTTTTGAGTATTCAACATCATTTGATATTGAAAATGCATAGATAAGGTATGAAAAGTTTGTTTTGAAATTTATCTCAGAGTTTTACAGAGTTGTGTAATTGATTAATCATTTAACTCTATAACCGTTGTCATTTTGACAGACGAACCAAATAGAGGAGGTATACAATTTGATTGTATGTCTGCATGTTTTTTTTTTATATTTGTTCCCGCCTTTTGCATAGTAAACGATTTTAACGATTGTTTTTCTTCATTTGAGGGAGGAGTATAGAGAATTGGTCCCATTGAAAAAAACAATATTAGACACGCCCTTCCCCTCAAAAACTTTCTCCAAAGGAGGTGGTGGGGGCACTTTTTCCCAAAAATTGAAAATCCGAGACGGCAGAATTAAGGAAAATTCGATATCAGGAGGAGCGTTTAATATTATTAAATCGATTATTTTAAAATGAATATATTTGGAGCTATTTCATTGTATTTCATAAAGTTTTTCTTGATTTCGATATGAGCATTATCTTAATATAAATTGAAATAGGTGTCTCGACTTGGCAAATGAACGTTGACCTAATTTTTGAGCACGTTCCTGATTCTAAGGTATCCCAAACAATTGTCTCTGTAAATTCTCAGCATTTGAGTAGTTTTCTCTAAAATCAATATAATCCATTTACCGTGAAACACTCTGTATATATTATAACAGCTAAAAGCTTTCAGCACGTGTGCACATATTGCTCGATTTAAAATCTATTATGCTGATTGTGTTTTATTTTCATACATCTCGCTACAAAGCCCGAACACCGCGTGCAGTATAAATTACATATAATATAGTGAATTGTTATTTTATTGTATGGCACATAATATGTGGAAAATTATTGTTATTAGGAAGAACAAACATAATTTGATCAAACCATTTTTGAGAACAACTTTTCGACTAACATTTTCACTGTGACTTTAACACCAAGTAATTAATTTTCTTATAATCCTGTAGGAAAATACCTGATTGACTCGTGCTACCATTCATTTTTAATATTTCGTATCAAACTGGTGAAAACGGGACCCTTCAATTGAGACTCTGCTATCCATGCGTCCGCCCGTCTGTGTGTCAACGAACTCTATCTCATGAACCGAAATAGGTGGAAGGCGGAGTTTTTCAAGGAATGTGTATTTTTTGTAAATGCATCCACCAGTCTGTCAGCTTTCTTTATCTCATGATAGACAGTGGAATTTATGTTTTACGGACCCTTTGTGTAAGAGTTCGACTCGTACTTGGTTGCGTTTGGAAGAAACAACATGATCATCTTCAACTTTAACGTAAAATGATCCATTTAGCCAGAATATGAATTGAGACCTAAAAGTAGAATATAACATTTAAACTATTCCTTCAGCGTTTTCTCCCAGCGATATGTGTCTAGGAAGGATCTTCATGGGACCTAAGGAGAATACTTCAGCTAAGTTTCGTAGAAATTCTTTTTTTTTTGTCTTGGAACACATTGATGGACAGACCGACTGACAGGCAAATGACTATGAAACTATAATCATCTGATTACGATAATTTCATCATATAATTACTTGGGGTAGAAAAGTGGAAGCAACGAAATTAGAATGTACGTTATTTTAATAAATACGTAGTTAACTAGGTATCAGTCGTTTTTGGTTGCTTGATTGTAGTACGAAAAAATAAAGTCATAAGAAGTCGTAGTATGAAACCTTCTACCTCAGAGTCCTACTGGCACGTTGAACCAGTCTGAACAACCCAGATCCATCCACAGATATGCATCAAGAGAGAATAGCATGATAATTTCTTCTACATATGTTTTAGGGATTTTCCGATATGGAACCCTTCGTCTTTAATTCCCAATCGCAATGACAGACTCTCAAAAAACAGTCCAGGGACATACTAAACATAAATAAAGCGAAAGATCCACGAAAATTCAGCCATAGGGCTCAGAGATACTTCTTTGGGTATTACAGATATGGAACCCTTCACTTAAGAGGCCCATTCACACTTAAAGCCTCTACCAAATCATTCGAATAGCATTCTAAATACATACATGGTAAAAAAACATCAAAATCCAGCAATAGAAATCAGCAATACCTATACAGCCGACATCAAGGTACGGAACTCACCACATAGAGTCCAACGGGCACTGTAAGTCCACGGAATATTTCACACGTTTAGAATATGCAGTTTCATTACATAGTTACTGGAGATAGCGGTAGAGAAAAAAGGCTAGATTAGGATAGGTTACGTTGAGTTAGGTTAAGTTCGGTTGTTAGGTCAAGTTAGGTTAGGTTAAGGTTAGGTTAAGTTGAGCTGCTCGTTTACCTGCGAGGGATAACATGAATATTTATTTACATAGAATTCCCATATGTACGTACCGAACATCTCCAATGCGATTTACTATTTTTTAAGACTTTGTCTCTTGAGAATATTACTGATTCCTCAATAAGCACGTGTTCACTGATGGCATTGGACTATTTCACACAAATTGGGAAAACAAAATATTCGCCGTGATATACCCTTCGATTTGCAATTAAAAGGCAATTAGGCGGAGGGACATTAATCCTTGGGCTAGCGTCGAATTCAAGGGTCGGATTATGATGGGTCAGGGAGTTAGCGTCGAGTTCGAGGCCACCCTTTAGGTTAGTCTACATTAGGTTACTAGTTTACGAAAATCATAGCTTCAATCCATGAGAAAAGTCGTAGGCTTTACCTTACATACAATCACTATTTTAACAAAATTGGTCATAATAATTTGTTTTCAATTTTCTCTTTCACAGGCAACACATTTCTGGTGAACGTCGCCTTGGCCGATCTGCTCGTCTCCGGCCTCGTCGTGCCCGCCTCTGCTGTGGTCATCTTGGCGGGGATGCGCGACAATTTGGCCGTATGTCGCTTCCAGTGGTTCCTCTCGGTGTTGTGCTTCCTGGTGACGGTGCTCTCGTTGGCCGCCATCGCCGTCGAAAATTATTTTCGACTCTGTTTCTCGGCCAATGCGTATCAACGTTTGACACGTCGCAAGATCACCGTCATCCTGTTGCTGTTTTGGAGTGTGTGCGCATGCGTATCCGGTGTGCAGTTCGGTACAAACTTGTCGTTTGACTATTGCACCAGAAAGTTCTCCGGTGAGATTCCATACCAGGCTAGTGTGTTTGTAGTTTTGGTATTTATACCAATGTCGATTACGTTCTATTGTTATGTCAGAGCTGGATATCAAGTCAGAAGGTGAGATATGTTTTTTTTTTCATGTTATTTATGAAGATTATGAGAAAGCTATTGAGCAGGACAATTAAATTACATTACTAGTGAAACAAATCAACATATTCAAGAAACAAGAAATCTAGTTATTTGCTTTACTGAAATAAAATTCTGGTGGTTCCACTTCCACGACTTTGCTACTGCTTTGAAACGAATACAGAACAAAAAAGAAAGCCGGAGATAAACCTTCCAAGTTCGTCTGAAATACTCTCCTTTTTTCCTTCATTCCTATATCACCAATATTGTTCCGAAAGTTTTAACTTCTTTGAGTATAATGATTGATGCAAAAGATGCTAACCTTGGTTAAAATCGCTACTCCTGTCGATAGTTTTCGAACTTTCAAAGAGCTAAATACCAAATATATTAGAGGTAGTGTCATAGTTTTTAATAAAAAACTATGATAAACAATAAAATATACAAAAAGAACATTTCAATAATGCTTTCAAATGAACAGACATTTTTAGGTGTGGCGCATTCGCTAAAATTAAAAAATATATTAAAACCTCTGAAAATAACTTACTACGAACACTCTCAATCAAATCTTCTTTGAAACGAAATAAACAGATCAAAATCGGTTTATCCGTTGTCAAGCGACATTTCCACAGACAGTCAAATATACACCTCAAAACTTACTTGGAACATTCTCGATGAAATAACCTTTTCAAACATGTAAATCTAAATCATAATCGGTTTATCCGTTTCGTAGCAATATTCTTCAATATCTAGATCTAGTTTGTTTCACAAATGATGGCCATTGCCTGCAATCATTCACGAACTACGTACATCACGCATACTTCTCATAGCATCTTGTTATTATGAAATTTTCTAATACTTTTGTCGATTTAAGCCACAACATCAGTATTTCAAGATTTATATCATGATAGGGCACTGCTCGTATGTCTGAAGGCAACACTATCTTTAATTCATAGGCGTCACAAAGTCAAAGTGACATTTCAGAGAATTCCGATGAATAAATTTTTATTTTATTACTCAAGCAAAAGATTTGTATTCTATGTATCTGTATTAGTTGTTAAAAATAAATTTTGTTAAGGCGTATAAAAAAATTGAAATATCAGATCTTATCTCAATTGCGTCACGCCACTGATTTACTCCCCTCGGTTAGATTGATCCGTTTTTCGTGTTTTCGAGGCAGACGCCATCTTTCGTGAAAAAACTATATTATTAGGTGATTTACCAGTTAAAATATTCCCAATTATTAACCAACCACCCTGTATTTATGAACTATGTTGAACATTGACATTTCATAGAATTATCATTTGACATATCCTAGTTATATCTTTTAAATATAGGGTGTTTCAAAAAACCTTCGAAAATGCTTCTTTCAGCAGATATGACTCTGTAAAAGGCAAGGGCCTTAAAAAACGTTTTTTTCATTACCTCTGAATCGGTTCAAGATACGTAAATGAAAATTCCACCACAAATACCTTTGATTGGGCCATAACGGTGACTGTTGAAACACTTATTTTGCCCCCAAACTTTTTTTATGGGATATTTTTATTTTTTGGGTCAAAAATCATATTTTTCAAGCAATATGCCATAAAAAAGGTACCAACTCTCTTTTAAAGTGAAAAAGTGTGTTATTTGAGGCTTTAGCAAGTAATGCTGACCGAATTAATACATTATTTTAAGTAATTTTCAAGCGAAAGAACGAGCTCTTTTAGGGAATAATGATTGTTTCAAAAACAACTATGAAGAAAAAATATTTTAAATTATTTAAAAAATAAAAGAGGTTTTAAATGTATAACATTAACACAGAACAAATGAAACATTTAAAAAAAATGTTCAGGAATACATAATCGAAAATGTTTTTCTACGGAGTGGCTATGGTTCTTGAATTATAAGGTGGAGTACCATCATGCATAAAAACATATTTCTTCTTAAATGAAGAGGCAAATCTTCTCATAAACACGTTTAGTCTTTGGATTTTCATCTACCCGGAAGTGACTGTTTTGACTATTAAACATACCTTCTATAACTTTTTCAGTAACAATTGATTCATCGGTGAAAAGTATCAGGGCTCTGTCGTACTTGTACCTAATAATTCGCAAAAGTTACTTCTCAAAAAAAAATATATCTTCAGGCAATAATTATTGTTCTTGCCTGTAGTAAAGCGGGTGTAATACTTGTTCTTTTAATTCACTATGTATGCTACAAACACTTGCGTTACATGCCCATGCTACATTTCTTTCACTTATCGTAGGATTTGCAACAACTAGATTTAAAATATTTTCTTCCATTTGAAAAATTCTTACTATTGGTTGTCTTCCAGAATTTACCTTTTTTGGTCTAAAGGTTCCAGTATCACGGCATCACCTCTCTAAATTCAAAAATGTTTTTGCATCCGAAACGATTCTTCTTGGAAATTTTTCCTCATATCTTTTTTTAGCTCTATTATCATTTCCATCATATTCCCCTAATGTTAGAAACATATCGGTATAGTCACTATTAGTTTACATATTAATTTTGAATGTTTTTAAAGGCGTTATTAATTGTTCAATAAACCAAAACTATCAACAACAATGTGTCAAATAAATATGTCAAAAAAATCGTGAGTCTGTAGCCTAAGCCTACATAATTCAAGTAAGTTATTATTTTAGTATTCTCTTATTTTTGGAAAAATATGTGAAAACCCCAAATAACTCCAGAACCAGTAATTTTTTTAATTTTATACAACAGTACCATTTTATAGTAAATTGTTTAAGAAATATGGTTTTTACAGAACCATATCTTCTGAAGGAGGCATTTTCGGACACACATGTTTAATAACCAAACTAACGTTATTTTTTAATATTCTATTTACCCTAGAAATTAATAGAACGTTTTTTGAATCACCAAGTATATTGTTGTTTCTCATCGTTTTTCCATATTGCCGTATAATAAACATACTTGCTTTTGAAATTAGGATGGTTTTCCGGAAAACATATCGATCGATTGTGAGCAAAATGGTCTGAAAATTTGATGACTTGATGACTTACTAAAGTCACTGGTTAGTCGCATTTCCGCTTATACGGGAATTAGATACCAACTTTCTTAGTTTTAATGGAATACCCTTTATATTACCACATTTTTAGATTTTTTGTAAAATTTTGAAAAGATTTTATGTATAATGTCCTATACCTAAGTCTAACCATTTTTGACATATTTCAAATTTTATATCAAAAATTAAGTTTGCGGTCCAAAACATAATTATCAATCTTTCCTATGAGGAAGCCTTTAATATTTAATTTGTGTTGATTTTCTTGCAAAGGGAGATCTTGTTTATTAGTATTTTTATGATATTCTGATAATAATTTGTATAGAGTGATCAAAAAAAGATGCCTGTAAACTAGATCCAAAAAAAGTCAATAGTCATTTTTTTGAAATAGAAACTTCCATTTTTATTATTTTATTGAATTAAGCACCAAAATTAATAAGGTTTTTTAAATAATTGGCAATATTTCATTTTTTTTGTGTAAAAATGCTACACATCTTTATAGTTGTGTAGAAAATAAAATAAAAGTTATTTCATGAACATGTTATAAGTTCGCTATGCGATATCCTAAGAAACAGCAACCAACACCAAAATCTGTTAAGAAAATTATAGAAAACTAGAAGAGCTTTGCAGCTGTAAAGTTTAAAGTATGTAAAAACAAACCAAATTGTTTCTAGTTATCATTTGCTCACAATCAATCGATGTCTTTTCCGGAGAACCACCACCCTGTATATGAACATGCCACCATTCTAGTAGGAGCTTGTCATGTCGAAGAACCCTTCACAAAATCTTTGACCTTAATCATACACATTCATTACAAAATCTTCATACGTGACGTAAGCGAACTCAATTACTCTCTCCTGATTTCTAAGAGCACGTAACGACCAAACCACAAATAATCATACCTACATTAATCAAACATCACAAACTCCTACACACATCCAATCATCATCATTATTCTTGGACAGGAAGTCAAGTGCTCGTTTGCGTTCCATACAAAATAAATTCATCATTCTTGTAAATATGGCGAAATAATGCTCAAAAGCATATGTAGGGTCACTAATTTGATTACAGGTCCAATGACTCTATCGCGTGATTAACAGAAAAACAAACCTAAACTAAAAAAGGTAGATAGATATCGAACAGTTTGAGAAGTACAACTCAACGAATATGGTTTTAAAAGTTCATGTAACTACCTCATTCGGTCAAAAATTTAGTCTAGTTGCGAGTAATTTAGCAGCTCAACAATCAGTGGATTCAAAACCGAAGTAGTTGGATTTTTAAATTCAATTACCAATTATATTCTCTGGATGTAGATTAATTTTAACAGGGGCGTGTCATGGGGTTATGAAAAATAATTAAATTTTCTGGAAAATCATACATAACATTGCATTTTTACTCCAGTGATACTCCAGTATCAAAACATTGTAAGGATACATATCAAAAAATGTTTTTTCTCCATTTAAAGTACATATCTGTACCTCAGAGCCGAAGGGTATTAAATCCAAAATTTGAGTTTTTCGATTTTTTGTTCAAATTAATTCAAATTTCGCGTTTAATCAGCTGGAAAATGTTCAAAACCCTCGGACTTAAGGCATCTGAAATAGCATTTTGATAAATAGTATTAAGTCCACATAATAATGAGAGCAGAAGAGTATTAACTACCGTTCACATGTTTAAAGTCCACAATATCCCATAAAGTTTACAGATCAAAACCGTATTAAGTCACAGAAATAGTATTATGTCCACATGCTACTATAAAGCCACAAGTATTAAGTCCACTCCCACCCATTGTTTTGCGATACTGGCTCATTTTTATTTTTCAAACATCCTCGATATTTCCCAGGCATTTGTCAGGTTTGCTCTAAAAAAGCAATCGAGTGGTATGGCCAAAGGAGAGAACAGGAGAGACAGCCTTCAGTGAATAGAATTAGGGATGAAGTTAAGAACCCGATTCGTCAACACATCATGTCATTTCCCAGTCAGGAATTACATTATAGTCGAAGGCGCAACACAAACAAGTATTACCAATATTATTACAGACTGTACTAGGCTTTATTTTGATTTGTACTTACCTATCAACACTAAAGAGTTTGTATTAAGTCACATTTTTGTCTATTTTGTTTTGTGTATAAATGTATTAAGTCCATTAAAAATTAAACAAAATTTTGGATTACCAAGTGATAGTGTCATACCATATTTCTTCGTTACAAATTTTGCGAAAAACAAAAACGAGAAAATAAGCCCTGTTAATATAGGAAAAACGAGTCAAAATAAGTGTTTTTCTCTCTACTGAAAAATATTGAATTGGTGATTTAATACCCTTCTGCTCTGAGGTACAGATATACTTGTTGCTATTCTTTCGATCTCCTGAGATTTAGATTCTAACAAATGCTCGCCTCTAAAAATCAGCGTATCTACGTATACTTCTTAAAGTGCGCAAAGTCTAGTAACTACCTAAATGTTGTTGCAGGTCTTTCATCAGATCTAGGTATAAGAAAAGTGGATTGGTTTGTTGTGGAAATTGCTTTTTCATTCACTGCCCTCCTACCACTCTATGTGGCGTGCACTCAATTATGATTATGTAGGAATTGAGCAAGGGAGTGCGGGGAAAAATGTCACACGAGCTCGTCAAGATCCAGCTTGATAAAATTGCTCTCACAATAATCATTTAGTATGCCTGATAAACGATTTTGAGTTGAAAGGCATATCGATCGTTTTTCAATATCATCTTGAAAAAATGGATTAATGTAAATTACTTTCATGAAATGACTAGCTATTGCCAGTGACTGCATTCGTGAAAAACTAGCAAGTGAGAAGACCATTTAACTCTAGTTGATGCTTTTCTATAAGTTAAAATAAAAAACGCTATTTTATATTTCCATACATACTTTGATAATTTCTAAATCTGTCAAATAATTGATGAAAGAAGAAGCTGTAATTTGTGAAAAAACCTGGACTTGTGACTTTATACAGTGTGTCCCAGATTGGTGCTGCATGTATTACTATCTCGGTTATTATAAGAGCTGCAAAATCGGTTAAATGGGCAATGTTTCTGAGGATCTATGAGCACTTTTTTAAGGTCTTTACTATAAAGAATAAAACAAAAGAGATATTCTTTTGTTTTAAAACTCTTTGCACAATCTTTCTCAAATGTGCTGTGATCAAAATAGCGGTCACAATTTCTTTGAAACAGACAGTTCATATCTGAATAAATTATAAAAAAAACATTTAATTATTTCGGAATTATTTTGAAAGAAAATACTATGTTATGATACATTTTTGGAAAGGGAATTGGCAACGATATCTAATGCAATGAAAATCCAATATAGTGCCCATAAGATAAAATAAAGTTATGTCTGAAAAACGGGAGACCTTAGAAAAGTGCCTATAGAATATATAAACCAAAATACCTTATGTTCTCAAATAATAGAGATACGAGGGACTGGCAAAAGCCCGCAGTTTTGTTTTTTCACGATTTATTCTAAAACCAAAAATAATTGACAAATGTAATCGCAGTTCTGAAATGGTTGTAGGATCCTGAGAAACATTGCCCATTTAACTGATTTTGCAGCTCTAATAATAACCGAGATAGTAGGTAATATATGCAGCACCAATTTGGGACACACTGTATACATAATAAATTCGTGTAGATAGTCATTATAAAAAATCTAAGGACAGATTTAGGTTTTCCTTACAGTAAAGCAATTTTCTTAATTAATTATATACCTACCTAACTCCCTTGTAAAATAATATTTATAGTTTTATTGCAAGAAAATCGTGTTTTTCTAGTTTTCTCAATCTATAATTATATTCAATAGAACGCCACCTAAATCTAAACTTGACCATTAATTTAATATTTACAGCTCATTAAGTTTACTCTTGTTACTATCCATTTGTGAAAATAATATAAAAGCATGTTTATAATCGTGGCACCTTCGCCAGAAACTGAAATATATCAATAGCTTTTCCAATCAAAATTTGCTCGGTGGCTCTGCTTCAGTATACTAGATTTAATTAAAGGACAATATGAGAATATCAACGATTGCATCTAACATATCAGGAAATAATTTATGTTGGGTCATTGCATTGTATGCGTGAAAAGATTTGCTGTAATAAATGTAAGAAATAATATCTCTTCGGATAAATATTTTTTACAAAAAATTGGACCGAATTTATTAGTTGTTGTACAGAAAAATACAAATAAGATTATTTCTATTGGTGCTGGTTCTTTTGGAGTTGGTGCCTACAACAACAAACTATAACGACACAACTTCAAAATTACCAGCACCAATAGAATTAATATTATTTTGTATTTTTCACTGCAACAACTGATAAAGTCCGTCCAATTTTTTTTAAAAAATATTTATTTCACATTTCTGAGTGTAACATTAGTCATGAAAATTGTTGAATGGTCACTAATACCCATTTATTATTCAGAGATCTCAGAACATCGCGGCAGACATATTTCAGACTTTACTGCTGTAACTCGAAAACCGTACCTCAATCTAGAGTCGCTACATATGACCTTTCCTTTAATTTGGCCGTCTGAAATTAAATTTAATTGAATTTAAAATAAGCGTATCACATATTTCAGACTTTACCATTGCGAAAATCGGAAACTCTCTCTCTAATTTTCAAATCTCGAACCTAGATTATTTTTAAAA
The DNA here is from genome assembly GCA_958507055.1 of Crioceris asparagi. Classification (NCBI taxonomy): domain Eukaryota; kingdom Metazoa; phylum Arthropoda; class Insecta; order Coleoptera; family Chrysomelidae; genus Crioceris; species Crioceris asparagi. The sequence goes on from OY293830.1 coordinate 2,676,265, forward strand.
ATGTCCAATTTAAACGTTTCCGGATATGGAATTTTCTTTAATTATGCCGTCCTTCTTTTGAAGTCGGTCAAAAATGTTTGCTGTTTCTGTTTTGCCGTAGTGATCTAGAAATAAATTAAAGCACACGTAAACTAAAAAAAATGAATAATGAAATTAAACTCAAAAAGAACAAACATCGTTAATCCAATTGAAAATATGTTCAAATAATTGCATCAAACAATAGTAGCTAAAGTAGCAATTCAAAGGTATTCTCATTAGTAGATATAGCGGAATTTCAGCACACAATTGAATAATTTGTTTCCATAATTCATGGAAATACCTGTGGCTCTATGGGATTGTTTGTGGATAAGCAATCTGGTTGAACTACCGGAAGAATTTGAATTTGCGTATTTATATTTGACAGCACTTTTGTTACCAATAATAAATAACCTAGCTGAATTTCCGAAATATTTGTTCATGTTTGCGAAAATTTGATTCGTAATCTGTAGATACTAATATCAAATCCTCATTGCCAATATACATTTTGACTCAACTAAACATACATTCAAAAACTACATAACGATAAAGAAATACTTCTATCCATCTGTTTCAGATTCAAATCACGGCCCAGCTACAAAGCTCCGATCACGTTAAATTGGGACATTGCTCTCATGCAATCCAACATGTACAGCTTCGTCTTTTTCATCGTCTTCTGGCTACCGTTTGGCGTCGTCTTGGCCGTCGGCACTGTCAGACGCATCAACGATGCCCTCTTCTACAATCTGGCCTGGTTGGCTATCAGCAAATCATGCATCAACAGCATGTTGTACTGCATCTCGAATCGTCACTTTCGCACTGCCTACGTCAATCTGTTTCACTATTGTTGCTGCAAGACAACTGTCACATTTTCGCGAAGGCAACGTCCCGAAGGAATTCGACCCAGCGGTGATGTGAGGGTGCATATCATTCCTGGGTATAATATGTACTGTAGTCCGCAGAGAAGTCGAGAGGCTCAAAGTAAACGATCAGCTACCAGACCAAATGGAAGAGATGTCTATGAGTTATGATGAGACGAATTTACTTGTTCTTCTTCATCATCGAACGTTTGCAGGGGGGTGTGGATATAATAAAAGAGGATCAGAGCGACGCCAGGCAGGTGTATCTTTGGTATTTTTGAGATAGGGAATTGATTTTGTTTATTTGCGAATCATTTTGTAGATACATATCTACTTGTAGTTTCTTTTGACACAAAACAGTGGAGAACAAACAGCTGGTTAACTTTTTAACCGGCGTTTTTTCGATGACTGGTGTCTTGAATTTTTTGTAAGAGAACTTAATCTAATGAACTGGAACGGAAGCAAAATGAGATAAAACTGAGCTGTTAGGTCTCTGTCGCAGTCTAACCTATTAAACCTAACCTAACAAATAAAGCAAATAAAAAAGATTCGAGATAATAATAAAGAACTTACAAGGAAAGACCGAACATTACAAGACGACATATATTTTTGGTTGCGATCTCCAAGAACGTTAAAAGTGTTCAGTTATTTTCAATGATGTGTTTACAATCAAACGATCTGTGTTTTAAAACTTTTCTGGAAAAATGCTGAGTCGCCAGGATCACTCCAGTTTTTTAGATTGACCTCTATGATTGTCAATATAAATTTTATAAAATAAAAAAATAAGGACGTTTTATTATTATCACAGGAAAGAATAGTCTCGAATTAATCAGCAGTTGTTTATTTATTTCATTGATCAAAGAATCATGCCTAATTGAAATATTAAATTCATTATTGTGCCCCTGATTTGATCTAATTGAAGATAATCTTTCTCAAAAGCTCTACAAAGACTGATAGTAAAGAGGTAAATATTTGGATTTTGAAATTTAAATAAACACTTTCAAAGTCTTGGTTTCAGAATCCATATATTTCCTAATCAAATTAAAACCGTTCCTAAAAACTATAGATATATCAGTGAATTAACAACATACAATTTTGACAAAGGGACTATATAAGCAGTAAAATATGGCACTATACCTATTTCCGATTGAAAATTCTACAGAAACCATATATGGTATTTTCTAGATTCTCAATAGATATACGATTCAAATTCCATTCCATCAAACAGTATTATGTTGGATATTTTTTTGGTAGAAATTATTTTTAAGACATTCCTTCGTTTGCATTTTAAATGTTATATCTACTTATAAATGCAATTGTATAGCAACATCTACAAAGTGTAATAAGAAATTCACAGAACAATATCGCCAAAAGGTAAGCAGGTCAAGGAAGGGTCTTTGTGGTACACCTTCACCATAAATTAATATTGTTCTGTGGCTTTGATTGAAAATATTTTGTTCTGTTTTTAGGTATCTTGGATCATTCAAATTTTGCTTTTTAAAATGGGAGATTTTTTCACGCGCCTATTCCTATGAGCTTAAATAAAAAAAAATAAAAAAAACAGAAGAATATCGGTTAAGACTGACTATGCATTAAACAAATTCGCTGCTTATTTTATTTTTTCTACTTAAGTGCATTGATAATTTATAAGAAATCGCACAAATATAAGCTTTATTATTAAGGGTTAAAGTAAAATCATGTTTGTACCTGAATTTTGATAGTGACAATGTGAGATTTGGATTCGATAAATGAAAGAATAAGAAGTTCACGTCACCTTTGCTGCTAACTTATTTGCATCTTTGCTATTTCTATCTTTATGTTATTCTATGGAATTGTCAATGAACATTTTCCTGGTAATGATACAGCAATTATTTTTTTATGAGGAAGGTTCAATATTTTGTCGAATTTATAAAAAAATATATTCTTATAACAAGTATTGTAAATAGATATAATATTTTACAGATATCCACCTAAGATTTTAATCCTAATAAATAAATAATATATTCCAAATACGATTGCCATGACCTCTAAACTTATCAGGGTACTTACAGAAATTTGATTATATTGTGTAATATATGTATATGAATATTAAGGTTAAAAAAATACATCTCATAGTGAAAGCTAATATAATAATTAATATATATTATTTGCGAATGTAATTTTTCCGTCCGCTATACTGTCCTGATATGTGTGCTATTGATTTTTCAACAAAATACACACACATCTCAAGCCAAAAATGTGCTGTAAATATTTTCAACTGTGGAAACAATTTTTTTTCGAAATACTCGTTACTCCCAAGTCTATATTTCCACGTTATTGGCATTGATATACCTACTTATAAGAATAGATCCAAGATACTTTTTTTTTCTCTATAATTAAGTGTTAAGCACTCTGGGTTCCGCTTGAAAAATGTCACAGAAAATAAAAAGTAATGGCGGACCTATAACCTATGTGTGCCTATTTCAAAATTCATTTACTTTAAATTATAGACAATACGGTTTATATTTAACTGATATTTTTAATAAATTTAATTATTAATACTAAATATGTAAGATAATTGTGCGTCAGAAAAATAGTGTGTGTCTGTTTTTGTATATTTTGCGAAAATGTTTGTAGTGTCATCTGTAATTTAGAAAGGCATTTCTCTTCAAAAAAAAAGACTGTTAAGGTGAGCTACAAATATTCTTGCAAAATTCTTTGTTTTTTTTTTCAGGTTTGATAGCTGAATGGGCTAGACAGGATCACAGAATATTCAAATTTCCAATAAAAATAGGGATCATACTAAACGAATAATAATCAAAAATAAAATAATCGTTGTTGAATTATGTCAAAAGCTTATGTTAAAGAAATTTCTTTAATATTTTTTATGAAAAATGAACATGAAATGGCGCTAGAAATATTGAACGATAATTTGTTCAATCTGACCAACACGAGCATGGAGTAATCAAATGTTATTTTATTTCTACTGAAGGTATTTATCTAATGAACGTAGCTTAGGACCCAAGTGATGGTATTTGATAGTTTCCGAAGAGGTGTATGGTTTAGGTTGTTTATAAAAAATGACTTTTATTGCAAACATTACCGAAATAATTGATTTATCACATTTATATAAAGCTTATGTATTCAAAAGTACCTACCTAACTCTATAAGATGTGAGTTTTGCATCAGTTTTATGCAAGAACCATACGTTACCCCATTTTCAATTTGGTCAGACTAAATGTTTACGGTGATACTACATTTATTGGCACGTTTTTTTAAGTATATATTTTAACGGTAATAGTATTTTTGCGTCTTTTTTATAAAAGCCCTAAAAAATCAAATGTTTACATAAACAGGTGTATCTTAGCATAACTTTTGGTAAAATTTAGACGGAAAGCGCTATTTTTAATGATTTGTTAATAAAAAAAAGGAAAAATGTTGCTTAGAACTTATGACTTTTAGATGAAATTTTCGATTTTGAAGTATCTTTTCAATCCCAAATAGTATATAATTATCCTTTCATTCTATTAAACGGTATCATCCTTCAAAATTAGCGTGAAAATACTAAACATAAGTTCACGAAAAAGTAAGGTTAAACAAATTGATGATTGACTTGTGCAGTATATTCAACATTCAAGTGCTGTTAATACCAATGTTGCCAACGCTGCCAGTATTGCTTTATTCTATTTCCAAAAATATTTGCTTTAGAAAAAAATAGCGACAATAACAACTGAGCTTAAAATATTAAACAAATTTATAGCTTAACTTTTTTTTAAATGGCAAATGTTGGGTGTTCTGGGTGCAACTTTTCATATATTAAATTTATTCATTTGAGTAAATATTTGTAATTCCTAAGAACAACATTTCTCCCGTTTTTATTAACAAATCATTAAAATAGCGCCTTCCGCCTCAATTTTATTGAAAGTTATGCTAAAATACACCTTTTGTAGCATAAGCCGCTAAACTTTTACGTTTTTCACATGGTCTATGCTTATTTTTAATTTTCATTAATTGGCATATAGCTTATAAGTTAACGTTAACACAGATAACTGTGCATTTAATTGATAGAAACAAATCCATTTTATTTCAATAAATATGAAATTTCCAACCTCAAAACATAACGTGTCTTTTTTTTTATAAATCTCAAGATATTGACCGAAAATACTTTGTTGTTAGTTATTGAAAATATAACTAGGAACTCTCTTGGATTATCTTTAATTCAGCTTGCTTGACTTTCCCCTCCAGCTAACCTAAAAATCAAAATTTAAAATATAAAAAAACAAACCATCTTCGTTAAACAAAATTAAATGTTGCCTTCTTCCCAACTGTGATCTCTTTAAACGAAATAATGAAAAGTGCATAATAGATAACTAAAAAAATAAATAAAAATTGTGATACGGGACCATAGGTATATTGTGGTGCGAATCATTTTTGCTAGGGCGCAGGTGAGATATGTTTCGAGGGATTGTTTATATGGTGTATTCTAAAAGATCAATACAACATGTAACCACACATTACTGATATCAAAATAAACCAAAAATTGTCACAGTAGAAAGTTGCGTAGTTTCGCTATAATAAGATCCGAAGTCAAAATTGGAAAATTCTTGCTTTATCTTGAAGATTAACTTCACAAGGTTTCCTATGGAGGTGTTGATTCCTAAGTAAGTAGAAGTGCTCATTAGATAGAACAGAAAATAAGAAGCGCTCACTTTAATTTAAAAAATACCGACGGCCTATAGCCATCGGAAAGGTAAATTTGTCGAAATTCATTAAAATTAAAATCTGAACATTTTCATTGGTATACCTACATGTCATTACATGCCAATTGCCCATTTTTAACCGCATGTATCACAGCCATGCGGTTAGAATGTTAGAGGTTGTTGTTGTGGCTGTTTAATATAAAGCAGATAGGGTTCGCGTTCAGCTTGAAGGCAAAATTTTTTTTTGCCTATTTCTATTCAATAAATATACTATATATATTTTTTAATCAGGATCTATATTAAGATCTTCAGAAAATGTTCAATTACATCAAATTTATATTGAGTGTTTATGATTTACCAATGTTTCTTGTTTTATCTTTATTAATTTTTTTTTCTGCGCATTTTATGAAAAATTGCTTCGACCAAAAGCTGTAGGTACTGATTATATCTATAACCTAAAAATTTTTTTATAATATTTAGACTACGGCCCTTTTTTGATATTTTTTTTAAATGTTTGAACGGTCTCCATTTTGAAACTACTTTCCCGATAATGCCCAATAACGAACTCGACCGAGATATTCAAGAGATTGATTTTTGTAGCAAATTTGAACTTTGAACTATATATATATATATATATATATATATATATATATATATATATATATATACACTTTTGAACCAAAAGTTTTTTTGGATTTACTTATAGACATATAACAACATAACGTTGAAATTTTTTCGAAATTCAAAAGTGTGAACGAGCGCAATAGGTACATTTCTATAAGAAATTTACCTAAAAAAAGTTGTGTGATTGAGGAACCGCCCTCAGGAATGAGGTTCCTTACTCCTTTTCTGCAATTCCGATTTACATTTGACGCCTACACAACGTTTTCTGATTACCATGCAAGCCGCTTTATGGAACTTCGTTAAAAAAATAAAATATCTGGAATGTGTGCTAAAGATCTTTTAGAGGCACCATGTATACTAATATTTAATATATCAAATAAATTATTGTATATCCAAATGACTTAATATTATATATATATGTCTAGAATTTAAGTGAAATTATGATAAATAATTATGAATTGAAGAAGTATCGTCTTGTTCCAAAGAGAAATAAATGATGACACAATTCGAATTCCATTTTTTCATAAAAAATAATCTGGAAGAAGAAGACGCATATATATTTCTTCTTCGAACCGAAGGTATTTAAGCTATCCATCGTCTTAATGTAGTCCAATAAATTTATAAAATTATAAATTGATGTAAATTTGATGATATTCAAATATCCATAATAAATATAAATATAAAATATATATATGTATACAATGTAATTAGTGTTAAATGTGCATTTTATTTTTGTAAATATTACTTTCATATTTTAATAGCCAATTTGGAAAAGAGAACAAACAAACATCACCATACCATCAGGTTGATTTCTGTCGGAAAATTATATATTTAATTGGATTATTTTACAAGGGATGGAAAATCAATACTGTATATCAAGGATACGATTTTACATAATGACTGAGAAACTTTAACTCCAGAAAGTTTTTTATGATTTCAGCAGTTTAATCTTGATATAGGACTGAGCTTTGCTCGGGTAACAAATTCTTTAGGGTGGGTTTTTTGTAACTATTGCAATTCCGTATTTTATCATCTGTCATAAAATTTTGGATATTTCACAATTTATGATACATGTTTCCTAATTTTATTCAAATTGAAAAACCCTATATTTAAAATACAAGACAATAAATTATTTTTAATTTTCAAATGAATATTTCTTCGAATTTATTTTGCAATATAACAGCTTTCCATTGAAATCTTTCGGTAGGTTAATGCAAGCAAAACAAAAATAAGTATAAAAAAATATTAATTATATGCATTTCACTAATGTAAAAATTGAAAACTCATAATGGATATTTTTTTACATTTCTGCAAGGTCAATCGGAAATAGGAAAAGAAATATATCGAAATCCAATTCAGGTATTTTTATAATTCACTTACATCAACGTTACGACTATATTTGTCCTGTCCTTAAATATCTTTATATTTTTTATAATTTTAAGTATTTTTAATTTTATTTTACATTTTTTCTCTTGGTAAATCAATAGGATTCCATAATAACGCCAATTTTCGATGATTTTTTCTAGTAGATCTTCTCGACAAACTTTCTTAATGATTAATAACTATAAAAAACACAATTTATTCCATTCTACAACTACAGATTAAGTGCAATAATTTTTCTGATGTCTATTGATGATATTATGAAATCTTTCTGGCAGCTATCTATCAACCTGCTGGTCGGTGATTATGTATAATTGGCTATCATGCTACTTCTCAAATTCTGCCACTATTTGCAGTGTAAGCGTTATTCTAAATGGAAAATGTATTCTTCTATAATAACAACAACCAAAAAAATAAATAAATAATGCTATACATTATTATAAGTGTTGTGATAAAATTAAATAATATAATAAATATACTTACCTATATAATGTGTAAAACCATTACTTAATTGTCGTAATATTGTAATCCTAATAAAAAGATAACTAGGGCTCTTATCAAGACACAGTTTTATTTTTTTACTATTTACTCGATCGATTCTTTAACTTTAATCATTACATAATAAAACCTTGAAGATTGTTAAAAGTTTAAGGAAATAAGTATTTTCAACCATAGGTGTTTCGTTTTTATTTGTATCAGATCAGAATGTGCTTAAAAGTTAGACATTTGACAGACCATTGAATTCATGTCAAAAAATAAAAGTAAAAATCAACTTTAGCAATATCCATCACGCATCAAAAATAAAATAGCTGTGAATATTTCTTTAATAGAATAATACTTATTTCTTTTAAGTTTACTAGAATACATAGCTTATAGATAGTTTTGACAGTTATTTTTGTTGATATTGATTTCTATGATACTGATAATGTAAGTAAATTATCCCGGCCATTGTGACAATTTGTGATTTAATTATTATTCTTTTGTATCTTTTACAATGCAATGCTTTAAATGGGCAATAAATATAATATTACTTATATATATATAAATCAATTTATCAGGTAAAATGTGTAAAATGAAATGTAATCGTGACTGTCAAAATAGATTTTATAAGTTGTAATAAAATTACAGAAAGCTGCCATGTTGTTTCTTTTTGGTATTCCACAAGGGTATATTCTGGGAGCATTTCATTTTCTCATGTATATAAATTTTTTGAAGTGAATTGAAAAATAAATTTGTTTGCTGATGATACTATTATAGTATATAGTGGAAGTAATTTGCAAAAAAATCAGAATTAGTATGATGCATAATATCAGCAAAATCTCCAATTGGTTAAAATGTCATAAGCTAACACTAAATTATGAAAAATCACCTTCCACTTTTATAGTCAGGAAAAATATATCTACTGATTTAAAAAATCAAATTAAATTCAATAATGTAATCACAATATCAAAAACTCTTCTACTATGAAGTTTCTTGGATTATTCAGAGATGACAATCTATCACGGTCCAAACACATTGAAAAATTGAGGCAACAGATAGCTCCAATAATTGGAATTCTATTTAAAATAAGAAATTAGTTACTAATCAAATACTTGAAATTAATATACTTTTCATTAGTATATTCAAAGCTATATTTAATTCCAGTTTAGGACTCAGCAACAACATTTTTATTGAAACCTTGAAAAATACTTCAAAATAAAATTATATAGTGCATATTCAAACTTAATTACAGAGAAAGCACAGTTCATTTATATAAACCCAGGACATTTTTTGATATTTGTTCATTATATAAAATTAAAATTTGTATGTTTAAAACATTCAAATTTAGTTTTTCGTTTTAATAGTGATCAACACAATTATTTAACTAGATGTTCCAATAAACTTTTATTAATAAAAATCAAAACAATAATTGGCAAACAATCAATTCTTTATAACGGTATAAAAGTATAAAATGATTTACCGAATAAAAAAAATGGCAAATTAAGATTCAGAAAAAATATATTTATTATTAATGTTATATAATAAACAATTTTTATATAGCTTAGGCAGACTTAGTTGGGCTCGTACCCATAACCTCTTTGTTAGAAGTCCAACGTCTTGGTAAATAAGCCACCAAGGGCCCTTCCTTGCAGATATTTCCATGGAAATGTTCAAAAGGACTGTCTGACAGAATAATTCAAGTTGAACTGCCATACGACAGTTTGATAGCAGGATGAATTTATTATCAAAAACGACTTACCACTTATAGAATGCTGTGGAGAACCAAATAGCTGGAAATCGCTAAACCGGCATAGCAGATGTAACTGTGTATTTGAATTACATGAAAATAAGTCTCATCTTTAAATAAAAACATGATTTTATTAGCTTTTGGAATTGTTATTTCTCGCTCTCTCTACACAATAATTGTTATAATTGGAATATATTAATGTATACTTTCTTCCGAGGATTCTTCACAGATCGGAGCCATATCTTCCAACATAAAGCATGACGATGATGTCGTAGTCTCTGGTACTGTCACAAACTTGTAATTGGAAGCCATCTCCATAAATAGCATCATGTCGGCCACAATTAGAATGGCAAACAGGAAAAACTCATGAGCCTGGTATACAGATTCGGAATAAAATATTAGCCAGATTGGATCTCTTACAATGAATTATAAAGAGTAGTAAGAAAACGATACTCTAAAAAAAATAAACAGATTTGGTGAAATTTTGACAAAAAATTAGATATTTTTTTTCCTTTAAATCATCAGATGATTCGTGTCGATAAGAAGTATTTTGTGGAAATTAAATGTGCACAAAATTAGAAGGAAATTGCACAATTGTTGAAATAATTAACTTTTGGAGAAGCTTTAGATATTCGACACCATTTCAGTTAACAAAAAAGAGTCGACCTGAACCAAAAAATGCCAACAAATTAGACATATTTGAAACCAGAATAAAGAGGAAATAATAATATACAGGCTGTTATATTTAAAAAAAATATGACTCAATTATTTTTTTCAATATTGTAAAGTGTGTTATTTATTGCCCAATTGTTGGAATAATTTACATTTGGAGAAGCTTTAGATATATGACAGCTTTTTTATTTGAAATTTTTCTCTATCAGCTGCTGGTGGGTGTCAGCAAATAATAAAGTTTGTAGGATATCATTGAGGAGAGAAAAAGTAGTGCAAACAAAAAATTAAAGGAAATAAGTTGACTCAAATTTCAATCGAATATAAACAGCCATTCAAGGAGTTCTAATGATATAAGACATGTTGTTGCAAATACATTGATTATGTTGATTTTAATGGCAATATTATCATTTTACCTGGCTCCTGAACATGTTCAGCTGTGTTATAATTATCACCAAGAAGTTTCCAGCAGCTACTGAGAAATACCAACCAGCTATGGTGACAGTTTTCATACATTTTGGCGCCTAAGGAAAATTGAAAATTGAACTTATAATTGTATAGCAATATCATACCTTCAATATAAGAAAATTGAAATGAATTATCAATGACACTGAGAGAAGGTGGGTGTATATATGAGTTACTAGGTATATAAAGGATTTCTCAACTCATTTCAAAAATAAATTGGATTTGTTTACCGAGTGAAACTCGGTGCCTCAAATGTTATATATTAAATAATAAATCTCTTTATTAATTAAAGACGGAATTATTCAAAACGAAACTACAAATCATCTTCTCATATTTTTCTGTGAAAATTTCTATCTATTTAGAATGCATTTCTAGCCATTGAGACTATTGTTAGGATCACCAAAAACAAGTCAAAACAATGCTGGGCTAAAGGCGAAACTCTCAAAAGAGGTATATGGATCTCTAGATTTCAAAACTCAAAAGTTTTAAAATATATAGGAGCCATAAGACATTTCTATAGTTTGAGCCATCGATAAACCTATCAATCAGATGTGATAGTTCTAATTTGTTTCTCTAGATTTTTGTCTGTTCACGAGACAAAGTTATGCTCCCATCCGCATTCATATACAACATATAAGTTCGATATAATGCGTGTGTATTCAACAGTACACTGTAAAGAGGAAAAAAATAAAAAAAAACATAAGTACCTATTGGAGTAAGCAATGAAATCAGAAATATAATTAAAGAAGCTATACAGTGTGGGGATTTTAAATGGAACGCTGCTCATAGCGGCCCTGGGAATAAGGTTTTTCAAAAATTCAAAATTCAACAGAATTTTATGATCTACATCTGATCTGACTAAAGCATTTCTTTACCCAGATCTAATAATAAAAGTCCACCACAAAAATAACGATAATATACTTGACATTTCTATCAAATCAAGCTATAGAACCAACGGAATATTTGTTTATGAATATGGCTGATGTTCTAGTGTCTATTAAGGATTCTATCTTATGTATTGTTTAAGCGATTCAAAATGATGAAAATTAATGAAAAAATAAATGGATTCACTCAGGTTATTACAGTAAGCTAAAACACTTGTACATCAAAGATTCAAAATTCCCCTACCATGACTTTATTCATGACGGATAATTTATGACTCTCCCTTTCAGTATTTCTCATGGGGATTCCAAATTTATGATGATATACGATGAAATGATTCATTTTGCAAATGAAATACTTAAGTAATTACAAGCGAAATTCATAATTTAAATCGAACAAAGTATTGTACATTAATTAGAGAGAATCTTAAAACGTTCATCATGTCATTTGACAGTTAAAAAACAATTTCAGATTGTAACTAATAATTAGTATTAGGTTCATGCCTTGAGAATTTCTAATGGTTTACCTACCCTGATGAGAGAATGATGAAAAAAACCATCTTAAAAAAGCTCTTCTTTATTCAAAGAATTCATATGTACTATATATGTAATCAAATTACCGAGCCAGTAAAAGTATCTAATTGTATATTTACCTGTGTAAATGAGAATTCTAAGCCAGCTACTCCAAACATTATTTCAGCCACAGATATTAGAAAGTATTGTGGTATCTGCCACAAAATATTGATACTGTTTGGTACTGACATTGTGTAGAGTTTTGCAAACTGAAATATTAAATATTATTAGTAAATTCATCACTGCTGAAAGAAGGTCCATAATTTTGTTATAAAATGTTCAGAAAAACTATATAGCTGATACATCTTTATATCATCATGTAGACGTAGACCTAGTGAAAGGTATTTTTTAAAAACGAGTATGTGAAGAAAAATATGATGTGAAACGATGGGAGAAAAAAATATTAATTATTATTAATATTAATAATATTATTCATATTATGTTTATAACTAACCCCGATCTTATTTTAAAGATTCTACAATTTAAAAATATTTTCAATTATACCGGATGTTTCTAAATAGTAATAGTACATAACTTTGTTTTTTTTCAAAATTAAAACAAAAATTGGCAAACAATCAATTCTTTATAACGGCATAAAATTATATAATGACTTACCGGATTTTCTTAAAAAAATCGGAAAAACAAGATTCAAAAATAGTTTGAAAAAATATTTATTATAATAAATAAGTTTCATATAGGTTTTTTAATTACATTTCTGATTTCATTGTTTATTCCAATACTTGTGTTTTTTTTATTATTATATATTTTATTATTTTTATTACATTCCCTGTTATAAACATTTAAGTTTCTTGGGAAATAAACCGTTATTATTAATATTATTATGGAATGTGTATGATTTTAGTTTATTTTTGATATCAGAATGGAAAAATAATGTCAGTTTAGTAATATTACTTTATGTTTATAACTAATATTTTATGAGATATTAATTATTTTCTAAAAACTTTGACAAATAAATAGCATACTTTAAAAATTCATATCTCTAAGACAAATTGAGATTAAGAGATGGACACACTCACGATCGAGGTATATGTTACGGTTAATTTATATGTCCTTGATATTATACCGGCTGTGCTCAAAACATATTTGTTCCATAAGAAAAAACAAAGTTGTATACAGTTCCAACTATTTAGAAACACCCGGTATAAATGAAAATATTTTTAAATTGTAGAATGTTCAAAATAAGATGGAGTTATTCATAAACATTTTCTTCTAATATTTTCAATAACCACGCTATCGTCCGAATACGCACTGATCTCCCAACTTGTATACAGGGTGATTTATAAATATTAATTGGAAATGTTTTAGGTGGTAAATCTTGGACTCTCAAATTATAAAAATTTAATCCAAATCATCTATAAATAATAGTTACAGAGTATTCTACTTAGATATTCAAACATTTCGAAAAATAAAAAAGTATTTCTATAAGTATAATGGGTAGGTTATTTATATAAACTCAAAAATGCCTTGAATGTCGAAGAAAAACAAGTAATTTCACAAAAGGAAACACTATGTATACTTGTTGAATTACTTACGGCTATTCTATCCCGATCCTCTCTGATAACTAAACAGTAAACACCACCAAGGGCCAGATGAAAGTGCCGCTCGTACAGGTATTTCTTATCATCACTGTTTACCTCGCATTTGTAGCTAGAATCCATACAATTCTATTAGTAAGATACTATATAAAGTGTCAGAAAAAGTGCTCAATAAAGTGTGCTGTCGAAATCGGTCAGATTAGCATATCCAACTATCTACTATCACGATGAAACATCAACAGTTGTTTCATGAAGCTTCTAAAGGCATCTAATAATAATAATAATAATAATAAATAAGAACACTACCATGCAATTGTAAAAAAATCCTACAGAAAACCACAAAAATCTATCAAAACCCATACTAAGAAAGAAATTGAACTCCTCAAGAATATGTTCTACGCCCGTTGACTATCGGAGTTTTGGAATGCTTCATCGTAGAGATAATTTGGTGACTTCATTTCGGAGTTTGGAGAGCAACTAAAAGGTTAACCGCTTTCTGTTGTTAAAATTAAAAACAATAGAAACGGTTGTTATATCAACCGGAATCATTACCTCGTATACGGAAGTATCTGGTTCAGAAAAAACCGTATTATGTGGTGTTCCACAAGTGTCTATCCTGGGACCAGTTCTTTTTCTTATGTATATAAATTCGTTGATAAGTTTGAAATTGAATGGAAAAATAAATTTGTTTGCTGATGATACTTCTATAGTATATAGTGGTAGTAATTTACAAGAAATCAAAACTAATATGATGCAGGATATCAGCAAAATCTCTAGTTGGTTAAAATGTCACAAGCTAACACTAAATTATAAAAAATCATCTTTTACTTTTATAGCCAGAAAAAATATATCTACTGATTTAAAATAATGATAATATTAAATACTCTTCCACTGTAAAGTTTCTTGGATTATTCATAGATGAAAATCTAACATGGTCCAAACACATTGAAAAATTGAGAAAACATATAGCTCCAATAATTGGAATTCTGTATAAAATAAGAAATTATTTACCTCTAAAATACCTGAAATTAATATACTTTTCATTAGTATATTCAAAGCTTCAATATTTAATTTCATTTTGGGGTTCAGCAAAAAAATCATTACTGAAACCTTTGAAAATACTTCAGAATAAAATTATAAAGTGCATATTCAAATAGAATTACAGAGAACCCACAGTTAATTTATATAAACCCAGGAAATTATTTGACATTTATTCATTATATAAAATTAAAATTTGTATATTCATTCATCTGGTCATAAATAATTTAAAACATTCAAATTTAGTTTTTCGGTTTAATTGTGATCAACACAATTATTTAACTAGGTGTTCCAATAATCTTGTATTAATAAAAATTAAAACAACAATTGGCAAACAATCAATTCTTTATAACGGCATAAAATTATATAATGACTTACCGGATTTTCTTAAAAAAATCGGCAAAACAAGATTCAAAAATAGTTTGAAAAAATATTTATTGTAATAAATAAGTTTCAACTTTTTTTTTAATTACATTTCTGATTTCATTGTTTATTCTAATACTTGTGTTTTTTTTTATTATTATATACTATTATTTACTTTCCCTGTTATAAACATTTATGTTTCTTGGGAAATAAACCATTATTATTATTATTATTATTATTATTATTATTATTATTAAATTACCGTACTTTACCTTGATATAAATTGATG
The DNA here is from genome assembly GCA_958507055.1 of Crioceris asparagi. Classification (NCBI taxonomy): domain Eukaryota; kingdom Metazoa; phylum Arthropoda; class Insecta; order Coleoptera; family Chrysomelidae; genus Crioceris; species Crioceris asparagi. The sequence continues at coordinate 2,691,884 of OY293830.1, forward strand.
GGACTCTCGGCGAATGACTCCTACTTGTACATACACGAAATATTGTTTGTTAGTGGAAAAGCGATTCATCTACCTATAATTGTGCATGTAAATAATATAACCAAAATAAACTGCTATGCTTAGAGATAGAAATTTACATGTGAAAATCATTTCGAGCACACCCTGTAGTATCATTATTATTAGCGTGTGGAGTAACTGGCAATTAAGAGATCCATCAGCAGCAGCTGTTGACGAGGAACTTAAGGGACATAGTTTCAATTAATTCCGAAATTGGGTCAAGCAAGGAGTGAGAGATAGATAGTCAAAAGTCCATCAACATTATCAGGTAAGTGGTACCTACGTCGGATGATACTGATGTGAAATTATGGCGGATGCGCGCAATTTAAATTAGTTTTGGTTTGATTTTTATTTTGTTCATGTTTTTCGAGAGAAATGAGTTTTCTCCTCTTGCAGGAAACTACATTAGGTATACATACTGAAAATTTAATTATTTTCTATGGAATATACATTCGACATGCTACCCTATGTAGGATGTTGTTACGGCAAAAAATATCTCTTTTAATTAAAAATAATATTAACGATTTATTTCCCAGGAAACATAATTTTTTATAATAGGGAAAGTAAAAAAATATAAAAACATTAAAAATATTAAAATTAAACAATGAAATCAGAAATGTAATTAAAAAAATATTTATTATATTATATTAGTAGTAAATATTTTTTAAACTATTTTTGAATCTTGTTTTGCTATTTTTTTTTATTCCGATAAGTCATTATATACTTTTATGCCGTTATAAAGAATCGATTTTTTGCCAATGGTTGTTTTAATTTTTATTTATACGAGATTATTGATACATCTAGTTAAATAACTGTGTTGATCACAATTAAATCGAAAAACTAAATTTGAATGTTCTAAATTATTTACGACCAGATGAATGAATATACAAATTTTAATCTTATATAATGAATAAATATCAAAAAAGCTCCTGGGTTTATATAAATTAACTGTGGTTTCTATGTAATTCAGTTTGAATATGCACTTCATAATTTTAATCTGAATTATTTTCAAAGGTTTCAGTAAAGATTTTGTCGCTGAGCCCCAAACTGAAATTAAATATTGAAGCTTTGAATATACTAATGAAAAGTATATTAATTCTAGGTATTTTAGAGGTAAATAATTTCTAATTTTATACAGAATTCCAATTATTGGAGCTATATGTTTTCTCAATTTTTCAATGTGTTTGGACCATGTTAGATTTTCATCTATGAATAATCCAAGAAACTTTACAGTGGAAGAGTATTTGATATTACCATTACTGAATTTAATTTGATTTCTTAAATCAGTTGATACATTCTTTCTAAAAGTGAAAGATGATTTTTCATAATTTAGTGTTAGCTTGTGACATTTTAACCAATTATTGGAGATTTTGCTGGTATCATGCATCATACTAATTTTGATTTCATGTAAATTACTTCCACTATATACTATAGAAGATTCATCAGCAAACAAATTTATTTTCCCATACAATTCCAAACTTACCAAAGAATTTATATACATAAGAAAAAAACTAGTCCTAGGATAGACCCTTGTGGAACACCATATAATACGGTTTTTTCTGAACCAGATACTTCTCCCATGCATACAAACTGTTTTCTATTAAATAAATAATTTTAGAACCATTTGCAAACCGATCCCCATATGATACTAAATATTTAACAGAATATGCTTTACTCAAATCCAATGATAAAAGTCCAGATCAAGTTGGAACTGAGTTATCACATCCAAAGCAGCTGATTCTCTGTCACTATATTTTTTCTATCGAAGATAAAAATCATCTGATCCAGGTCGTCTTGTGTGAAAATGTCAAGACAAACAACAATGGTTATATTGAATTTTGACGTAGGAGGAACCGTTTAGCCAAAATAGGAATAAACAGTTAGAAAATTTTACCGTTCATTTCAGAATGTCTTTTTTCCTGCTCCTTTTAATTTCAGGTAGGAGCATTTATATAGCGTTACGATAATTATAAAATCTATGAATATAAAAGGGAATAAAATTAAAGCGGACATTCTCTATTATTCTGAGATAAGCTGACGAAATATCTTAATCATGCATAATTTCTATAATTCAGAGATTATATGGAAGAAAATATAAATAGGTATAAAAAGATAACGATCAAAAAATATCGAAGCGTTACTAATGACAGATAATAGACTCAAGAGTATACAAACAAGTACGTATAAACATTTTTACATCTACATTACGACTATTGTACAGGGTGACCCATTAATAACTGACACGGGCTATATTTCAGGATGCGTTAATCGGAAGACCTTGAGAAAATATTTTATAGAGGTAAATCGGTCAATAGAAAAAGCAGGAATATATTTATAAGTTGCTAAGTCTACCGCTAGAGGACGTAACTCACACTGCGAAGTAGAAAACTCTGTTTTAATAAAAATTATCCCAACTTGAATAATAATATTTTGAGTTTAATTATTTTTCTAGTCGGTAAATAACGCTTTATTACAAAGTCGCAGATTTTTATGATTTTATCGAAAATTTCAAATGTAATGGTATTTTTATTTTTTATTGGTAAGAAAGAGCTTCAAAAATTACTGTTACTGGTGAAAACCGCAACTCGATATGATTATTCCTTATAGATTTATTTAAAAATATATTTAAACCTTCATTATTACGTAACAAAATTAAAGAGCACTTTGAGTATCAGTATTTTTGATTAAACGTACCTATATTTTATATAATCTTCTTTAACAATAACAAAAATTCTCTATTATCTATGTCGCTTTAGATGGGGTAATTTAAGTATAATTAAATGAGAATTAAAACGCCATACTGTATTATCTCAGTGTGAAATGCACTATAATTTGCTATGTTGAATTAATTATTTCAAACTTACAGACAAAAGGCGCTTGATTGCATATTAAGGCAATGTAAAGATAAATATATGAGAAATGTTTCGGGTTGAAGTGAAACACAAAAAAGAAAAACGACTCGATGCAATGTTGTTGAGTTTAGTAGACTACAATAAAAATTAATGACGTCACGACGACGAAAACGACTGCAAAAATGTCACGAAGGCCATTTAATAAGTATAGGTAGGGTGCATGCAACAGTCTCAAGTGTTGAATACTGGGTGATTCATTTCAATACTCACATCGTTGTATTTTTTTTTATCTATACAGAGTGTCCCAAAATTACCCTGCCTAACTTTACCAGCGAATTCCAAATTTAAAAATAATGCAAAAAGTTCCAATCAACAGAGGTCGAAAAAGGTTCGTTTAGGAAGTTGCAGCCCTTTCAACGTACGCCCCTGAAAAAAAAAAACTAAAAACACTACATTTGTAACCTAATGTCATATAAGTCAAGACGAAACATGTCTTTCCCATGGCTCCAATGATTAAAAGTTATTTGATTTACACTTGAGACAAGCAGTAAAGCTTTTGAATCGATTTTACTAGAAACCGGTTTATCCTACTGAGGTTCAATAAGAGTACCTGTTTGTAGAAGAAAATTCCAAATTTTTATATATATAAACAAATATTTTTCGATCTATGTTTATTGGAATTTATTGCATTATTTTTAAACTTAGAATCCGCTGGTGATATTTGGCAGGCTGATTATAAGATACCCTGTATATTAATACGTGAAGATTCTAAGAATAATGTGATCACAAAGGAATATGTAAAGCTTATATGGCAAAATTCCGGTTAATTCAACAAAAAAACTTATTCTTAATATAGGAATTTATTTTCAAAATGGTTTAGGATCTGAATTTTCCTCATTTTCCAAAAACGTCCAATATCCTGAAAATTCTGCAAAGCACATTATATCACCTATAGAAGATTCCAACAGAGCAACGACGAAGAATAATTTGCATTTTTTAAGGAATGTAATTTTTTAAATATATGCCCGGAAGGTTCCTGTAACTTCAATTTACTAGCAATTTATGGATGAATCACAAGATATTATTATTACAAAGAAAATAATTTCACAACTATCTATTTCGAAAGCGAAAGTATTTATCAAGAAGACATTAAAATATAAAATCAATTTGTCATTTATTTAATTTAATAGAACCTCATTGAGTTTGAGTCATGTCTAAGAAGAGAGCAGAATTTTTCTAATTAAAATAACTTCAAATAATAAAATACACGAACTCCAGAATATAGGGAAGAACACCCTAGAACTCTAGAACATCGAACACACGAGAACTTTCGAAGCACCGAGAATATGGGGACCCGGATTATTATCGAAAGAAAATATTCGGAAATAACAAACAGCAGTAGGAGACGGATAGCAACCCGAAGCATTGAGAAAATGAGGTTAGGAATATATTATACCAGCGCCGATCAGAGAATAGTGACTTAGTCAGCTGAGCGTGAGTCTACATAGAACAGTGAATATAAATAGAGCGCTAAGCGCTAAGTAATGCTGTGAATATAAATGTGTATATAGTTGTGTAAATAAATAAGTGAAAATAAATCGAACCCAGTTTAATTATAGTTCCAGTTACAATATCTTGTTATAACATACCTAAGAGCATAACTTTTATTTAAGTTGTTAAGTAAATCGCCACTGAACTAAGAATAATGTGCTAGATGTCAGCCATTTGACATGAAATGATTCCAGTCTAATTTTATTTTTGCGTTTAAGAAGCGACATACGTTAAGTCTCACTTACTTCCAAATATACCACCAAAAATACTATAGCCTTTTTTGTAGAAATAAAAGAATTACAATGGGTATGAGTTACCATACGGAATCACCCGGATAAAAGTTGCCTTTACTCTGCACTCTATATATGTAGGTATATTATATACAGAATATTTAAAATGCAACGATGCAAAAGAATTGATTTATGCTTCATATAATACGAGAAAATGGAAATTTACGGCACGAATAGCTAATATATAACATAAAAAGAGTGAGTACTAAGACTTGCATGTACGCGAGTTTATTGTTACTTATTGGAATAGTGGAAATAAGAATAAATCTATATAAAGATAGGGACGTTCTAGTATATTTGCTTAATGATTTCATATGTCTACAGGAATACAAGAGCCTATATTATGTAAATAATAGGAATGGATTTCCCAAACCTTTAGCTTTCGCAAATGTATCTACGCTTACTTGAATTAGATAAAATGAGCCGTTTTAAAGATAAGCCACTTGAGCCTAAGATGACGTTGTTCCAAAGATGACCCACTTTGAAAATGTCATCCTTTTATAAGCCCGAATCAGTTTAAATTTCGCGCCCGCTTTAGTTTTGTACCTTAGACAAAACTTCAACTTTATTTCAAAGGAAGGGAGCCGCCATCTTTCAGTGGTTGACAGTTTGTTAGTGACATTGCAAATATGTTACCAGGTAAAGTTCCTATAGAGGCCCACCACATAGGTTCCCAAGATGGCCCGACACAGCTTTGGTTGTTTCTTGTGGTTCCACGAAGAATGTGATCGACTAACTTATGAACGACAGAGAGAAATTCATATGTCCAGAATGTAACTAAAAGCCTATTCACCTTTGGGGCTTTTGTTATACTCCTAATAAGGTCCGCTAAAAATGTGGAGAAAAATATCTTTTCGCTTACCATATGAGAAAATGAATCATAACAACCCAAAAAATATAACCGAAAAGTAATGTTTACCGTTCCTTGGGCTGCTTGGACTGTCTAGGTTATTCATTGTACCATTAGCTACCTGCCAGTGAAATTCCTGTCGGAATCGGTTCGGCCGTTACGAGGATTAACCGGAACAAACAGAAAGACAAAAATTATAAAAATTGTTGTTTTATTAGTGACACATATACTTCCATAGGCAATTAGTTAAAAACTGATATTTTTATATTACAGACACTATTTTATTCATTAATATATAGGGTGATTCAGGTTTTACTAGAATAACATCAGGGATCGAAAGAACTAACCAAAATAATGATATAGTTAGAATTATTTTTTGGTTTTTATTTTATTGCGCGTAAGCCAGGTGATGTAAATACGCAAGTGTTTGATTAAATGCTATGGGTAATTTACCTAACTGATAAGTTATGAAATTGTTATACAGGGTGTTGTTTTTCTTGGGGTCAACTGCACGAAACTTTTTTGTAGCACGCTACTAGATAAATTATTAGTTTGTTCTGAAACGTTCTATCCTTTTACTTTCATTATTCTTAAACTTTTTTGATACGTCGCTTGGTTTTCCAGATATTCCCCATAATTCCGGAAATTGATCAGCTGCGTTGGGCAATATTGTTATTTAAATAGCATCATGCCTTGAAAAACAAGACACATCCTAAATAAAATAATAAGAAAATAAAAAACGAAAAATAATTCAAACTTCGGCGCCATTCTAGTCCAAACGGAAGTCATCTGCCATTTTACGTATGTAATATAATAATTTAAATTCAATTTTAATTCCTAACTCCAAATCACTGACATATTTGTAAAGGGCCTAAATCACTTTCAAAAAGAAATGTTTGACATTAGACGTCAAAGAGAACAAGAACAAACGTCAAAAGACATATGTTTATGACGTTAACATTTTATTTCACCTAGTTTACAAACGAAAAAAATAGATAGACAAGGTATGACGAAACCCAATCGATGGGTATTCAAACTATATCAATATTTCGGTCAGTTCCATCGATTCCTGAAGTGATTCCAGTAAAATCTGAATCACCCTGTTTAGATATATCTTTAGATACGTAATCTTCAGGGTAAGAGATTAGAAATTATTTTTATGTACATATTTGAAACTTTCGTACTTACAAGTTCGATGATCAAGTATTTTTTTTTTAATTCACAGTTGCATGTATTGACATATTTTTCAACATGTGAACTAAACCAAGAGATACACGCATTTGGGCGAATATTCCTGCGAGCTTTCCCACTAAAAAACACAAACCAACAAACAAACCAAAAAGAACACAAAACTCTACCTCCTCTACCTTATATACAACTTACACGCCTTGAGGTAACTCCATGTAGGCGGACTCGACCAGCCCCGGGCTGCCTGCATCCTTCTTCCAGTCTCTCACGAAGAAGACGTCCTGCATCCCAGGGGCATTTTGCAGATTTACAGTCACGTTCCTCAGACGATCCGCATTTCGCATGTAGGCGATCCTGGAAATATAAGTTCTATATAGCACATAGAGTTTCTCCGTCGCCATATATACGAGATATAAGTACATAATATATATATACCTATCACGTTACAACATTAAATAAAATAAAGAGGAAACAGAATAACAACTTTTCAATACTTCTTTTGAAACAGTGTGAGAAGAACAGAAGTTCGTATGTATATAAGAAAGTTTCAGTGAGAAGTTGTTTTTCGAGTATTCTTGGATGTTGGTAAATGCAGTTTTCTCCAGAGTGTAATCTAATATATTAACACGAGTAATTCTTGTATATTTATAGATACATGTATACACTGTGCCCAAAATTAAGTTGTAACATATTTTAACCTATTGCATTTTTTTTTGTTTTCAGGCCGATTACAAAGAAATTTTGACTTAGTACGAATTCGTCAATTCTTGAACGGCTGCTGTTATTTCGTATAGGGCCGGATCTAGGGCTTAACTTATATTGTGGTGCTATTTTTGTCGTTGCAATAATAAGCGGCTGTGATTAGTAAACATGTTTTGAGCTCAATCTGACCATTAGACAGTGGCACACCAAATAAAAATAAAATAATAAGAACGAAATTAAAAATATTCTTTTTTTTTCATTTTTGTTGGAATGCTGCCTAACGCATTATCAACTGCAGGGCGCCAAAATGTCAGTATTATAATAATCATAAATATAAAATAAAAGTAAAGCATTTATCATTTACAGTAACGAATATTTATTAATAAGAATAAACTTATTTTTCAAAAATTCATTGTGGATATGATTCCCTTCACTATTGACGACGGCTTGCAACTTTAGCACTGCAATATAAATTAAGCACTAGATCCGGTCCTGTAGTGTCATCCTTATCAAAAATAACAGCAGCCGTACAAGAATTAATGAATTCGAACGGTGTCTAAATTTTATTGAAATCGGCTTCAAAACAAAAAGAAATTAATAGGTTAAAATGTGTTCCAACTTCCTTTTGCCCACAGTGTATAATACAGGGTGTTTTATAATATATGCGCAAGACTTGAGGATAGCTCGTTCAAAAATATGAAAAAAAGTTTATATTAACTCATTTGGAAAACAAAAATCGTTTTTTGTGAATATCTCCGGAACCGTTTATCGTACATAAAACAGCTTTTGTAAGCATTTTCCACTCATAATAAGTTTGGAGTCAGAAAAAAAACTTAAGTCATAATTGGTGAAGATTTTCGAAGGAGTAGTGGTTGTTTTTCTCCCCAATTTACCAATTACCTAAAGTACGGCACCCATTGTTTTCTACACAAAAAAAGGAACTCCAGGTTGTGAGCTTTAAAGTCGACCGTTTTCGGGAAATTTAATTAATGCACAAAAAAATTAATTTCAAAAAATTTATCGTGTTTTTTCAACATAAAAGTTGATTGTTCTCTAAAATGGTTGACTCATGACCAACAGTACTTTTTTGTGTAGAAAACATTGGCGGTTCAAATGGGTGTCTCAAGACCGTAATTTTTCCATTGGCGCAGAAATTGAGGAGAAAAACACCCACTACTCCTTCAAAATCTTCACCAATTATGACTTAATAAAAATGTTTTTCTGACTCAAAGCTTAGCTTATTATGAGTGGAAAATGCTTACAAAAGCTGTTTTCTGTACGATAAATGGTTCCGGAAATATTCAAAAAAAAAAACTATTTTATTTTCTCAAATTCAACACCCTGTATTTCGAAAATGGTGCATTTTAGAGGGTAAGCCAATGACCTATTCACAGAGATTGACAGAACACTTCATTGATAAAATACGTTTTGTTTGTTGACAACATCTTTGTGGGCCAGGGGGTGAGCTGTGGAAGCGGTCAGAAGGGGGGATAGAACGGTTTTAACTAAACCCCGCCTCATTATACTCGTCTTTTCGCATAGAAAATATGCCACCAGTGGCGTCTCGTTCTTTTAGGTTCCATTTGCTGTACGTCGAAATAATTAATACCACAAAATAAATCTGAAGCTTGGTAAAAATGTCAATATCCGAAGGTTGTATGTTTCAGCAAATAAACTAATATTATTAAATAGGTGTGAAGGTATAATTCTTTTTTAAAGTCTAGGATTTGAAAAGCGCAAACAATATAAAAATATTTTTAATGAAATAACAATGATTAGGTAATAATTTCTTTACTACGCCCATGACCAACGTTTATGTGTCAATAATTTTCTTTCAAAATTCAAATATATAAGTTACCAAATTTTAATTTAGACGGTCTACTTCGATGAAAAGTTACTTTTGGGTTCGTGGATTCTATTTTATTGCACAGTTTGCAACGTCTACTCATATTTTCAAATTTTGAAACCAAAGAATATAATAGAATATTCAAAATTCAATATATTGTTTACAGTTTCGTCTATCTCTGTTAATAGGTCATTGGAGTAAGCTAATATAAACTTTTTTTCATATTTTTGAACGACCTATCACATCCCCAAGTCCTGCGCATATATTCTGAAACACCCTGTATATAATTTTTTGTCTCGAAAACGGCTCTAACGATTTTGATCAAATTTGGTATATAAATAGGGTTCTAATTTTTAAGATTATCTATATAAGTGGCTCTCCTGACGAAATGCGAGGACCTCGAGAATTTTTTAATGCGTGTGACCCTCGAGGTACACAATACTTCGAGAATGGCTCCGCAAATTGCGATAAAAATTTCAGTATGGGGTTTGGGGTTCGTGAAGGCTATTGGTGATACAACAGAGTTCTGGTATGTTTCACATTCATATTTACCGAGTTACCGACCGTAATACATTTTAATTAGAAATATGCACATTTGAGGATTAAACATCCTTAGTAACACAAGTTCCTTCGATGAGAACAGCTCATTTAAGACATTCATTATGTTGGGTAGGGCCTTTTTTTATTTTCGAAAATTCAGAGAAGTGGAGTGTTTTTCTTGAAGATATTTTCCTTGACTTTATGGCTTCGAACATCATCCTGAATGATTTATCAGACAGAAATTGATAGCATTGCCATGTTATGATATCATAGTTATTTGGTACCGCCAAGTTCATCTTTTGTTGAACCCTAAAGTCATGAGAAAAGTCTCGAAGGAAAACGTTCCCTTTCCCAGATTTTTCGCAAATAAAAATCTAATCAAGAGTTCCCATATTTAGTAAAAAACTCAAATCTGAAATCTTCTTACCTCTAAAAAACTGCTCCCGAAGGGGTCAATTTTACTCGAATATTAAAAATCTGAGATGGCAGAAGAGTTAAGGTTTTCGAGCTACAGCTGTGGTAAAGTGGTAAATAAATACATGCTAAAAAGTCATGGAATATTTTGAAAAATAGTAATGACGTACAGTGTGTAAAAGTCACTTTCTGCTCTAGTGCGGTAAAGCAACTCATGGTTTAGCAGAATTATTTACTTTACTTCCTAGTGTGGTAAATGGAGAATTTATCGTCAGTGCTGTGGATACTTAATTTTGAAGGTAGAAAGACATACTCACCTTATACGAGGTGTACCACTTAAAGATTTCTTAAAATCTACCGGTTCAGTTACGTAAGCTTCAATCTCTTGAAACCTATTGATACCAATCAGAACATTGTCTATCTAAAAAAAACTACAATTATTTATGACATTATGATATTCAAGGAGATATTTGCATTTTTGAAGATTTAAGTAATGATTGCAAATAAAGACTGCATCACTTTGATCTTACCTGATATTCAATGGAATAGATACTAATTTCAAACTTATGCCTATTGAAATGGATATCCCCACATTTCAGTGGCGCCTCCACAGCCAACTTATATCGTGTATAATTATGCGTCTGGACATTCTTAAAACGAAAAAACTCTCCTTGCTCAACCGTTTGCACCCCATTAAAAGGATTCAACACTTCAAGATCACATGGTAGCGTATTCACCACATTGATGGAGGCATGATATTTGAATGGCAATTCTGGATATGTTGTTTCCAGCACCAGTTCCAGTATGCCGGCCGAAAAGAAGGCCAGTCCAGCTGCGATACCACCGAAAGCCATGCGATGCAACGAGTTCTCCAAAATCTTGCATCTGGCAAAGCAAGGATAGAAGATGCGATCGAAGACAGGTATGAGGATGAGCACCATGGCCGGATTGACCACCTGCATTTGATCGGGAACGATTTGGGTGCCCAGAATGTTGCCGTCCATATGAGAGGCCTAGGATCAGAATCGAAAAAGCTACCAAAAAAAGCATCTTCTTGGAAGGCACAATTTACCTGGAATGTCCATCTGGAGCCTTGTTGATCGAACAACGACCAAAATATGGGCAGAGGAGTGTATAGAAGCAAGATGGCACACACCACCTTCATATCTTCAATCAACTTGTATCTGAACTTGCCCTTTGCATAGTCCAACCAGTGATCGTACCGTCTGGTACTTTGTGTTCGCCTTTCTAGAGCATACTATATATTATTATATATAATCGAAATTTGATAATTACATGTGTCTTCCATACCGTGGCGCATTCAAAAAACTGCAGGATGATGTTCCTTTTGGGCATTTTGAGTTTGTAGAAGCTCTTTCCCATCACGAATAACACTGCAAAAATTTTAGATGCTAGACAAAATGATTTGATAAATGATGGTCTGAAGCCGAACGGTGATTTAAATACACGTTACAAGTTTAACGTATCTTAAATCCAAAAAACTATTAAATTCAATTTCATTTCTGAATTTGTATACTTACAGTGGTAGTGAAATATAAATTAGATATACAAGAAATACTTAAATAAGAGTAGTTTAGGCTATGAGTGAGCAGTGATGGGCGAACAACTGGACAAGGATAGTTTATAAAAGCTGTTGATTTGAATTTATCCATCTAGACTTTCAATTATGTTAGGATTTGTGAAAATATTAGTTTTTATACATCGGTTAATCATTCAGCGACAAGATGACTGTACTCGATGGAGTACCACAGTGCCCTGTACTTGGACCTATAATATTAACAGCCGATTACACAAACGTCTTGTTAACAGTTCGTTAGCTAACGGCTTGTTAGATTTGACAGGCCGTCAAAGCTTCCTCGCGTTTCACAAAAAAAAATTAAGTTCTCGTTATCTAACGACCTGTTAACGAAGCGTTAAAAATGTGACATTCCGGCAACAATGCACAATCACGGAAAAATTACTGAAAAAGTACCATAGAGTACAACAGACTGAACATAGTTTTCATGTAAATATTCTGTTCTGTGGTAGTACAAGTGACAAGTGTCATAGCTAGGTTAAATACGTCATGTTTTGTTTTGTTATATGGAAAATATAAATAAAATTCTATTATTATTTGTACTTGCATTATTACAGTTTGGTAAGTTGGTTACAGGTTAAATAGATAGGTAAAATTTTCTGAATCGAGTCCGTTCGAAAAAAAATTTGTTCGTTGTATTTATTTAAAAGAGTAAAACGATCAGGAATATGTTGAGGTAGCCTGTCATCATGTTAATATGAATTTCTAATAATTTAATTGGAAATTTTCAATGAAAATTTGAACATACCTAATATATTGCGATCCTTAAGGTACATATTAGCTAATACAAGGAAGGGTTAGCAGATCTTGGTAAAAATTAGCGAAAATGGGTTTTCGGAGTCGAGAAATCGATTGACGATGCTTTAATATTTAATCGGTGTGATCCTCGAGGTCCACACTAGCTACTTCAAGAATGGCTTCGCAGATAAAAGTTTAAGTACCTATGTATAGTGTTTGGGGGTTGATACAGCTGAGTTTTGGTATATTTATCATTCATATTACACATTCATATTTATTTCGACATCTATAATTTACCTACCAATATATGAACAATAAAAGCAGTATTTACCGATCGCAATACATTTTAACCAGAGATATGCACATTTTTTAATAAGTTTAAATATCCTTAGTAACTCTTACAGCCCTACTTTAAATTCTGTGTTACCCAACACCCGAGCAAAGCTTGTTCGCCCAGATATTATAAACAATTTGACATGATTTAAAACTGAATGGCAACATTGGTAATTGAGAATTGATATCAAAATTATATATTTCTGCTCTTGAGTTTAAGTAAAGACATGCGAGTTTATGGTTGCAAATAAGACAAAAATAGTAGTAGTGCAAAGTGGTTTCGCCAAGATAAGTCTCAGATTTTTTTCTCTTACCAATGGAGAGTATCATCAGGGCAGCTGGGAATCCAAAGCCAACTGCATAGCAAGTATCATCACCAAAACAGGATATGGCCTTTTTCATAATCGGTGTCAAAATCATGCCGACAAAGCCGCCCAGATTGATGGTGAAGTAGAATATGGAAAAGAAATGCATCAGCAGCTCCTTCTGATCGGGTAGATTGAATTGTTCCGCACCAAATGCGGCCACACAAGGTTTGATGCCACCAGTGCCAATGGCGATAAGGACTAGCCCAATCATCGAGAATGTTCTGCAATTTCATGGTGTGCTGATGTTTTAAGAGCATTTTCAAAAAAAAATGTTTTCGAATATCCTCAAATCAATTGAAATCACAGCCGGAAGTTATCGGGATGCGCGCATGTCGTCAGTCCGTGACAAAATGGGAGAATCGCACATAAATATCGAGATTTTCAGGCAAGTTAAGATGACTTTATACTGTAAATAAAACAGAATAAGAAACAAATTGAAATCAAAATAAAAATCAGGACAAAAAAATGGTTTATACAAATGACTAAAATAAAATAAAAAATAAGAATGAACCAATCAAATCACAGCTTTTATGACAAAAATGTTTGTGTTAAGTGTTCTATGGTGTCCGGTCATGCGCATTATCAGTTTCCAAACAAAATAAAATAAGAGCTAAAGATGAAAGTTGGCCATCTCTAGTTCTTATTCTTATTTCTTAACTAGCTTTTACCCGCGACTTCGTACGCTTGGAAAACTGCATTCAAATCCATGGGGTAGTTTTTGCGTGATGCGTGTACAAACATACAGACAGACGCGGTAGAATGGAACCTATATTTTAAGTTGGATCTCTAGCAAAATACATCGGTGAAAATTGCATTCAATTCCATGCGCTAATTTTTGCGTGATGCGTATACAAACATACAGAAAGACAGACAGACGCGATAAAATGTAGCCTATATTTTAAGTCAGACATCTAGTAATACATCGGTGAAACCTGCGTTCAATTCCATTCTAAAAACTGTTGTTTTGGCTTCTCTTGGTCTAATAAGGACCTCCCATATTACTTTTTCCTCAATTTCTTTAATGTACTGACATAGGCCTATTACAATTTTATTATACAGTACGTTTCAATGAAATCTATCCACCTTAAATAACCTTTGATAGATACATTTTCACGAAAAACGCAAAAACACTTCAAGTAACATTTCTAGGGGGACACATTTTTGAATATTTATACTTGGTGTAACTTCCATCCCCCAACACCAAGCGGTCAATAGAACATACAATTTTTTTGCAATTTTGTATTATTCTTATCAAACAGATTTCAAAAATGTATAATACTTATACAGGGATGTTTTTCTTGTATACTGTACACCATTTTAATAATTTATTGTGAATTTTATTAGTTGAAAGTAGAACTGTCACTAATTTCGCCTTATAAACCAAACGGAAACGTCAAACTAATTAACTAATTATAAACTATTCATAATATATTATTGTAGCCCATCCCATTGTGAGAAAAACATTTTCAAATGCATCTGTAGCTCATAGACTATTTACTTTGGACCCTAGGTATTATACATTTTAGATACCTGTTAGATGAGGAGAATCCAAAATTGCAAAAAAATATTGGGTGTTCCACTTAAAAAAACGGAGGAGTGACCTAGGTGGTGGGGGATGAAAGTTACACCAAGTATAAATGTTCAAAAATGTGTTTCCCTAGAAATGGTACTTGACGTGTTTTTGCGTTTCTCGTGAAAATTTATCTATCAAAAGTGTGGACAGTTTTCATTGAAACGCACTGTATATGTGTAGGTGTACAGATGTATACATTGAGGACCAAAAGTCAGTCCCCCCCTCCGTAACTTCTTTATTTTCAATATTGTCTTCTAATGAACGAGCCATATTAATCAACGAGAAAATTTATGAAAAAGTAATCAAGGTGATCACAAAATATTGTTAATTTTAATCTTACAATTGTTGACAACAGAGTTAAGATTTATTTACTTGTTGCTAAGGTTACTAAAGCACTCACCGTATAAACAGCCGACTGAATTTACGTAAGGGATCGAAAATCAGATCAGTTTGGATTAAGAATTTTTGGGACTCATTTCAAATTAGGTATAGTAAATGATGCATGAAATCTGCTTAGAATTTCATGTAGAATTCTAATATCTAATATTATACAGGGGTTTCCAATTGAAAAAATAAACTAATAAGTCAGTGGGCTTTTTGAGACACCCTGTATAAATTAAAATTATGTTAATGAAAAGGTCAAATGTATACAATATTTTTTGTAATATTGAAAATAAATAAGTCATGGAAATGAGCATGTTCAACTTTCTTATTTTATCTTAATTTGTTTCTTATTTTATTTTAGTTACTGTATAAACTCGCCTTTATATTTATATTTTACTAGTTCTTGGTTCATTATTTCCTCATTGATGAATAGAATGAAATTTTAGAAGCCATAAAACATCATAAACTACAGAAAAACCCAAATTGCTGCTACACAAATTGCAAACCTCAAAAAAAATGTGGTAGTTAATAAGGAAATTTAATATATAATCTAATTATTAAAAATTTCTCTAAAAGCCAGAACGTACAAAAAAGTATACGAAAACGTATAATCGACGATTTTTCTCACTTTTAGCGTGACGCGGTTTCTCAACCAACACCCCATCCCAACGAGCCCAAAGAAGAATAACAAAATATGTTTTACAAAAAATTGGACCGACTTTATCAGTTGTTGCACTGAAAAATACAAAATAATATTAATTCTATTGGTGCTGGCTCTTTTGGAGTTGGTGCCTACAACAAGAAACTACAACGGCACAACTTCAAAATCTCCAGCACCAATAGAATTAATATTATTTTGTATTTTTCAGTGCAACAACTGATAAAGTCGGTCCAATTTTTTGGTAAAAATAGTTATTTCACATTTTTGAGTGTAACATTAATCATGGAAATTGTTGAAAGTTCACTAATACCCAAAAAGATATAGGTAGGTTTAGCTTGTACATAGCGGTAATGCGCATATCACATATTTCAGACTTTACCATTGCGAAACTCGGAAACCGTGACTCTTTTCAAAAAAATTTCAATTTAAAAATTTCCGGATATGGTCCCCTCTCTAATTATCAAATCTCGAATTTTCGATTTTCGGAAAAATTTGCCCCTTCCACATAGCTGAAACACATATTTCAGACTGTAGCGCGGAAGCGTATGATTATTTTTTAAAATGTCCAATTTAAACATTTCCGGATATGGAATTTTCATTAATTCTGTCGTCTCGAATTTTCAATTTTGGAGAAAAATTGCCCCCTCCACCCCCTTTGGGGACGGTTTTTGGAGGGAAGGAGATTTTGGATTTGATTCTTCTCAATGTGGGACCATTTCCCCACTCCCTTCTTTCGAATGAAACAAAAATCGTCTAAATCGGAGTACGTTTACTATGCAAAACGCGCGAACAGCCATAAAAAAAGCAATCTTACAATCGAATTGTATACCTTCTCCTTTTTTTTTGAAGTCGCTCAAAAATAACTTCAATACTTACACAGTTGATACGTCCAATGTGGGCACAGCCGCAATACACAGCATTATATTGCCAACCAAGTAGATAAGTGCAAAGTTCCGAATTGTTCTGTAATACATATTTTCATAATTTTATCCTGTTTTTTTTTTGTTCTTGCTGATGACCTACCTGTATCTCCCAAAGTAACTGTCGGCGAAAATTGCTCCAACCAATGGTACAATATAGCATCCCATGATGAAGACATGGTACACCACTGTGGAGGCATTTTCGGAAAACAATAGTATATTTCTCAAATAGAGCGACAGTATAGCTGAAAGGATGGATGAATCATTTTTGCATGATTTCAAATTTTGGGTGTTTTTATTTCACTCAACAAAAATGAAAACAAATAGGTAGGTATCAGAAACTCATTTGAAATAAATAGTTGTTGCTCGTTCAAAATATCAATTGATGCCTTCTTAAGAGTCCATGTTCTTCATTATAGTTCAAAATTAGATAAAGTTAGATAAATAAAGAATGTAACTATACCAAATATTTATACCTAAGTACAGCGGTTAATAGTTGCATCGTATAACGTGTGTTTGAATTTCATTTCATGTATAATTTTTTTAAAAATAACTATGACCTTGACCGGCTTTATTAGTAAGTGCTCTGAAAAATACAAAATAATATTAATTTTACTGGGGCTGGTAATTTTGAAGTTGTGCAATTTATAGGTAGATCGAAGATTTTTGACACAAACTTCAAAAGTACAATCATCAATAGAATTAATATTATTTTGTATTTTTCAGTTCAACCAACTAATAAAGTCGGTTGTAGTTTCTGTAAAAAAGTTTAAAGAATAATAATTATTTGAGCGTATCATTAACCGTTCGTTCACTTATATTCGCAAATTTCAGATTTTGCTACTGCTCAAACTTGCGAAAATTAACTTTTTGACCGACGAACCCCGAACGGAGGAGGTATACAATTCGACTGTCTGCTTTTTTTTTTTTTTGGTTCGTGCGCGCCTTTTATATCGTAGACGATCTCCGATTTTGATGATTTTGGATTCATTTGAAAGAAGGGTATTGAGAAATGGTCCCATATTCATAAAAACGCAAATCCGAAATCTCCTTCCCTCCGAAAACCGCCCCCGAAGGGGTGGTGGGGGCGAATTTTCTCGAAAATCGAAAATCTGAGTTGGTATAATTAAAGATAGGACAATATCCGGAAACGTTTAGATTGAACATTTTTTCAAAAGTGTTACGGTTTTTGAGATAGACGCATGTTAAATATGTATTTTTGCTATGTGGAGAGGATAATTTCTTTCGAAAATTGAAAATTTTTCGATACTACATGAAAGATATAATTATTTGTAGCAACATTTATAATGAACATTTTTTCCTTAGAATTACGGTTTTCGAGTTAAATCGGTGTTAAATGGTAACAACTAAAATATTCAAGCGTATTTCCGCCGCGATGTTCTGAGATCTCAATAATAACCACTACAAGCAAGGAATATACGTGGGTAATAGGATAAGTATTATCTTCATTGATATGGTATTGTGAACGTTCAACGATTTTCGGGACTAATGTTGCACTCAAAAGTGTGAAATAAATATTTTTTACAAAAAATTGGACCGACGTTATTAGTTGATGCACTAAAAAGTATAAAATAATATTAATTCTATTGGTGCTGTTACTTTTGAGGTTGTGCAGTTGCAGTTAGATTGATAATATTTGGCACCAACTTCACAAGTACCAGCACCAATAGAATTCATATTATTTTATACTTTTCAGTGCATCAACTATAACGTCGGTCCAATTTTTTGTAAAAAATATTTATGTTAAAAAAAATTCGAATTTGAATAATGATAGATATGTTCTCTTCTTCCATGAGGTCGACTCATATTTTCGATTTTCAAAAAAATCCCCTCTCTACATAGCAAAAACACAAAAAAATCAGACAATCGAATTGTATACCTCCTTGTGAGATGTCGGTCAATATGAAACCATATCTTTAGACACCACTTGGCTTATGCCTTCATTGTCGAATATTTAAGAATATGTTGAATATCGCAAACGTTACATTGGCAATTTTGGCAACATTGGAATTGACAGTTTTCAAACATCGAACACAATGCACAAGTCAATCATCGCTTCGTTTAACCTCACTTTAAAGCGTGTTTACTATTTTCACGCACATTTTTTGCTAATTTTGAAGAATATTAGCGTTTAATAGAATGCAGGGAAATATATTGAAAATATACGACCAAATCGAAAATTTTTTCTTTTAACAAATCGTTAAAAATAGCGCCTTCCGCCTCAATTTTATTAAAAGTTGCTAAAATACACCTATTTTGCATTTTTATGGATTTTATAACAAATGCCGCAAAACTGGACGTTTGGCAAATCTTCTCCTAATAAAATAGGTAGCCAAATTGATGTTTGCGTCAGACCTTGTTGCCGCGAACTTCAAAGAATTGAATCCCACAAGCATAAAAGATATTGGTCTTAACAATTAATACAAACTAAATAAGATAGGTGGGCACTCACTTCTCAGGCCACAGAAAGAGAATCGTTCACAAAATTCTGTCGCAATTATGCAAAATACTGCTGTCGGATACTCTGAGCGCTGAAACAAATTTATGAGAATATCAAAACACTCGACTCAACTGATTATTAAGTACCTACCAAATACATACTTTTTATAATGCTTTATATATGATTTATATGAACGATTTTCTCTTTTAGGGGATGAATGCCAGAAGCATTAAACCTGACATCTGACAGTGACAGAGTCCAATGAAATCGTCAGATGTGAAGTCGGTATTTTCGAGTAATGACTTTGACTTACATTTATTATAACAGATAATGCATTGCATATGCAAATATTGTACTCTCTAAATGAGTAAATGATATGTTCAAAAGAACTGATTTCGTATTTTTGAGGCTAATTTAGATCGTTACAGGGAACCAAAAATATATCCTGGCAAAATAACAAACAGAAAATTAAGCAAAAGCGGAAAGTTCATAAGTATCTACAAATTATACTTGCAGTCCCCGCCGCTTTGTCCGCAAAAAAATGTTGTTAATGTTATGAGTTTTAATGTTTTGGGTGTGTAAATCATATGGTTACGTTAGACAAAATAAACATTAGAAGGAAAAAATATATTATACAAAATTCATTTTACAAAATTTATTTTTCAATATTTATTTTACACAATTTTGTTTACAATATTCATATTACAAAATTTATTTTACAATGTTTATTCTATCGTAAGAAAAAATTAACATTCCAAAACTGCTGTAAAAACTACATTTTTAGTTATCGTTTGATTTTTGGGTAGAAAAATGATTTGATTTTCGAGACTTCCTTTTCTTAAAAGACCAACATACAATTGGTCATGATAAAAACAATCCTCTCTTAAATCTACACCAACAAATTTGAAGGTTTGGTTGAATAAAGTAGATGGATGAAGATTAAATAATAATATTATTGAAGCTACAACTTTCAGTTTAAAAAAATGAAAAGAAAGCCCTGCAGAATTAAGAGAGTTCAAAAATTCTTGAGGATAGTGTTCGGCGATAAAGCGATATTCTTTGACTTCTTTTTGCAATTTTTCTAAAATATTTTGATTCAACTCTGCTGCTGACTTATTTCGAGGTGTTATTTGATACAGAAAAAATACTCGCAAGGGTAAATTTTTAAAATTATTGAATTCTTAACACAGTATTCAAAATCCAACTCTGTGCTGAATTTTCAATACAAAATATTGGAAATTCGATGGTATTTTGGTATAATTCGACTGTCTGCTTTTTTTGGTTTGTGCGCTTGTTGAAGAGACTTGAGAAATAGTCCCATATTCAAAAAAAAATGGTAAAAGCCTTTGCCTATGACTTCCCCCGACAAACCACCACACTTCGATATGGAAACAACCTTGTCGCTTCTACCGTTCTTATATTGACACTTAATTTTTTGGACACCCTGTGTATATGATTAACGGAAACCCTTACATTGCGTCAATATGCATACCAAAATTCGTTGTCCTAGGTCAAGCCGTTATTGAGCTACACCGCCAACAGACTACAGACAGACAGACCGACGGACTTGAGATACCATGATTCTCGTGATCCAGGAACCCCAAAACGTAAATATCAGCAAAAATCTCGAGGTTGATTTTTTACGTGAGTACAATACTTCCCTTATTGAGGGAAGTAAAAACTCAAATTCGAAATCTCCTTCCCTCCGAAAACCGCCCCCAAATGTGTGGAGAGGGCAAATTTTCTCGAAGATCGAAAATTCGAGAAACGTTTAATTGAACATTTTTTCAAAAGAGTTACGGTTTTCGAGTTTCATTCATGTTAAAATCTCTTTCGAAAACTGTAAATATGAGGACCACATGTAGGACAAGAATATTTGTAGCTTATTTTCGCTCTGTGGAGGGGGCGATTTCTTTCGAAATCTGTAAATCTGAGACTACCACATACAATATTTGTAGCAACATTTAAATTGAACCTTTTTTCCACAGAGTTACGGTTTTCGAGTTACAGCGGTGGTAAAATGATAAAATCTAAAATACTTATGCGTATTTCCGCAGCGATGTTTCAAGATCTTACTAATAACAAGTTCAAGCAAAGAATACACCTGCTTAATAAAATAAGTACTATTTAATTTGATATTAGTGAACGTTCGACGATTTTCGTGAATAATGTTACACTCAAAAGTGTAAAATAAATATTTTTTACAAAAAATTGGACCGGCGCTATTAGTTGGTGCAATAAAAATATTTTTTACAAAAAATTGGACCGACGTTGTTAGTTGGTGCACTGAAAAGTATAAAATAATATTAATTCTATTGGGGCTGTTACTTTTGAAGTTGTGCAGTTGCAGGTAGATTGATAACTTTTGGCACCAACTTCACAAGTACCAGCCCCAATAGAATTAATATTATTTTATACTTTTCAGTGCACCAACTAATAACGTCGGTCCAATTTTTTGTAAAAAATATTTATTTCACACTTTTGAGTGTAACATTAGTCACGAAAATCGTTGAACGTTCAATCATACCAATGAAGATAGTACCTACTTATCCTATTACCCACGTATATTCCATGCTTGTAGTTGTTATTATTGAGATCTCAGAACATCGCTGCGGAAATACGCTTGAATATTTTAGTTGTTACCATTTTAACACCGATTTTACTCGAAAACCGTAACTCTAATGGAAAAATGTTCATTATAAATGTTGCTACAAATAATTATGTCTTTCATGTACTGCAAAAAGATTTTCAATTTTCGACAGAAATCGCCCTCTCCACATAGCGAAAATAGGTATATTTGAGAATTTAAAATGTCTATATCTCGAAAACCGTAACTCTTTTGAAAAAATGTTCAATTTAAACGTTTCCGGATATTGTCCTATCTGTAATTATACCAACGTAGATTTTCAATTTTCGACAAAATTTGCCCCCTCCACCACCTTCGGGGGCGGTTTTCGGAGGGAACGAGATGTCGGATTCCCGTTTTTATGAATATGGGACCATTTCTCAAGCCTCCTCTTTCAAAAGAATCAAAAATCATCAAAATCGGAGTACGATTACTATATGAAAGGCGCGCACAAACCAAAAAAAAAACACACAATCGAATTGTATACCTCCTCCGTTTGGGGTTCGTCGGTCAAAAAATACGAAATAATAGATATTAATTCTATTCATGCTAACAGCAACTGCACAACTTCAGAAGTAACAGCACCAATAGAATTAATATTATTTCGTATACTGTGTATAACGTATAATCATTCTGAAAATTTGGTTTCTCAAGTAATTGCTCTTGATCTATCTATCTAAAATATTTTCAGCGATGTAACGTTACCGCTTATACCAGAAAATAGCAGCATCTTTGTTATTTCAAATGGAATACCCTGTAAATTACCGCATTTTTATGTCATAACTTTTTGCCTAAATTAATTTATTATTGTCCATATTTTTTATCCTGAACATAGCTAGAATTAAATGTTTATTTCTGCGGTATTTAGACTCCTAGGAAGCTGCAATTTTGCGTGTAGTTCATCAAGACGATCTATATCGATTATTATATATATAGAGAAGTTTGTTTTGCGTTATACAGGGTTGTTCAAAATTCGTGATTTTACTGCTAGATACAAAAAGGGTTGAAAATGCATTTTTTAAATGGAATACCCTATATATTATGAAATATTCAGAAAGGTGACTAAATTCCTTTCAAATTTATATATCAAGTTCCTTTACCTAAATATCCAGAATTCCGACAATTGTCTAAAAAATCTAGTTATTTTTCTCATATTCATTTAAGGTGGCTATTAAATGTCATGATGGTACATGAAAATTTTACAATTAGTGCATTATTAATAATACCTTTGTGCGTTTTTCAATGAAAGTGACTCGAAAAGAAAATATTGAAATGAAAGGAAATAACTATTCAAATGAAGTTCTTCAAGGAAAATGTGAGGGAATTTTAGCAAGAACGGGCTGAAAACTCACGGAAACGTACCCTGATTTACAACCAATGAACAAGAGGAAGGTTGAACGATTTTATTTTCTTAAGTCGATCAAAAAAGCAAACATAAAACCAAACTGTATACATCCTTTTTTTTAGAAGTCGTTCAATAATTAATAAAAGAATACTCCTTAACAGAAGAACCTCAATAGTGTCCAAGCTTAAATTTTATATGAATTACGTTCGAATTTCGATCAATGGTTAAACTCATCATAAGAATTTAGAATAATAGAACGACTTGTGTGACTACTTTTTAAAATACGTGTCCATATGTTTCTGGGTCTTTAAATTTCCATTTCTAATGATATGAAAATCCATCAATCATACCCAAGCCATTAATATTTACATATTTTTTTATGCTAAATATTACCAGCTATTTTAAATTGTGTAATTATCTTTATGGTCATTTAGTAATTCTATACAAGGCCAATAAACTCATATATTAGATCATGTATTTAATAATTTTAAAGGTCCCTCGAGGTCCACAGACAATGGCTGTTTCAGTAAAAAATTGCAGTTGGTGGATGTGACTGACCATCGAGGTCCGTCCGCACTAGCAAAGTCTATATCTAAGGAGAAGGTCGTTCATTCGCTTCAGGCGAAGAAAATCCCTCCCTTGCCATTGCCACGTGCGCTGCCAATAAGTTTCCCATTCCGGTGTGTTACACGGTGGCGTCGATAGAAATATATTGGGTGTGCCAAAAAAGAGTGTTGTCTCTCATTGTTTAATTTTTTGTAATTGTTCAATATTTATGATGCCTTCCCATGGGAATTATTATTGCGTAGATTTATACAAAATGAATGCTCATGTTTGTACCAATATTTGTTATTTTTTCTTTAATAATTTTTATTTTTGTGCATTCTATGAAAAATTGCTTCGAACAAAATTATTTTTGATGATATTTACACTACGGCCTTTTTTGATATTTTTTGTTTGAATGGTCGCCATTTTGAATCCACTTACCCGATAATGCCCAATAACGAACTGCGTCGCAAGTTTGGAAGCATCAAGTTCAAATTTGCTACAAAAATCAATCTTTTGAATATAGGTATCGGTCGAGTTCTTTATTGGACATTATCGGATATGTAGTTTCAGAATGGCGAACGTTCAAAGGGACCCTAGTGTAAATATCCTCAAAAATAATTTTGGGTTATAGATATAATCAGTACCTACAACTTTTTTTCAAAGCATTTTTTCATAAAATGCACAGAAAAAAATAATAAAGAAAAAACATAAAGAGAAAATCTATGGATATTTAAATTTCAATTCAATGAATTTTGATAAAGTTTCTTTTCCGCTGGCTACAGGCCGTTGTGATTTTTTTTTTCGTCTTGTTGCTCATTACTTTAGATTTATAATCAAATGCTAGTGTTAATAATATTATTAATCCTTAATATTAATACGTTTATCAAAAAAAATATACTCGCATTTATTTTTTCAACTTTTTACTTCCCTCAATAAGGGAAGTATTCTATTCACGTAAAAAATTGACCTCGAGATTTTTGCTGATATTTACGTTTTGGGGTTCCTAGATCACGAGAATCATGGTATCTCAAGTCCGTCTGTCTGTCTGTCTGTAGTCTGTTGGCGGTGTAGCTCAATAACGGCATGATCTAGGATAACGAAATTTGGTAGGCATATTGAAGGACTACCGGCGACGCAATGTAAGGGTTTTCGTTAATCATATATACAGGGTGTCCAAAATATTAAGTATCAATATAAGAGCGGTAGAAGCGACGAGATAGTTTCCATCTCGAAGCGGGGTGTTTTGTCGAGGGAAGTCATAGGTAAAGGCTTTTACAATTTTAATTAATTAATTAACAAATTAGATAAATATGTTGACAAATTGTTTTGCTTTAACTCGTTTGATTTTATATTATTGCTATACCTACCTATTGCCTCAAAAAATATGCTGATTTGGTATATTAATAGAAATACTTATCCAATTGAATTTATTTCTTCCATGTACTGTACTTGAAACACAAAATACAATAAAAGCCCTTACAACCGACATAAACGCCAAATAGAAATAGTATACAAATTATACAGAGCTGTATTTGATAAAATTGACCAAAATCTACAATAACGTATAAAATCAATTTGATCTCCCCTCGTAAACGCATCTCCAAATAATATCACCGCCAGTTACAAAATTTTACTTGAAATAACCATCGTATTGGGATAAAAATTCGTAGAAAGGGGTTATCGGGGTCGAGAAATCGATTGGTTATACATTCATATTTAGTGAATGTGACCATCAAGGTCCATACTAGCTACTTCGAGAATGGCCAATCAAAACATACGCGCTTCGATGAATAAATGTATTATTTTATATAGATATAGATAAATAATAAGATAATAATAGATAATAAAATAAAATATGACTACACGTGCGAGAGCCCGTGAAGTACGTGTGCAAAATTTGGTGAGAATACGGTGAACGGTGTGGATTTGTATCGCCATATTTACGGATCTACCGATTAGAAGAAGAGCAGAAGAAGTTTGTGATCTTTTTTCAACGATCAAACTAAACGTGTACCTATGCAAACTTTCAC
The DNA here is from genome assembly GCA_958507055.1 of Crioceris asparagi. Taxonomy (NCBI): domain Eukaryota; kingdom Metazoa; phylum Arthropoda; class Insecta; order Coleoptera; family Chrysomelidae; genus Crioceris; species Crioceris asparagi. The sequence goes on from OY293830.1 coordinate 2,717,759, forward strand.
TTGTATGATTTACGCCGATAAAACATTTCAAGTTAAATAGAAGCTTGTAACTAAAAGAAGACGGCTAGACAAGGTCACCGATATTATTTATCAGATAATATTTGAATTTCATTAGAATTTGCATTCATTCCAAGGTATTCTCAGCTTAGCATTTCTAATCCAAGTTGCTATAGCAATAACACAAGAAACTAGTCTGAAGATATTTCTAAATAAATTCATTATAGTGGGTGTTCAAAGTACATTTTCACATTAATTAATGTTTAGAACAGTATAAGGAACCATTTGCAGATTAAACTACGTTTAGTGAGGAAGCATTTACTTCATGTTACAATGGTGAGTTTTTTGATAAAACTATGTATATATATATATATATATATATATATATATATATATATATATATATATATATATATATATATATATATATATATATATATATATATATTTATATAGAATATTTTTAATTAATGTTTCACAAAAAAAGAAGGCCTATTTTACTTGTTTGAACGACTTCGCTAAAAATGATAGAAGCATAGGTACAATTCAATTGTATGTACACCAACCACGAACCAAACTGAGGAAGTATACAATTCGAATGATTGTCTGCATTTTTATGGATGTTCGCGTCTTGTAAATAGTACACGTGCTCCGATTATCATGATTCTTATCTCATTTGATAGAGGTCTATAGAGAATTTGTTCTATTGGAAAAAAGTCTAGATTCAACATGTTCTGTCCCTCAAAAACTTCTTCCAAAGGGGATGAAACGTTTGAATTTAAATTTTTCTTTAAAAATCATAGGTTTCCGAAATACAACAGTGGTAAAGTCTGAATTATGTTTATGTCTCCGCTATGTGATCGGGGTATATTTTTTTCGAAATAAAAAAATATGACGCGACCAAATTAAAGAAGAGATTATATGTGGCAACATTTAAATTGGTCACAAAACTATGGTTTCCGAGTGAAATAAATATTTTTTACGAAAAAAGCAAACATACAACGGAATTGTCTACCTCCTGGTTTCTTTGCTGGTACTTGTGAATTTGGTGCCAAAAGTTATCAATCTAACTGCAACTGCACAACTTCAAAAGTAACAGAATTAATATTATTTCGTATTTTTCAGTGCACCAACTGATAACGTCGGTCCAATTTCTTATAAAAAAATATTTTGTATTATTACTATTATTATTAATCAAAAATAATATTTTCTCATTCTAGACAATGCATCCAGTTAAAATTCTTGGAATCATAGCAATCAACATCATAGTGATTCTTCTATCACCCTTAATATTGACTATCATTGCAATATTCATATTTTTACGCATCTCCATTGACATATATCTAAGAAGCAAACATGGCAAATCATATGGAGGTTTATTATCTGGTGCAGATTGCTTATGGCATACCAAAAATCGAAATGCCGGAATCATCAACATCGCCTTGATAATCACAACCAAGTCCAAAAATTTAGCTGACTTGTTGAGAGATGTCAAAATGTCAATACAAGAGAACATTTTCAAACAATCCGATAAATACCCGAAATTCACTAGCGGCTGGGAAGACTGTCTCGGCTATGGATATTTGCTCAAGAACCAGTGCAAGCTGGATGAATGTGTTTACAAATATCCCTATGACGAAGATATCGCAGATGATTACGTCGATAAAAAGTATCTTATAAATTTCATTAGCGAAATGGCTGAGAAACCACTGCACCACAAAGCAATGTGGGAATTTATCTTGATACCAAAGCCCATCAAGTTGAACCACAACCATTTGGAAAATGGTAGTACTCAGTTTGCAATGGTACTGAGATTGAGTCATTCATTCGGAGATGGTTTCACTATTACTGCAGCCATCATCAATGCTCTTACCAAAGACAAACAAACGTATGCGAAAGAGTTTGATGAGATGGTTAATAAAATTCTACCTAAAAGTAATCAGGAGTCTTCATTCTGGAAAAAAATGGCCAAACTGTTGAACTCAACTTGCTTGTTTATATATGCGAGTTGTTTATTTGTACCTATAAATATCCATGATATGCTGATACGAAGAAGAGATAAGCACAGCCTACATGGACCTGATCTCACCAGCAAAAAGCATTTGGTTTTTGCAGTGGAACATGAGGAAGCAATGGTCGATGTTATCAAAGATATAAAAAAGCATCAACCGGGAGCAAGTTTTGCAAATGTTACTCTAACAGCTTTGTCAGCCAGTTTACATCAGTATTTTCAGAAGGTAAGAACAATATGTTGAAATATTATAAATATTGTTTCAAAACAGAATTATTCTTTAATATTTCTGGTTTTTGGCTCGTAATCTCTAAAAATGTGTTCCAGTTTTAATATGTAGATATCCTTACAGTGTTTGTAATAATTTAAAAACCAAAATAATAATTAATCAATTTCAAGATCGGTCTAATGCTAGTCGGGCTTGCATGGTGAGGGTTCCGTTCGTAAGATTTTCCTGTATATTTACTGTTAGAAATTTCATAGATAAGGGTGGGAATGGTAAATTTTTGTCTTCACCATTCATCTTGAAATTTTAAAATAATCAAGTATATTTGAATCCCTCATTTCACATTTCATATAATTTTTTTTCTTTTAATTTCATAATTTAATCCAATAAATCTACTCCCATTATCAGTTCAACAGATTTGGTGAAAATAGACTGTGACAGACAGCTGGATCTGTTTTTCTATCGGGTTCACGGTGCCATAAAAAGATGAAAATGCAAGTATCTAGGAAAAAAGACTAGTGAAACCCTGAAATATTTCCAATATTTTCCGATTTTAATAAAATTATTATTTAATCGTATTTTATAATAGATCATCTTAAAAACTATCAGGTGTCGACAATGGCGCCAAAATCTGTACAGATGAGTCTGATGGTGAAATTGAGCAAACCTAAAATAGAACTGGAACAGCTTCAAAGACACAATGATTTTACTTTCATCACACTCAATCTGCCTATTGACACCAGGAATACTTTCATAGAGCGTTTTATAGATGTCAAAAACTCTCTAAATTATCCAACACGATTTCCAGAGCTTATGGTAAGTATGTTCGAGCAAATTATACAGTGTGACCACGTAAGTCGGCACCATATGGAAAACTTTTTCATTATTTATTTGAATGAAAATAAATCAATTTTGATGAAAAGTTATGCATGGCTCAAAAACCAAAATAAAAAATTTGATACATTTTTTTGCATTTGTATTTAAGGTTTGTCAAAAATTGTAGAAAATAATAGTACCTATGCTTGAGTAAAATTTACAAACCTCGTATACAAATACAAATAATTGACACCTGATTATCTCATGTTGTGTTTGAGGCCAGTTAAAACTTTTTAACATGCATATTTTTTAAAACTAATAATGAATAAGCTGTCCATATGATGCCGAGTTAATTGGACACACTGTATAATACAAAGCCGTAAGCATAGATCAAGAATTAGGGTACACTTGCAAACTTTCATTAGTATGATACTAAAGATACGTTATTCGCTCAAAAAGTTGTCATCTTCAGGGGTAGACACGATACCCACTATTGTAGATACCCTAGTGGTTTTTTTCTTGAAGATGTACCCTAATTATTGGTATTAGCAAATAAAGTAGCTTATAGTTTTCTTTTATCTAGGTGAACAGGTTTATGATGAATTACATTTCTCCGTTACTACCCTGGTACCTTGCGAGACTAGTGGCGAATATCAAAATATTTACAGGTTACATTAGCATAGTGCCTAGCATTAAGAAGTTAATATCGCGAGATGAATTTAACATACAAGATATAATATTCTTTATACCTCAAATGGGAAAAGCAGGTAATAATATACGTAGTATTTGATATCATAAAATGGCAACCATCTACACTCGAAAATATTCCTCAACTTGTTAAGTCGACTTAGATGCTGACAAAAGCCAATTGTTGAATTTGATTTCTTAAATATTCCAGAATTAGAGGAAAAATTATTATGTGATAAAAAGTAATGGTCACGATGGCTGAGTGGGCTAAGGCGCTGGAAGTGCGTTCGTGGATTGCGACAGCTCATCGTGAGCGCGGGTTCGAATCCCGCCAGAGCGATGGTTGTTTGTATACTGGACCCGTGCACAGGTATCCTGTATACCTCTTCGGGAGTGTATTCCAGATTAAAAAAGAAATTCATTATTCACTGCCCGTACCTGAAGATACGCTTATGATCTTATTTACAAGCAATATAATGAACGATTTCCATTGTATTCCGACTCTTAACTTAACGAGCCCAAATAGGATGAGCTAGACTGGTCAAGTAAACAAAACCATTGAAGGTATTTAAAACTTCTTCAAAAGTTCCAAGAATTATTAGGACCACCTTGTACAGGTTTTGCATATTTAATTGGGATTTATTACTCTCTCTATCCTTTCCAAACGGACTATTGCTTAGGATTAACAAATATATAAATTAAGGTACCACCGCCAAATGCAAAAAAATGTCTTATCAATGATATTAACATCTTGAGGGATAAATCTGTTAAGCTGGAATGTGATGGTATCCATTTCTGAGTTCAAATAACACACAATTTTTATTCAATACGTTGAATTTAAAAATCTATACTTTATACATGTATATTTTTGGCATTGCAGGTATAAATTTTTCTTGTCTTACCTACAATGGAAGACTTCAAGTGGGTTTAAGTGTTGACCAAGTATTGATACCAAATGTGAGTGATGCCCAATGTATCGTCGACAGTTTTATGGAAAATATTCGTCAGCTGCATCAAGAAGTTGCCATCTAAACACTCAAGTTATTGGTAGTTTTACAAAACTGGAATATATACTAGAAATAGAATCTTACATAAACTTATGATATAGGGAGTTTTAGGGTTTTATTTCCAGATATTCCTAAGTCAAAATTTTAGCAATTGGTCTGCCTATCTGAACCTAGAACATCTCAAGAACAGATGTGCAGATTTTGTTGCTCTCTTTTTTTGATTTATCATAAAATACTGTTTTGACACATTCTCTGATATAAATGTTCTGTGATTGGATATTTCGGATGAAAGAATAACATCTATGAGTTCAATATAAACTTGGAATGTTAAAAAATCTTCTCATTGAAATTATTTACTTCAACATTATTTCTTTTATTTTTTTATATAAGAACATCCCTGGAAACTTTGTATATGAATTGGTAAAAACTGTTAATTTATAAATAAACTTCTTTAGCCGCATTGAGAGATTTTTGGCAGGGGAAAAACTTATGGCTTCGCGACACCGATGACCTCGACATGCTTGTCACGTATTGCCATATACTTAAACTTCTATTCCGCTGGCATTGTGGAAAAAATTACGCAAAAATGAAGCAAAGACCTGGGTATAGCTGGTGATTTGCGCATGCGTCATGAACTTCTTTGGCTAAGAGAAGGGACATGTCATTATGTTACCATTAATACCATATGTGGCATACATTATGGGGGTGTTCGAGCAGCAGTTCAAACCGGTCCCAAGCCGTCAGACGCCTGCGCACTTCAATTTACGATGAAATAATTTATTCCCAACTACTAGTAAGATGTTCGAGCAGTAGTTTGACGATTTCCAAACTAGTCCGTATTCAGTTTGAGACAGGCGCAGTTGAAGCGTCTTCTTCTTCTTAGAGTATAGTGTTCTCTGTTGTTGGAGAAATCGCTTTCAGAGAACACTACCACAGTCCTAAACTAAACCCGGTTTTGTGTTTTGTCCATCAGTCTTTCATTGATGCTCTCTCTTATCTTTGGTCATAAAAAATATCTTTCGGCATAGTCATTTGTCCTATGACGACGAAATTGTAAGAAAGTGGAAAGGGTAGTTTGCAAACTGCAGTTTGGTGTTCGAGCAACAAAATCCCAAACCACTTGAAAACTATTTCAAACCGCACATGCGCATTTTAAACAGTTATCAAAACGTCCCAAACTACTGCTCGAACAGCCTTTATGTGACTCCAAGCCGCTTCCTCTTTCGCGCATGCGTACTAAATTCGCAATCCCCATAGTGAGCTTCACACCAAAATTCAAGGATCAAATTATAGGTATATAGTGCGCATAGTATAGCGGCCAGTGTACATGTATTATACACATTTATACACTAATACCACGTCTCTCTTCTCTGCTAATACCAAATTCGCTTAGATAGACTTTACTGTGCATTATTTTAATTGTGTTTTCGATAATCATTATTTGAAATAATTTATTATAGAGTCACTGTTCAGTACAATAGTGAGAACTTGATATATTTATGCAGAAAAATAAATGACAAAATCAAAGTATTTTTTGTCGAATATTTCCAAAATTGTTATTAATATTTGTGTTGAAAATTTTGATATTATTTTTTTTTCTAATATTTATATAATATAATAAAGAGCAGTAACTTATAATAGTGAATCAATAAAATTGTAAATTTTATATATGTATATAGAATGGTGCAATTTTTTATAATTCTTCAAGAATTTCTTTATCCTAACTAAAACTGAAATCAACGTTCCATTTTATTTTCAGAAAACCAATCACTCAGCTCATCGTGAATATCCTGAATTATTTTCACATATAATCATTTGAAAAATTTGTCACTAGAAGATTGTAGCTCCCTGTCGACATTTTTGCAACGATGATTCTGACAGCGTTATTTCTTCCAAGGAAAACGGCTGATACTGAAACAAAATTCCAAAATATATTTCTTTAACTGGCACACCCTGTATATTTTTTTCTTATCCGTAGTCGATTAATCAATTAAACAAACAACTGTCAAAAAACGTCAATGTCCTAAGTTTATTGTTTCGGAAGTGATCTTAGTTTCATCATTTATGTTATCATTATTCAAACAATGTTTTATATTTTTTTCATTAAGATGCTCAAAATTTCTCCCTTGTTATATCTGATATGAGATTACGCCATTGATCATTTATTATGACATTGGTAGTTATCGGTTTTCGTTTTCTAAATGATGTTTCTAAAATATACCTACCAAATAAAAATAATCTAATTGTGATAAATCGGGAAATCTTGTTGGCAACTCATTCGGAAATTAGCACTCATAACATTTTGAAATAAGTTAGGTATATGATAAAAAGAATCAGCTTGTTTTTCATTCAGGCATAAATTAAAAATTTACCAATTCAACTTTGAGCGTCTGTAACTATTGGAGAACCGCAAAAATATACAGGGTGTCCAATTCTAAAAATGTATCTTTGAATTGTTCTGAAGTAATGATGAACCCAGTATATTTTTAAATTGTTCGTGTTTGATAGAACTTTTAATTGAAACTTGTTTTGTAAAGCTATCAGAAATTAATATGAAAGCAAGTTAGTCTATTTATTGCACACGCTGTATTTTCTCTTTTTAGACTTTGCGTCCAATCAAAATCCTCGGAATTATAGTCGGCGTAATAGCAATCAACATCACAATGATTCTTCTATTACCACTGATATTGATTGTTACTGCAGTATGTCTCATTCTACGCATTTCAATTAGAATTTATCTAAAGATCAAACATGGCAAATCATATGGAGGTTTGTTATCGGGTGCAGATTGCATGTGGCATAGAAAAAGTCGAAATTTTGCAATCATTATCCTCGCAATAATCTCAACGGAATCAACAAATAATGTAGACGACTTGTTGAGGAACGTGAAAATGTCGTTAAAAAATAAAAATTTCGAACATTCAACTGAATACCTAATTCACTAGCAGTTGGGAAGACTGCCTTGGTTATGGATATTCACTCAAGAACCAGTGCAAGTTGGATGAAGGTGTTTACAAATATCATTATGACGAAGACATCAGCACATGTGATTATGTCGATCAAAAATATCTAACAAATTTTATCAGCGAACAGGCTGAAAAGCCACTGCACTAAAAATAATTTTGGGAATTCATCTTTGTACCAAAGCCCATCAAATGGAACAAAAATCTGAAATAGGGTAGTACAAAATATGCAATGTTATTGAGGTTCAGCCATTGCTTTGGTGATGGCTTCACTATAACCACAGCAATCATTGAAGCTCTTGCCAAAGACAAGCAAATATATCTAAAAGAATCTGAGGAAATCTTCAACAAAATTCTGCCAAGAAGTAATCAGAAGCTTTCATTCTGGATAAAAAATGAGTAAACCTTTAAAGAAAACTTGCATGTTTATAAACGCGTGCTGTTTTTTTGCTCCTCTTAGTGTCTACGATACGATGATAAGAAGAAAAGATAAGAACATCCTTTATGGACCAAGTCTAACAGGTAAAAAACATTTGGTCTTTGCCGTAGAGGTAGAAGCGGGAATGATGGATATGATCAAATCTATAAAGAAGAACCAACCGGAAGCAGGTTTTGCAAACGTTAGTCATACAGCTATATCAACCAAAATTGTTTATCAGAATTTATACAGGGTGGTTTAATAAGAGTCGTTTTTATATTTTTAAAAAAAACTGAGATATTGTGGTCAAAACCACAACAAAGATGGTGAAAATATATTACGGAAGTATTTGGGAATATATTTAGAGGCTCCAGAAATTTACAAATCAGTTCGACGGTATGCTGTATGAAAGAAAGATGGTTCCATATTCAAATTTTCAAGATTTGATAAAAGTCAGAAATTGAATTTTGTATTTGTATATCAATATGGGGGGGTCAATTTGTCTTGAAAATCGAAAATTCGAGATGACAGAATTAAAGCTAGGACAATATCCGGAAACATTTGGATTGAATGATGTTTTAATTTCACATATGTGTATCTTCGCTATGTGGAGGGGGCGATTTCTTTCGAAAACTGAAAATCTGAGGCTACCACATACAATATTTGTAGCAACATTTATAATGAACATTTTTTCCTTAGAGTTACGGTTTTCGAGTTATAGCGGTGGTAAAATGGTTAAATCTAAAATACTTATGCGCATTTCCGCTGCGATGTTCTGAGATCTCTATCTACATAATAACAAGTAGATCAAGCTAAGAATAAACGTAGTTAATAGGATAAATACTATCTTCTTTCAACGTTCAACGATTTTCATGACTAAAGTTCACTCAAAAGTGCGAAATAAATATTTTTCACAAAAAATTGGACCGACGTTATTTGTTGGAGCATTAAAAAATACGAGATAATATTAATTCTATTGGTGCTGGTACTTGTGATGTTGGTGCCAAAAGAACTGATAACAATATTAATTAAAATATGACGTTTTATCTCTGTTGGCGGGTGACAAAGTATCACTTTTTATGAAATAACTGTTTTAAGTATATAATATCTGAGCGACCGAGCTTTGCTCGGGTAACAGAATTTAGAATGGGTTTATAATTGTTACCCTAAAGTTCAAAAATGTGCATATTTATAGTTAAAGTGTATTGCAATCGGTAAATACTGCTTTTATTGTTCACATATTCGTAAGTTATAAATTTCGAAATAGATATGAATGTGTAATTTGAATGATAAATATACCAAAACTCAGCTGTATCACCAATCGACTTCTCAACCCCCAAACACTGAAACTTTTATCTGCGGAGCCATTCTTGAAATAGCAGGTGTGAACCTCGAGGATCACACCGATTGAATATGAAAGTATCATCGATCGATTTCTCGACTCTGAAAACACCTTTTTGCTATTTTCTACCAAAATCTGATAACCCTTCCTTGAAACAGCTAATGTGTACCTTAAGGATCGCAATATATTAGATATGTACAAATTTTCATTGAAAATTCCCGATAAAATTTTCAGAATCTCATATTAACATCTTTTATTTAAAAAATGGGGGTTTTGTTAAAAAAAACTTAAAGGTGATCAGAATTCGAACCGAGGAACTCTAGATTAATACCCCAAAGCTTAACCATAGGACTATTTTTTCCTATGACATTATCGGGTTCATATTGAGATCTGAAATGTAATCAGTAAAACTCCTAAAATGGGAATATTAATTGCTGAAAACAATTTTTCTTGTGAATGTGAATACAACCAATCGATTTAATACACTCTAGAACCCATACATATGAATTTTCATCGAAATCAGTAGACCAGATTTCGAGATAAAATTTGCATATATATATATATATATATATATATATATATATATATATATATATATATATATATATATATATATATATATATATATATATATATATATATATATATATATATATATATATGATATTTCTGAATATGAATTCAATTGATACATAATCAAGATGATTATATAACATAAGCCGTTACTGGTAAATATCTAGACCTAACCTTGAAATTATGATATTTTTCTGGGTGGCGGTGCTTTGTTTGGTAATCAATCTGATTGAACATTTATAGTGGTATTATGCAATATTGTGACAATGTGAAATTGTAGGTATTGCCCTAACAGTTGTTGACATTACTCAATAGCGGAAGGGGTGTTTGCCCTCGCAGTAGTTGTTGTCGTTTTATATAATTAGAACACATAAATATAGCGATTTTTGCAACGCTACTTTCTTTGCTTCTACTAACTCAGATGAAAACTAGAAATCATACATTTGTTTCAAACAAACAACAACTAAGTTAGCAATTTTTAAATAAACTCACATGATTAAATTGACAGATGATTGAATACTTTAAAGGTTGCCATAGTAACACAGGTTTGATTGTCGCAATAATTGTCGCTTTAAGTGAAGGACATCTTGAATCTCGATTATTTTTGTCATGGAACAATTTTCAATAATTCTCAATCGAATGAGAAAATTAATCATTTGGGGCGTCGGTCCAAAAAGCAAACATACAACCCAATTGTATACATCATCCTTTTTTTAAGTCGGTCAAAAAAGCAAACATAAATCCGAACTGTATACTTCCTCCTTTATTAGAAGTCGGTCAATAATTAATAAAAGAATACTCTTCAACAGAAGAACCTGAATAGTGTTCAAGCTTAAATTTCATATGAATTTCGACCACTGGTCGTCACTAGTATTAAGAATGGCAAAACGATTCGTACGATTAATTTTCAAAATAAATGTCATGTTTCTGGGTATTTAATTTTCCAGTTTTAATGATAAGAAAATACACCAATCATACCTAACCCATTAATATTTACATTGTTCTCTGTGGGAATTCAAACAAAAACAAAAAATAGACCAAGGCCAACAAACTCATATATTAGATAATGTATTTAAATTCGAATATGATGGAAATATGACAACATTTTACTGATTAAACAAGTAATTCTTGTAGGCATATAAATTTATTTCTGCTATCTCGGAACCAGTTTCTTAGTGCCTCGGTCATCGATATTATCATCTATCAGATAATATTTGAATTTTATTAGAATTTTCGATTCGTTCCACGGTATTCTCAGCTTAGCATTACTATTCAATGTTGATATAGCAATAACACTAGAAACTAGTCTGAAGATATTTCTAAATAAATTCATTATAGTGGGTGTTCAAAGTACATTTTCATATTAATTAACGTCTAGAACAGTATAAAGAACCATTTGCAGATTAAACTACGTTTAGTGAGGAAGCATTTACTTCATGTTACAATGGTGAGTTATTCGATAAAACTATGTATATATATATATATATATATATATATATATATATATATATATATATATATATTTATATAGAATATTTTTAATTGATGTTTCACAAAAAAAGAAGGCCTATTTTACTTGTTTGAACGACTTCGCTAAAAATGATAGAAGCATAGGTACGATTCAATTGTATGTACACCAACCACGAACCAAACTGAGGAGGTCTTGTAAATAGTACACGTGCTCCGATTATCATGATTCTTATCTCATTTGATAGAGGACTATTGAAAATTTGTTCCATTGGAAAAAAGTCTAGATTCAACATGTTCTTTCCCTCAAAAACTTATTCCAAAGGGGATGAAAGTTTTTTTTTTCGAAAATCCAAAATTTTCAACGACAAAATTAAAGAATTGAATTTGAAATTTTTCAAAAAAATCATACGTTTCCGAAATACATCTGTGGTTAAGTTTGAAATATTGAACTCAAAACTACGGCTTCCGAGTTACACTCAAAAGTTTGAAATGATTATTTTTTACAAAAGAAGCAAACATACAACGGAATTGTATGCCTTCTCGTTTCTTTGAAGTCGGTGAAAAAACTGGACCGGCTTTGTTAGTTGGTGGACTGAAAAAAACAAAATAATGTTAATTACATTGGTTCTGTTACATTTGAAGTTGGTGGCAAAAATTTTCAATCCAACAACAGCTGCATAACTTCAAAATTACCAGTACCAATAGAATTAATAAAATTTTGTATTTCTTCAGTGCATATTCGATATATAGGATTTTCAAAAATAAACATTTTCAACCATATATTTCCAACATTATCTTCATAAATCTTTACATATAGTACGCAACGTAAACAGTAAAAGGTAGGTATAGGGAATTTCGAAGTATGTCAAGTTCATTTACTCTCTTAAATTTGCAAATACCAAAAAACATATTTTTACATTTAATCAATGTAAAACTTTGATTTGTATCTTCTATATTGAACACCCTGAATAGCTTGAAATAATTTTAGATTGTACATACAAAATCAGTTTGCTCTTTTTTACAGTTCTGTCTTATACCTATATTCCTTGGAAGATAGATGACTTAATTTACCAAAATAGCTTTTCCTTCCTAAAATCTAAGAAAAAGTTTTAAACTTCCCGCTTCATGGAAACATCGATCGACCATGTGAAATATCGACAATGATTAAAATTTACCCGTACAAAGTTAAATTTTTGATTCATTCTTCGATTTGATAAAGGGCATCACTCTATGAAAAGATAATATAAAAATAAATATAAAAGTTAAAATAACTTAACCAAAATAGATAACATAGCACACTATAACAACCTTTTCTGAATGTTATTGGCTCTGAAAGGTCGATTTTTGACTTTGATTTGGTACTTCTCTATGCAAACAGCATGGAAGGCCATAATTTTATATCATAATCGGAAATCTGTTAATTTTCTGACTTCAAAAATATCAAATACATACTCACTTGTTTTGCTTTTCAACACACATATATAAAAATGTTGTTTGTTTTTTTAAATTAAATCTATTTATTTCGGTTGTGCGGAAGACCAAATGTTGCTCAAACCTTTTGTATTTATACTTTAGCTAAAATCTATTTAACCGACAAGCTAAATACAACCAACCTAAAATATATTTGTATATAAATTTTTTAGTAGACTTCTTTGTATTTTTGACCGACGAACCCCGAACGGAGGAGATATACGATTCGACTGTTTGATTTTTTTGGTTTGTGCGTGTTTTGTATAAATATAGTAAACGTACTCCACTGACCTATTAACAGGGATAGACGAAACTGTAAACAATATATTGTGTTGACATCATCCCTTGTTCAGCCACGCCCCATCGCATATCAGCTTTCCCCCCATTATTTAGATACTTGGTGTTTTGGTTGTTTTTGAATATTCTTTCATATTCTTTGGTTTCAAAACTTGAAAAAATGAGAAGACGTTGTAAAATGTGCAATAAACTAGAATCCACGAACCCAGAAGTAACTTTTCATCGAAGTAGACCGTCTAAATTAAATTTTGGTAACTTATATATTTGAATTTTGAAAGAAAATTATTGACATATAAACGTCGGTCATGGGCGTAGAAAGAAATTATTACCTAATCATTGTTATTTCATTGAAGAGATTTTTATATTGTTTGCGCTTTTCAAATCCTAGACTTTAAAAAAGAATTATACACAGCTATTTAATAATATTGCTGAAACATGCAACTTTCGGACATTGACTTTTTTTCACCAACCTCCACATTTATTTTGTGGTATCAATTATTTCGACATATAGCAAATAAAACCTAAATGAATGAGACGCCACTGGTGTCATATTTTCTATGCTAAGAAAATGATTGCAGTGAGGCGGGGTTTAACTAAAACTGTTGTATACCCCCTTCTGAATGCTGCCACAGCTCACCCCCTGGCCCGTAAAGATGTCAACAAACAAAACGTATTTTATTAATGAAGTGTTTTGTCTATCTCTGTTAATAGGTCCTTGACGTCCTCCGATTTTGATGATTTTTTATTCCTTTGAAAGAGGAGGATTTGTAAAAACTGAAATCCGAAATCTCCTTCTCTCCAAAAACCGACCCCGAAGGGAATGGAGGGCGCAAATTTTCTCGGAAATCAAAAATTCGAGATGCCAGAATTGAAGATAGGACAGTATACAGAAAAGTTCAAATTGAACATTTTTTCCAAAAAAGTTACTGTTTTTGAGTTACATTCATGTTAAAATCTCACATTTGCGTATTTTCGCTATGTGTAGGGGGCGATTTCTTTCAAAAACTGAAAATCTCTGGGTACCATATGAAAGACTATAATATTTGTAGTAATATTTATACTGAACATGTTTTCCTTAGAGTTACGGTTCTCGAGTTAGAGCGGTGGAAAAATGATTAAATCTAAAATACTTATGCGTATTTCCGCAGCGATGTTCTGAGATCTCTACATAATAACAAGTACAAGCAAAGAATATACGTGGGTAATAGGATAAGTACTATCTTCTTTGGTATTAGTGAACATTCAACGATTTTCGTGACTAATGTTGAACTCAAAAGTGTGAAATAAATATTTTTTTGTAAAAAATATTTATGTATTTTCCAGTGCAGAAACTGATAACGTGGGTCCATTTTTTTGTAAAAAACATTTTGTATCATTACTATTATTATTAATCAAAAATAATATTTTCTCATTCTAGACAATGCATCCAGTTAAAATTCTTGGAATCATAGCAATCAACATCATAGTGATTCTTCTGTCACCCTTAATATTGACTATCATTGCAATATTCATACTTTTACGCATCTCTATTGACATATATCTAAGAAGCAAACATGGCAAATCATATGGAGGTTTAATATCTGGTGCAGATTGCTTATGGCATACCAAAAATCGAAATGCCGGAATCATCAACATCGCGTTGATAATCACAACCAAGTCCAAAAATGTAGCTGACTTGTTGAGAGATGTCAAAATGTCAATACAAGAGAACATTCTCAAACAATCCGATAAATACCCGAAATTCACTAGCAGCTGGGAAGACTGTCTCGGCTATGGATATTTGCTCAAGAACCAGTGCAAGCTGGATGAATGTGTTTACAAATATCCCTATGACGAAGATATCGCAGATGATTACGTCGATAAAAAGTATCTTATAAAGTTCATTAGCGAAATGGCTGAGAAACCACTGCACCACAAAGCAATGTGGGAATTTATCTTGATACCAAAGCCCATCAAGTTGAACCACAACCATTTGGAACATGGTAGTACTCAGTTTGCAATGCTACTGAGATTCAGTCATTCCTTCGGAGATGCTTTCACTCTTACTGCAGCCATCATCAATGCTCTTACCAAAGACAAACAAACGTATGCGAAAGAGTTTGATGAGATGATTAATAAAATTCTACCTAAAAGTAATAAGGAGTCTTCATTCTGGAAAAAAATGGCCAAACTGTTGAACTCAACTTGCATGTTTATATACGCGTGTTGTTTCTTTGTACCTCTAAATATCTATGATATACTGATACGAAGAAGAGATAAGCACAGCCTACATGGACCTGAACTCACTAGCAAAAAACATTTGGTTTTTGCAGTGGAACATGAGGAAGCAATGCTCGATGTTATCAAAGATATAAAAAAGCATCAACCGGGGGCAAGTTTTGCAAATGTTACTCTAACAGCTTTGTCAGCCAGTTTACATCAGTATTTTCAGAAGGTAAGAACAATATGTTGAAATATTATAAATATTGTTTCAAAACAGAATTATTCTTTAATATTTCTGGTTTTTGGCTCGTAATCTCTAAAAATGTGTTCGAATCTCTATAGATATCCTTACAGTGTCAGTAATAATTTAAAAATCAAAATCATAATTAATCCATAACAAGATCGATTTAATGCTAGTGGGCCTTCCATGGAGAGAATTTCCTTAAGATTTTGTTGCGAAATTTACTGTTACTAATTTTATAGAATTTTAAATTTGCCTGTTTTTCCTTTAATATCATCTTATTTTTTTTAAATAATGAAGTATATTTGAATCACTCAAAAATCACTCAAAAGGAGCTCTTTCATTTTCTATGTCACATAGATTTTTTTCTTTTAATTTTTTTACTGTGCCATAAAAAGATAAAAATTCAAGTATCTAGAATAAAAAAGATACTGATAAAACCCTGAAATATTTCCCATCTCTTTCGATTTTTATAAAATTATTATTTAATCGTATTTTATAACAGATCATCTTGAAAATTATCAGGTGTCGACAATGGCGCCAAAATCTGTTCAGATGACTCTGATGGTGAAGTTGAGCAGACCTAAAATGGAACTGGAACAGCTTCAAAGACACAATGATTTTACTCTTATCACACTTGATCTACCTATTAACACTGGGAATACTTTCATAGAGCGTTTCATAGATGTCAAAAACTCTCTAAATTATCCAACACGATTTCCTGAGCTTATGGTAAGTACATGTTCTAGCAAATTATATAGTGTGACCAATTAAGTCAGCATCATATGGAAAACTTTTTTATTATTTTTTTGAATGAAAATAAATTATTTCTGATGAAAAGTTCTGCATTGCCCAAAAGCCGAAATGAAAAATTGGACACAATTTTTTTGCATTTGTATATGAGTTTTGTCAAAAATTGTAGAAAATAGTAGTACCCACTCTTGAATAAAATTTACAAATCTCGTATACAAATACCTGATTATCTCAGTTTGTGTTTAAGGCCAGTTAGAACTTTTCAACAAGCATATTTTTTTAAAAATGAATAATCAAAAAGTTGTTTATATGATGCCGAATTAATTGGACACACTGTATAAAACAAAGCCGTAAGCGTAGAACAATAATTAAGGTACACTTGCAAACTTTCATTAGTATGATACTGAATACTGAACTGATACGTTATTCACTTAAAAACTTGTCATCTTCAGGGGTAGACTCGATACCCACTATTCTAGATAGCCTAGTGTTTTTCTTGTAGATGTACCCAAATTATTGTTGTTAGCAAATTAATTAGCTTATAGTGTTTTCTTTTTATCTAGGGGAATGCGTTTATGATGAATTACGTTTTTGCTTTACTACCCTGGTACCTTGCGACACTAGTGGCGAATACCAAAATATTTACAGGTTTCATCAGCATAGTGCCTAGCATTAAGAAGTTGTTATCGCGAGATGAATTCACCATACAAGATATAATATTCTTTATACCTCAAATGGGAAAAGCAGGTAATATATTATTTTATATCATAAAATGGCCACCATCTACACTGCGAATTGTTTCTCAACTTGTTAGGTCGAGTTATAGTCCATTTGAAAAAGGTGTAGAGTAATACATTATGATAATGGAGGGATCTCTATTGTATTCTGCCATATCAGCGCCATAATACAATAGTGATCCCTTCAATATTATAATTTATTACTCTACACCTTTCTCAAATGGAGTATACGTAGATGCTGACAAAAGCCAATTGTTAAATTTGATTTTTTGAATATTCCTGAATTTGAGGCAAATGATGTGATAAATCAGTGCCATATTTGAATGTTATGTGATAATAATTTAACACAGATAAAGGGAATATATAATTTGTTTCACGAATCATGGCTATTGCCTGTAATTATTCGCGAGCTACGTATATCACGCTATACTTCTCATCGCATCTCATTATCATGACTACGTTTGCCGATCTAAGCTTCGACATCAGTATTTTAAGCTTTATACCATGATAGGGCGCTGCTCGTATATTCGAAGGCAACGCAATTTTTATTTCATAGGCGTCACAAATTCAAAGTGACATTTCATAAAATTCAGATGAATAAATTTATATTTTTTAACTCAAGCAAAAGATTTGTGTTTTATGTTTCTTTATAATAAATAATATAATTTAAATCTTTCTTATAATTGCTTACTTAATCAATCGATGCTTTTTTCTGTCTAATTATATGAATTTCCTTAAAGTGTATAAAAAACTGGAATACCAGATCTTATCTCAAAATCGTCACGACACTGATTCACTCCGCTCGCTTGAAGTGATCTGTTTCTCGTTTTTTCACGGCAGACGCCATCATTAGTGAAACGAATTTTAAAAATGTTGTTTTAGTTCACGTAAAACATCGTAGGTACTTCAAGTTTGGAGTTCCGGTTTTTCAATATTTCCTATCCTAAATTTAAATATATAGCTTCAGCCAATATTATTTATGCAATCGTAAAGACTACATAGGTATACTCCTTATCTTTGTTTATTTATGTTATTTCTTAATTGAACCACCTGAATGTCTCTAATTCTGAGATATTAAAAAAATGGAATTCTCCAGTTGTGGATGCTTGCTTCAAAAAGCTTGGATAAAACCGATTATAGTCTATAAGAAAAAGATAGAGAGTAAAAAATCATTTTCGACTGCTCGGTTCAGAGGCGTGCAGTAAATACTTATTTATACCAAAATCGTAAGATATTTTGTAGTTCTATATATGCACCTAGGTATTATTAGTGAATTTTATAAACCGTTCTTTATATTGCCTTGAAACTAGCCTAATATTTCCTAGAAGCTGCCCTCTAACTCTAAATACTTTTTATTGTTTTATTTGACTACCTACCGTTCATTCTATCAGTTTGAAAGTGATTTTAGAGTCGTCATGTAGCGTCGTTTTATTATCAGCAAGTTATTTTCTTAAATTGTCAAATATGGAAAACATTTAAGATTTCTCCCCAGTTAAAAGGACCAGTAAGAATGCTTGATGCATCAACGAGAAAATTGTAATACTCAAACTATACAGGGCTATAAAATGTATAAAACATGGAAGTAGTGTTGAAAATTTAGTGGAAATGACTTCAAACATGACGGGGATTGGAAAATCTACTATATATATATATATATAGACTTTCACGTGAATAAAAGTGTGATAATTTGATGAAATCGAAACCGGTTCCAGGAAAACCTATGATTGTCGACGACATGGCCAAAAACGAAATAAGAAAGAAAGTGCATGCGTTTTATTTTAATAAGGAAATTCTGACCTTGGGTGAAGTCCTGGCAAGCATTAAAAGTAATGAAAATGTGCCTAAAATCGGAAGAAATAAGTTGTGGAAAATTCTACGGGAAATGAACTTCAAGTGGGAAAAACAAAATAGGAAATCACTGCTGATTCACAGGACTGAAATTGTCTGTTGAATGAGAAAATACTTACCATCTATAAGAAAATTTCGGAATGAATACATAAATTAAAAGGTTTATCTATCGGCCTCAAAAAACACCCTCAGGAAAAGGAAGAAGGCTCATCATTAAACATATTGGCAGTAGTGATGGCTTCGTAAAAGATGGTTTATTAACATTCCAGTCTAAACATTCAGTTGATTATCAAGAAAACATGAACGCAGACGTTTTTGAAGAAGATTTTCAACAAATGTTGGATTTAATCCACTCAGGTTCTGTAATCGTTATGGACAAGGCCAGCTATCATTCAAGAAAATGAGAAAAACAGGTATTATCCGGTGGTTTTTGGAAAAAGAAATAAGCTTTTAAGTAAAAAAGAACTTCTTGCAATAGTCCAGGCTCATAAAGACCGCTTTACCAAATACAGCATCGATGAAACGGCAAAAAAAGCAATGTGACTGTACTTAGACTGCCCCCATACCACGGTGAACTAAGCCCGATAGGGTTAATATGGATGTAAGTAAAAGGTTACTTGGCAAGACTTAATACCACATTTAAAATGAATGATGTTCAGGTGCTGTTTGAAAATGCCGTAAGTGAAACAGATGGAGAAAAGTAGTCTAAATGTATTGCACATGTAATAAAGATTGAAGAAAAAATTTGGGATCTAGATCAATGCATAGACGAAAGGATCGAACCACTGATTATAAATGTAGGAAACGACGAAAGTTCCTCCGATTGCTCTCTTTCCTATCATAGGTTTCTGATTTACAACAGTGGCAAACTCTGGAATATGTGTAATTCCGCGATGTTTTTAAATCTGTGAATAAATATGAGTAACGCATTATTTTCTTTGGTGAATGTTGAATGATTTTGATGAGTAATGTTACACTGAAAAGTTTGAAATAAATATTTTTACAAAAAATTGCATCGATTTTATTTGTTGGTGCAATGAAAAATACAGAATAATATTAATTCTATTGGTTCTGATACGTTTGAAGTTGTAAGTTTTCAATCTAAATGCAACTGTACAACTTCGAAATTACCAGTATCAATAGAATTCATATTGTTTTGTATTTTTCAATGCACCAACTAATAAAGTAGGTCCAATTTTTTGTAAAAATGTCATTTGATGATTTTTTTCTTTGCTCTAATCATAAATTGAGCAGTTGTTGCTAAGATGTATAATTTATTGATGGCTATTGGCATAATAAATATTACGCAGAAATCGCATGTTATTACCGTTGATTAAGGAAAGCAAATTTTGTATTTAAGTTGAGGTTTAATTAAAGTAATACAAGGTTACGTTAGGCAGAAAAAAACGGGAACTAACGACACTTTTCAAAGTTCGTCACATCAAAGCTCATCTACGCAGTTATCGCTGGATAATCGTATGGACAAAATTACCATATTTAATAAGTTTCAAACGTAAATAATAGTTTCTATACCAAAAGCATAATTTTTATAACAAGTGAGAAGAAGCTGCAATTATTGTGATTCCGTATTTTAAAATTTCAATTATCTATATCCTCTTTTTGACCGACTTCTAAGAAAGGAGGAGGAATACAATTCGGTTTGTTTTTTTATAAAAAAAAATTATGTATGGCTGTTCGCGCATTTTGAATAGGAAACGTGCTCTGATTTTGATGATTTTTGATTCCATGTACACAAATCCGAAATCTCCTTCTCTCTAAAAACCACCCCCGAAGGTGGTGAAGGGCGCATTTTTTCTCGAAAGTCGAAAATCTCAGATGAGACCAAATCCGGTGTCAAAAAGTCTTCTTTCTAACTAGAATTGCACAGTTTCAAAAGTAGCAGCACTTTGTATTTTTCAGTGCACCAACTGATAAAGTAAAGTAAAAATTGTTCAATATTTTACATTTGTTTAGTATTTTCCAAAAGAAAGAAATATGCAATTCATCTGATATTTATATCGAAGAATTTTGTTTTGTCTGTCTGTCTCAAAAATAAAATAAAATCAAAAATAAAGTTGGCTCCATACAAAAAATGTGATTTCTTTGGCGGTAGTAGTAATAATATTGCCGATTAATCGGTCAAAAATGTATTTCGCTGATTTCAGATGCAGCTGTTTATAATTTAAATATTTTTACAATTGCCTTACAATTAATAAACGAATTTCTGAGATAGGGGTAGGTACTTTAAAAAAATCTGACTCAGATTTTATTTATATTGAATTAAAGAATTCATTTTCAAAAAAACATTCACTTTGGTGCGGAGCATAAGATGTATGATTACCATACTCCATACCAAATAATGTAGGTTCGTTCCGATGTTTTTTTACTCACATTATTTTTTAGCATTACATAAAAAATAATTTTTCTTGTAGAAAATATAATTACTGGGTAATAATAATAATAATTCAATTATTATATTATATTATTATTGTAATTAATTTGTTATTTGAATTATTGTGATTATTATAAATACTATAAATTATTATTATAACTATTTAAAATAAATAGGACCGGCTTTATTCGGAGATGCACTAAAAAGAACAAAATAACAATACATAATGTCAGATTGATTAAAGTTTTGGAGCTGGTGCAAATAATCAAAATCTTAATGATCCTTACATTATGTATTGTTATTTTATTGTCTCTGTCGTTCCTATTTTGTTAGGGTTCCGTACGAAATTGGTGAAAACACGGCCCTATTCTGGCCGAACAGTTCCTCCGACATCATCAAACTGGCATGTCATTATTCCATAACGTTGTCAGTTTAACCTCAAAGTGTTTTTCAATTAACCTTGAAATTATTTATATTTAGCTGCAATTCAAAGCTTGAAAGCCCTCTTAACCTGATTATTGAACACATCAGTTATTTATTATAATAAATAAGTTTCAACTTTTTTTTTAATTACATTTCTGATTTCATTGTTTATTCTAATACTTGTGTTTTTTTTTATTATTATATATATATTTTTTTTTACTTTCTCTGTTATAAACATTTATGTTTCTTGGGAAATAAACCGTTATTATTATTATTAATAAATTAAATATGCATAATAGAGCATAAATGATGTTTGAGCAAAGATCAGTGATCACTCGATAATTTTCTAAAATTATACTTTTAATTACGTAGTAACTATTTTTGTAATCATACATCGTCTACTACTTGAATCATCGTTAATATGTCGATAATATTAATGACAGGTAAATGTGGAAATCAATTTAAAATTGAAAAAGAAAACGTGTGCTTGGCACAAGTTTAATGGTTTTGTGTTGTTAATATCATAAAATGAACTTTAATTATGATAGCATCATTTAGATAATTTCTTTTGATAAATAAACGTGTTTTTGTTGCTGTTGCTTACCTCGCCCCAGCGTATAAGGTATGAAAATTCTGTTATGGAAAACAGTGACAAATGTTGTGGTCCTACAGCTGACAAATCGCCCACATGATTCACACCCAAAATCTGGTTTTCCTCATCGTCCAACAATGCTTCGTAGGTGATGATAATTAGCTCTGCCCATAGACATGGGCACGTGCTGTCAAAGTTGTGCAAATCGAATTTTTCTAAAATTAAAGAATAAAAAACATGAAACTTTTTTCTACTCACTTTTTTATAATTTCATCCACAAAATGTATAGTGCGACCAGTCCTTTAATATTTAATTTTGGTTGATTTTCTTGTAGAAGAAGATCAACTCTATCAGTATTCTTGATACATTT
The DNA here is from genome assembly GCA_958507055.1 of Crioceris asparagi. Lineage (NCBI taxonomy): Eukaryota > Metazoa > Arthropoda > Insecta > Coleoptera > Chrysomelidae > Crioceris > Crioceris asparagi. The sequence continues at coordinate 2,740,594 of OY293830.1, forward strand.
ATACGGAGTGATCAAAAAAAGTTTGAATAGTAGATCCAAAAAAGCTTTTCATTTTTTTCAAATGGAAACCCCCGTTTTTTATTGTTAAATTGTATTGAGCGGAAAAAATAAGGGAAACTTTGTATAGGGTTTTCTATACCAAAAATTAGTTGTTTTTAAAATAATTGTCAATTTTCCATTTCTCTATATAAAAATGCTACACTTCTATAAAGTTGTGTTAAAAGTGGGCCGTGATTGCATTAGAAAATAATAACAAATGTCAATAAAAGTCATACATGCGTCAAAAACGTCATCATAATACTTTTCATTTGCAAATTTTGAGTAATTATCATCTCGAAAAGATTTGATTATACAAATGAAGATTACACCAGAATCTGTTAAGAATATTATAGAAGCCTTCAAGAACTTTGGAACTGTAAAGCGTAAAACACGTGGAAATAAACCATTTGTTAACAATGAAAATATTGAAATCGCAATTCTGAGATAATTCGACGCATATTCAACAATTGCTGCTAGGCAAGTAGCATGCGAATTAGGAATATCTAGTTCTAAGGATTTTATGGTAATCGCGAGTTTCATCCATACTCATTTTCGATAGTTCAGCATATGAAAGAGTAAGGAGACTTTCCCAAGAAGAATGGAGTTCTTCTCGGCATGAAAGTTTTAAATAAAAAGTATTCTGTTGACTTTTTTGTTGCTTGTTTGAATTTTTTTGACATTTTTTATTATTTTCTAATGCAATCATGGCCTACATCAAACAGAACTTGAAGGATCTGTAGCATTTTTAAATAGGAAAATGGAAAATTATCAATTATTTCAAAAACAACTAATTTTTGGTACAGTCAACAGTCAATCTCATATAAAGTTTTGTTTTTGCTGATTAATACAATAAAAATAGTAAAAAACGAGGGTTTCCATTTGAAAAAAACCGTTACATTTTTCCCAAAATGTAACGGTTTCCGAGTCACAGCAGTTTTAAAGTCTGCAAATTTTGTGGCTTAAATGTATTGCACATGTAATAAAAATTTAAGAAAAAATGTGGGATCTAGATCACAGCATTGACGAAATCATCGAACCACTGATTATAAACGTAAGAAATGACGAAAGTTCCTCCAATCGGTGATCGGTCTCTTTCCGATAACGAGCATGAATAAATGTTTCTATGTGTACAAAATATAATATTTTATATGTTTCTGACATAAAATCTACTTTTATTTTTAATAAATTCATAATGTTTAATAAATTTATCAATTCAAATTAACTGTATTTTAAATTATATTCCGAAGATTCATTAAGCAATTCTATCCTAAAAGTTGAAGTAATCCATAATTTACTGCCTTTACCTAAGGTTTTTTTTGGCATTGCAGGTATAAATTTGTCTTGTCTTACCTACAATGGAAGACTTCAACTGGGTTTAAGTGTTGACCAGGTATTGATACCAAATGTGAGTGATGCCCAATGTATCGTCGATAGTTTTATGGAAAATATTCGTCAGCTGCATCGAGAAGTAGCCATCTAAACACTCAAGTTATTGATAGTTTCACAAAATTGGAGTATATTCTAGAAATAGAACCTTACGTAAAATTATGATATCTTTCGGTAGTTTTAGGGTTTTATTTCCAGACGTCTCTAAGACCAAATTTGAGCAATTGGTATGTCTGTCTGAACCAATAACATCTCGGGAATAGATGAACAGATTTTGTTGCTTTCGTTTTTTGTTTTGTTTTATATGGTAGGTATCATAAAATAATGATTGAACACATTCTCTGATATAACTGATTAGATATCTCAGCCTTAAGAATAACATCTATTAGATAACGGTAAACTTGGAATGTTAAATAATCTTCTCATTGAACTTATTTACTTCAACGTTATTGTTGTATATAAGAACATCCCTAGATACTTTGTATATAAATTTGTAACAAATGTTAATTTATAATAAACAGAACAAATAAATCTCACGACTATTAATTTTTTTAAGTGAAAACTTATTTAGCCGCGTTGAGCGATTTTTGATAGGCGAAAAAGTTATGGGTTCGGGACACCGATGACCTCGACATGCTTAAAATATAGCGGCCAGTTTACATGTATTATACACATATATACACTAATACCACGTCTCTCTTCTCTGCTAATACCAAAGTCCCTTAGATACACTTTGCTGTGCATTGTTTTAATTGGGTTTTCGATAACCATCATTTGAATTGATTAATTGTAGAATCACTGTTCAGTACAATAGTGAGAACTTGATATATTTATGTAGAAAAATAAATGACAAAAACAAAGTATTTATTGTCGAATACCTCCAAAAGTGTTATTGATATTTTCGTTGAAATTCTTGATATTATTAATTTTTATGTTTATGTGTATCTGTATGTTTATGTTTGATTTATTAATAAACTCTATAAAAATTTAGATAATTATTGCTTGGATTGCCAATAATACCATTTAAAAAATTAAAAAAATTCAATAATTTAGTTATTTTTTTGTTTTATGTTTTCACTTCTGTCAGCAGTCCTTATGATTACCTTTTTTTGCTCAGATCTTTTTGTTTTCATTCTTGAGACATTACACAGAAGCACATAGCTGATATTGGACCATTGCACAACAGTCCAGTTTCTATGAAAAATAAACAAAAAAAAAAACAACAAAAAAACGCAATCAGAAATCAGTAAACATACAAGTCAACGGCATCGATATTATCTATAAGATTGAAATCATATTTAAATTACAATATTTATCTCCATAAAGTATTCTCAATCATATCATTAAGGTAACACTGGACACCACTTAAAAAAATATTTGTAAATATATACTAGTTATGTATGTAAATTCTTTGAGTGTCCAAAGTAAAGTTTTATTTACTATTAGTTTTCAGGTTATATGCAGATTAAACGACGTTGAAATAAAGAGGAGTAACTTAAAATGGTGAGTCAATAACAATGTAATTTTATATATATAATAGTGAAATTTTCTATAATTTTTTAAAAATATCTTTAAATTCACTAAAACTGAAATTAAACTTCCTCTTCCTTTTCTGACAATCAACATTTTTTTTAACATAGCTCATCGTGAATATCCTCAAATATTTTCACATATAATCATTTGAAAAATCTCTCACTGAAAGATTGTCCCTGTCGACATTTTTGCAACGATGAATCTCACGGCGGATACTGAAAAATAATTCCAAGATATATTTCTATAACTGGCACACCCTGTATATTTTTTCCTAATCCGTACTCAATCAATCAATTAAACAAACATTTGTCAAAAAAAATCATAGTCCTAAGTTTATGGTTTCGGAAGTGATCTTAGTTCCATCATTTATGTTATCATTATTCAAACAATGTAAATTATGTTTTATATTTTTTCATTAAGATGCTCAAAATTACTCCCTTGTTATATCTGATATGAGATTACGTCATTGATCATTTATTATGGCATTGGTTGTTATCGGTTTTCGTTTTCTAAATGATGTTTTAAAAATATACCTATCAAATGAAAATAAGCTAATTGTGATAAATCGGGAAATCTTGTTGGCAAGTCAAACGGAAATCTGCACTCATGACATTTTGAAATAAGTTAGGTATATGATAAAAAGAATGAGCTTGTTCTTTTTCAGGCATAAATAAATTAAAAATTTACCAATTCAACTTCAACATCAAATTCAACAATTGAATAACCGCTAAAATATTCTATTCCTATTCTAAAAATGTATCTTTGAATTGTTCTGAAGTAATGATGAATCCAGTATATTTTTAAATTGTTCGTGTTTGATAGAACTTGTAATTGAAACTTGTTTTGTAAAGCTATCAGAAATTAATATGAAAGCAAGTTAGTCTATTTATTGCACACGCTGTATTTTCTCTTTTTAGACTTTGCGTCCAATCAACATCCTCGGAATCATAGTCGGCGTAATAGCAATCAACATCACAATGATTCTTCTATTACCACTGATATTGATTATTACTGCAGTATGTCTCATTCTACGCATTTCAATTAACATTTATCTAAGGATCAAACATGGCAAATCATATGGAGGTTTGTTATCGGGTGCAGATTGCATGTGGCATAGAAAGAGTCGAAATTTTGCAATCATTAATATCCTCGCAATAATTTCAACGAAATCAACAAATGTAGACGACTTGTTGAGGAACGTGAAAATGTCAATACAAAATAAAATTTTCGAACAATCAACTGAATACCCAAAATTCACTAGCAGTTGGGAAGACTGCCTTGGCTATGGATATTCACTCAAGAACCAGTGCAAGCTGGATGAATGTGTTTACAAATATCCCTATGACGAAGACATCAGCGGGTGTGATTTCGTCGATAAAAAATATCTTACAAAGTTTATCAGCGAACTGGCTGAAAAGCCACTGCACCAAAAATCATTCTGGGAATTCATCTTTGTACCAAAGCCCATCAAATGGAACAACAATCTGGAACAGGGTAGTACACAATTTGCAACAATAATGAGGTTCAGCCATTGCTTTGGTGATGGCTTCACCATAGCAAAAGCAATCATTGATGCTCTTGCCAAAGACAAACAAATATACGTAAAAGAATTTGAGGAAATATTCAACAGAATTCTGCCAAAAAGAAATAAGAAGCTTTCATTCTGGAAAAAAATGAGTAAACTTTTAAAGAAAACTTGCATGTTTATATACGCGTGCTGTTTTTTGCTCCGCTTGGTGTCTACAGCCTACATGGACCAGCATTTGGTCTTTGCGGTAGAGGAAGAGGGGGGAATGATGGATATGATCAAAAATATAAAGAAGAATCAACCAAAAGCAAGTTTTCCAAATGTTATTCTTACAGGTATATCAGCCAGCTTACATCAATACTTCCAGAAGGTAAGAATAATAATTCCCAAAACAGTGCGTCCGAGCATTCGTGCCTAAATTCATTTTTCATAAAAAAAACACTCGGACCCGGACTTACTTTTCTAAATTTGATAAAGTAAATTGAAGGTCGTAACTGAGCTTACCATAAAGAAACTGTATTTCTACAAAAAAACATACAGTTGAAATTTAAATGATTTGAGACTCTCTGTACATAGAGAGTGTTTTAATAAGAACTGCTTTTGTTCATTCTTCAAATTAAACTTGAGATTATATAGAGTTAAATTTAAATCGTAACAATACCAGTAAGTTCTTATCTATCAGGTGTCGGCAGTGGCTCCAGAATCTATAAGAATGACTCTACCGGTGAAATTAAATCGACCCAAAATGGAACTGAAAAAACATCAGAGAGACAATGATTATTCCTTCATAACACCTGATATCCCGATCAACACCGCAAATACTTCTATCATGAAACGTCTTGCCCAAGTTAAAAACTGTCTAAATTATCCAACCCAAGCAGCAGAACTTATTGTAAGTACTAAATCAGCATTTTGTAACAGTAGCAGATCATTTATATCGCAATGAACAATTGTGTAAAAATTAGGGTACCTGCAAATATTAGCCCAATTTCTGAATACAATGGTAGAATATTGAGTTACCCCTCGCAACTGCTAAGATTTTATTATTCTGTGAAGCTGGCAGTACATTCCATGAAATTTAAATAGTACAATCAAATTACCTAAAAAAAATTAAAATACCAAAATGAGGGTAGCAACTACTTTTGTAAAAATTAAATATTTTATCGTAGTTCCTGGTAGATATGGAATAGTAATAATAATAATTTAATATTTTTATGGAATTTCTAGAGAAAAATGGAAAATACTAAAATGAGGATAACAACCAATTTTGAGAAAAACACTGAAAAAATAAAATATCTCACAACACTTCGGTGTTTTCTTTAGTATTCTAAGAGTTCTATCGAAAATACTTGTGACACTTTTCCAAGATATTAGAAAATAACTAAATTGTTGAAAAATAAAAAAAACGCATAATAGTTCTGTTTGCAGTTCTCACTAGAAGTGTTAAAGTTCTATCTAAAATGCCAATACCATTTTTTTGCAGTATTTCATAAGATATCCAAAAAAAATCGTCTTCCATTATCCAAGGAAATTTGTACAAATACCTATAAAAAATTAAACAGTTCTGTTTGAAGTTCTCACTAGAACTCTTGAAGTTCTATATATATAAAAAATTTCTATAAATTTCATAATTCTTAAGATATTCGAAAAAAAATTGGTAAAGCCTTTACCTATGACTTCCCTCGACAAACCACTCCGCTTCGAGAATGTATCTTTATCGACTTGAATAACTTACATCTTTTTGCTCATGGAAACAACCTCGTCGCTTCTACGGTTCTTATATTGACACTTAATATTTTGGACACCCTGTCTATATGATTAACGAAAACCCTTAAATTGCGTCGCCGGTAGTCCTTCAATATGCATACCAAAATTCGTTGTCCTAGATCAAGCCATTATTGAGCTACAACGCCAACAAACTACAGACAGACTACAGACAGACTAGAGACAGACAGACAGACATTCCGACGGACTTGAGATACCATGATTTTCGTGATCTAGGAACCCCAAAACGTAAATATCAGCAAAAATCTCGAGGTCGATTTTTTACGTGAATACCGTACTTCCCTTATTGAGGGAAGTAAAAATATTGAAAAACCAAAAAAATATCACAATAGTTCTGTTTGCAGTTCTCGCTAGAGCTCTAAGGGTTCTATAGAAAACCCTAAGACTATTTTTCTGTAGATTTAGTAATTCATGAGATATTCAAACAAACGAAAATATTTTAAAATAATTCATTATTCACGGAAATGAGGAAGAATAAATAAAAAAATTACTGTTTGAAGTTCTCGCTTGAACACTAAGAGTTCTATCGAAATGTTTATTAACATTTTTCTGTAAATTTAATAATACATAAGATATTCGAAAAAGATAAGTTAATAAATACATTTTCGATAGAACTCTTAGAATGCTAAATTAATAATACAAAATTGATTGTTATCCTCATTGCAGTATTTTCCATTTTTCTCACAAAATTCCATAAAAATATTACATTTTTTTACAAAGTACCTACTCTACTTCCATATCAGCCAGGAACTCCGGTAAAATATTTAATTTTTACAAAAGTGATTGCTAACTTCACAGGACCAGATTTTATTATGAATACGGCTGTGTTAGTATTTTTATTTAGGTTTTGGAGGTACCCTAATTATTATAGTTAGCTTATAGTAAATTAATTAACTTTTGATATTTTCATCTAGGGTAACGCCTTTATGGTTCATTGCATCTTTGGTTTAATCCCCTGGTATCTTGTGACTCCAATGTTGAATTCCAAAATATCCCCAGGTGTTCTCAGCATTGTACCGACCATTGAAAAGCTGTTATCGGGAAATGAGTTCACCATACAAGATATAATATTCTTTGTACCTCAAGTAGGAAAAGCAGGTAATAATTGATTGATATCATAAAATGGCACCCATTTACACTTCAAATTGTTTTTCAACTTAGTGAATTATTGACAACGGTGCTTTTTGAATTTACCACAGTCAATTGAGGAATCAGATTTTTGAATATTTCAGAAGTATTTAGATGGGCTAACTTGCTGGGCCAGATTCAAAAATTACCTATTTGATAATAAACCAATACAGATAAAAATACCAAAAAGATTTTGCATATTTAATTAGGGTTTATTACTTTTATATCCTCCTTTTCAAAGGGACTATAGCTTAGAATTAACAAATATCATCAATTAAAGTACCAGCAACAAATTCAAAAAAGTGTTTTATTAATAACATTAACATCTTGAATGATAAACCTGTTAAGCTGTAATGTGATGGTATCCATTTCGTTGGAGTTCAAATACTTATGGCTTATATAGCAGCACAATATTTGTTTATTATGTTGAGTTTAAAAACCTGTACTTTATACCTATATTTATTTTTTTTGGCATTGCAGGTATACATTTTTCTTGTGTTACTTACAATAGAAGATTTCATGTGGGTTTAAATGTTGACCAAGCATTGATACCGAATGTGAGTGATGCACAAAGTATCGTCGATAGTTTTATGGAGAATATTCGACAGCTACATCAAGAAGTTGCAACCAAAACATTCAGTGTTTGAAATTATTGATAGTACATACTTAGTGTGTACAAAATTGGCGTTTGGAAATTGAACATTTTATATCGCTCCTCCAAATTATACCCAGGAGGGTGAATTATAAAAATGTGTTACTTAATAAATTGTTTTAATATTTCCAGCATGTTTTTTAATTATTAAACTCCCAGCCAAAGGCTTCCGAATTATGTTTGACAATATCCAAGTCGTTATTTGATTGTTTGTTACCAGTTTTCTATTTCAAATTCATCCGGATTATCTCTTTCTGTTGGTAAATGATATTTTTGAGATATCCCGATATAAAATATCTAATAGTGATAAATCTGGATATCTTGCTGGCCATTCAATTGCGACTCTTTCGTTATTTGATTGTTTGTTACCAGTTTTCTATTTCAATATCATCTGGATTATCTCCATTTGGTGGTAAATTATTTTATTGAGATATCCCCATAAAAAATATCTAATGGTGGTAAATCGGGAAATCTTGCTGGTCACTCGATTGAGACTCTTTCGTTATTTGATTGTTTGTTAGCAGTTTTCTATTTTAAAATCATCTGGATTATCTCTGTTTGTTGGTAAATGATATTTTTGAGATATCCCAATATAAAATATCTAATGGTGATAAATCTGGAGATCTTGCTGGCCATTCAATTGAGACTCTTTTGTTATTTGATTGTTTGTTACCAGTTTTTTATTTCAATATCATCTGGATTATGTCCATTTGTTGGTAAATTATATTTTTGAGATATCCCCATAAAAAATATCTAATGGTGGTAAATCTGGAGAGCTTGCTGGTCACTCGATTGAGACTCTTCCTTTATTTGATTGTTTTTTAGCAATTTTTTATTTCAAAATTATCTGAATTATCTCTGTTTGTTGGTAAATGATATTTTTAAGATATATCAATAAAAAATATCTAATGGTGATAAATCTGGAGATGTTGCTGGTCATTCAATTGAGACTCTTGTTATTTGATTGTTTGTTACCAGTTTTCTGTTTCTAAATTATCTGGATTATCTCTGTTTGTTGGTAAATAATATTTTTAAGCCATCCCAATAAAAAATATCTAATGGTGATAAATCTGGAGATCTTGCTGGCCATTCAATTGAGACTCTTTCGTTATTTGATTGTATGTTTTCTATTTCAGACTATTTGGGACTCTTTTTCATAAGTTCTGAAAAACTTCATGAAAATAATCTTGCAAATGACTTCCAATTTGACTCATGATATTTTAAAATAAATAATGACAAAAAATTGCCTACTTTTTTTATTTATCATAAATCAAATATTTTAGAAAATTCTAACCGCCGCTAATAATACATTTCTGAGAATTAAGATGAAAAATACCTGACGACTCTAGCTATAGATAAAGATACAGTTTCTAATTTCTTTTATTGTTTCAAACAAATGTTGCTGTCACAGATAATAACCTTGAAGAAGTTTGTTAAGTTATCTTGAATGGTACTAAAGATATGTCTATAATATGGATTGCATTATATTGACAATGTTTAGGCAAATTTAAAAATGTACTAAAAATATGGGGCGGCCATCTAAAAAAAAAGACATCATAGTTGTGTATCTTACTTTGGAATATCCTGTATACTAGTCAAAATATTTAAAATATGTGCTTCATCTGTTGACTTACTATTTAAACAAAAATCAAGTCGATAGCTTACACTGGGTCACCCTGTATGTATAAACTATCGAATGGCATTTTTGGACGATCTTACTGACATATAGACCACCATATCATAGAAATCATTTCAAAAGTTTGAACGATCGCAATAGGTATATTGTTATAAGAAATTTAACTGAAAATACGAAAAAAGTTTCACTTTATTTAACTTTTTTTATTCTTCAATCTATTCGATTTTAATCAATGAATGCAACTAAATATCAAAAACTGTACCTAACGCATTTAACATCATTTCGTTTTTGCAACATTGTTAATATGTTTTAATATGGAGAATTATTAGTTTCGTATTGATTCAGCAAAAATCACGCACCACATGTTTATCTCAAAAATAATTTGTAATAAAAAACTCATGCTAATTAGGTGAAAGATATGAAACTATTTTACTAGAGAATTTGAAATTAAACACAAGTTTTCGTGGAAGGTTTGTGTTTTCTAGTTAAAATGGTGAGTCTCTAAATAAAGCACATAATCCATTCTTATTTGAATATTTTATCTGTTTATTTTCTATTTGAAGTACAAATACAGTGTGTCCAAATTTCATTATCAACACTACAGTTTCATGCTTGTTGTTGAAGATAAAAGTATGCCATTAGAACAACAATGTGTAACTTCTTTGAAACTAATTAGAACTAAGAAAATCGGACCCATTAGTTATATTCAATTTAGTTAGGGTGCTGTACGTAATAAAAAAACGGAACCCTTATAGGATTCCTCGTGTGTTTCTTTTGTCCGCCCGTCACACTCATTTTTTTCCGAATCTTCTAGAGCGATTAACTTGAAGTTTGGTACACCAACCAACTCCTGTGACCCAAACGAAGAGGTGTGACGAGAATAGACGATATTTGAATATGGGGGTTCACTTTTGGGTGGGGGAAGATGGAAAATGTTTGCAAACTTCATCCTGTGACATATCAAATTTGTTTTGAGGACCTAATTTTTTTTTATTTCAAAATAAATATTTTTCCAAGTTATTTAAGAAAATTTACGAAAATTAACCATTCTTCTACCCTTATTTCCGAAATTACTGGCCCAAACATTTTGAAAAAAATAAAGAAATTCATTTTCTACTTATAAAGTACGGGAAAACGTATGAGAAGTCCATGATCTTGAAATAATATGGTAAATCACTTAATATTGTGCGTATCAAAAAACCTAATAGATTACATCGTACGGAACCCTCTTCACGCGAGTTCACTAATACCAAAGAAGATAGCACTTATCATATTACCCATGTATATTCTTTGCTTGTACTTGTTTAGATTTAGAGATCTCAAAACATCGCGGCGGAAATACACATTTTTCAGACATTTCCACTGGTGTAACTAAAAAACCGTAGCTTCTTTTAAAAAATGTACAATTGAAATGTTGCTATATATAATCTCTTCTGCAATTTGGCTGTCTCTAATTTTCAATTTTCTAAAAAAATTGCCCCCTTCACAAAGCAGAAATACACATATTTCAGTCTTTACCATTGTTGTAACTCAAAAACCGTATCTTTTTTGAGAAAATGTTCAATTTAAACGTGTCCGAATATTGTCTCATTTTTAATTCTGCCGCCTAAGATTTTAAATTTTCGAGAAAAAATGTCCCCTCCTCCCCTCATCGGGTGGGCTTTTTAGAGGGAAGGAGATTTTGGATTTGAGTTTTTTTAAATATGGGATCATTTCTCAACTCCCTTCTTCCAAATAAATCAAGAACAGCTATACTTAGAAGGGACATACTACCGAATGATATACCTCCTCCTTTTCTTGAAGTCGGTCAAAAAACAAACATATACTATGTATATCTATCTCGTAGCTTGTAAATAGACACAAGACCAAAAATTGAGTAGTAACCTACAAAAACGGTCTGAAGCCCATGATGTTCCGTACTTCGAATTTTTTCATAGGTTTTCCAATGAACTAGGCAAAGGCCTATATTTTTGTATTTTCTTTTAAAAATTTCACCTTCTGTAGTGTCGAAGATAAGAGATGGAGACGCTCAGATTTCATAAATTTCGTAAGCTGCCCATTTTAGAATAATGAAAAAAACATATTTGATTCACTAATAACGGGCCCAGTCATTTGGTATGTGACGTGATGGGCTTGAAGAAATGTGTTCTCTCAAATTTATGTCACTGGGTCCACAAAATTAACCTCCATCACAATTCGTTTATTTGCTCTGTACATACGTCTGTGATGTGATCAGTTAACTCTGTAAATTACCTACTAAAAATTTATCCGTTCAGTAGATTCCGATAAAATAGGCTGTGACAGACCAAAGTAATCATATAAGACTTTCATTTTCTTATGGGATGTACAGAATAAGCATTTAATATCGTTTCCACTATTTTTCCAACCTCCTACTGTCAAAGAATCAGAAATCTCTCAATAAATACGAAATATTTCAATTTCACACCCTGTACTTCAATCGTCAAAATATACTATATATTTCCAATGTTTTTTTTTTATTTTCAAGCGACTCAAAACATGGCCACCCATCAAAATTCTCGGAATCATCGTCTACGTCTTGATAATAAACATCACAGCCATCATTTTATCCCCTTTACTACTATCAATCACTGCCATTTTCCTTCTACTACGAACCTCAGTTGACATATACTTAAGAATTAAACATGGAAAAATATACGGAGGTTTGCTATGCAGCCCTGATAGTTTATGGCATTCAAAAAATCCAAATTATGGCATCATCAATGTTGTTGGAATTCTTACATCAAATTCAACTAATCCCTATGACGTGTTACGAGACGGCAGAATTGCAATGCAAAAGGAGGTGTTTGATCATCCAGATCAATACCCGAAATACACCAGCATCCGGGAAGACTGCCTGGGATATGGGTATCTGCTAAAAAATCAAGCCAATCTTGAAGAATGCTGTTATATGTACAGCGGTATGGATGACTTTCCAAACGAGTATATTGATGAGAAATATCTCACAAAAATAATCAATGATCTGGCTGATAAACCACTGGCTACAAAAGCGTTGTGGGAGTTTATAGCGTTACCCAAGCCGGTAAAATGGAATGATAGTTTGACAAACTGTACACAACATGCAGTACTGTTGAGATTCAGCCATTGCTTTGGAGATGGCTTCACAATTAATGCCGCCCTGCTCGGTACCTTTGCCAAAGACAAGACCATGTATGTGAAGAGCTTCAATGAAATGATCAATAAAATTCGACCAAACACCATGAAAAATCTTTCAGTTTGTCACACAGTCAGTAGATTGCTCAAGAAGATTGGTATTTTTTTGTATCACACATGTGTATTTGCACCCCAGACAGTTTACCAGTTATTCATTAGGAAAGAGGCCAAGCATTGTCTACATGCACCTGCACTGACAGGCAAAAGACATTTGGCATTTGTTGTGGAAAAGGAGGAGGGAATGATCGATGCCATCAGAGATACCAAAAAACATTTACCAGGTGCTAGTTTTTCTAGTATTGTTCTAACAGCTATATCGGCCAGTTTGTACCAGTACTATCAGAAGGTAAGATATCTGTTTAGAAATGTATGTTAAGTTCAAATATTTGATATGATTCGAGCTGAAATTTGTGTGAAAACTTATTTTGTTTCCTTCCTTCCTTCCTTGCATTAGAGCACATAAGATAAAACACATACTATATTGTATCATCTGATATTGTACACCTAAGCCAAATTTTATGCGACAGCTCTTTTGTTTTTCATATATAAAATAAAAACTAATTATTCTATCAACTAGATTCCATTTACTTTTGGCTACTAGCTTGACTTTTTTAAGTTATACCCCATAGATTATGATGATCCCATGCTTTCGTGACATTATTAGGATCTTGGAAGAGAAAAAGCCATAATCTACCGGGAAATTTGAATGAGAAACGTACCGAAATTATACGTTATTCTATGATCGTTCTTAATTGATAAAAAAAACCATGATCAATGATTAGCTTTATCAATTCAATCAATATTCCCTAAGCTATGCATTTCTGTAGCCAATATTAGTTTTAAGATAACACTTTCGCGCCGTTGTCGTATCAAATAACGGTTTTTAGATAATCTAGAAAGTGCTGCGATCGAATATCATCAACGCCAAGATGCTATATGTGACCCACAACCAATTTTATATTGAATGTAATTTCAACTAATCCAGTCGCGTTTTGGATATGTTTGTACTTACGTAGAAGTTAACACTATTCAATAAATCTTCTCGAAAATTTTGACAGATATCTGAAACACCACCCAAGTACATGTCACTGACAATCACGGTTCAAATGCAAAGACCCAGAATGGATTCGAACATACAACAGAATACCTTCTCCTTTGCCACATTTAAACTTCCCATTGATGCTGGAATCACCTTACCATATCGCTTCAGACAAGTTAAGAAAGCGCTCGATTCATTTTCAAAATCGCCAGAGTTCTTTGTAAGTATTTATTATATGTAAAATGGCTCTAAATGGTCCTTACAAAGTTCTGCTAAATAGTATTGAGATCAAATATGCCGATTTGAGCATTGACATAGTTTAATGGGTTGGATTTATAAAAAGTATCTATCAAAACTGTAATGTAATTAACTATCACAATAACCATACCATAACATATAAAGGATGTTCCATCAATATGTTAAAACTATTAGTCGTATTTCTTTCACAACGGGAAGAAAGTGTAGGAGCATTATTTTAAATAAAACTTCAAATAAACTATTAGTTGATGCATTGAAAATTATTGAATAATTCCAATTCAACTGGTACTGGTAAGTTTGAAGTTGTGCAGTTATTAGGAGATAAAGTATGGGAGTGCATAGTGAAACTAAATAATCTAGAGGCAAGACTAACACTGTTACACTTCTATGGGTTCCAGGACACACCGGGGTGGAAGATAATGAAGTAGCAAACGTTTTTATAAAAGAGGGGGCTGAAACACCTTTTCTGGTTCCATAACCCTTCTGCGGCTTAAGCACCAGCTCCGTACTTAAGGAACTTGAGGAAGGATAAGTTAACAAACAATCTCAATACTGGCTAGACTCACAGGAAATAAGGCAGGTCAAAATATTGTTGGGAAACTATAACCTGAAGAGATCAAAGGAGTGCACAAGCAAGGGCAGATATAAGGTCAAGATACTGACAGGAATCCTTCTAACAGGGCTCTGCCGACAGAGAGGATGGATACCTTAAGAAACTCGGATTAGTGGAGGAAGGAGTTTCCAGATTTTGTGAAGACGAGTACGAAATCTCTATAGACATCCTCTCAAAAGCAATACCCTTCAAAATCCAAGGATACGTCACTTCGAAGTACAAAGCATAGAAGAGCGCGACATCTGCCTAACTTACTTCCTGAAAGCCAATAGGACTGGAGGAGCTACTCTTGCCATTGACACTGCCTAAATGGTTCGACAGCTGAAGGAGGTACAATAGATCTTATAGGTCGCAGTGTAACGATACCCCTGCCGACACAGAATACAGGATATATGTGGATAAAAGACTTTTGGCACCAACTTCAAAAGTACCAGCACCAATAGAATTAATAATATTTTGTATTTTTCAGTGCCTATTTTGGTCACAATAATATGTAGTTGTAAAGACCTTTTAGAGCCACCCTGTACAGAGTGCGTCCCAAATCTGAGTTGATTATATTGGTTGTTGAAACATTTTGCATATTTGCGCTACAAAGAAGGTTAAATTGAAAATAATTTGATGAGAAACTCTATCTTCCTTCCAAACAGAAAATATGAGCTTTTATAGAAAACCAAAAATAATTGAAAACTGCATTTTCTATTTACATCTAGCTGTTTATTTTGGGACACACTGTATACAACAAATTTGATGAGAAATATATTATATAATATGATGCTTTCAATGGGGAAGGCCAACGATGTATTTTTGCGATACCTTTTTGGCTTATTCCCATCAGTTCTAGTTAATTTGTTGATAAAATGCAAACTGTTCATTGGAATCATCAGCATAGTACCATGCCTGAAAGAGAAATTATGGAGAGACGAGTTCACCACACAAGATATCATATTTTTTCTACCTCAAATGGAGAGAGCAGGTAAAATATTTAAACACTTGAAACTTTTCAACTAGTATCTAAATACTAAATATAACAATCTCAGAAATACCGCAGATTTTCTTTGAGCTTTTATATCAAGCGGTGCCAAAACAAATCATCTCCAGTGTATCATGGAGTTTGAGATCTTGTTTTCACTTAAATCATTTGAAATTGCATAATTATTTCGAACATCAATGGTCAGTCTTAGAAGCAAAGATATTTTTGACCGACTTCCAAACGGGGGAAATTCGTATACTTTTTATGGTTCCGTGAAAAATGACTCACTTTTCATGCCCGAACTTCTCCCCCTAGAATATGTAGAATGATTTAAAATTGTTTTGATAAGTTGTGCTCTAACTCGAAAATCGTTGAAGTTTTTAAGAAATGTCGTAAAGCTTTCTGGAAATAACCTAAATTTTAAGAATAAACTCTCTTCCTTTGGAGATAGGAAATAGTTGTTGTATTCCAAAATGTTATTCCTTAATAAGACATTTTCTGAGAAGCCCCCTTTCAAATAAAGAAATAATAATTATTAAAGAAGCTTAATATCGAAATATATGGGTACCTACGTCCACCATTCTTCAAACTTGGTCAAAAATGACAATTAATTATTCTTTATTTGAGCTGAGTCACGTAAACACGTGGTGATTTTTGTATGTTTCGATATATAAAGTAAAAAACTTTAAGCAATAAATCGTTTTTCTTTCATTTGCAGGTTTTAATATTTCTTGTCTAACCTACAATGGAAGGTTTCAATTTGGCATAAGTGTCGATCGCCTTTTAATACCAGATGCAAACGATGTGCAAATTATGGCAGACAGTATCATGGAGAATATTCGTCAACTTCACAGAGATGTCACTCCAATGACGCCATCGTCATCCTCGGATGATGTTTTCGTAACAGTTCTTTGAGAGAGGAAAAATGCAGACGTACCTACTGTATGAGTTACGTATTCAAGTTCAACCTACAAGACTTTTTAATATGTTAAATGTTAAATAAACAAAAGAAAATATCACTCAGTGTCATATCAATTTTTACGTCACTTCGCTTATTGGAATATCCTCTTCAAACTGTGATAGTTATTCATTGGTTTCTAATGCGAATGTATCGTAAATGATGTTTTCGAACTTACATTTTGCACTATACTTAGCTATAGATACTATATAGCCATCTCTATAGTTTCTAATTTTTCAATATTTTGAAAAAGTATTCCGCAACAAAATGTAAAATGTATCTATATTATATAACCACAATATACAGGGTCCGATAACTTTTTTAGCTGATCCAGGATGCACATTTTACTGAACGGGTGACAATTTTAATTAACTTCGATTCAGCCTTCCGTAGAACAACGCCTAGTACCTATAATACTTATTTGATATTAAAAACAGTTTCGGAGATACTTACATCACTCAGACCACGACACTTTTGATATAATTTTCCATAGGTATTTTTTACTTTTTTGTCATATACAGCAAATTACTGATAATGCCAATACAAACAAATAATTTGAAATGAAGGCAAATCTATCATTGTCATGGTTAAATTTTAATTTTAAACATCTGACAAATATTATCTATCATCTTTATCACAATTTGAATCTATTACTTTTGTAAGAATTTCGCTTCAGTAAGGAGATAATAAAAATACCTTATATCTTGGCATTTTATCTGGATACACAGAACGACAGAATTTCCACTAACATATTGTTAAACATGGCTATTGCTTCAGCACCTTGTGTCTTACTCAAATGTGAGTATTGACTACCTTCTAAGACGACAAGCGCCCACTCAAATAATAAGGATGTTTATCACAACTCATGATGACTAATGTTTCAATTGATTAGGAAACAATTATACATACAGTAAGGAGCTGGGCTGGACGTATCATCGATCTGGTCATTGAGGAGATTACTCGAATGTTTACTTTTTTTATTTATTACTTTCAATCATTTATTTCCTTTATGTAAGATTTAAGAATTATCAATAAATGATGACCAAAAGATGAACAACAAGGATTCAGGAAGAACATATCAACAACTGATTCTCTATTTATGATGAAAGAGAAACCTATTAAATTCAGCTTCCCTGCATATCCGTCTTTTACTGATTTAGCAAAGGCTTTTGACAGATTACAGGCACCCAATATACTTGATATATTAATAAAAAATCTGGTTTGTCCACTCACACGACTTTCCTACCGCTAGCAAGCAAATTCCAGTGAATGAAAATTTTTACACTATTACAATACTTTCCTTACATAGCGACAATAATAGTGGTAGTAAAGTAAAAATCCTCTGGTCAAATTGTGATACCACTGATTTTTTCAGCATGTCAAGACAAACAACAATGGTCATGTAACATTTTTTCGCAAGATGAAACGTTTAGCTAGAATCTGAAGAAACATGTGGAGAATATGGAATTTTATTCAAGCATAACTTTTTTTGTGCTTTTCTCAGAGATCGCGCTATATGTGGGTGGTAAAGGGCTCCCAGAAGAATAATCTAGGCAAGTTTAATCAAAATACTTAGAGCCGTTTTCGCGCTATAGTCTTGAGCAAATCACGTTTTTTGGCTATAACCCAGCACTCAGTGTATACAGAATTCTCATTCAGTGCCACCGGCCAGTGATATTGGTACCAAACAAAATTAAAAAGAAAGCAACAAAATCCACCGATCCGTTCCCGAGATAATGCTGTCACAGACAGACAGAAGGACAGACAAACCAATGGCTGAAAATATGTTTATTAGGCTTAGAAAACTATGAAACGTCAACATTTGTAAAAATCTCTATACCGAAAATTTCACACGATTACAATACTTCCCTTTTACAGCTACTTATAGTAGCGTAGGAAAGTAAATAAATATTTTTTACAAAAAATTGGACCGACGTTATTAGTTGGTGCACTGAAAAGTACAAAATAATATTAATTCTATTGGTGGTGGTACTTTTGAAGTTGTGCAGTTGCAGGTAGATTGATAACTTTCGGCACCAACTTCACAAGTACCACCACCAATAGAAGCAATATTATTTTATACTTTTCAGTGCACCAACTAATAACGTCGGTCCGTTTTCTTGTAAAAAATATTTATTTCACACTTTTGAGTGTAACATTAGTCACGAAAATCGTTGAACGTTCACTAATACCAATCAAGATAGTACTTATCCTATTACCCACGTATATTCCTTGCTTGTAGTTATTATTGAGATCTCAGAACATCGCTGCGGAAATACGCTTGAATATTTTAGTTGTTACCATTTTAATACCGATTTTACTCGAAAACCGTTAGTCTTTTGAAAAAATGTTCAATTTAAACGTTTCCGGATATTGTTCTATCTGTAATTATACCAACGCAGATTTTCAATTTTCCAGAAAATTGGCCCGCTCCACCCCCTTCGAGGGCGGTTTTCGAAGGAAACGAGATGTCGGATTCCCGTTTTTATGAATATGGGACCATTTCTCAAGCCTCCTCTTTCAAATGAATCAAAAATCATCAAAATCGGAGTAAGATTACTATACGAAAGGCGCGCACAAACCAAAAAAAAAAGCCCACAGTCGAATTGTATACCTCCTCCGTTTGGGGTTCTTCGGTCAAAAACGAATACCAACACCTATTAAACTTAATCAGAAATCTGTGTATAGGCAACACAACAAAAATTAAAGTGAATTATCAGGCAAATACCAACACTAATAGAAAAAAGACAGGGGAATAGCCTTAGCCCTTTTCTTGTTAACCTTGTCATGGACGACATTATACACGAAGTTAACAAAGGATACAAACTAAGTAATAAGCCAAAAAGCATGGCGTCCTATACACATGCTGCAGTAATATCCTTGCAGAACGGAAGATGAAAGACAAATACATAAGTTTTATCGGACTAGTAAAAAGTATATCATGTCAATTTCCATTAATAAAACAAACTTATGACTTTCTCCAAGGAACCAGTAAAATGTAAAGTTTATTAGACAGCAAGCCAATCGAACTGGAAATGAGCTTCCGATACTTGAGAGTGAAGACATCAATCAAACCGATAAACGATACCAATTGACAAGTAAATGAAGCCTCAAGAATATTAGGCTGTCAGGCTGTTTAAGAGATATCATCTGGAAAAACAACCATATGCATATTGAAGTGTGGATAAATAAAACCTATGTTAGACCGGTTCTAATCTTTGGTATTCAGACTTGAGCTGACACAAATAAGACAAAGACTTTAAGAACCAGCAAGAAGACGACATTTAGGAAGACCTCCCAAAAGATGGAAAGCTAGCTGGAATTATATGTATGAGGATAACGCACCAGATTAAGGCCTCATCTAGAAGAAGAAGAACAAGTAAGTACCTATTGCGATCGTTTGCCTGTCAAAAAAGAAGTTCAAATGATTTTTTTCTACTTCCCTCAATAAGGGAAATATTGTATTCACGTAAAAAATCGACCTCGAGATTTTTGCTGATATTTACGTTTTGGGGTTCCTAGATCACGAAAATCATGGTATCTCAAGTCCGTCGGTCTGTCTGTCTGTAGTCTGTTGGCGTTGTAGCTTAATAGCGGCTTGACCTAGGACAACGAATTTTGGTATGCATATTGAAGGACTACCGGCGACGAAATGTAAGGGTTTTCGTTAATCATATATACAGGGTGTCCAAAATATTAAGTGTCAATATAAGAACGGTAGAAGCGACGAGGTTGTTCCCATCTCGAAGCGGGGTGGTTTGTCGAGGGAAGTCATTGGTAAAGGCTTTTACCATTTTTTTTAGAATGTTACATATTAATTTGTTATAGGGGACGCAGTTTAAGAGATATCAAGTTTAATTTGATCCAAAAATCACTCGTACGAATATATCGGTCAAATTTGTAGTAGTTTCAAAATGGCGTAAGACCAAACTTACAAAAAATCACATAAAATAGTCGTTGGATAAAAATCATCAAAAATAGGTATTTTAAACTTATAGATATTACCAGTACCTACAACTTTTATTAGAAACAAGTTTCCCTAAAAGACACTGAAAAAATAATAAACATGTAAAACTGCGAAATTAACCTATCCGCAAACTTAGAGACATTTTTTGTGTTCGTACGCGTGCTTCATACAGGAAACGTAATCCGATTTTTTAAATTTTTCTATTTAAAAGAAGAAAGTTGGGAAATGGTCCAATATTATACAAATTCTATGTTTTCTAATTGAATATATGTTAGTATACGCAAAGAATATGCATGGGTAATAGGATAAGTATTATTTTCTTTGGTATTAGTGAACGTTCAACGATGTTGATGACTAAAGATACACTCAAAATTGACCGACTTTATTAGTTAGTGCATTCAAAAATAAAGAATATTACTAATTCCACTGTTGCTGGTACTTGTGAAGATGGTGCCAAAAGTCCTATATCTACCTTTAACCGCACAACTCCAAAAGTATCAGCACCAGTGGTAATAATTTCTATTATTTTGTATTTTTCAATGGACCAACTGATAAAGTCGATCCTAGTTTTTATAAAAAAACTTTCATTTATTTATTCGAATATATATACTGTTAAAATCACGCTCTACATGTTTATCGCGAAATAATATTCAATAAAAACTAATGTGACAATTAGTTGAAAGATATGAAACTATTCTGCTGGAGAATTTGAAATTGAACAAGTTTTCGTGCAAGGTTTGTGTTCTTTAGTTAGAATGGTGAGTGAGTCTTTCAACAGAACATTATCTACTCTTATTTGAGTTGCTTATCTATTTTTTTTAATTGAAATATGCACAGCGTGTCCAAATTTTGATATTGATACCAGGGTTTCTTGATTGTTGTTAAAGATAAATACAATAATGTATAACTTTGAAACTATTGATACCTATAAACAGCTGATCCAATTTTCAATGAAATTATATAATTTTTTTTTGTTAATGTACGAAATTATTATTTGTATAATCAAATACAAAGACTAAAGTTCGCTTTTGCATCCTGGTACCTTTTTCCAACCACTTGTCGTCTGTCGCCTGTCACCGACAGAACCACTTTCAGTTTATGACTCTGATTAACTGATTTCATAAGCTGACTCTGTCCCGTTATCGACTGAATTTTAACATGACATCCATCGAGAATGTTCTAGACTATAGTAGACGCTTTTCAAACTAACAATATTATTAATTTATTTCATAGGCGTCACAAAGTCATTGTGACATTTCTAATAATTCAGGTGCATGAATTTATATTTCATACTCAAGCAATAAATTTGTATTTTGTGTTTCTGCCTTATTGTTGATAATAAATCTTTCATATTATGTTTGCTTATTTAATCAATCGATATTTTTTTCTCTAATTATATGAACTTCCTTAAATGCCATATCTTAGCACGAAATCATTACGCCACTGATTTACTCCCGTCAGTTGGATTGAACCATTTTTCATGTTTTTAAGGCAGACGCCAACATGCGTGAAACAAAGTATATAAATCACATATAGTTTCTGGAAAGTTCAAGAGTAAATCTACTTATTCTAGAATTGATTAGAAGAAATACACAAGCAACAATTATAGTAAGCGAGACAGTAGAACAAATAGACACTAAGACGACTAATAACCGAAAGTAACGTAACAATACCATCGTGGGGTATTAAAATAACGAAATATCAAGTGTTGCATATGGTTTAACCTAGAAGTCGATATATGCAATTTAATGAGATAAGAAAACGGAAGGTGTTCCATTTAGAGACGGAAAATTTGTTCACATTATGATATCTTCGGTTGAATGAAAATAAATCCAGAATATTATGTATCATACTTATTTTGGCAATAACCGAGAAACATCAAAATTCGGACTCTTTATACTTCAATCGTCAAAATCTACTCTATACTTTCAATGATTTCTTATTTTCAAGCGACTCAAAACATGGCCACCCATCAAAATTCTCAGAATCATCGTCTACGTCTTGTTAATAAACATCACAGTGATCATTTTATCCCCTATACTACTATCAATCACTGCCATATTTCTTCTACTACGAACCTCGATTGACATATACCTAAGAATTAAACATGGCAAAATTTACGGAGGTTTACTATGCAGCCCTGATAGTGTATGGCATTCGGAAAATCCAAATTATGGCATGATCAATGTTGTAGCAATATTCACATCGAATTCAACCAATTCCTATGACTTTTTACATGACGCTAAAGTTTCAATGCAAAAGAAAGTGTTTGATCATCCAGACCAATACCCGAAATACACCAGCATCAAGGAAGACTGCCAGGGATATGGGTATCTGCTTGGAAATCAAGCCAGTCTTGACGAATGCTTTTATATGTATAGCGGCATGGATAACTTTTCAAACGAGTATATTGATGAAAAATATCTGAAAAAAATAATCAATGATCTGGCTGAAAAGCCACTGGATACGAAAGCGTTGTGGGAGTTTATAGTGATACCCAAGCCGGTCAAGTGGAACGATAATTTGAAAAACTGTACACAACATGCAGTACTGTTCAGATTCAGCCATTGCTTTGGAGATGGCTTCACAATTATTGCCGCACTACTCGGAACCTTTGCCAAAGACAAGACCTTGTACGTGAAGAGCTTCGATGAAATGGTCAATAAAATTCGACCAAAGACCAGGAAAAATCTTTCAATTTATCAAAAATTCAGTAGATTGCTCAAAAAGATTGGAATTTTTTTGTTTCACACATTTGTATTTGCACCCCAGGCAGTTTACCAGTCATTGATTAAAGAAGAGGTCACGCACAGTCTACATGCACCTGCACTGACAGGCAAAAGACATTTGATATTTGTTGTGGAAAAGGAGGAGGGAATGATCGATGTCATCAAAGATACCAAAAAACATTTACCAGATGCTAGTTTTTCTAGTATTGTTCTTACAGGTTTATCGGCCAGTTTGTACCAGTACTATCAAAAGGTAAGATAACTTTTTTGTAATGAATTTTGTGTTTTCACACATTTTGTTTCTTTCTAAAACTGAGGCAACGCGAGTTTACATTAAAGCACATAAGATACACTAAGCCAAATCATATACGACTCTTTTGTTTTCGTTTAATAAAATAAAACACAATTATTCCAGCAACAAGACTCCATTTACTTTTTGCTACTAGCTTGATTTTTTAAAGTTATACCCCTTAGCTTATGATGATCCCATGCATTCGTAACATTATTAGGATCTTGGAAGAACAAAAGCCATAATCTACCGGGAAACGTACCAAAATTATACGATATTTTCTGATCGTTCTTAATTGTTAAAAAACCCATAATCAATGATTACCTTCATCGATTCAATTAATATTCCCTAAGCCATGCATTTCTGTAGCCGTTATTAGTTTCAACATAATACTTTCGTGTCGTAGTCGCATCAAATTACGGTTGTGGCCTTTTTAGATAATCTAGGGGGCACTGCGATCGAATATCATCAAAGCCAAGATGCTATATGTGCTCGACCACCAATTTTACATTGTATGTAATTTTTGAAATAATCCCTACGCATTATGGATATTTTTGTACCTAACACTGTTTAATAAATCTTCTCGAAATTTATGACAGATATCTGAAACACCACCCAAGTACATGTCAATGACAGTCACAGTTCAAATGCAAAAACCCAAGATGGATACGAACAAACAAAAGAATACTTTCTCCACTGCCACATTGAAACTTCCCATTGATGCTGGAATCACCTTACCATATCGTTTCAGACGAGTAAAGAAAGCACTTAATTCATTTTCAAAATCGCCAGAGTTCTTTGTAAGTATTTATTATATTTATTATGTAAGATGGCTCTAAAGTTCTACTAAATATTATTGCGATCAAATAAGCAAATAAGCTGATTTGAGCGTTGATAGAAGTATCTATCTATTGGCGCAAAACTTTTATTTTGATAATTTTAGTTTCTACGCCAATGAATTGAAAAGGGGTTCAGTATAAAATTCACATTGTACAAAGTGTATAACTATTCTTGATAAATTTCAATAACATGTATGGTTATTTGCAGAATTTTCTCTCTGTAGGTTTAAAATGAATCAAAAATCGACACAGCCGGGGGTAGTTGGGCATGACAACGTCTACGATCTGCGTGTACTAAAAATTCATAGTATTTTCTTCTAAAATAATCAATTTTTTCTTATTATTCGTTCTTTCTATGTCGGTTCTTATATCAAACAATAACGTTGAAGTAATTTGTGGTGTGAGTTCAAACTCAGCTAACTTTTAATCCAAATTATTTCTAGATAACGAATAATTTACATTGGTAGCTACAAAAGCATAGAATACTTACTTAAACTTTTGTCACTTAGCAGAGAGAGAGAAAAAAGACAGACAGACAGACGTACATGCACACAGGTACTAGTTGTAATTTTATGTTGAATCCGCCTATTTTGATCACAAGAATATATAGTTGTAAAGAACTTTTAGAACCACCCTGTATAGAGTGCGTCCCAAATCTGAGGTGAATGTATTGATGATGGAAACATTTTGGATATTTGCTATAAAGATAGGTTAGATTGAAAATAATTTTATGAGAAATTCTATGTTCCTTCCAAATAGAAAATATGAGATTTTTGAAAACGAAAAATAATTGAAAACTGGATTTTCTATTTACATCTAGCTGTTTATTTTGGGACACACTGTATATAACAAATTTGATGAGTTATTAAGAAATATATTATATAATATGATGCTTTCTATGGGAAAGGTCAACGATGTATTTTTGCGTTACCTTTTTGGCATATTCCCATCATTTCTAGTCCATTTTTTGATGAAATTGCCAGTATTCATTGGAATCATCAGCATAGTACCTTGCCTGAAGGAGAAAGTAAGGGGTGACAAGTTCTCCATAGAAGATGTCGTATTTTTTCTACCTCAAATAGAAAAAGCAGGTAAAATACTTATTTAAGATCTCTCAATTTTGCCATGTCAAATTTTTGATCTTTGAAATTTCACCCCATCTTCCCTCCAACGGAGCTTAATTTTGGGGAGAAGTACAGTTGATTTTCAAAAATTTTTAACAGGACCTTTTCATTGCCCCCCAAAATCTTAAAATCGGAGCACGTTTACTATATTTGAGCTGGATCAAGTATAGGTTCACGTGATGACTTTTTTATGTTTTGATACAAAATAAATAACGTCAAGAAATAAATCGTTGTTCTTTCTTTTGCAGGGTTTAATATGTCTTGTCTAACATACAGAGGAAGGTTTCAATTTGGCATAAGTGTCGATCAACTATTAATACCAGATGCAAACGATGTGCAAATTATGGCAGACAGTATCATGGAGAATATTCGTCAACTTCACAGAGATGTCACTCCAATGACGTCATCCTCATTCTCGGATGATGTAATCGTAACAGTCCTGTGAGAGAGGAAGTTTTCAGTAGTACTGTATGATTTATGTATTCAAGTTCAACCTACAAGACTTTTTAATATGTTAAATGTTAAATAAACAAAAGAAAATATCACTCAGTGTCATATCAATTTTTACGTCACTTCGCTTATTTGAATATCCTCTTCAAACTGTGATAGTTATTCATTGGTTTCTAATGCGAATGTATCGTAAATGATGTTTTCGAACTTATATTTTGCACTATACTTAGCTATAGATACTATAGCCATCACTATAGTTTCTAATTTCTCAATATTTTGAAAAAGTATTCCGCAACAAAATGTATCTATATTATATAACGACAATATATAGGGTGAGTCATTTAGAGAACATAATTAAAGTCCGATAACTTTTTGAGCTGACCCAGGATGCTCATTTTAGTGAGCGGGTGAAAATTTTAAAATTTTAATTGTCCCTTACCTAAAAGAACTCCTAGTACCTATAATATTTTTTGATATTAAAAACAGTTAAGGAGATTCCTCATAAAAGTGTAGAAAATGGGACGTCACGGACTGAATTTGATTTTCAATAGGTTTACCTGTTCATTTTCACTCTTAGAATTACTGGGCCAGAACAGGTTTTTGATAATGCTACATAACTCAAACTATAATATTTTTGATAGATTTTTCAACAAATATTTTCCACCTTTTTGTCATCAATCATGGTCCTAGTTAAATTTCAATTATAAATGTCTGAAAATTGTTATCTATCATCTTTATCAGAATTTCAATCTATTTATTACTTATGTAAACATTTCGCTTCAGTAAGGAGATAACAAAACATCCTAATATCCTGGCATTGACCCTGGTACAAAGGATGACAAAATGTTATTAACAAAAAAAATTGAATAATTATCAAATAACGTTAATACTAGTAATAAATATTGTAACGCTTTATCCTGTGTATCCTCGCGCTTGCTGAAGACAGGTTACACGCTGGTCCTTTTAATCCTTCCCTTCGATCATTCAATCAACAAAAAGTTTCACCGGACTAAAACTGCCTCCTAAACATCCTCGAACAAGTGAGCTGGTTCTACTCAAGCTGCAACTATTTTTTGGCATAGGCCCATCACCACCACCACTACCACATGATCTAGATATCTAGATATGTGGCGAGAAGATGACAATCTACGACAATATCCACATTTCACCACCATTAGTATTGCGTGAACGGCTGCGTCCGCACCTTATTGTCTTTTTTTCTTGTTGTCTTATTCGTCCCTGTTTTTCTAGGAATTTCACCACATCTACAATAATTGCCGTTTCTACGTTTTCATCTAGAATTCACCATAAATTCTCAGCTAAACATGAAGGATTTTACTTCTGACACCAATTGTAACGTTTAACCCAGTGCTAAACAGTGTGGCGGAGTTCAGTTGAGTAATTTTAACCAAGGATAGCAGTTTGCTTCGTTATATAAACTGTTTATACTCACATTTGATAAAGGTGTGCCGAAACAATTGTTATTTGTCTTATATATAATATATAATAGTGGAAATTTAATATATTGTTTCAATTCCTATCTAATATGGATTTTCATCAAGTATCAGCCAATACAGTTAAATCTGACAAAATAATGTTATCAATCTACCTATAACTTCAAAAGTATCACCAGTGGAATAATTTTTTTTAGTGCACCTACAAATAAAGTCGCTCTTAGTTATTGCAAAAAAGTATATATAGAAATATAATATTTCTTCAGCAAAAATCACGCTCTACATGTTTATCGCGAAAATAATATGCAATAAAAACTAATGGGACAATTAGTTGAAAGATATGAAACTATTTTGCTGGATAATTTGAAATTGAACAAGTTTTCGTGCAAGGTTTGTGTTCTTTAGTTGGAATGGTGAGTTTTTTAACAAAACATTATCTACCTACATGTTATTTGAGTTGCTTATGTATTTATTTATTATTTACTTACTTACTTTTCACACAGCGTGTCCAAATTTTGATATTCACGGTTTCTTGATTGTTGTTAAAGATAAATGCATATGCTATTAAGACAATAGATGAGTAACTTTGAAACTATTGATACCTAAAAAGAGCAGATCCATTTTTAATGAAATTATATAACTTTTTTGTGAATTAATTATATATACAGTCAAATAGAAACGAATTCAGAAATAAGATTATTTTAACAAGTCCTAAAATAAGTTATTGAACTTAGAAAAATATATACATATATAGGTACATTGTATTTTAGAATGTACAAACGAAATTATTATCACAAACAAAAACTTATCCAGAAATAAGAACATTTTAGAAACCCGCTAAGATGAGGTACTAAATTTAAAATAATTGAATTAACCTAACCTAAGCTAACATAACCTAACCTAACCTCTTTATGTGCGGGTGGGTAGGACCAAACAAAATCATAATAGACAAAATTAGTACACAGAATAGACTATCACCTTTGCTTGCATGTTTTTAGCTAGTTTATATAAAATACCATCTTTAGGCGGGTTTTAAAAATAAAGAAATATCAAGTGTGATATATTGTTTGACCTAGAAGTAGATATATGCAATTTAATGCGATAAGCAAATACAGGGTGTTCCATTTAGAAACCGAAAATTAGTTCACATTATGGTATCTTTAGTTGAATGAAAATAAAGCCAGAATATTAGGTATAATACTTATTTTGGCAATAACCGAGCAACATCAAAATTTGGTCTCTTTGTACTTTAGTCTTCAAAATATACTCTATACTTTCAATGATTTCTTATTTTCAAGCAACTCAGAACATGGCCACTCATCAAAATTCTCGCAACCATCGTCTACGTCTTGATAATAAACATCACGGTGATCATTTTATCCCCTTTACTACTATCAATCACTGCCATATTCCTTCTACTGCGCACCTCGATTGACATTTACCTAAGAATTAAACATGGCAAAATATACGGAGGTTTGCTATGCAGCCCTGATAGTTTATGGCATTCAAAAAATGCAGATTATGGCATGATCAATGTTGTAGCAATACTCACATCGCATTCAACTAATTCCTATGATGTGTTACGCGCAAGCAGAATTGCAATGCAAAAGGAAGTGTTTAATCATCCAGATCAATACCTGAAATACACCAGCATCCGGGAAGACTGCCTGGGATATGGGTATCTGCTCAAAAATCAAGCCAATCTTGAAGAATGCTGTTATATGTACAGCGGTATGGATGACTTTCCAAACGAGTATATTGATGAGAAATATCTGACGAAAATAATCAATGATCTGGCTGATAAGCCACTGGCTACACAAGCGTTGTGGGAGTTTATAGCGTTACCCAAGCCGGTCAAGTGGAACGATAATTTGAAAAACTGTACACAGTATGCAGTAATATTCAGATTCAGCCATTGCTTTGGAGATGGCTTCACAATTAATGCCGCCCTAATCGGTACCTTTGCTAAATACAAGACCTTGTACGTGAAGAGCTTCGATGAAATGGTCAATAAAATTCGACCAAAGACCAAAAAAGACCTTTCATTATGCCAAACAGTCAGTAGATTGCTCAAGAAGATTGGCACTTGTTTGTATTACACATGTGTATTTGCACCCCACACAATTTACCAGTTATTCATTAGAAGAGAGGTCAAGCACAGTCTACATGCACCTGCACTGACAGGCAAAAGACATTTGGCATTTGTTGTGGAAAAGGAGGAGGGAATGATCGATGTCATCAGAGATATTAAAAACCATCTACCAGGTGCTAGTTTTTCTAGTATTGTTTTTACAGCTATATCGGCCAGTTTGTACCAGTACTACCATAAGGTAAGATAACTGTTTTGTAATGAATTTTGTGTGAAAACACATTCTGATTCTTTCTGAAGCTGAGGCAACGCGAGTTTACATTAAAGCACATAAGATAAAACATATACATACTTTGAATGTAGCATCATTGTGTCATAGATGTTAAGACAGGCACCAAATTGGAACAGTTTGTCTTTAAACAATGAAATATGTTATTGTTATAATCGGGTATAAGCTCAATGCATCTAAAAGCAATAGCAATATCAGAAACATTAACATTATCTATTATGTCTGATTTTATTATTGCTGCCATCGAACGCTGGCTCTTTTAACTGGTCGTTCGAACACACTCATTGTTTATGACATGCCAAATAATTTCCTTGTGACTCTAGAAAATACATGTTGAAAAACCACCAATAGTCTGCTTCGAATTACTAACTTTTTTCTGTTGCCTTGTCAATCAACAACCGTTATACTAATATAGTTAGGTACTCACTGTATCTCAAAGAAAATAAAATGGAATTAAAATTTCGTAACATTCACATGAATCGTTCATCAGCAGCAGACACAATATTCGTAATAAAAAATTATTCAATATAATAACTACAACTACATCGCTGACTATTGGCAAATTAGTGTTGGTGAAGCATTGATTTTTCTTTCTCAAACACGTCTATAACTTGGTGGGTCAGTTACAGAATCTGTTCTTTCAAATTTGCTAATCAAATCATGGTAAGCTCAAACCCATTCTCGAACAAAATCTTCATAATCCAACAGTGGAGTTTCTAAAGCATTTGAAATGATATTTTGTATCCCTAATCCAAATCTTATACGACAACTCTTTTGTTTTCCATTAATAAAATAAAATACAATTATTCCAGCAACAAGATTCCATTTACTTTTTGCTACTAGCTTGATTTTTTAAAGTTATACCCCTTAGCTTATGATGATCCCATGCATTCGTGACATTATTAGGATATTGGAAGAAAAAAGCCATAATCTACCGGGAAACGTACCAAAATTATACGATGTTTTCTGATCGTTCTTAATTGTTAAAAAAACCATAATCAATGATTACCCTTATCAATTCAATTAATATTCCCTAAGCCATGCATTTCTGTAGCCGTTATTAGTTTCAACATAATACTTTCGTGTCGTAGTCGCATCAAATTACGGTTGTGGCCTTTTTAGATAATCTAGGGGGCACTGCGATCGAATATCATCAAAGCCCAGATGCTATATGTGCCCGACCAGCAATTTTACATTCTATGTAATTTTTGAAATAATCCCTACGCATTATGGATATTTTTGTACCTAACACTGTTTAATAAATCTTCTCGAAAATTATGACAGATATCTGAAACACCACCCAAGTACATGTCACTGACAGTCACGGCTCTGATGCAAAGACCCAGCATGGAAAATAACAAACAACAGAATTCCTTCTCCTCTGCCGCCTTAAGACTTCCTATTGATGCTGGAATCACCTTACCATATCGCTTCAGACAAGTTAAGAAAGCGCTCAATTCATTTTCAAAATCACCAGAGTTCTTTGTGAGTATTTATTTCATGTAAAATGGCTCTAAATGGTCCTTACAAAGTTCTACGAAATATTATTGTGATCAAATATGCCGATTAAAATCGTTGACATGTGTTAATGTGCTGAATTTATAAAAAGTATCAATCTAGTAGGTATATAGGCGCAGAACTTTAATTTCAACGCCTTTCAAGATAAGATTTACATGGACTAACTGTACACAAGTATGTCAATATTCTGGATAAATTTCGATAACATGTACCTATGTTTTTTTGCAGAATTTGTATTTTAGTAACTACTTTACTAAGTAGATTTATGTCATAACATGAAATTTAAGACTAAACTTAAAATCCAGCTAAGTACGGCCCTACATTCAGTTCTTAAAATTGTCTGAGGCCTGTCAAAATAAATTTTCGATAACTTGAACAAATACATAAGATATGGTTATGAATCAAATATAATAAATAAGTTTGATTTTTAGGTTATATAGTAGGTTAACAAGTTACCTACCCTATAAAAGCATCGAAATTTGCTCACCCTGTACGTTTCTGACACAATCGTCATTTTATTATGAATCTTCAATTCTCTAAAGTTGAGTTTATACAGTAAATAAAATAAAATAAGAAATAAATTAAGATAAAATAAGAAAGTTGAACATTCTCATATCGTTGGGAGCGTTTATACACGAAATAAGCTAAACTAAGAAATACAAATAAGAACTTAAGATGGCCAACTTTCATCTTTATTTCTTATTTTATTTGGAAACTGATAATGCGCATGATCAACCACCAGAGAACGCAACTTGCATACAACACAAAAGTTTTTGTCTAAAAAGCTGTGATTTGATTGGTTCATTCTTATTTCTTATTTTATTTTCGTCATCTGTATAAACCAATCTTTTTTAATGTTATTCTTATTTCAATTTTAATTTGTTTCTTATTTTATTTTATTTACTGAATAAAATCACCTTAAAACTTTCTGTATAAATAACCTACCCCTTCCATTTTACGAAATATTCTTTATGTTTGAGATGTTTGAATGTCACAAAATTATTTTCTGACATATCCTTTGGCAGCATTTATCTCTTTTATTTATGTTTTTTCTCTGGCATTGTTTTTCTATACTGCCTTAAAACAAAGACAAAGATATGACTTTCATTATCTTTGACAAAGATAAATACTTGCTTTTGAAATCATATTTTTGTATGTATAAGTTCGAGTTTCCAAGAAAAAGGTGATGATCGTCATTTTTAG
Source organism: Crioceris asparagi (assembly GCA_958507055.1). Lineage (NCBI taxonomy): Eukaryota > Metazoa > Arthropoda > Insecta > Coleoptera > Chrysomelidae > Crioceris > Crioceris asparagi. Next base: position 2,773,262 of record OY293830.1, read on the forward strand.
CTTCAATTTCTAAACATGCTATTAGAGTAGGATGTTGTCACAACAAAAGACAGACAAACAAAGATTTATATTTATATTTCTATCAAGAAATTGAATAAATTAAATGAACTGATTCATAAAAAATTATAAGAACATCCTTTTTCATAAATAGGGAACTTGCCAAAAAAATGAAAGTTAGTAAAAATAGTCAAAATCATAAGTTACGAGTATTACCATCAAAAACCCCATAGTCAAGAAAGAAAGTCAAAAAGAAATCTTTAAATGAAATATAAGAGTTTAAAATGTTGTTATTTTGACGCGCTGCCAATGGTTGTGACGTCAGACCTTGCTTGCCGAACGGCACGACAGCGGACAGCAGGTAGGTAAAAGCCCATAGTAACAAACGTGCTATTCGTAAACGATGTAATTTAATTTTGTTGATTTGATCTCAAAGTATTAATGTTCTATTATTTATTGAAATGTTTGTGTTTTTCTTCTCTTGATGATGATTATGAGATCAAGTTTATTGTTTAGTCGTCGCAGAACATCAGTATTAGTAGCGTGTGATCAGTCCAAGAAATGCTCAGAATCCGTCGGTATATCCACATTTTAAACGGCTCTAGTGAATACAGCGTACTAATAAATAACGTCCACGCTTTGACCACCTGTGCAAAAGCACAGAATACTTACAAAGGGTGTTTCTAATTTTTGATACTAACTTAGGTTTTTGTCACTTAGCAGAGAGAGAAAACGGACAGACAAACGAACATGCAGACAGGTACTACTGTAATCTTATGTTAAAACCGCCTATTTTGATCACAAGAATATGTAGTTGTAAAGACCATCTAGAGCCACCATGTATAGAGTGCGTCCCAAATCTGATGGTGGAAATATTTTGGATATTTGCGCTACAGAGTGATTTAGATTGAAAAGAATTTGATGAGAAACTCTATCTACTTCCAAATAGAAAGTATGAGTTTTTCTAGAACACCAAAAATAATTGAAAAATGCATTTTCTATTTACATCTAGCTGTAATTTTGGGACGTACTGTATATAAAAAATTTAATGAGTTATAAGAGAAATATATTTTATAATATGATGATTTCAATGGAAAAGGTCAACGATGTATTTTTGCGTTACCTTTTTGGCATATTCCCATCATTTCTAGTCCATTTTGCGATGAAATTCCCACTATTCATTGGAATCATCAGCATAGTACCATGCCTGAAGGAGAAAGTATGGAATGACGCGTTCTCCATAGAAGATGTCGTATTTTTTCTTCCTCAAATAGAGAAAGCAGGTAAAATATTTATTTAACATCTCGTCTTCAATTTTGCCCTGTCAATTTGATTTTTTTAAATTTTACCACCTCTTTCCTCTTATGGAGCTAAATTTTGGGGAAAGTACATGTTGGTTTTCAAAATTTTCTTCAACAGGACCTTCTCATTGCTCCGCACTTACGAATGAATAAATGATTTAAGGTGTGTGTTTTTATTATTATTATAATACCAATTTTCTCGTTTTTGTCTCCTTTTGGCCCCTTTTTCTCCAACAAGCTTGCGAGAAGTTGGAGCAAAAGGGGTGATTGGTGAGGAAAAATACGCATATAGAGGTATAAAAGAAGTCGCAGTAACCAGAAATCACACTGTAAAAACCGTCCCAACGAAGTATTTTCTTGAAAAATTCACATTAATCTCTACAAACACGTAAATTTCACCTTGCACTCCTTGACTCTTGTCTAGCCGCTATTATTGTCATATATCATATTATTGTTGTTTTGAAATTATGTTACAAATACTACACCGTTGCCTTTAAAATGTATTTAGCAAATATTAAGGAAACAAACCTGTCACCAAAACACAAACCTAGCCAACCACAAAATACTAAATCTATACTTATTTAATTTTATTCCTTAGTTTCCTTGTTCGAATAAATTTCATATACCTATTATAGTTCATATAAAGATACTTCTTTCTATTGTCTATACCGTCTACTACTATACCAAGAATACTTAATGATAATTCGTCTTCTAAACTGAAGTAAATGGCAACAGGGTATTTATAATAGAATGGAAACATGTTTCCATAAGATTGTTTCAATAATTACAATATGGTGGCTGACCAAAAAGTGAAATATATTTACAGTTTCAATAAAAAATGGCAATTTATGAAGAAATTGCCTTGTTGAGACGGTGTCTACAGTGATTTTACTGGTAAGTACGAATTTTCATTTACCTCTAAACGAGTTTTTTCCCAATCCAACACCGCTTCAGCTTCAACATCTCGCCAGCTTGTTGGGAAAAAAAGGGACAAATATCTCCAAAAGGAGACGAAAACGAGGAAATTGGTATTCTTGATTTTCGTCTTATTTTGGGGTGTTTTATTACGATATTTGAGCTGAGTCAAGTAAACAGGTGATGAACATTTCATGTTTTGATACCAAATAAAAAACGTCAAGCAATAAATCGTTTTTCTTTCTTTTGCAGGTTTTAATATTTCTTGTCTAACTTACAATGGAAGGTTTCAATTTGGCCTAAGTGTCGATCAACTATTAATACCAGATGCAAACGATGTGCAAATTATGGCAGACAGTATCATGGATAATATTCGTCAACTTCACAGAGATGTCACTAAAATGACGTCATCGTCATCCTCAGAGGATGTTTTCATAACGGTGTTTTGAGAGAAGAAAAAAATACAGTACCGTATGAGTTAGGTCTTCAAGTACAAGCAACAACACTTTTGAGTATGTTTGCTCTAAAGATCTCTCATTCTATATCAACAAAAGAAAATGTCAATCAATTTTTACCTATGTCCTGAGACGTATCAATATCAATGTATAAATATCTTTCAATAAATTCAATCAATTGAAAATACATCCGTAGATTCCTACCTCTATGTGAAAAACTATATTAAGTCTTCCGTAAGAGAAATTAGGAAGTGAATTTTGGTCGTAATCTCGATGAACGAAAAACCTGAACCTGCACCTCCACGTGGGCTCGTGGGAGAAAAAGGGTAATGCCAAGCAGCAATAGACCGTTATAAGTGATCAACCCACCAACCTTTCAATAGCTTGTGGTGGATGAACCAATGGGAGATAGGGTCACTTTTCGCCCTGAGACTAAAGAATTTGTTTGAACACCTTGTACATATATGACCGAACTTCGATTGACACCCTTTTATTATGGAACCCTAAGCAGAAACTAATTTTTCCCAAAAACATAATAGCTAAAAAGAAATACATTTAAAAAGTACATAACAGAGTTAATAAATAAATCACATAAAAGAATAATTTAATTATATTTTCACATTTTTTTCTTAATATTATGGCTGGCATCACTTCTGTCTTCTCTCAAAATTAACAATAAACCAATTACTATTAGAGCCATGCCTGACCACCAAATGAGCGAAGTCACCTCTTGGAATATGAGAAATCCAGCAAGAGCCTAAAAAATATGAGATTTAATTATTTAAGTATCAAAATAAACAGCCAAAAGCAGGTAAATTCTTACAGAAAATGCATAATTTGTGGTAGAGCTGATAACAGTTGCAGTCAGAGAATCAGATTGTTGCAATGCCTTAACGAAAAACGTCCATACTGCAGCATTGCATATTATCATACAAATGAAAAATATTATTCTTAGAAACAAGTAATCCTGAAAATGAAAGTAAATGACGATAAGCTGTTTCCTAGGAAACATTGCAAGTTTTTCGGGGTAAAGTGTACACCAAAGACAAAAATGTATAATCATGATCCCAGATAGGTGCGTTATGCCTGTCGCTGTCGCTATTAACTACGCATATGCGTCACCAAGTAAACGAAAAACAAACCTGCTACTTTAATCACATCCTTATTATCGCAGCAATGTATAAAATCAGATAATAAGATTGACAGAATTCATATACAAAATGTTTGGGGAGCCTATGACGGCTCAGCAATTCACCCTACTTGATCTATTATTTCAAATCAACCAAGCAAATTTGTACAGATGCCTAATCCCTATATTAGAATATTTTAATGCTCCGGGACCTCCTCAACTCTAATTCCGGACCTGTATCCTGTATCGCCAGACATAAACACAGACAGTAACACTAGGTGGACTGCATGTCAGATTGTACAAGGGTGGTCCGGTAATTTCACTTTTTGTCTCTATCTTAAAAATGCTTTCTTTTTGTCTTTATCTGGAACGTGCCGTGGTAGTCACTAGTTACTGAAATGATGGCCCATATTATTTATTATTATGGACCATGAAGGAGAAACAATTATGAACCTAAAGTACCTGACAGGTGTCTAACCACAGAATAATAAAAATAAACTCTGTTGTCTGGCCTATATAATTTTTATACTTCTTGTACCTGAAGCATAGGCAATCCTGAAAGCTTCCCGAAAATACTGGCTGCCGAAGCACTCAATCCAGCACAAACAGCAAAATGTAGATTGTTCAGCATTACTTTATCCTTCTTCTCGCTTCGATTTTCTTCTTCTCTTTATTCTTACCCAAAAAAAAACGGAACTAGGACACTCGCTCGCTCTTTTTTCCTGCAAAAGTGCATTTCGATGTACAGTGTAAAAATATATGTATAAAAAAATGATTAATATTCTAAAATAAATAGGAGCGCTATTTTAAGGGTACCTGTATAGTAATCAAAATTGATGTACCTATAAGGTAGTTATATATATATTATTTATATTAGGTATGTTGTGGCGTGTAATCTTAACGGCTTTTCACAGGTAAATAGAGGGGCCGTTTGTTGTTGAGCTGCTAGGATTAAGAACACATTCATTAGAAACAGTGGCAGCGTTAAAATTTCGAAAGAATTTTTGCTGTTCTGGAAAATATGAGCCGGTCCTAAATCCTATAAGAAAGCATTCAAAACATTCCTTTGGAAAGATGTATCAAATATCTATAAGATGTAAAAAAGACTCTACTACCAAGAGAAACATCAAACTCCCGCGGTCTAGAGTAAATTCCAAAAAAACGAAAGAGGTGGTATCAAAACAACCCTTTTAAGAACATTTCAACATATCTCATGTTATAAGGCCCCTATAGAGTTGGACACATGGTTTTATGTTTTAGGTAGTTACGTAGGGGTGTTTGTCTACTTCGAAGTGTTTTGATTTATTTTTTAATGAATATCCGGAAAAAATGCACATTGGCCTCCATGATGCCCCGATCTAAGCCGGATAGAGAATGTGGGAGACATGTTCAAGAGGCTTGAATATCCAAATAGCCAAATTTCCAGCTGTTTTGTCTAGGAATGTATTTGATGAAATTCTGTACTGATATCGATAGAACCAAAAAAAGTCATTTGAAGTGTGTATGGGAAAATGTCAACGAATGTCTTTACTTATCATTTGAGAATGGATAATATAGAAACATCACTTGTAACTTTTTGGAACGAAAAAGATGTTATTGAGCAATACTGAAATAAATACACAAACCTGAACTTAATGATTATAACTAAAGTTTATAAAAATATTACTGAACTGCATTTGACAGACCTTAACAATATGTGTACCTAAATGACATAAGTGAGAACATTTCCGCACGTTTCATTAAATCTCGGTTTCGATTCGTTTGATCATTGTGTAATTCTTGTTTTAGAAGGTCCAAGAAAGAAATAAATTCCTGCAAAGGCAGCCAAAGTTGTTTAAATATTATGTGAGAATAAACACAATAATTGTGGCTATTTTATAAACCCTTATAAAACTCCTTGCGCTACGCCGATGTTTACTATCGATGCGGTAGAATTTCATCGTGTTTTATCACACTGCAGAAAGGTAGACCAACAACAGTGGAAATAAGCGTCAGAAAAGAGAGAACAAACACAAGACCCCGAAGAGGGAATGTATAAACTATAGTAAAATGCATTGGAGCCTATCGGGAAACCGTTGTGGCTGTATCTGGCAACGCGAACGCGACGGGCCAGTCGCTGTACCAAAAGGACTATAATAATTCGATAACAATAATATGATATTTACGATAATGGAAATGTGATAGAAAACTCCGGTCGGGAAATGCGGCAGTGGTACCGAGAAAATCGCCAGTGTTTCCGCCGGATAAATAGACATTTTTATATAGTTTTATTGTAGTGTGATAAGGACAAAATATAATAAAGTGAAGTGAGATTATGAGATTAACCTGTTTCTGAGAGGTAAGGACAAAAAAATGGTCTAGCCATAGCCGGCACCAGATATCTTACAATGTATTTATCAAATTCCTCATCTACTTTTCTGCTCTTATATCTTTATAATTACCAAAAACAATAATTGTTGTAATATATATAGGTTATAAAAACACAAATAATTCATCTTACCAAATGTGACAATCAGATGGAAAAACTAACCTACAATTCGATATTGACAGCATTTTGTTGACACAGTTTATCTTTTGTTTTTCTTGACAATACAGATGTAAGTTGTAAGCTGTGTATGAATTATAATTGTTCGCATATTTCAGATAATAATAGAAGTGCCGGAGGGGCTTTGTAGAGGAACGGTTTTATTGTTCTATGACCTGTGACATTTATTATATATTTTAATTAGATTTTGTGATAGGTACCTATACAAATTCAATTCAGATTATTATTAGTTTGTAAATATGTAATCTACATTGTGGTGGAATAATTATCTTAATTCATTTACTCTCTTCTGCTTATTTGATTGATAAACTGATAAAACTTAGATATTAAAAATATCCTTTCACTAATACCTATTGAAGGCTGAAATATCCGGATCTATTTATTATACCTACCTGCTATTATAACTCTCAATATATGTTTATGATCATGAATCGTGTTTTATTGAATTTCATTGCTCATTTTCCAATAATAGTCGTTATGCGATTGTTATTTAATAGTTTAGGTATATATATTTATGAATAAAATTTGCATTATCGTTAAAACGCGTTAAAAATATGGAAAAAAAAAGATAGAATGATCTCACCTGTGCCACCGTAAAATAAAATTAAAAGATAATTGGATGTCATAATCTTATCTTGAGTAGAGTATAACTTTTGGAGAATACAATTATTAGAAGTGTTCTGCACTAGTTTGGTTTATTTTATCAAAATCTAAATGCTTCTAAAGAATGAAGTCCCTAGGCTCTTAACAAGCCGAAAGAAAATCCTTATTAGTTATAATATAGAGTTTTATATTTAATAAATATTATTTTCTATGCCATAAATTATAAATGATATATAAAATCCAAGAAATTGTGTGCTGAAATTTGAGAGAGCTGTTGTAATTGAAGGTAAATAAGTTTTTCCCCATAAGATACCCCCAAGAGGGTAGAGGGGATATTTTAAAGTCAAAAACTTCATGGTTTTCGTAGAGCCCTTGGTAGTTTTCAAAAAATTTCTGAATACTTATACCTAGATGGTTATGGAAAGTTTTAGGAGATCATGTTAACTTTAACATCTAAAAATGTTAAATAAATAACTTTTTGCAAAAACTAGAATTAACTTTATTTGATAAAAAAAATACTAGAAACATTTTGATGCAATAAATAAATATCAGCTACAAATTCTTGATTCCTACTTCAAAACTACCAGCTCCAGTAGAATTAATATTATTTCGTATTTTTCAGTGCACCAACTAATAAAGTCGGTCGTAGTTTTTGTAAAATGTTATTTATATATTTATATACATATACACCGTGTCCAATTAAGTCGGAACCATATGGAAAACATTTTTATTATTGGTTTTATGAAAAAAAGTTATTCCTCATAAAAAATACTGCATAGTCTAAAACTCCAAATGCAATCATCAGATATCAATTTTTTTCATCCGTATACGAGGTAGGGTCGAAAAATATGAGTTTTGCTCAAGAGTAAAGTACCTTTATTTTTGAAAATATTGAAAGCTTTTATTAATAAAAGTTGATCATAATTGAAAGCTATTGTCAGATATCTAATATTATTGATCCGCCGTGAAAAAAGATATTTTATTATTTTTGTTACCTTAGGTGTAGTAGCATTGATAATTTACGTCTACCGATAAACATTTAATCTAGAATGCACTGACTTCAACCGTCAAATCGCTAGTTCGTTTTAGAAAATACAAGAAATGGCGGCACTATTAACTAGTAACAAAAAAAATGAACTAGTTTTTATTGTCGGAGATAATTATAAAACTCATAGAGAAGCAGCAGCTGTTTTTTAACAACAGACATCCGAATAGAAATATTCAGCATTCGACAGTTGCAAAAATTTTAAATAAATTCAAGACGTCTGGAAGTGTCACAATAATTTTAATAAATATTTTTTTCAATAAAATAGCTGATGTGTAATTTACAAAATCTGCATGTGCATTTTATTTATACCAAAACTAATGTCTTATATCCAACGGATAATATTGAATATCTGACAATAGTTTTCAATTATGATCAACTTTTTTCAATAAAAACTTTCGATATTTTCAAAAATAAAGATACTTTACTCTTGAGCAAAATTCATATTTTTCGACTCACCTCGTATACGGATTACAGTGTATGTACAATGATTTAGGTAATTTTTTTCGGAAACTTTCCCGTCTCTATCTTTGAAACCGTCGATTTTTTGAAAAATGCAAATGCTATCTTTCCCTCGATCGTTCCATTGAAAAAGAAATCTTCAAATACATAAAGAAAAGCAAATGAACCATATATATAATCTCTTGCGTTTTTCGCAGTCGGTCAAAAATAATGTCTGATGGATAAAATCTTTTAAATATTTAGGGCAAAGGTCTTTGGATGTTTTATAGTGATGCTTGATCTTAAAATAAGCTTGGAATTTCCTGCATGCGTTAAAATGAAAAATTGCTTCTAATTTTAGAGGCTTTTACCGAAAAGGTTCGTTTACATTGCTGAAGCTATTATAAGTATCTGTAGGGGTGGAGCTACTAAATGAGACAGCAGCTAAAAGAAAGTGAAAGAATATATAATTAGAGGCTCGGAATATAAGTGTGATAGTATACAGGGTGATTCCAAATTGAGGTAAAAAAATTAAATGGTTGATTCTCCACAAGATTTGAAGACGAAAAGTTCTTAATATGTTATAGGTAGTTTGTCTATTCGAAACTGAGGAGTACTGCAAGTTTTTTGAGGGAAAGGGCATCTGGAATATTATTTTTTTTCAAAATCATCAAAATCGGAGCACGTTTACTATGCAAAAAACGCGAACATCCATAAAAAAGCAGACATACAATCGAATTGTATACCTCCTTTTGGGTTCGTCTGTCAAAAAATTAAAAAAACGGCTTGGAATGGCATTCTATTTGGAATACCACGATAAAACATATATTTTTTGTATTTTTTAATAATAACAATAGAAACATTAACATTTTGTGACTTTTTTGGGTTATTTATTTATCCTTATAAAAATTAAAAATTACCTCTGCCCATGTTTTTAAAAACTTCAAACTGATGATTTTTATATCAAAAAATTAATGTTTTATACGTGTAGTACATCAATAATTTGCATTGGTTTGAGGTTTTTAAAAACATGGGCGGAGGCAATTTTCAATGTCTAAAAGAATAATTAAATAACGTAAGAACGACTCAAAATGTTGAAGTTTTTTGACCGACTTCAAAAAAAGGAGAAGGTATACAATTCGGTTGTAAGATTGCTTTTTTTATGGCTGTTCGCGCGTTTTGCATAGTGAACGTACTCCGATTTAGACGATTTTTGTTTGATTTCAAAGACGAGGGTTGAGAAATGGTCCCTTATTGAGAAAAATCAACTACAAAATCTCCTTCCCTCTAAAAACCGCCCCCAAAGGGGTGGAGGGGGCAATTTTTCTCGAAAATTGAAAATCCGAGACGACAGAATTATTGAAAATTCCATATCCGAAAATGTTTGAATTGAAAATTTTGAAAAATAAGCATACGTTTCCGCACTACAGTCTGAAATATGTGTTTCAGTTATGTGGAAGGGGCAAATTTTTCCGAAAATCGAAAATTTGAGATTTGAAAATTAGAAAGGGAACCATATCCGGAAACGTTTAAATTGAACATTTTTTTCAAAAGAGTTACGGCTTCCGAGTTTTGCAATGGTAAGTCGGTCCAATTTTTTGTAAAAAATATTTTGTTTTCAAATGTTATCTCGTGGTATTCCAAATAAAATGACACTCAATTTTCAATGACAATATACCTACAGGGGGAGCCGTTTGAAAATAAAAAGTGAGCTAGGTACCACAGGGCTTCCAAATGTAATAATTTTTTAATAGGTCATTAGGAAGGTCGACGATACGATACGATAACTTGGGACATCAAGTATATTTATTCATTTATTTATTGACCAGTAAAATATACAAGTTATTACAAAAATAACCTGCAACCATCAGAGGCAAACAAATTAGCTTCTGTGAGGGAAACTGGCTTAGTTAACAAAATAGAAGTAAGGAGAAAAGAACTTAATACTAACTTACAAGCTAAAAGATAATTCCCGGTTTGATTGAATCCATTCAATAAATTTCCACCAACGATACCCCCGAAACCAAACCAAACAGCTAGTGATTAATCCTATCATCTTACCAGTATTCTTGTAATAAGATATGTACTTGGAGAAGAAAAAAAAACAGTAGATTGGTACCTACCTAATGAAATTATCATCAACACGTTAATCTACACCTCCTAATTTCAAATCTACACAAAACTCGACATCGCCAAGATAGCTGCAAGATAAGATTATCAAGACTACCTATTACATTTATTACATACATATATTATGACTGTATACTTTTATGAACACACACAAGACAACAGAGGCCAACTTGATAACAACAAAAAATATACCTATCAACCTTTTCATTTCGTTATTTGGCTGTGTCGAAGAAGTGTGAACAGAAACATAATAAATATATATGATAATTGACTTGAATCAAGTGTGCGGTGATAGCAAAAGGGCGTCTGTCTAGTACAGGGCTATCATTTTAGTTATCCTCCTAGTGTCTACTACCTGTGCGGATGAGTGAGTTCATGGCTAAAAATTGTGGTATAAAGTTGTTTTTTGTTGAAACCGGTAGTGTGGAAGTGAACCCAGTGAATGGATTCGACTGTATGGTGTTGTTGTGCTGTGTTGGATTAGCCTTCAAATGAATTATTGTATTTATTATTATCGGCAAAAATATATTAGGTAGGTATAATAATCTTGTGAGTATTAATTATTAGAATATGCAGCCAATAATAAATAGCAAAGGCAGTTAAGGCAATAATACGTCATTTGAGGATTTTTTTATCAGACAATTAGTGGAATTGGGAAGGATTTTATAGAGTTATATATACATTATTTAAACTTTTATAGAGTTATTTTTAATAGGCGACAGATTTTGTATGTTTGTGAATGAAATATGGCAACATAGCTTTCATATCATTCACACTTTTCATGTAGGTAATTGACAATTGGATTATAACTTTCTTGATTACATGATTACAACTTATGCTAATTCGTATTCTCTCGAGTAATAAATTTAATTATTATAACCAGTCAATATTTATTTAACTTACAAAATATTTGGTACAATATCTCCTAAACTATGAATAGTGTGATGATATGACGTCAACGATTTTTTATTATTTATTTTATCATGGATAAATATTTTTTACAAAAAAATGAACCGACGTTATTAGTTGATGCGCTGAGAAATAAAAAAGTGCAGTTGCAGTTAGATTGATAACTTTTGGCACCAACTTTACACGTACCAGCAACAATAGAATTAATATTTTTTTGTATTTTTCAGTGCACCAACTAATAACGTCGGTCCATTTTTTTGTAAAAAATATTTATTTCACACTTTTGAGTGTAACATTAGTCACGAAAATCGTTGAACGTTCACTAATACCATTGAAGATAGTACTTATCCTATTATCCACGTATATTCTTTGCTTGTAAGTAGTTGTTATTATAGAGATCTCAAAACATCGCTGCGGAAATACACAAGTATTTGATATGCTACTATTTTAAAACCGCTGTAACTCAAAAGCCGTAACTCTCTAAGGAAAAAATGTTCATTATACATGTTGCTACAAATAATTACGTCTTTCATTCAGTACCCACAGATTTTCAAATTTAGAAAGAAATCGCCCTCTCCACATAGCAAAAATACCTCGAAAAATACACAAATACATTTGAGAATTTAACTTGCATCTAACTCGAAAACCTATATTTAATTATACCACCTCAGATTTTCGATTTTCGAGAAAATTTGTCGCCTCAACCCCCATCGGGGGCGGAAGGAGATTTCGGATTTGCGTTTTTATGGGTATGGGACGATTTCTCAAGCCTCTTCTTCCAAATGAATCAAAAATCATCCACATCGGAGTACGTTTACTATATAAAACGCGCGAACAAACAAATAAAAAAAAGTACAGTCGAATTGTATACCTCCTCCGTTCGGGGTTCATCGGTCAAAAACTAGTATATCAAGATACGTAGAATTAATTATTAAATTTTACATTTCATTCCCTTTTTCAAAATGATCGTTTTTACCATAATCGCATTTAAATCTCATTTTGAAGAAAAACTAATTAATTACGTGGAATGGATTCGTTTATTTTTCAAATAAAAACTATCTACTCTAGGTACAGTAAGGAAAAGAGTTCCTTGCTTCCATAGATCTATTCTTCTCGGTCTAGTCCATGCATTCCGCAACATCTAAATCAAACTTATATAAAGGGTGTTCGAGCAGCGGTTCAAACCAGTCCCACACCGTCAAACGCCTGCGCACTTCAATTTACGATGAATAATTTATTCCCAACTACTAGTAAGATGTTCGAGCAGTAGTTTGACGATTTCCAAACTAGTCCGGACTCAGTTTGAGACAGGCGCAGTTGAAGCGTCTTCTTCTTCTTAGGGTATAGTTTTCTCTGTTGTTGGAGAAATCTTTTTCAGAGAACACTACCACAGTCCTAAACTAAACCCTGGTTTGTGTTTTGTCCATCAGTCTTTCATTGATGTTCTCTCTTATCTTTGGTCATAAAACATATCTATCGGCATAGTCATTTGGTCTATGACAACGAAAATGTAAGAAAGTGGAAGGGGTAGTTTGAAAACTACAGTTTGGTGTTCGAGCAACAAAATCCCAAACCACTTGGAAACTGTTTCAAACCGCACATGCGCATTTTAAACAGTTATCAAACCGTCCCAAACTACTGCTCGAACAGCCTGATAATAGTTTAGAAAATTACAATGTTGCCAAAACTTTCACCGGAATCGAGGATAGGATTGACTGGATCAAGTTGATTTATACATCGAATAATACGGAACAGTTCACCCTAGACCCTAGTGAATAAAATCAATAATAATATGGTCACACATGATCAAACAGAATATAAAACTCGATGCTTTACCTGTTAACATCCATATTATGGAAACAATGACCGAAGCTCTATTTATCTTCCGGAGCAAATTTCCGATTCCTATTTATTTTACAAGTACATAGGTACATAGTACATACAGGGTATCCCAAACTGAAGGTTTTTTTTTGGTATCGTGTTAAAATATAAATAAGTATATTGTACTCACTTCCGTGTCAACCTCGGTAGAGTTCACTTCGCGTCTGAAGGAAATCAAAAATTTCCGTACGGGAAGTACACGCTAGTAGAGGACGTGAGTGCTGGGCCCCCGAGGTGGACAGGGAAGTCTCGGCCGTGATAATCGAGGGTAGTTCGGGGTGTGCAAGCGAAAAGAGGTCGATTCCTATTTAACTTTTAAGGTTAGAAGCACGTGGCAGCGTGGTCTGGAGGAGACAAGAGGGAAAACCTCGCTGATAACCTTAGGAGCGTGACAGAGAAGGTTATACTCGGATCGAGGCACATTGCTGGACTCATCTTGACACGTGCATTGAAGAATAATCATACAAGAATAACACAAAAGAAATAGAGGAAAAAAAAAGCTATTATTAATGGGTTACAATATGATGCAAAATCAGACAAGATTGTAACCCCCCGAATGAGCTGGCCAAATGCACCAATAGGGAGCAAGGGCCAATAACCTTAGAGAGAGAGAGAGAGAAGTATATTGTATATAAGACGGACAATGATGAATGATAATGTTATTCAGAATTCAAACTCAACCTCATCTTCAAATCAAATCTGATTCTGGTTTTGATGCTATAGAAATTCCAATCTATGAAATATACAGAGTGTCCCAAAATTAGCCTGCCAAACTAAGTTTTAAAATAATGCAAAGAGTTCTAATAAACATATATCGAAAAATGTTGGTTAAAGAAGTTGCAGTTCATTTAACGCACGCGCCTGAAAAAAGAAATACAAACACTACATTTGTCACCGAATGTCAAATAAGTCAACGCGAAACTAGTCTTTTCCATGGCTACTATGATCACAAATTCTTTGATTTACACTCGAGACAAGTAGTAGGTAAACCTTTTGAATCGATGTTACTAGAAAACGGTTCATCCTGCTGAAGTTCGATAAGAATACCTTTTTCTAGTCTCTCCTAGAGTATTCCAAATTTTTATAAGTTTACGAAAAAATTCAGAAAAAGCCACATACAAAAAAGTTAGGGTAGTTTTTGCCTCAACTCAGCCTTGTTTGATGCATCCCTATTTAAAATTTTTAAATTGCTATTAGCCTATCATGTTGGGAGTCAAAACATTAGTAGATTCCTAAAACTTCGCTCCATTATCTTCATTATTTTTGGAGATATTGAATAAAAACCATCTTAAAGAACATTTTTCGACCCATATTTATTGGAACTTTTTGCATTATTTTCAAACAGTCCAGTGGTGAAGTTTGGCAGGCTAATTTTAGGACACCCTGTATATGTATGTCCATTTTAGATAGAGTCTATGTAACCAGTGGTATTACGTCACTGGTGGATTGGATTTGTAGCTATTTTAAACGCTGTCAAATCCTAAAATTATTATATCTGCTTTCACATTCATCTTTCAAAAAATATTTGGTTTTGTAATAACAGGTATAACATCAAATCAAATAAGCAACATAGACCTACAAACATAGGCGAAAGTTGGAGATTTAAACGTACGCCCGGCGTATCATCGGTCACTCATCCAAAATGCTGACGGCTTTCCGTACTGCTTAACTTCGAAGAATCGAAGTTGGCCAATTTTAGATCATCGCAATGTGCTCCTCATACACTTATTACTTAAAATTTGTCAAAACTAAACAAACGTGATGACGTAAACGCGTTGGTCTTGTAAATAGACCTATTTAATAGACGTTACTTCTTTACTGAGATAATGGTTACTCAGATCTGATTTGGAACACACTATATTAAAAATATAATTATTGATGATTATTGCAGAGAATATTTACTTAATGACGGCAGCCAACAAACGTCATACACTCGCATAGATTTCTATCTCGTCTAGGTAGGTGTATTTAGGATTACCTAAGCAATAAGTTTATGTTATCAAAATCAAAACATCCATTTCAATAATATACTATTTATTTTCTGTAACACTGATGATTCATGAATGGGTGTTGAGGAAATTACGTTCTTAGTAAATTTGAAAAGATAACATTTCTCGTGTATTAATATAAGTAATAAGTTTGCCGAAACATTCATTACCATATCCTAAAAAAAAATACAGGCTAAATGGATAAAAACAAGCTGTTTTTGTAAATTCAGAATTCCAAAGTATTTCGCATTAAATTCTAATAACTCCATATCCTAACGTTCTATTTTCGAGTACTGTTTCGTTACCAAAGTGCTCAATAACCACAAAACTGACGATAAATTCTCCTTTTACCACACCGATAATTAAGAAAGCGAATTTTCCAGAACCAAAAATTACGTTACGACACACACTCTAGTGAAAAAGTAAATGATTTTTTACATACGCACTCACTCAAGTGTCAGTCAGATATAGAACCAATCAAAGCAATTATAGTTTGTTTCATGAATGATGGCTATTGCCTGTAATCAGTCACGACCTACGCTATACTTCTCATCGCATCTCATTATCTTGACTCATGACTACGTTTGTCGATCAATATTGCAAGCTTTATACCATGATAGGGCGCTGCTCGTAGGTTCGAAGGCAACGCAATCTTTATTTCATAGGCGTCACAAAGTCATTGTGACATTTCAGAGAATTCAGATGAATAAATTTATATTTTATAACTCAAGCAAAAGATTTGTATTTTATTTTTCTGCATTATTGTTAATAATAAACCAATATATATCATATTGTAACTGGAATTTACATTTAAACTGGGTTCGATTTATTTCCACTTGTGTGCTATTATCAGAGCCCCATATTCTCGGTGCTTCTAGAGTGGTGTTCTTCCCGGGGTTCTGGAATGTGTTTGTGTGCGTATTTCATTATTCGGGTAAGTCTTCACGTTACAATATAAATGCTTTTCTCCCCCTTATTATATGAATTTCCTTGAAGCGCATAAAAAAATTGAAATACCAGATCTTATCTCAAAATCGCCACTGATTTACTCACCTCAGTTGAATTGATCCGTTTATCGTGTTTTCAAGGCACACGCCAACATTCGTGAAACAAACTATATATAAATATTATATATATATATATATATATATATATATATATATATATATATATATATATATATATATATATATATGTATCACCAATCATTCTACATGACGATTGTAAGCGAATGTGAACTATGACCACGAAGCAAGAAAAAGGAGATGAAATTTACTTACCCAAAGAAATCATTTCAAATTTCGTACTTATATCTTTGGAAAAATGAGTCTTTGCGCAGGTAAACGTGCGCAACGAGACCATCATATTGCTTAAGCCTCGACAACATTGAGCAAGTTAATCTACTGGTTGCTTCTTGGTTTTTCTACTATAGTCACAAGGTGGTCCTAATAATTCTTTGAGGAAGTTTTAAATAGCTTTAATGGTTTTGTTTACTTGGCCAATCTAGCTCAACCTGTTTGGGCTCGTTAAGGGTTGGAATACAATGGAAATCGTTCATCATATTGCTTGTAAATAAGGTCACAAGCGTATCTTTAGGTAGGGGCTGTGAATAATGAATTTATTTAATGGTATCCATGATACACTAAAGTCTGACTTGCAGCAAAACTTTAAAATTGTGAAATAAATTATTATTCTGTAACGTGGATAGGTAGTCATGTACTTACAGTTGTTATTCGTTTATTAGTTATTTATTCTACTACCTTGTTTGCAATAGTTGTTGCTTGTATATTTCATTATGTAGTTCTACAATTATAGTAGATTTTTTATCGATCCTTCCATAAACTATATGCGAGGTACAATTTGTCATAGTATTGTCAGTTTGACAAGCCTCTAGAACATTATTATGTGCGTCTAGATAATCATAGAACATTCTTGATGAATGTCATATCATGATTCAGATATATAAAGCCGTGTCGATCACGGGTCGGAGTCAGTCAGTCTTATAAAGTCAGTTGATAACAGTCAGTCTGTGGAATCAGATGTTAATAGTAGTTCAGTCGGCAAAGACAGTGGCAGTTTAGATTGTCAAAGTGACAAGTGGTGACAGTTGTACTACAACAGAAGGTCGTGTACAGAGTGTTCGAAATAAACCATTGGAAGCAATCTGCAAACTTTTGAGTCTTACGCAAGTGAACTCACCCCACGACGTTTAGGACAGGGTTAAACGTTACAATTCTTATTATTATTATTGATACGAATATAAGATACGACCACGCGCATCTCCAATGGCGTCCGTCTGTGACAAAACGTCAACGACAACCATAAAACGCATGTTAAACGATATTTTATGCTCGCTTGTTATTTGAGCTGGGGAAATTCAGGTTTTTGGTTTCTCTGTACCAAATACATAATTACATATTTTACATCTCGAGGTTATAAAGAACCAATTTCTAGGGAAATATAAACTCAATTTGCCTGAATACCGGACTGACGACATGCGCGCAATATTCTAAAACGTGTCCACCAACCGAGCATATAAATTGAAACAGTCAAGTCTTAAATTGAACTTCCAAAGCAGAGGTCGCAAAAAAGAATGTATCCTACACATGAGAACAGGGCGAAACATACAATCGTGATACAACATTTTTGATCGACTTCAAAAAAAGGAGAAGGTATACAATTCGGTTGTAAGATTGCTTTTTTTTATTTTTTTATGGCCGTTCGCGTGATTTGCATAGTAAACGTACTCCGATTTAGACGATTTTTGTTTCATTTGAAAGAGGAGAGTGGGGAAATGGTCCCATATTGAGAAAAATCAAATCCAACATCTCCTTCCCTCAAAAAACCGCCCCCAAAGGGGGTGGAGGGAGCATTTTTTCTCGAAAATTGAAAATCCGAGACGACAGAATTAATGAAAATTCCATATCGGGAAATGTTTAAATTAGACATTTTAAAAAATAATCATACGTTTCCGCGCTACAGTCTAAAATATGTGTTTCAGCTATGTGGAAGAGGCAAATTTTTCCGAAAATCGAAAATTCGAGATTTGAAAATTAAAAAGGGGACCAACTTTTAAATTGAACATTTTTTCAAAAGAGTCACGGTTTCCGAGTTTCGCAATTGTAATGTCTGAAATATGTGATATGCGTATTTCCGCTATGTACAAGCTAAACCTACCTATAACTTTTTGGGTATTAGTGAACGTTCAACAATTTTCATGACTAATGTTACACTCAAAAATGTGAAATAAATATTTTTTACAAAAAATTAGACCGACTTTATCAGTTGTTGTACTGAAAAATACAAAATAATATTAATTCTATTGGTGCTGGTAATTTTGAAGTTGTGCCGTTGTAGTTTGTTGTTGTAGGCACGAACTCCAAAAGAACCAGCACCAATAGAATTAATATTATTTTGTATTTTTCAGTGCAACAACTGATAAAGTCGGTCCAATTTTTTGTAAAAAATATTTATTTCACATTTTTCTAGCGACATCTCAAATCCGTTCTCGGACCGATCTACATATATAAACTTACAATTACAATTATTCCTAAATAATTGAGTGTTACATATCGAAATATCTTCGTTCTCTGTTTATTAACCTTGAGGAAATAATGTTCTCTCGTGTATAGAAGTAAGAAGCATTATCAGCACTAATTAATAATTTTATTACTACTCCGAAATAGATGTTTTCTAAGAAACCAGCTTTGCACGGATATTACGCAAAAGTTTATTGAAACTACTGTATTGTGTATATGTTCCAGCAAACTTGCAAATTCGATACAGGGTGAATCGGTAGGAATGGACACTAGTGAAAAATCAAACGTGAAAATAATATAAAACAAATCTTATGCTGTTATTATCCGATCTTCAAGTTATCTCGAAATGTCATAGATGTATGTTGTACTTATTAAAATGTCATTTCAACTAATTGTCAAATATTCCTGCCCTTGGCCTCCAAACATTTTCTGATTCATCTCCTGTTGATCTTCCAACTGCTTCGGACATTTTTTGACCGACGTCCCAAACGGAGAAGATATACAATATTCGGCGGTGTAAAATTTTCATGCTCGTTTCGCATAGTTCCGATTTTCATGTTTTTTTTTTTCGTTTTAAAGAGGAATTTTAAGAAATGGTCCCCAAAGACTGTCCCCAAAGGGCGGAGGGGTTATTGTTTTCGAAGATAGAAAATTTGTGACGTCAGAATTAAATACAGCAATAGTAAAGCCTGAAATATATGTGTTATCACTGTTTATTCCTAAATTCAAGTAACAGTTCAACGATTTTGATGACTAATGAGATACGCAAATGTGGGAAATATGTTTTTTTAAAACAAAAATTATTATTTGTTGATACACTGAAAAATACAAGATAGACCCTAGATTTTGTAGAAAAATACATATTAATTTATTTTGACACAGTCCCATTGGAACTAATTTAATGATACCGAGGTCTGAAGATCTTTCAGGTGAATGAATTACATAATCTTTTGATTATGAGGATATCTGGATACAAGTGGAACTCTAGATAAATTTATCAATGAGGCTATAATAACCTGGGAACTCATGAAAATCAAATATAAATATAGTAAGTTTAAGTAAATCGTAAAATTGACAGTGATTAGAATCAGCTGATTAACTATTTAATAGGTTATGGTAATCATTTGTCACATTTTACTTTTGAAATATTTATTAATAAATAAACGAATTTATACTTGTCTACAATAGATTAGATAACAATCTAAAAAAATTAAACTTCTCTAAAGGGCGTATTAAATTTCATATTAAGAGTTGGATTTTAAATAATTTGAAGTTATAATATACATAGATATTGTTATATTACTTAAAAAATCTGTTTTAATATTTAATACTTCCTATATCATGTGTCTTTCTTTACATTTGTAGTTGTATTTATAGTTTTGTTGCATTTTAATTTTATTATTTGTTTATTTATTGTATATTAATATGTATATTTACATTATGTTAAGCTTGTAGATTTTAATACATTATTAAGTTCAGGTCTACACACAGATGCTATTTGCATCTCGGTAGGGGTTTGTTGGACTTTCTAAGCCAGATAATCTATTAGCATACTATTTTTTTAATCAAGATTTGTATGTTAATCTGAATAAAGATTATTATTATTATTATTATATAATGGTTGGTTTTGTATTGATAAAATACCATGATTGTAAACGTGAATAATAAATTGATTTGACAAGTATGTAAAAGTTTACCTACTATTCAAACTAATAAATTTCAAAAAAATATTTGTTTTTTAAATTGAACCGACGTTATTGATTGGTGCTCTGAAAATACAAAATAATATTAAATCTATTGGTGCTGTTACTTTTGAAGTTTTGCACTTACAGTTAGATAGAAGGCTTTGGGCACCAACTTCAAAAGTACCAGCACCAATAGAATTAATATTATTTTGTATTTTTCAGTGCACCAACAAATTGTCGGTCCATTGTTTTGTAACAATGATTTATTTCACACTTTTGAGTGTAACATTAGTCACGAAAATCGTTGTACGTTCACTAATACCAATGAAGATAGTACTTATCCTATTACCCATGTATATTCAGATATTCTCATATCTCGAAAACCGTAACTCTTCTGAAAATAAAATTTCAATGCAAACGTTTACCGGATATTGTCCTATCTTTAATTATACCGAGTCAGATTTTCGATTTTCGAGAATATTTGCCCCCTCCACATCCTTCGGAGGCGTTTAAACGTTTAGATTGAACATTTTTGTAAAAGAGCCACATTTCTCGAGTTTTTCAGCAATGTTAAAATTTGAAATACCTATGCGTATTTTCGATATGTAGAGGAGGCAATTTCTTTCGAAAATTGAAAATCTGAGAAAGCCAAATTAAAGACCAGATTATTTGTAACAACATTTACATTCTCTTAAGTTACGGTTTTCGAGTGGTAAAGTAAAAAATATGTGTACATAATTATTTCCGCTGCGATGTTTTGATATCTCCAAATAATACTCGTAACAAGTACAAGCAAAGAATAAACATGGGATCTTCTTTGGTATAAGTGAACGTTCAAAGGTTTTCATGAATAATGTTACACGCAAAAGTGTGAAATAAATATTTTTTACAAAATAATTTTATTTTACTAGTAGGTGCACTAAAAAATACAAAATAATATTAATTCTATTGGTGCTGGTACTTGTGAAGTTGGTCTATTTAACTACAATTGCACAAATTCAAATTAATATTATTTTGTATTTTTCAGTGCACCAACTAATAAAGTAGGTCCATTTTTTTGGTAAATATTTACATCGTATTTAATGAATAACTTCTATATTCTGAGATTATCTCGATTTACCCTGTATACGAGTTATTGTAACAGCTTATTGCACTTTCACTTGCATTGCATATCATTGAGTAATAAATATATGTACAAGCAAATACTACATCTACCTACATACATGGTTTTATATTGGAATTAATTATTAATAACGTACTAAAGCAACTTGTATTGGCAATCCATGACAATCTCATATTATGCACATGTGATTTGGCGGTTTTGAAAGGGAAGTTCATTGTTATATAGATAAATATTTTTTGAAAAAAATTCGACCGACGTTATTAGTTGGTGCACTGGAGAATACAAAATAATATTAATTCTATTGATGCGGTTACTTTTGAAGTTGTGCAGTTGCGGTTATGTTGATAACTTTTGGCAACAAAAAACGCGAACACCCTGTATAATTGCAGTTACCTATTTTATTTGAGTTTCTATATGAAATTAAACATTATAAAATGAAATTAGCATCGGGAACTTTTCACCAAAAATGTTTTATTAATCCTCGATTGATGCCGGATTTATGCAGACATTTAACGTAAGATAATTTAAGGATTTAATGTAACATAATATAAGGTAAAGATGAAATATGCTGTTTACGTTGTTCGATTTATGCACGTCATTTAACATTTAATATAACGTAACATAATTTAATAGTTGGTTAACTTTTATCTTTTACCTTACGTTACGTTAAATGAGCTCAATTTTTGCGTTCTACACCGGTCACTGCGCACCGACAGAGCGACCAACTTGAAGGAACCAGCCGATACTATATAAAAGAACTAGATGAATACAGTGGATATAATATTCACTGCTGTCTTGTTTTGTTTTTCACGTAAATATTTGAGAGTGTTTGAGAATTCATATTTCGCAGGCTTATTTATAGATATTGTTATAGTTATTGTTTTATTAGCAATAACAGTAATTTTAATTTCAAAAAGCATAAATATT
The DNA here is from genome assembly GCA_958507055.1 of Crioceris asparagi. Lineage (NCBI taxonomy): Eukaryota > Metazoa > Arthropoda > Insecta > Coleoptera > Chrysomelidae > Crioceris > Crioceris asparagi. Next base: position 2,795,875 of record OY293830.1, read on the forward strand.
TTCTAGGGATTATTTATTTATTTTCAATTGACATTTGAGCAGTCATGGTAGAACTAAAACCACAGATCAACAACGAAAGCTAGTATTTCGTAACGGCTGCTGCCCAAAAAGTAGGAGAATAAATGACAATTGACATATCTAGTGCAAACACGCATGCGTCAACGTTAAATTATTAAATGCTTAAGTTAACTTACGTTAAATGTCTGCATAAACCCGGCATGAGTCAATCAATTCGAATGTTATCAGATGTTTGACAACACGTAGAAACCTACGACTTCTAGGTGGTCTTGTACTATTGCAATATCGCCTATAAAACACTTACTCAACATTCATTTCGATTATCAAACACAAAACACAACATTGACCACCTGCATAAATGTAGGTATATCGTGAAATTCAGTCCATATTTGAACTTGTACTTATGTACCAAATATCAGCGTTCTCATGACGATAAGGCCTATAATAATAAGCAGTTTATGGTACAAATGCGTAAAGGGGCGAATATCTGACAATCGTGTCATATTCACTTGTTTCACGGTTGTCATTTTCGCCCCTTGACTCATGAGCAGGATCATTTTTTGCAACACTTGCCTTGGAAGATGAATTTCATAGAGTCGTTATTTCTTTGGTCACTGCGTTGAAATTTTTGACAGTAGAAAAATTGAATGCAGCTCGCGTACGAAAAGTCATTACTTTTCGTACTATAGTGCGTAATGTACTTCATGATGCTGGCGGAACAAATACTTCACGCACTACTGTCAGAAAATTTCATTTTTATCGTCAAGGGTGCGGATATCGAGTACTTTCGCCACGATAATCAGTTATGGAAAATTGAACTTTTCAGGCAGGTGTTGCCAAAATAATAATAATTAACAAAGTTGGTCCAATTTTTGGTAAAAAATATTTATTCCACACTTTTAAGTTTAACATTAGTCATCAAAATTATTCAACGTTCCCCAAAGAAGATAATACGTTACTTATACTTATTCAGAGATTTCAAAACATCGCGAAAATACACATATTTCAGACATTACCACTGCTGTAACTCGGAAACCGTACATTTTTTCGAAAAATATCCAATTCAAATGTTTCTACATAAATCTCTTCTTTAATTTGGCCGTCTCATATTTGCAATTTTCGAAAAAAAAACAGTCGAATTGTATACCCACCTCCTCCGTTTGGTTCATGGGTCAAAAAATTGAAATAATAATAATTCTATTAGTACCGGTTATTTTCTCTAAAATATGTATCACCAATCGATTTTCTCAAAAATTCCTTATTGTGAATTCTTATCGAAATCGAAAAAGCTAGTATGGACCTCGCGGGTCACACCCATTAAATATTTAGATACCTAAGTATGCGTATATTATTAATTGGTTAACTGAAACACACAAAATAATGTTAATTATATTGGTGCGGGTAAGTATTTTTAAAGTGTTGTACCTAAAAAGAAGAATTTAAGGCGCCAACTTCAAAAGTACCAGAAATAACATTATTTTGTATTTTTCAGTACACAAACTAATATAGTCGGTCAAAAATATTACTTTTTCACATTTTTGAGTATTCATTCAGGCTTGAAAATTGTTGAATGTTCGGAATGGTGTCAGAAGCCTTTATGACTGCACAGTCTATTTTTCGAAATAGCACAAATCAACAAATTTGTTTGAGGGGGCAAATTAGAACATTAATGTTAACCATCCTTATTATTTAAGTAGGCACTTATCATCTTAGAATGTGGTCAATAATCACATTTGAGAAAGGTTATGCCGAATTTTCACATCTTCATATTTCTAACAGATGTTTTCTTTTTCTATTCCAGTTGATAAGACTGAACCGAAAAAAGACATCCTAACACACAAACAAAAAAAACTAAATAAAACATGGAACATCATCAGCTGATTGAGGAGATGCCGCGCATCGAACAGATGCCAACACAGGACAGACTATTGTTGGCCAGGAAGCGAAGGAACCATCAGCTCAAAGTTTGGCTGCAAAAGGAGAAAGAGTACAGCCGAAAGGCACCGAAAATGCAGAAATCCAACAAGCCCGGCATCTATTTCAATGACAGTGTTGTGCTGCTGGAGGCAGCTGCCAGAAATGATATCGATGAAGGTACGAGTAGGCATATTATAACTGAATTAGTAATTTAAAAAGAATCTGTATATATATATATATATATATATATATATATATATATATATATATATATATATATATATATATATATTTATATATATATATATATTACGTGTACATGCAAACAAAAATTATTTTTTCTCGAGAACGGTTTGTTTTAGCGAAAAGATTAAATGGACCATTTTTGTTAAGAATTGATCAATATATCCAAAATTATTAACAAAAGCCTAGTTTAGCGGCTTTTATTACAAAAGCCATAAAAAATCAAATGTTTGCAGAAATAGATGTAATTTAGCATAACTTTAAAAAAATGAGGTGGAAGTCGCTATCTTTAATGATTTATTAATTAAAAATGACAAAAATATTGTTCTTAGGACGTACGAATTTTAGCTGGCATTTTCGATTTGGAAGTATCTTTTCAATCCAAAATAGTATATAATCGACCTTGCATTCTAAATCAAAATTATCAAAAATATGATTGAAAATAGTCAACAAAAATTCGCGAAAAAGTGAGGTTCAACGAAGCGATGATTGACTTATGCATTGTGTTCGACGTTTAAAAACTGTCAATTCCAATGTTGCCAAAACTGCCAATATAACGTTTGCGATATTGAACATATTTTTAAATATTCGCTAATGAAAGCATAAACCAAGTGGTGAGAATTTAAGTATCAACATATTTTTTACAGAAAATTGGACCGACTTTATCAGTTGTTGCACTGCAAAATACAAAATAATATTAATTCTATTGGTGCTGGTTCTTTTGGAGTTGGTGCCTACAACAACAAACTACAACGGCATAACTTCAAAATAACCAGCAATATTATTTTGTATTTTTCAGTGCAAAAACTGATAAAGTCGGTCCAATTTTGATGTAAAAAATATTTATAATAACAAATCATTTAAAATAACTCCTTCCGCCTCAATTTTTAAACTAGACTATTACCAAATATTCCAATTTTGAATAGTAATAAGTAGGTACATAATAATTGTATTCGATAATCTACTAAGAGAAGCATTAGAAGCACGATCGAAATTTCACTGTGGAAGTAAAAGTATTTTATACACCGGTAAAAGCTTCGGTAAAATAATTTACGCTAATTATTATTAACAAAAGACATACCACGCTCACAAGAAATTACAAAGCCATACGGATGCCTGTCTTTTTCACTTTTGTTGAACGTCAACGTGAATTACAATTGGCCGCAAAATGCTTGAATTATGCATACTTACTCACTTAAATTATTTACCATTAATTCTCTCGAGCTATATAGCAAGCAGATGAAAATGTAATGCTTTCACCATTTCGCGTGTTTGAAATACAAAAAAAAGTGTTTTTGCGCAAATGCCATAAGAATTAATTGAATAGAGTAGTTATTTATTATTGAATTTCTTCCGTGAATGAAAAAAAGGGAACAACTCATTGGGTGAAGTAACGCCAGCGACTTGTAATGCATTTTAATATCGGTATTAGGAAAATTTCTAGTTTTGTTGTTATTTATCTTTATTTGTATTTATTATCTGACATTAAATTGCTAATATTTTCGAAGTAATATGAAGTGTTCTTCTTGTACCCCGAAAACTATCCACTTGTGAACCTAGGGTAAAGAAATAGTATTGGAAATAAACGAGAACGAGACAAAAATAATGAGATTTGGAAAGTTGCTACCAAATGGAGACGAAAAACTTTGAGAGAATAAATTCGAAGAAGTAGACAAATTTAAGTATCTGAGTGTCATGATACATAGTAATGCAGAGAGAAGAACAGAGATAGATGAAAAGATACTGGCAACAAATCGAGCGTATCAAGCAAATAAGAAAATCTTGAAAATTAAAATACTTAGTCGACAAACAAAAATCAACATAAATAAAATAACTATTAGACCAATAACACTGAAACATTAACAATGACCCAAAGGGGGAGGGGGAGAGTTGAAAGTAGGATTATGAGAACTATTCTGGGGCTAATTGAGCAAAATGAAAAACGAATACAGCCAACGAATGAACAAAGAAAAGAAAGATGGGGAAAAAGCTACAAGATTTAACAAGATACACAAAGCTTCAGACTCCCAGGACAAAATGGCTGAAGGAGGTTGAGGAAAAACTTAGCAGGGCGGGAATTGTGAACTGGAAAGAGAAAACTAGAGACAGAGAACTATGGAGAACAACAGAGTGGTCAGAATTATAATGGAGAAACTTTAACAGCGTATTCAGCAGATAAAAATAATTAAAAAAAGTTCATATAAACTCATCTCGAAGAACGCTTCGTTTTGGAGATACGGGGTGTTGAAATATTGCGAAAAAAATAGTTTTTTCTTATTTTTAAAGAACCTCTTCTAGGTTTTGCCTTCAAACTTAGTAGGTATTATTGCCACTTAAAAACAAATTTATAGCATGATAAACACTTGTTTTTGTTTTACCAGTGGCGTTCGTGAGACCGTTTTAATTGTTTTAAATAATAAAAAAATTGTACGCCAATGGTTTATCGCAATTTTGTTAATAATTTTGGATATATTGATCAATTCTTAACAAAAATGGTCCATTTAATCTTTTCGCTAAAACAAACCGTTCTCGAGAAAAAATAATTTTTGTTTGCATGTACACGTAATATATATATATATATATATAAATATATATATATATATATATATATATATATATATATATATATATATATATATATATATATATATTTATATATATATATATATTACGTGTACATGCAAACAAAAATTATTTTTTCTCGAGAACGGTTTGTTTTAGCGAAAAGATTAAATGGACCATTTTTGTTAAGAATTGATCAATATATCCAAAATTATTAACAAAATTGCGATAAACCATTGGCGTACAATTTTTTTATTATTTAAAACAATTAAAACGGTCTCACGAACGCCACTGGTAAAACAAAAACAAGTGTTTATCATGCTATAAATTTGTTTTTAAGTGGCAATAATACCTACTAAGTTTGAAGGCAAAACCTAGAAGAGGTTCTTTAAAAATAAGAAAAAACTATTTTTTTCGCAATATTTCAACACCCCGTATCTCCAAAACGAAGCGTTCTTCGAGATGAGTTTATATGAACTTTTTTTAATTATTTTTATCTGCTGAATACGCTGTTAAAGTTTCTCCATTATAATTCTGACCACTCTGTTGTTCTCCATAGTTCTCTGTCTCTAGTTTTCTCTTTCCAGTTCACAATTCCCGCCCTGCTAAGTTTTTCCTCAACCTCCTTCAGCCATTTTGTCCTGGGAGTCTGAAGCTTTGTGTATCTTGTTAAATCTTGTAGCTTTTTCCCCATCTTTCTTTTCTTTGTTCATTCGTTGGCTGTATTCGTTTTTCATTTTGCTCAATTAGCCCCAGAATAGTTCTCATAATCCTACTTTCAACTCTCCCCCTCCCCCTTTGGGTCATTGTTAATGTTTCAGTGTTATTGGTCTAATAGTTATTTTATTTATGTTGATTTTTGTTTGTCGACTAAGTATTTTAATTTTCAAGATTTTCTTATTTGCTTGATACGCTCGATTTGTTGCCAGTATCTTTTCATCTATCTCTGTTCTTCTCTCTGCATTACTATGTATCATGACACTCAGATACTTAAATTTGTCTACTTCTTCGAATTTATTCTCTCAAAGTTTTTCGTCTCCATTTGGTAGCAACTTTCCAAATCTCATTATTTTTGTCTCGTTCTCGTTTATTTCCAATACTATTTCTTTACCCTAGGTTCACAAGTGGATAGTTTTCGGGGTACAAGAAGAACACTTCATATTACTTCGAAAATATTAGCAATTTAATGTCAGATAATAAATACAAATAAAGATAAATAACAACAAAACTAGAAATTTTCCTAATACCGATATTAAAATGCATTACAAGTCGCTGGCGTTACTTCACCCAATGAGTTGTTCCCTTTTTTTCATTCACGGAAGAAATTCAATAATAAATAACTACTCTATTCAATTAATTCTTATGGCATTTGCGCAAAAACACTTTTTTTTGTATTTCAAACACGCGAAATGGTGAAAGCATTACATTTTCATCTGCTTGCTATATAGCTCGAGAGAATTAATGGTAAATAATTTAAGTGAGTAAGTATGCATAATTCAAGCATTTTGCGGCCAATTGTAATTCACGTTGACGTTCAACAAAAGTGAAAAAGACAGGCATCCGTATGGCTTTGTAATTTCTTGTGAGCGTGGTATGTCTTTTGTTAATAATAATTAGCGTAAATTATTTTACCGAAGCTTTTACCGGTGTATAAAATACTTTTACTTCCACAGTGAAATTTCGATCGTGCTTCTAATGCTTCTCTTAGTAGATTATCGAATACAATTATTATGTACCTACTTATTACTATTCAAAATTGGAATATTTGGTAATAGTCTAGTTTAAAAATTGAGGCGGAAGGAGTTATTTTAAATGATTTGTTATTATAAATATTTTTTACATCAAAATTGGACCGACTTTATCAGTTTTTGCACTGAAAAATACAAAATAATATTGCTGGTTATTTTGAAGTTATGCCGTTGTAGTTTGTTGTTGTAGGCACCAACTCCAAAAGAACCAGCACCAATAGAATTAATATTATTTTGTATTTTGCAGTGCAACAACTGATAAAGTCGGTCCAATTTTCTGTAAAAAATATGTTGATACTTAAATTCTCACCACTTGGTTTATGCTTTCATTAGCGAATATTTAAAAATATGTTCAATATCGCAAACGTTATATTGGCAGTTTTGGCAACATTGGAATTGACAGTTTTTAAACGTCGAACACAATGCATAAGTCAATCATCGCTTCGTTGAACCTCACTTTTTCGCGAATTTTTGTTGACTATTTTCAATCATATTTTTGATAATTTTGATTTAGAATGCAAGGTCGATTATATACTATTTTGGATTGAAAAGATACTTCCAAATCGAAAATGCCAGCTAAAATTCGTACGTCCTAAGAACAATATTTTTGTCATTTTTAATTAATAAATCATTAAAGATAGCGACTTCCACCTCATTTTTTTAAAGTTATGCTAAATTACATCTATTTCTGCAAACATTTGATTTTTTATGGCTTTTGTAATAAAAGCCGCTAAACTAGGCTTTTACCGTGATTTGTGCAAAACGACTTTCTTTATCTTTCAATAACCACTCGCGAAAAAGTTGTGCAAAAGATTACAAAATATAATAAAAACGTGCCTTAAATATGTATAGTTTTTTCCCAAAAATATTCATTTTGTTTTCATCCGGGACGCCACTGGGTTCAATATCATAATGTCTCCCACAACGAAAAACAAATCTGTCAGGTTTCTTCCAATTCGGCAAAAGATTAAATCTCAAGAAGTTTATTTTTAAATAAATAACTTTAAGGCACATATTTATATGGACTTTCACAAAATAAGGCTAGGTATTGGAAAAGTCCAAGAAATTTTAAGAACGTAATTTTAATACTGTTAAAAAAGTAATATCTATTACAAGTCTTGACTTTTGACTGATTTTTTTTTCTTCAAAATTTAATGGTTTGAATTTATGTATTAAATTTAAAAATAAAAGACGAAAAACCCAAAATTATCAGTGAGAAATATTTATTAAAAATAAATAAATAAAGATTAAAGAAAACTATAATAAAGGCGTGATAGCTCGGAATAATAAATTTTGTAAAAACAAATGATTCTTTTGAAGCCTTAAAAGAAACAATATTTCTTCCAATTTCCATACTACGAATTATATATTCAACACTAGATGTACATCCAATGAATTCTATTAACTAATTCTGATGACATGCTCTTGATCAATTGATAAATAATTGATTAAATTATCGCTTCCGTATTCTAGCTTGCATATTAATTCTTCTAGGAATTTGTTAATAAGTAGGTATATGTTCTTTAGATGTTTCTGCATCAAATACGAATACAATCGAATACATAATAAAATGTGTCCTTTCGTAGAATTAATTTTGAAGGTCTACAAAAATAGCTTAAACCTGTTAGCTATCTGTCCATAAGCAGTGGCATAAGTAGTTTTTTTCTAGAAGGGATTCAACAAAAATAAACGAAAAAAAATAGATTTTGTTTTAGGGACATTGACATAAGGGCTTCATTTATACTTTAAAAGAAAATCTAAATACGAAACCCTCTACACAAGAGGCCACGCCAAGTATTTGTTCGTTACTTTTCCCATTCATTAATGTGATCAATTTTCTTATTTCAAGTGCGACGATTGCTGGCCAAGGGCGTCAGCGCCGACTCATGTAACGAAGATGGTCTCACTGCCTTACATCAATGCTGCATTGATGATAACGAACCCATGTTACTTTTGCTCATACAATATGGTGCCAATGTTAATGCGACTGATAGTGAAAAATGGACTCCCCTTCATGCTGCTGCAACTTGTGGCCATCTACGATTAGTTAAGTAAGTAACCTAACCTCAAAAAACAAAATAATTGGTCTACATTCGACTGTAACTCATTATTTTTTTAAATTCAATAACCCACTATCAAAAGTATTAAAGTTTCTTGAAATTACATTAAGTACGCATTTAAATGTATTTCTCAAAATAATTACATCAATTTGTACCTATACTCAACTCACAATATTTAAATTTACGTTACACTCAGGTTTCAAGTTTGTCATTCACGAATAAAATAATCTGACAGCCCAGACTCGTTGACTTCACATTGCAATTGGGTTCGTTATGCAACACACAATACACTTCTACCACGGAATTCATATATTTTTATTTAATTCAAAATATTAACACATAATTTATCAAATAATCAATTATATTATACATTCACTAAATGTTAATACATTAACGAATGAAATTTGTGAATGTATACGTTCACTAGTGAATGAATACATTAACGGATTTAACACTATATTTAAAACAAATCCATGCATTCCAAGATAATTTTAAACGAGATTTAAGGCTCTTCTCCTCTATTGCAACATATTTTGCAGAATTCTCATAGCCCATGGTGCGGATTTGTTGGCCGTCAATGCTGATGGCAATATGCCATACGATATATGCGAGGATGAGGCCGCCTTGGATTACATTGAAAATGAAATGGCCAAGAATGGCATCACGCAAGAAATAATTGACACCAAGCGAGGTGATATTGAGCGCAAGATGCTCGATGATCTCAGAAAGATTGCAATGGCCGGTGGCAGTATGGAGTATTATGATAGTCAAGGTGCTACCCCTGTAAGTATACAGGGATTCATTGAAAACTAAAAAAAAAATTATATCATGAAACAAATTTTAAACATTGAAAATGTAGTCGTTTTTTCCCGATCTGTTTCACTGTATGTTAATATTTCAGCTTCACATAGCTTCAGCCAATGGTTACATAAGTGTGGTGGAGTTTCTTTTAGACTCTGGCGTCAGAACCGATGTGAAAGACAAAGACGACTGGCAACCATCGCATGCGGCAGCTTGTTGGGGTCATGTATGTATTAAGAAAAATTAAATTTGAATCTAAAATTGCACAACCACGTATTCTAACGATGTATTCCATAATTATTCCAGTTGGAGGTCTTGGAACTATTAGCGCAAGCAGGTGCTAATTTGAACGCCATGAACAAACACGATGAGACTCCTTCAGGTGAGAAATTCAAACACGTTAACTGTCAGTTTCTAGTGCATATTTTGAATCATAAAGGGCACTGGTTTGGTTATAAACTTTCCATTAATAAATCTCTTCAGTTGTTTACCAAGTAGTTTTGTTGGTGGATGATCATAGAGCAATAGTCAACTGAACTCGAAAATGGTTAAATCAATTCTTATGTTATCATTACTCCAGTATAAAAACTAATTAAGATCTGATGTCTGATTACCAGATCTACAGTGGATGTTTGGAAGTTTCCTAGCGCATTATTCTATCGAAAAATAACTGCGCTCTGTGAAAGACTAACTATTTATAGGTGAAGATCGTTAGGTGAAACATTGCTAACGCGCTCTAGCGGTTGGTAGAACAGCTGCCTACTATGGACGTTTTATAAAATATTACCCCATTTCACCATGAACTGATTAGCCAACACGAATTTGAAAATTTTATATTTTAAATTTCTGTTGATACAGATCATTTGTGACGCGTTTTTTTTGTGACTCAATATTCAATGAGTTATTATATTGTTAAATAACACTGATTAACCAACACGTCTTGAAAATAGACCTTAAATTCTATATTTTTTACTCAATTTATGAGAAATCGTTTGTGAAACACAAATATAATAATAAAATTGTTTGTGACTCACTATTGTTTTAGAAAAACTTAAAATTGATTTCAAAATTTGTAGGTTCAGGCAACTAACAAAACATCACTGTTAAATCGTCAATAAATATAATTTGCTAACAGAACGTCACAATACAAAATAATATTAATTCTAGTGGTGCAGTTGTGCAATTGTAGTTAGATTATAAGACTTTTGGCATCAAATGCAAGTACTAGCACCAATAGATTTAATATTATTTTGTATTGTGGCTCAATACACAAATTATATCTATTGATGATTTAACAGTGATGTATTGTTAGTTGCCTGAACCTACAAATTTTGAAATCAATTTAGATTTTTGTAAAACAATAGAAATTTGTGTTTCACAAACGATTATTGATACATTGTGTAAAAAATACAGATGTAATGTCTATTTTCAGGACATGTTGGTTAATCGGTGTTAATTATTTAACAATCTAATAACTCAATAAATATTGAGTCACAAAAAAACAAAGACGTCCAAAACGTTCACAAACGATATGTAACAAAAGAAGTTTAAAAATACAAAGTTTTCAAATTCGTGTTGGCTATTCGATAGGTGGTCCATTTATCTAGGGTAGACATCTTCACATCTTTCATTCTGATCTGTCAAGAGTTTGGCTTAATAAATGATTCTTATTTTATTTTGCAGATATTTGTGAGGATCCGGAAATTAAAGAGCGTATATTGGAGTTGAAAACAGAACAGGAAATCAAAAGGCAAGCAGAAGCTAAACGGAAAGTGCGACGTTCACAAAGCAATACACGTACTCAGTCGGTAAGGAGGACGTCGTTGCGAGATAAGGGCCTGACTGCAAGGCGGGATGCTGTGGAGGAGGCGCGTTTCAGGCTACAGGCTGAAAATGTGAGTACTTACTTACATTGAATTTTGGTAAAATAGGGTTCACCTCGATAGTGTTGCCACTTACTACAAGGAGATCTACAGTTTAATGTGGACTCCGAACCAAGGCTATGTCTCTCCCTAGGGGAAAACAGATATACGGGGTTCAAGGCGTTGCCTCAATACGAGTTTGTATGGGGCAAACGTATATCGATCGTTAGTTTTTGACATTTACTAGCGATTTCTGTACGCCCGAAAATTTTCATTAGAAGAAAAACTATTTTTCTGCAATTGTTGCTATAAAAATAATCAAGTTGCCTCGAAAACGTCAGCAATTATCGTAATCTTGATAACGAAAAAATTTCATTTGTAGATTAAACAGTAATGCGTAAGTGGAAAATTACTTAAAAAATAAATCAAATGGTTATTTTTTTTAAATAACAGAATTGCAAGAGTTAGATATGAATATCATCAAATATATCCGGGCAGAAGGTAATTAGGCATTTCTAAGAGCGCAATAACGTTCAACGAAAGAAGAGGACAATCGAAAGAAATTTAGATGAACTTGATATTTTACTTTACTTTCAACGTAATGGAATATCCCTTTATGGACTTTTTACCTACCTATTAGTTTTTAGAATATCCAGAATATTCAGTTCCTGATGTGCAATAGATGTCTGGAAAGTCATAGAGCTAAATTCAGCGAACGCTAAAAGGTCATAAATAGCATCCCTATAGTTTCATCCTGTGTAAAGTTTAACCGACGAACATAGAAGACAGAGGCTTGCATATTGTGCTAAAATGCCTAGGCGTCTTTCACAACAGCGGAGTTATTTAATCGGAATAATAAACAGGGACGAAAATCTGTTAATATGTATGTTAAATAATATGGTAATAGGACCAAATAAGAACGATCCCTTACTTGTGAACGATATCTAAATTTTCGGTGACGGAAATAGAACAAATATTAGGAAAATATCCCAGTTAAACAGTATATTAATTTATTATAGCATCAATATGGCGCCCCGGTCCACAATGTTCTACACGTGAAAAATTATCTAAACAATAAATACCGGCTCTAGATAGAGCGACACGGAGCCGTCCGATGGCCAGCAAATAGCCCGGATCTAAACCCCTGTGATAGATTCTTATCGGGATACCCGAAAAACAAAGTGTATTATAATAATTCCTGAAAGTTGAAAAGCAAGAAGACTAAAACTCAATAACGCAGTTTTAGAACTGAACACAGAAAAACCAAATTTTATTACCTCATGTATAAATAATAAATTATGACGTAATATACTGATGTGCTTCGAAAACTAAGAGAGCTCCGTGAACTTAGAACCCGACTTGAAAATAAAATTAAGTATACTCGTAAACTACAAACGACGTAGATGTTTGCAGTGAAATTTATTTATTTGTAGTTATTTACTTCGAATTTTTTTTGTTTTTATGGCTTTTTGCCTGGAATATGTTAAAAATCGTTTGTAGTTTTTTTAATATTTTTTTTAATTTTTTCTACATTATTAAGCGTTTAATAAAATTTACGTCAAATCAATTTAATGAAATTTTTGTTCTTCCAGAAACTAAAAACGACGTAGAAATTTGTTCTGAAATTTATTTGTTTGTAGTTTTTCAAAAAAAACTTAAAATTAAAAATAAAATATTTACTCCCACAATGTTTGCTGTTTTTATGGCATTTTTCCGGGAATGTGTTAACAACCGTTTGTAGATAATTTCTTGTTGTCATTTCACGTAGAAATAAAATTGTGCGATGCTTGATAATCTGTTTATAATAGGACTTCTTAACAACGCCCTAAAAAGATTGTGAACAAGTTGATAAGGAGCTAATTCCCATTTTCATACCTGAATAATTTGAATCTTTATTTGCCAATTAAGCCAAAACGATAAGTAAGAAACCCGTCCTATGTTATATATTTGAAATTGCCAATCAAGTGGCTATTTGAAAATCCAATAATATACAGGGTGTCTCATTTAAGAAAATTGAGAAAAGTATCATTTTGCGAATCGTGGCAACACCGCGTATTTCAAAAAAATATTTAAAATTTGATCATTGCCTGAAAAAAAGCATTATTTTCTTAAAAATAATACGTGGATAAAAGTTTAAAAAGTTTGAGTAACCCAACAATGATGGTTGAATCATACCGTGAATTCTGAAGATGATCGCGAATAAGTTCGAAACCGTGCATCACATACCCATAGTCATATGTCATATATATCGTTGAATTTGTCTTTGAAAGCGCTATCGAAAAATATAATAAAATATAGGGTGTTCCATTAAAAAAAAATGTAACTTTGTTCCACCACTTCGTATATAACAAAGTGACGATTAGAAAAATTAGAAAAAATAAAGATAACTTAAGTGGAAACAACTATGTATTTAGATTTTTTTGTAACCCCCGTAGGTTTCGAGATACATTCAATTCTTTTTTTATGAAGTTGCTCAAAATGTATGAAAAACATTTCAAGTTTTGTAATGGATTTTTAAGTACGCCCTCAACCGTAACATTAACTAATTATCAATCTTCATTTTCACTTTAATGTTATTCATTTCAGTTCATATTGACCAACTCCAATAATAACAACGTCGAATCCTCTTATCATATATGATGTAACATTTTTAAATTTAGTTCTTTCCAAATTGGTTGCATAGATACTACAAAATTAAAGCAGATCTCTTTCATATAAGTATAAATTAAATACATATATACATGTGTAGACATAAGCCTTATTTAATTAATAGAATGCCCTAGTTGATTGAATATGTGGAATAAATAGTATGAAATAATAAATTGAAACAAGAAAGTTCATTTATTAAAATTCATAATTACCAGATTTATTTGCCATACAGGTACGAGTTGTTGCATTCTACATAATAATATTATAAGAATTCCTCAAGTGAAATTCGAGCGCATTCATTTTATATGTAGGTATTTCATTAGGTAGTTGTTCCACACCAAAAAAATAAATGTTTTGTTGGGTCGTTTCTTTTCCAGTGCCACTCAAATAATGTTACTCACTTGCTATAGTTGTTGTTGTTTTGTGGTTCTGCGTATTATGCACCGAGTATGATCCGCTGCTATTATTATTATTGATGTTGGTTGATTATAATATTACATTGTGTAATGGGGAAGAAGAAGCAGCTTCCGGTTGTTTGTTTATCTTATAGAGTGAGTGAGTTTGTTGTGTCGTGACACCAAGTGTCTGTTTGCTCTATAATATGTGTACTTATCTGTTTTTTTTTTATCTGTTTATGCATATTTCATAGGCCAGTGAATGCAAAATATATTAGTTCTGTAGCGTCTATATGATCTGAAGTTTTGGTCTAGTGGACAGATTAATGTTTCAAATTAGGGCGCAGATGGAAGAGAAGCATTAAGATTTTAAATTATGTAAATCCAGTTGTAAAACTTGGATTTCTAATGGTCGTGTCCACAGCAGTGCCTGATTATTAATAAATTAGTAATCAGTAATCAAAAATTGGTATCTTGTGGACACGACTGATTATTGATGCATCATTTGTCAAACTGACACTTGTCAAATGATTTGAAATAATTTAATTCGACAATTACACATATTAGAGGAATTGAAAATGGAAAAAGAAAACGTATTTTTTATTCAATACGTTTATAATTCGACGACGCAATTCATCTAATGCCTCACAAACTGTCTTAAAAACCACTGATTATCCCCAAAAAAAAGTAATCAAGAGGTGTGAGATCCGGTGAGCGAGCTGGCCACTCTGTTGGACCTCGACGTCCAATCCACCTACCCAGATACATTTCGTCTAAGAAATTTCTCACCTCCCGAAAATAATGAGGTGGTGGTGGTGCTCCATCTTGCTGGAATGTTACATCAAACTTGAACTCATGTGGGTTTGGAGCAACTATTTCATTGATACTGGGTGTGATTGTGTCTTGCAGCAGTTGGAGGTATCTGGGACCATTCAAATTTTCTTCTAGGAATATTTTGTACACATAGAAAGATTCATTAATGCTCGTTATGGGAAAGAGACCAATTGGAGGAATTTTGGTAATTTCCTACTTTTATAATCAGTGGTTGGATCGTTTCGTCTATGCAGTGATCTAGATCCCACATTTTTTGTTAAATTTTTATTACATGTGCAATACATTTAGATCACTTTTCTCCATCTATTTCACTTACGGCCTTTTCGAATGGCACCTGAACATCGTGCATCTTAAATGTGATATTATGTCTTGCCACGTAACCTTTTAGTACTGCCTATCAAATAGACTATAATAGATAATAATTGACTATTTAATGTTTTACAGGGCTTGGAGGGCAACGATGTAGCCAACGGTTCCCTCATCACCAACAAGGCCAGCAGCCCAAAAACCTCCCTGACCAACAATAACAACAACAGCAACCATCACCACCTCAACGACCTCAGTCCAAACCATACCAACAATCAACACAACCACGATCCTAGCCTACTCACCACCAGCCCGAATGATGCCTCCTCGAATGCGATGCAAGTGCTAGAAGACCGTCGAGCCGCCCCTGAGGGCAAAGATCACGAAGACTCCGATCAAGAACAACAGCTAATCGCAGCGGCGGCTGCTGAGGCTAATGAAAAAACCTACACGACAGACGTCAATGGCAAAGTCACCGTTCACGTTGTCGTCACCATCAATGGTAACGGTACATTGGCCGATTTGAAAAAGCAACGAATGCAAATACGAAACAGCAGCAATGACGTGAATAGCATATCATCGCCAATAGGTAGTATATCGGAGAATGATTCAAATTTGACACCGACAGCGGCTGATATTGCAAGATTCACCGGCAATACTACAGAGGAGAATATTGAATACTCAAAACCGAAACGTTGTTGTGTTATAATGTAATTAGTTAGGTTAGGAGTAAAACATTTTGTCGACCGCAAAATTTTGGCGCCAGAACATTCTTCATTTGTTTTCAAAACAATATTTTCATATGGAATTTTATCACCTATTCTGCTTTCGAAGTCCATTCCAATTTTCATTTTCTCACGGCAGCCAACATCTCCGAGCTGATCGAAGCTGGAAGTAACGGTGCGGCTTAAGATTTACCAGACACAATTTATTTCCTTGATTATTGTTGAAAAAAATATCAAAGTGTTCGTAGAACAGAGCAATTGTAACGCCCCCCTCCATATTTTGGTTGGTGAGTACATTACTATTTTAACATGATTCAAGGACTCTAGGAAAAACAAGATACGCTCAGTTGGTGAACGTGATTTATACTGCTGCGCGCATTTCGTCAGCCCGTGAAAAAAGACTGATTAAAAAAATATGTATTACAGCACTGGAGACGGTAATGGAATAGCCTTCAGCTGGTCGGTTTACAGCCGTTTGAATGTTTTCAATTGTACCAAAATGAGTTGCCTTGAGATGAATTTCCATTCTCTGGAATAGAAAAAAAGTCACATGGACTCAAGTCAGGCGAATAAGGAGGCTGAGGAGCCACAGGAATGTTTAACTGGCCAGAAACTTGTTTATTGAAATTGCTGTGTGGCAAGGAGCATTATCGTGATGCAATACCCAGTTGTTCTTGTTCAGTCTCACACGAATGACCTTTTTTTCGAGTTTTTCAATAACCTTCAGGTAAAAGTGTTAATTGACTGTTTCGCCTTGAGGTACAAACTCTTTGTGGACGATTCCGTGGATATCCAGAGCTGGGAGTATGCCACTACATACTCTGGTGCTTGGTTTCTAGGTCGTACTCAAGAACCCAAGACACGTTCCAGAAAATGGAATCTAAAAAGTCAAGGCACCTTTCCCTCTTGACGTCCCCTTTTGGTCTTCCGATAGGTTTATTGAAACCATTTTTGCGCGGATTATTCTCATCCCCAATTCTTTGCTCAAAAATGATGAACGGTGGTGTGAGTCGAATTCAACTCTTCTCCAATCATTCTGACTATCATCAACCGATGATCTGAACGCACAAGTTCCCGGATTCTTTCGACATTTCCATCGGTTCTTGAAGGCCTTCCGCTTTGTGGTTCATCTTCAATCGACTCTCTTCCTTCTGAAAATGCCTTAAACTACCGAAAAACTTGGGCTCTTGAGAAAACACTGTATCCATAGGCTAGCTGAAATTTAGCAAACGTTTCCGTTTTACTGTGCCCTAGTCTGAAGCAAAACCTGATAGCACACCGTTGCTCGAAGTTGATGTCATTTATTTTTAGAGCACAATAGAAAAAACTGTTCGACAGAAAAATTCCTAGAGACAACCGAATTAGCGAGTTTTAACCCGTATTGAAGACTTATCACTTGTTCCCCTGCTGCCCCTCGAAGTTCCGCGCCATCAGTGTTGCCAGATCGAACGCTACGTTGCCAGTCCAATGACTTAATTATTAGACGCTTGTATTATAATTAAATTTGTATTTTACTAGATCTTGGTTATTGCCTCATGACGTATGATTTTATATTGCAGAAGCCACAAATACCTTAAACTAATTATATATTAGGTAATGAAAGAACCTAAATCACCGCAAACCAAATTGCAGGCGAACACCAACTTACCGTTTGAAACATATGCGTTTTATGGTTGTCACGGACTGACTTGATCGGAAATGCGCGTGGATATATCTTCTTTTCCTATTTCCTAGTATCATGCTATATTAGATCAAGAGTTGTGTTCCTGTTTTGAATGATTACGATTTTTCTGCAAGGTTTATACTCGCATTTTTTTATATGCAGGATGATACACCGCTATTAAAGTACAGGAAAACGAACTATAAGATAGTTCTGGAAATGTTACTTGCTGATTAATTTTCTCTTCTGCAACCTTGCCGACATTATCCAAAAGTATATATTTATAACACAGATGTACAATTATACGATGCTAACATATCTAAAAAAATATATTGAGTGTCTCATTTGATAATTCCAAGTTGCTTGTACATTTTGATATAAACCGCAACGTCGTAAAACTAGAAATATGTTTAGTAATTCAAATTTCAGGTACAGAAACTTTTCAAATAGTTCTTATGGAACGTTTTCCTGTAAATATACCGGGTGTTTCATAATATATGCCTACAGGGTGTTGAAATTTAAAAATAAATTCGTTTTTTTGTGGATATCTCCGGCACCGTTTATCGTAGAGAAAACAGCTTTTGTAGGCATTTTCCACCCATAATAAGCTAAGTTTTGAGCCAGAAAAAATGTTTTGTTAAGTCATAATTGGTGAAGGTTCTGAAGGAGACGTGGGTGTTTTTCACCCCAATTTCTACGCCAATGGCAAAAGTCGACGGTCGACTTCAGAGCTCACGACCAACAGTACCTTTTTTTGTGTAGAAAATATTGGCGGTTCAAATGGGCGTCTCAAAACCGTACTTTTTCCATTGTCGTAGAAATCGGGGGGAAAACACCCACTACTCCTTCAAAATCTTCACCAATTATGACTCACAACTTAGCTTATTATGAGTGGAAAATGCTTCTTACTGAAGCTGTTTTCTGTACGATAAACGGTTCCGGAGATATTCACAAAAAATGATGTTTTTTTTCAATTCCAACACCCTGTATCTCGAAAATGGTGCATTTTAGGGAGTAAGTTTGTAAAAACTTTTTTCAAATTTTTGGACGAGCTATCACAGTCTGCGCATACATTATGAAACACTATATATAAGAATTGTTTAATATACTTTATTCAATCTTTGTTGAAAAAAGGGTACTTACTTAATTATTTTTAAGAGATATATAATCACTTCCTCCTGATGGACTTAATCAAGTACATGGCTTATAAAGTAACATGTATAAGTTATCTACAAGACTGTATTGATGAAAAATCAAGTCATTTTCTAGAAAATTAATCAAATTAGCAGCTTTTTTATTCTTTTATCAAAAACGATGGAGGAAAGGCTTTTTGATCCACAGCTCTTGCCAAGCGGAATCTATCAATCAGCCTTTCTTTGTTTTTTGCAAAAAAGTTATTTTAATAGCTACATTTAGAGTCTTCCTAGAAAAAAAACTATATTGTTCCTTGTATTTATATTTCAAAGCTTAGTCTGAAAAATCTGAAAATTGACGACTCAGTCAACAGCGGAGACAAAAAGTATATTTTTTCCCACTAGATCAAATCTACTATTTATTTTATTTCTGGAGAGCAGTAAACAATCCGATGCTTATTTTTGGCAAACAGCGTCATTTCTCAGGTAGTTCAGACTATACCTGTATATATATTTAATAACCGCTATAGGCAGCTTATAAAAATATAGGAAAACAAAGTTCATATTGAATTTAAACTTACATTTTTATATTTCAAATATTTAAATATCAAATTCATAATTTGTCACTGACATATATACGCCACTTTCTGTCAATATTGTTGAAATAGCGTGTATTTTTCTTCTATATCTCCGTCCGATCAATTCAGTACCTGTATATAAAGTAAGTGAACAACATCTTTTTGAGCATATCGTAAGTTTTTTTTATACAGAGTGTCTAAATTTGAAACATGAATTATAGCCAATATAAACAGATGATATCAAATAAATGAAACTAGAATAAATGGATAAAAGAAAAGCAATATTTAAGTTTGTAAATTTTATTCATGTCTAGTTATGCCTTATTATGAACAACAAGTTATTAAGCAATTTCCGGCGAATACTTCCATTGTACTTAATTATATAAAAATATAATATGTTATTCTTTAGAAATATCCTTTGGAGTTTTATACATTGTATATTTTTAATAGAAATATTTTTAATAATTTGTAAATATAAATAATTATTTTTGTTCGCAATTTAGAACTTTAGAGATTTTGTTATATACACAGTATTAAAATATCGCTGTTATATTTTTTTTTTGTTTTCTTGTAAATATGTATGTTGAAAATGTGTATTTTTTAGCAGAAGTACTTTTATTTAATTCGTTTAAAATAGAAGAAAAAAACATTGTGATATTTTCAGATTGATACATCTTGGCAGTTTGTTGCTTCTTGATTTTTTTGTGACTCACAATTGTACTTAATTTTTTTGCTTATCAGATGATTTAAAAAAAACATTCCAAAAATGTGATAATGTAATAAATATCTTACACGAATATTTGAAGAAAAAAACACTGGTACCTTATAATATATTGCATCATATTATCATAATCATAGAATTGTACCTTATTCAATCTTTAAAATATGTATCATTGCAATAAATATTAATTATTTTCTTATATTTTTTTATGTTTTGAGTTTCCCCGAAGTGGAATCCTCCCATGTGAAATCACTAAAACTAATGCAAAAACATCTTTGTATTTAAATAAACGAAACATTCTATTTCCTTCAGTGTAGAAAGTCATCAAAAAAAATCCAACAATTATCGAGAATGTAATATGGTATACCAAATCTACTTACATTTGACAGGAGCACGGTGTAACAAATCGTGTATTTATTCCCTTCTAGAATAATAAAAAACAAATTACTTCCAAGTGCCTCGCAATACATTGAGCAATAAATAAAAACTGAAGCATATTATGTACCTATTGTTGTCGAAATAATAAAATTCTATTTAGAAACCTCTGTCAGTGTTAAATAATACCTACTGCCATATTGTAATAGACATTATTGGCACGTAATTGTAATTAACAGTCTTTTGAATAAATTGAACTTGTAAAGCTCCCATTTATTACTTAATAATTTTATATTCCTCCCATTAGATTCGTCGTTATCTATTTATTTGAATGTATTTTAATACAATGTACTCTAATGTTTCTAAATATATTTAGACAGTTAGTTTGTTTAATTTACCATTGGGACCTCAAAAACGAGTTAACAAAAACGGCTGTATCTTTCGAATCGTAACAAGTAGACAGTTCTTTTACAAATCGTGTGTGATTCTGATTCGTACTTATCCGGTTCTTAGGTATTTTTTTATAGAACAGTAAAAATAGTCATCTCCAACTTTTATTTGAGACATTTTTTCAAAAAAGTTATAGAAAAAATAATAATATATATTTTTTACAAAAAACCTACGTTATTAGTTAGTGCACGGAAAAATACAAAATTAAATTAATTGTATTAGTGCTGGTACTTTTGAAGTTTTGGTGCAGTTGCAGTTAGATTGAAAACTTTTGGCACCAACTTCACAATTATCAGCACCAATAGAATTAGTATTATTTCGAATTTTTCAGTGCACCAACTAATAACGTCGGTCCAATTTTTTGTAAAAAATATTTACTTCACATTTTTATGAATAACATTACTCACGAAAATCGTTGATCGTTCACTAATACCAAAGAAGATAGTACTTATGCTATTACCCACGTATATTCTTTGCTTGTACTTTATGTAGAGATCTTAGAATATCGCGGCGGAAATACGCATACGTATTCTAGATAATTAACTCGAAAATAATAAAAAATATTCAATTTAAACGTTTCCGGATAATTTGTTATCTTTAATTCTGCCATCTCGGATTTTAGATTTTCCAGAAAATTTGTCCCCTCCACCCCCTTCGGAGGGAAGGAGATTTTGGGATTTACATTTCTCTCTTCTTTCTCAAATGAATCAAAAATCATCGAAATTTGAGTACGTTATAAAACGCGCGCACGAACCAAAAAAAAGCAGACTGTCGAATTGTATAGTTACGAGTCGTTTATTCATTGAACTCGATATAAGTAGTTAATAAATTAACATTTTTCCGTTCTCCACAGTGGTGCTTCGTATGTACGGTACCCTAAAGCTGAAGTACTTTACTGAGTGATTTCACTGCTTTAGATCACTATGGCAGATCATTTTCCAAGTGATGATGGTACCTAAGCTCGTTATTATTTTTGTTGGACTCATCCACAGAAATAGGTGTAATAAACACTAGAAGGCCAATAAAGTACGTTCGAGATTCAGATAAACGGACCCACATAGGAAATAAACACCTAGAACTTGTACATGCGCAAAACGGCCTTTAGTTTTTTTGCTTTGTATTTCTCAGATAAGTTCGGAATAGATTAAGAACGATTAAGCAGGTAACTGCGGAAGTCCAGTAAGCTTGGCAACACCGCCCCAGAAGCAGTCGTGGCTAAACATTGGTTTATTACCTATATTCAAATGGACTCATTCAAAATTGAGGAGAGTTTTCGACCAGCCCCTCGTATATATCCATCATCGGGACACCTGTTGGTCGAAATCGCGCGATGCGATGAGAATCTTGTCAATCAAGTTAGGGGTCAGTGGTGTGGGTCCTGAATTACTTAAATAATAATATACGGAGAGAGAGCAACAGAGCTATAATCTGACATAATAATCTTGGTATACTTCAGACTAGTCTTTGTCGTCTGTCTATTTAGATCATAAGATACGATCGCATTTTTGATTTTCTGCAACAATAATATAATATCGTCTGCAGTCATCATTCGCATATTCAGTGCTCTAGTTGGTGCCGGCTTTCAAGTTTTTGGCATAAAATTTCAGGAAATAAATTCAAAAGTAAGTAGAAATATTTCTCTTTTATTTCATTTGATAAGAAGATGTTTGTCTAGCTTGATATTTGAGTCGACATGATTTATTTCAGAAAATTTAATATACGGGTTTCCAATTCAAAAAATATTTTACATACCAATATTATTAACTTAGATAGGTATGAAAGATAGACATATTCTTCAATTTTCATGGCTTTTGACTTTTGTCACTATTTTTGAGAAGAATAGGCCCATAAATAAAGTACAAGCATTTTTATGTGATGCATATTTGCTGATTAACTTACGGTTTCAATCATTTTTAATGAACTGGATAAATTAACTATTATTTTATTACCAAATCAAATGAATTTGAATGTTTTTTTCTGCGTCTCAGTTCCGAACAAGTTCATCAATATTTAAGGTCAATGTCATCCTAGTTAGATAGTAATTAGAAAACCATTGAGGACTTTTTAAACACGTTAATTTATCTATTTAATTTTATGTAACAATTCAATGGATTAAACTGAATTTTGTTTTCTGGGTGTGTTAATATATTTTTTAAAAATTATTAATGGATGGAATTTTTTTCTAAAGATATATTCTTAGATTTGGATCACACTGATTATGAGATATAAAAAAATATGACTTGATAAAAATTGACGCAAAGATATTGTAGGTAATTTAATTGGATATATTACAATCTCTGACTAAAGATATTGTTAGATATTGTTCTAATAATTTATACATTTAATTAAGAATTGTGACGCCGGGGCGTCAGTCAGTTGAGCGTCGGGGTTTCCGTAAAATGCTGTGATATAGGGCGCTGGTATATATATTATGCTGAAAATAAAATTATCAAAACTGTATCAAGTATGGGAATTATTTTTGCACAAAGAGGTTAGTAGCACTTTTTCGAGAAACCTTGGCCTCGATTATTACAGGTGCAGGATAAATATAAAATGTCGAGTGTTATTTTATACGAAGACAGCAGACTGATCGATAACATTTCGCTCACAATACTATAATTATTATGAATGAATTAAAGGAGAAAATGTTGATTTTGCAAATGCATTCTTTTGTAATTCGGTGTGTTTCGATGTCTGAAGATCAGAGAAAAGAAAATATATTGACAGGTTTCTTTTATTAGATTAGTAGTTCAGTTTGTTTCATATTGTTTTTTTTTTCAATTATTTTATATAGATAGTATTAAATAAATATTTTTTTGAGAAAAATAGAAAATTGGTGCACTGGCACATACAAAATAATATTCATTCTATTGGTACTGGTTATTTTTGTTGTGCAGTTGTAGTTACATTTTTTGGCACCAAAAATATTTATTTTACACTTTTTTGTGTAACACTAGACATCAAAATCATTCAACGTGCACCAAAGAAGATAATACGTTGCTTATACTTAATCAGAGATTTCAAAACATCGCATATTTCAGACCTTCCCACTGCTGTAACTGGGAAACCATAATTTTTTCAAAAATATGTTCAATTTAAATTTTGCTACATATAATCCCTTCTTTAATTTGGCCAATTCATATTTTCAATTTTCGAAAAAAAAAATCCTCCACCATATAGCAGAAATGTAACTCGAAAACCAATGTTTTCTTTTAAATGTCCAATGTAAACTTTGCCGGATATGGACTCTTCTTTAATTTTGTCTTCTCAAATTTTCAATTATTAATTTAAATTGTAGTTAAATAGAAGACTCTTGGCACCAATTTCGCAAGTACCAGCACCAATAGAATTAATATTACTCAATTTTTTTGTAAAAAAATATTTATTTCACTCTTTTGAATGTAACATTAGCCACGAAAATCGTTGAACGTTCACTTATTGATACTCTATACCATTACCCATGTAAATTCTTTGCTTTCGCCGCGAAAATACTCATATTTTAGACTTTACTACTGCTGTAACTCGAAAACTGTAACGCTATGGAAAAAATGTTCTATATAAATGTTCCTACAAATAATCTAGTCTTTAATTTGGCTGCTTCAGATTTTCAAATTTCGAAAGAAATCGCTCCCTCCACATATCGAAAATACACATATTTATTTGGGAATTTAACATTGTTGTGGCTCGAAAACCGTAAACGTACCAGATACTGGCCTATCTTTAATTCTGCCGTCTTAGATTTTCGAAATTCGAGAAAAATGGCCACCTACACCTTTTTGAAGGGAAGGAGATTTCGGATTTTTTTACGAATATGGGACCATTTCTCGTCTCCTCTTTCAAATGAATCAAAAATCATCAAAATCGGTAAAAAAATACAATTGAATTTCGTGATGAATTCACATGATTTTTTTAAGTTAAAATTGGTTTATTCGTTTTAAAACTACGATGCCTCAGACGGCTATCTATCGACATATTTTGTCGAACAGGCAGACAGATATATACCTACACGTTAAACATATAACCCCTCTGTTAACATCGGGGGCTTGAAAATAAAAAAATGAATGAATATGAGGACAAAAATTCATAAACTGGAATAGGAAATCACGGAAGAGTTTTTGACACCAACTTCAAAATTACCAGCACCAATAGAATTAATATTATTTTGTATTTTTCAGTGCAACAACTGATAAAGTCGTTCCAATTTTTTGTAAAAAATATTTATTTCACATTTTTGAGTGTAACATTAGTCATGAAAATTGTTGAACGTTCACTAATACCCAAAAAGATATAGGTAGGTTTAGCTTGTACATAGCGGAAATGCGCATATCACATATTTCAGACTTTACCATTGCGAAACTCGGAAACCGTAACTCTTTTGAATAAATGTTCAATTTAAACGTTTCCTGATATGGTCCCCTTTCTAATTTTCAAATCTCAAATTTTCGATTTTCGGAAAAAATTGACGCTTCCACATAGTTGAAACACATATTTCAGATTGTAGCGCGGAAACGTATGATTATTTTAAAAAATGTCCAATTTGAACATTCCCGGATATGGAGTTTTCATTAATTCTGTCGTCTCGGATTTTCAATTTTCGAGAAAAATTACCCCCTCCACCCCCTTGGGGTGCCATAAAAAAAATTAAAATAAGCAAACATACAACCGAATTGTATACCTTCTTCTTTTTTTGAAGTCGGTCAAAAACTGCACCGACCAATCAGTGCACCATCTAATAAAGTCAGTTAATTTTTTGTCATGATTCAATATTAGATATCAAGCACACTACTTGTGATAATTTCTATTCTCAATCAAACAATAATGCTTATACATTTAAATGGAGTTAACGAACTACTATTTTTGTACTACATCAATCAGTTCGAATCAATGACGAAGTCATAATATTATATTGTGTAACAAGCAATTTAATAGTTTATTATGCCTGTGCAAGCACGTGTATTGTATGTATACAGCGACATATACAAACAAATAAAGACACCGTCATATAAATTATTATCATCGCAAAATACTTAATTGGCAATAATAGGTACCTAATTGAAGAGAAAAAATAGAGAAATGTAGTTGTTGATTAAATCAATAGCACGCGCCATTTGATGATTAATTAAAAAAATTCAAATAATATTTATTTTTTTGGTACTGTAAGTTTTGATTTGTGCAAGAGATGAAATATTACTTAGTTATCAATTAGGTATGTCTAGCTAGAAAACTATTCGGAGCTATTCAAAATTATGAACATAAAAAAGCAGTCAGTATTAGGTATTACCTCCTCCGTCTAGTAAGTCGGTTAAAAATAAGACGGCTCTTGTTTTTGACCGACGAACCCCAAACGGAGGAGGTATACAATTCGACTGTGTTTTTTTTTTGTTGGTTTGTGCGCGCCTTTCATATAGTAATCGTAGTCCGATTTTGATAATTTTTGATTCATTTGAAAGAGAAGCCTTGAGAAATGGTCCCATATTCATAAAAACGGGAATCCGACATCTCCTTCCCTCCGAAAACCGCCCCCAAATGGGGTGGAGGGGGCAAATTTTCTCGAAAAGTGAAAATCTGAGGTGGTATAATTAAAGATCCGGAAACGTTTAAATTGAACATTTTTTCAAAAGAGTTACGCATGTTAAATTCTCATGTGGAATTTCTGTCGAAAATTGAAAATCTGTGGGCAGTACATGAAGGACATAATTATTTGTAGCAGCATTTATAATGAACATTTTTCCCTTAGAGTTACGGTTTTCGAGTAAAATCGATGTTAAAAAGGTAACAACTAAAATATTCAAGCGTATTTCCGCAGCGATGTTCTGAGATCTCAATAATAACAACTACAAGCAAGGAATATACGTGGGTAATAGGATAAGTACTATCTTCATTGGTATTAGTGAACGTTCAACGATTTTGGTGACTAATGTTACACTCAAAAGTGTGAAATAAATATTTTTTACAAAAAATTGGACCGACGTTATTAGTTGGTGCACTGAAAAGTATAAAATAATATTAATTCTATTGGTGCTGGTACTTGTGAAGTTGGTGCCAAAAGTTATCAATCTACCTGCAACTACAAAAATTCAAAAGTAACAGCACCAATAGAATTAATATTATTTTATACTTTTCAGTGCACCAACTAATAACGTCGGTCCATTTTTTTGTAAAAAATATTTTTGTTATATTAATTCCCCTTTTCTGGTTACTAACCAATAGCAGGAAAGTAAAAATCGCTTAAAATACTTATTTTCCTGGATAATCCTGATCATCCTCTCAAGTGGGAAGGATGAAAAAAATTATTGGCAGAAGTCAGTTGGGAAATTTTCATATTCGTAGGAATTTGCGTCCGGAAAGTCATGGTGGATATACCAGACTTTTTTCCAGCAAACTATGATGATGTATTTTCAAATGAATGAAGGTCAAGTTCATTGTTATCAAATATAATTTATATATGATTTTGGGTCAAGGTTACAATATAAAATTTCATTTAAATCATTCCCTTGAATTAGCACCATTAGTAGAATGCTTATGAGATTAGGATGTTAGAATTTTATAACTGCTTATGTAATAAAGAAGCGTTTAATTTATTTTTGATTGACTTCAAAAAAGGAGGAGGTATACAATTCGGTTGTGTGTTTGCTTTTTTTTATTACTGTTTTATGGCTGTTCGCGCCTTTTGGATAGTAAACGTACTCCAATTTAGACGATTTTTGTTTCATTTGAAAGAGGAGAGTTCCCATATTTAAAAAAACTCAAATCCAAAATCTTCTTCCCTTCAGAAACCGCTCTCAAAGGGAGCAATTTTTCTCGATAATCGAAAATTTGAAAACTTAACCATATCCGGAAACGTTTAAATTGAACATTTTTTCAAAAGAGTTACTGTATTTCCGCAGCGATGTTTAGAGATCTCTTAATAATATCACATACAAGCAAAGAATACACGTGGATACTATATTCATTGGTAGATATTAGTGAACATTCAACAATTTTCGTGTCTAATGTTAATGTTTTCAAAAGAGTGAAATAAATATTTTTTACAAATTAATGGACCGACGTTATTAGTTGGTATACTGAAAAATACAAAATAATATTAATTCTATTGGTGCTTGTACTTTTGAAGTTGGTGCCAAAAGTTATCAATCTAACTGTACTACTTCAAAAGTAACAGCACCAATAGAATTAATATTATTTCCTATTTTTCAGTACACCAACTAATAACTTCGCTCCTTTTTTTTGTAAAAAATATTTATCTTGTAATACATTTGCTATAGGATTTAAACCAGCGCTCTATTTATCAATTAACTCGTCTAAAAAACTATTATTTATTGCATATATAACCTTACAGTATTCAAACCACCAAAGTTTTTAATATTAATACTGTTATTAGAAAGATTCAAACTTACTATTGGAATACAAAGAAAAAAGAGTACGAAGTAAATATAAATAATTTTTTATACAAATCTAATTATAATTAATTACCGTAACTAATATATGAATATTGTAATATTATTTGTTGCATTTCTGGCTGAAAAAATGGGAAAACCCTGTCTCCCATTCTGATGATCTAAATATTCAATATGTTCTGAAAATCTTTCAATTTTATATTTAAAATAATACTTAATACTGGCATGAACGCGTAGATATGCCTTGATAAATAAATTGAGGATATTTTCTATAAATAAAATCGCTCAATGATTTCTCAGATTCAGTTATATGAAATTATTTCAACTATTGGGAATCTCAAATGGCTGATGCAATAAGTGAATTAATTGTCTCTGTAATTTTTGATTCATTTCAAAGAGAAGAGTTGAGAAATTGTCCCATGTTTAGAACAACTAAAATCCGAGATCACCTTCCTTCCCGTCGAATGCATCATCTAATCAATTCGGACTACCTAATTTTTTTTTAATTTAACCATTTGTTCAGCAAAAACAATACAAAACGATTTAACCTTATCTTTCAATGTTGAGAAATCAGGATGTTTCTAATGAATTAAATAATTGCAAGTATTGACCACTTATATAGTAAACTCATGAATAATACAAAGCTGAACATTCTTCAATCGAAAAGATCTTAATTTCATATCAAGTATATTGACTCTTATTTCTACTGCATTTGTAATGATAATCAGCCTTGGTGATGTTTGTGTTCGATAATTTTGTCTAGGTATATAAAAACTGAACTGCTGGAAAAATAATTCAATTTTGTCTTGATTTTAGAGCAGTACTAAAACACACAAACATGCCCAGCGTACTTCATGACGTCACCACACCCTTCAGCAAGGCCACATTCGGTATGGGTTGCTTCTGGGCATGCGATGCCCTTTTCGGAGCCCAAGCGGGAGTACTAAGGACTCGCGTTGGATACTCGGGTGGTACTACTATGGACCCGGTTTACAAAAAGATGTAAGTATTGGAATAATTATTTTTGCATGTTCATTCGACAGATCTATAATTTGGATTACTACGATTACCGAACAGACGAATTTTGATCATGTGATGTTTTATGATCAAATTATGGCCAGAAGCACTGGCGTTCTAGCAATTTATTTAATCTGTTATTTATTTTTGACCGACGTCACGACCGGAGGAAGTATACAATTCGATTGTTTGTCTGCAGTTTTTTTCATAGATGTTCGTGCCTTGTAAATAATAGACGTGCTCCGATTTTTATTATTCTTTTCTCATTTCAAAGAAGACTACTGAGAAATGGTCTCATTGAAAATCGACATTCAACATGTCCTTCCCCCAAAAACTTCTCCCGAAGGAGGTGGAGGGGTAATTTTTTTCGAAAATGGAAAATTTGAGACGACAAAATTAAAGAAAAGACCATTTTCGACAACGTTTGAATTGGACATTTTTCAAAAAAAACATAGGTTTCCGAGTTATAGCAGTGGTAAAGTCGGGAATATGTTTGTTTCTGCTATGTGGTGGGGCAATTTTTTTCTAAAATTGAAAATTTGTGACGGCCAAATTAAAGAAGAGATCATATTTAGCAACATTTCAATTGGACATTAAAAATACGGTTTTGGAGATATGGTTTTAGTGTTTTCAGTAATAAAATTTATGTCGTTATTCCTAAAAACAATCGACAAACAAATACGCAAAATTATTATGGTCTCGTTTATCGAATATTTTCTCCATTTTCTTTGTACATTTTTGTAAAGAAATCAAATATACCAAGGGTATTAAATAATGTTAATAAATATATGAAGATTATGAATTAATTTAGTTATATGCTTGTAATTTCCCCCCCTGGAACAATTTTTCAGGCTGTTGGCAGCTGAAAATGAAAAAAAAACAGACCCTACTGATACGCAAGCTAAACCAAGTACCAGTAAGGAAGATTTCAGGTATAATATTCATTTTTTTAATTCCTATTCGACGTTAGCATTAAAATTAGAATGTAGAAATGTGAATGGCATTTTTTCTCGAAAATTGAAAATCTGAGACGGCAGAATTGTAGATGAAACCATATCCGAAAATGTTTAAATTGAACATTTTTTCAAAAGAGTTACGGTTTTCGAGTTACAGCAATGGTAAAGACTGAAATATTTCTTTGTACAGGGGGCAACTTTTTTCGAAAATTTAAATATGAGACCGCCAAATTAAAGAAGAGATTATATGTAAAAACAATTAAATTGGACATTTTTCAAAAAAGCTACCGTTTTCAAGAGAAAGGTGGTGGGGCAATTTTTTTCTAAAATTGAAAATTTGAGACGGCCAAATTAAAGAAGAGATTATATTTAGCAACATTTGAATTGGACATTAAAAAAACGGTTTTGGATATAAGGTTTTATAGTGTTTTCAAGATACAGCATTGTTGAAGTCTGAAATATGTGTAATTCCGCCGCAATGTTTTGAGATCTCCGAAAAATTAATAAGTACAAGAAAAGAATATACATGGGTAATAGGATAAGTACTAGGTATCGTCTTTGGTATTAGTGAACGTTCAACAATTTTCATGACTACACTCAAAAGTGTGAAATTATTATTTATTTATTACCTATTTGGTACACTGAAAAATACAAAATAATATTAATTTTGTTGGTGCTGGTACTTTTGAAGTTGTGCTAGAAGACTTTTGTCACCAACCAAAAAGTACCAGCACCAATTGAATTAATATTATTTTGTATTTTTCAGTGCATCAACTAATAAAGTCGATCCAATTTCTGGTAAAAATTATTTATTTTTCTTTTGAAGTGAAACTTCTTTACTGAATCTGCTATTTTAGATCTTACGAAAAACACATAATTTTAGTACAATAAAACCCAAACTATAATTCTGTAATGAAGATTATTATTACCATATTTAATTTTCTTATCTTAGAAATTTTATCTATGAAAGGCCATTGTGGCAGTTAGCTATACCTATATATAGCTAAAGATATTCGCTTAGTCCAAATTCTAATGATACTTAAATTTTGAAAGCTACCTCCTTCAGGAGAAACATTTTTCATAAACCCCCTGACAAAATTACAGTTTGTTGTTATTGTACGTCGTACGTATCGGATTGCTTCTGGATATATAATGGAACTCTATAAGCAACAAAGACAACTTTCCTGTTCAATAATACTTTTCATATTTATCTTTATTTTTTTTACATTCCAGGGGCGATCACACTGAAGTCATTGAAATTGATTACGATCCCAATATTATAAGCTTTGAAGATCTATTAGAATTATTTTGGAACAACCATGAATACGGTTTGACGAATATTATTAAAAGACAGGTACATTTTTAAATACTTATTTCTCTCCAAATATCTGAATATTAATTATTTTATTTGTAGTATATGTCCCTGATTTTGTACCACAACGAAGATCAGAAGAATATAGCTGAAATCTCGTTGAAAAAGGAAGCGATCAAAAGAAATGAAAAGTTAATCACAGAAATAGCTGCTGCCGGACCTTTTTATCCAGCTGAAGAGTAAGTTGTTTATCATCATGATTTTGGAGATACACTGAATGACTGAATGTTTATAATATTAGCCATTTAGATTTATGTATACCATCCTCATTTTTAAGTACAGTACATCTCCTAGAATTTAGTTACCTTATACTCACATTTGAGAAAGGGAGAACTTCGTTCCTGACGGGGGTCCCCTGATCGCACACCTTTTCTTTAAATTTCTATAAACTTGACAATAAGACAAATAAAGATGGAATTGAATCATGATTATTCCCCCACAGCTACCATCAAAAGTATCGCCTGCAAGAGCACACCTGGATATGCGAGGACTTGGGTATTCGGGGACCTCTACTTCAAACGTCCCACGTGGCAGCCAGACTAAACGGTTACCTGGTCGGTGTGGGCAAAGAAGCGGATTTTGAAAAAGATGTCAAAACACTGGGACTGTCTGATAAGATAGCAAAATATGTGCGTTCACATTTGTTAGAAAATATGGGTGGCAATCTTTATTGTTAACTAAACAACAATAGAACGACACGTATAGCTGAATTGAACGAGCAACAATAATATATCTATAGGAAAATTTATTGTTTTGTGTTATAACCTGGATATCAATGGATTTATTAGACAAATTTTATTTTCTTCAACTATCAACAAATTCAGTTTTGTAATAAATGTAATAATCTAGAGACTCTCTGCTACTTCCGGCCTTGCAGGTTTACAATTCACAAAAACAACTCAACAAATCATTAAAAATAAGATCGAAAAACCAATGAAGATTAGAATATTGGTGGGAACTTATCCTAGGTCCTAATTAAAATAGATTCAATCAAAAATCAATGTATTGCTAAACAATCACCACCGAGATGCAGATTTCAAAATTAACCAAAAACATAAGTATACGTAAGTATCTCCAAATGTCAAATCTTACTTGTCTCGTAAATCCTTTGACATTTCGCCTTGTTTATTAATAAGGATGTCGCTGATTTTGAATTATCTATTCCGATGCATTGATGTCAAAAAGACGTTGTTTCCGCTTTGCAGGCCGAAGAGTGGGAATCGATTAGCTTTTATCCGTTTTCCCTCGGGAACCGAGTTGAATTATCAAGTTACATAAAAAAATGTGCGGAAATGAAGTCCTCAAAAATTATGTAACTAATAACATAACATGGCACATTCCATGGTCATCCTAACAAATATAATTGTATTTCCTTGCTTGGGATGAATTGGGGATAAAAATGTGACATCCTATACCTATAATTACAATTTTAATCAATATTTGATCCAAATGATGATAAATTCTATTAGACAATATTTTTTGAAAGCGTCTTTAAAAAAATATCTAGCAAAGTAAGTTTTATTATATTTGTAAGTGATATACTAGATTTGTTTTGATATATTTGTGAATTATTATTTGAGGTATATATTATAATTAATCAGTATTTCATGTTGATTCTTGGTATATGTTATATCGACTTTTTAATAGATTTTTGAAATATTAATATTAGTGTATGCTTTTTCAACCAAACCCATTTGCCTTATTTTTTCATTTCAAGTCCAGTCAAAATCGGATCAGGTTTCATAAATATATGTCGGGACAAATCGACGGACATAGGAAAATTTTAAATGTAAAAAAGCGCTAGTTTCTTGAAACAGTTGTAACGTTTAACCCTGTGCTAAACGTTGTGGGGTGAGTTCACTTGCGTAGCACTCAAAAGTTCGCAGATTGCTTCCAATGATTTATTTTCAAACACTCAGTACACGAGCTTCTATTATGGTACAACTGTCACCACTTGTCACCTTGACAATCTATACTGTCACTGTCTTCACCGACAGAACTACTATTAACCTCTGATTCCACAGACTGACAACAACTGCAACAACTATAGCAAACAAGGTAGTAGAATGAATAGCTAATAAACAAATATTAACCGTAACCTATCCACGTTACACAGTGTATATCTCAGCCTTTTAAAAAGCATGCAACTTACATTTTCCGTGAGAAATAAATAACAATTAATATATTCCAATTTAACTCACGATAAAAACTTGTATAGCAGATCTAAAATCGATGTATTTCTCAATATCTATCTAATATAATAGAATAAATTAATTGACGGCTATGAAATCTTTCCTGTTTTTAGCTAATGTATTCTAAATTAACGACTTTTGCCCTGAAGAAGAGAATACACATTCTCGAAAGCTCGACTTAACTCAAAGAATTTTATTCATTACGTGACGGAGTCGAGAAATCTATTGGCGATACTTTCATATTTAATGGGTGCGACCGTCGAGGTCCACACCAACTATTACGAGATTGGCCCCGCAGGAATAGGCAACCTAAATCCTGGTTTAAAGTCTATATGTTTTTCAAAAAAAGTAAACGATCTAAAGAATAACTCACTAAATCACGATATAAATAATAAGTGATATATTTCCAAACCCAAATGATAAAAATCTTGTAGTTGTTGCATCATGTTTATAATCTAAAAAAAGTAAGAAAGCCATCTCGGGAATATATACTTTAATCAAAAAATAATTAACAAGTGAAAAATATTCAAATGATAATAAAAACCCTGTAGCTCGTACAAAGTTCGATTTGTGTGTATTTTTTAATACAGTTTTTATGAAAAAAATTGGAAAACTATATTGTGAATATATTTTTAAATTAACGAAATAAAAATAACAAATTAAAAAAAATCCAAGTGATGATCGAAACCTTGTAGCTTGTATAAACCAGATTTAAAATCGGCGGATTTTTCACCGTAGTTCATATGATAAAAATAAGAAAACCATCACCATTTAATCATGAAATATTCAAATGACAATAAAAATCTTGAAGCAGGTGCCAAGTTTGAATTCGGTGTATTTTTAAAACAGTACCTATAAAAAAATAAGAAAACCATCTGGTGAATATATTTTTTAATCAACGAAATAAATAACAAGTTGAAAATATTTCCAAGTGATAATCAAATCCTTGTAGCTGCATATAACAGATTTCAAATCGGAGTATTTTTCACCATAGTTCCTATGAGAAAAATAAGTTAACCATCTCGTGCATAAATCCTTTAATCAAGAAATAATTAACAAGTGAAAACTATATTTCATATTCAAATGATAAAACCGTGGAAATAGAGCCAGGTTTAAATTCGGTGTATTTTTCAAAACAGTTCCTACAAAATAAAACAATAAGAAAAATAATTATATAATCAAGAAATAAACAAGTGATTTTTTTTTCTAAAATATATATCGGAAACTAAATTATCAAAACCATATCTTTGGTACCAGGTTTAAAATCGGTGTATTTTTCAATATAGTTCCTATGAAAAAAGAAGAAAACATCTCTTGAATAAATCATGTAAAGAAGAACTAAATAACAGGTGATAAATATTTTCAAATTCAAGTGATAATAAAAATAGAGTAGCTTCTACTTCTACCAGGAAAACAACATTTCGTAAATAAATCCTTTAATCAATAAATAAATAACAAGTGAAATATATATCGAAGATCAAATGATCATCAAAACCATGTCGCTGGTACCAGGTATAAAATCGGTGAATATTTCAATATAATTTCTATGAAAAATAAGCAAGCATCTCTTGAAAGAAAGAAGAACTAAATAACAAAAATATTTCCAAATTAAAGTGATAATAAAAATAGAGTAGCTTCTAATTCTAGGAAAAAATAAAACCCTTTCGTAAATAAATCCTTTAATCCAAAAAAATAATAATAAGTGAACAATATTTTAAAATGATAAAAACCAGGCTGAAAATTTAAACATTGCTCTGAAAAAAAATTGAGGAAACCATCTCTTGAATAAATAATTCACTCAAGAAATAAATAACAAATGAAATATATATTTCCACAATGAGAATGATGATAAAAACCTTGTAGCTTGCAAATTTCAATCGTTTTTTTAAATAAGAAAACCATCTCGTGAATAAATTCTTTAATCAAGAAATAAATAACAAGTGATATATTTACAAATTCAAATGATGTAAAATCTAATTAGAATGAAATAGTAATTATGTGCGATATGATAAGGCAGAGGGAAAATATGAAGAGGAAATAGATGAAGGAACAAAATGAGAAGATCTTTATTTATTTATACGTTTTTTTTTGGCACTATAACCTATATACGAAGTGTATGTGGACGATGTTTGTTGATGGATAGATATAATAATAATAATGCTGTGGGCGTTTCAAAATAACAACAAAACAAACAATAATAATAATAATAATAATTCAAATCGGTATATCCAAATTATGCTTCTCGATATAACGTCTTCGTGCACTGGCAATGAGTTGTTCTTTGCGTTCCTGGAAGGATTTGCTTCGTTCCGAAGCCGATTTTGGAAATGACGAGGCGGCAGTATTAAAGGACACATTACTACTATGTTCGGAAGATGAAAATGACGACATAGTAGTAGTAGTATTAGTAGATAAGGATGGTGAGATCGAACTGGATGGAGACGAAGTGGTTGAAGTTTGTTGTTGATTGGATCGAGATGGACTGCTGCTAGTGCTAGTTTGTTCGGGAATGTATCGAACTCGTCCTTCCAGAATGTTGGTAATGGTGCTGTCGATATTCCTTGTGGCATCTGTGTTGTTAAAATAGAAAATAAAATATTTTTTCCCATTTAAAAAGTATTACTTTCGAGTCTATCCCAAAATTTGGTAACACTGGAATAAATTTCTTCTACTTGAATGAATTCAGGTCACGTTCTTTTTGAAATCTAGTACGGTTTATTTTATTTTTAGAAGATATTTATAAGCGATTAACTATTTTGGTAGTACTTACATAAATCATTGTATATGGCATTGAACGGTACATGTGGCAACACCTCTCGAATCTGCATTGTCATTCGCTGCAAATCAGGATTCAAAGTTGCAACATTCGGTGTAAATCTCACCTGAGATCTTTGCTGCTCTTCTGCCAATTTTCTTTTCTCCCATTCAGCTAAATCGTGTGATGTGAAACTAACTAACTCGACCTAAAGGGATTAACAAAACAAAAACAAAAACACTGCTATAAACTTTTTTTTTGAATCAAGATAGTTTTCTTTTAGAAAGCTTTATGCCAAATATTATAATTGCGATATGTCTGTCAGTTTAAAGAAGACAGAATATATTGTCGTAAATATTCAGGCTAAATTTGATATACCTACTATTTAATCAATGATACCACTGCTACAAAACAATTCAAATACTTAATACTCTATAAATATTCATACCAACGGTTTGAGAGATACTAAAATAAAACTGGATTCAAGAAGAGAAAAAAGTCATCGCCTGATTAAACTGTTACAAAATCGGGCTAAGAGTAGTCTAAATAATGTTTTGAATTAAATACAATCCTATGATTAATTTTTGAAGCAAAAACAACCCAAATAAATTATAATCAAATCCCTATCTCAAAATTGGTCACTTACTTGCAATGAACTGGCAATGCTTTCCCTAACGTCCTCAGCAAACTCTTCATCAGTGCGACCTTTCTTCTCCAGCGAAGCCAAAAATCGCAACTTGTAATTGGTAATGGGACAGAACATGAAATAGAAGACATCATTCAGGTACGTGGATCCTATTGTGTTTATTGATATATCCAACAAAGGTCTATCAATTGTGATGCATATGGGTTGTACTTTGGTGGTGAATTGGAAGGGATACGTTTTGAATTTCAGCAATGATTTGCCATTTGTCGCCTTCCCTTCAGGTGCAAAGTATAGCGGTGCTGTTTTTCTAACAAGGAATTGCTGAATGTTATTTTTGAATGAGTCCATGTTCGATGGACTGCCCAACTTGAAATGATTCAACTCTAAATAACGATCTAAAAAGGATCTGTTGGCCTGAAATTCAGTGATTAGCATATTATTTGATTTGGTACAAATGAGGGAAGCATGCTACTCACGGGTACAGCCCCTGTCATATTGCTAACAGCTACATGGTCCAAAGCTGAACGATTATTGCTCACATATAGTCTAACTTCTTCCCTTGCCTTTGGGTTTTCTACCGTAACCGATATTCCCAATACGAAGCAAGCACATTTGTAGATAATCTTCTGTAAAAATGGAGTATACGGCAGTATTTGTCCAAAAACTATAAGAACTACCAGAAGAATCAAACGTAATGTGAAGATAAGTATGCCAAATGGTAAATACAGCATAAATATAAGTAGACTTATATCATTTTCGGGCAGCCTAAAATATTAAAAGCAATCAGTATTACACGAATCATAGAATTTTTGTAAAATATTTACCTACTGTTCTTCAACAGATGTTTGATTTCTATATTTGACATGTTTCCAAGTTAGTTTTTTTAATTTTTTGTTATCAGGCAAATAACAACATAACGATATTCGGAACACTAAAGGAATAAAAAACGTGATACGTTGAAGAAAATCTAAAACATATTGTGTGAAAATTATATGTACAATCCTTAAACCTGTTACCGAATTGTCCTTAAAAATAAAAAATAATTTGCTTGCACAAAGTGGTGGTGACTTGAGTATAATGACATTTGACGTAAAAAAGGACAAAGGACGTGTTGATGTTGATGGAAGCCAGAAAACAGTACCTCATGGAAGCGTAATGTCAAACACAGAACTAGAACAAGCATAACCAACTGGTGTTCCGAGTATAGTAGTAGGCTTTTCCCACTAATTTATTGATATTCAAATCTTGAATCTGAAATCGTCAAGATCATTCAAAATAAAACAGGTTTACTATTATTCACTCTTTTGTATCTTAATTGATATGGTATGATTTGAAGAAAGAAAACCAAAACTACGTCTAGGTCAATCTAAAGTGAATAACAATGTTTGCTGACAGTTTTCTAAAATAAATAGGCTGAGTTTGTACAGTGTTTACTGCATATGCATATATCATAATATGGTTAAAAAGATAAATAAAAACTTGAATGACAATCAATATCAGTCCTGTCCTAGATAAAATTGAATGTTATATACAATGTTCGAAATAACACAAACATTTTGTCGGTCAGTTTAACAATATTTGGATACTGTGATACAGAGTAATAAGAAAATAAGTTTATTTGTTGAATTGTTTATTTAGTATATAACTTGCGTCGTCATTATGTTTATTTATGCGGTTTGTTGGGATGGAGAAAGCCGTTTCAGTAAATCTAAATTTTGGTGCAACAATTTTAATGCAAAATTATTCAAAAAAAAATCTCATAGAAGAATGAAAAAGGAAGTAAGAAATAGAATGAGAATTATGTCTATAAATATGAAAAAGTATTTAGGTATATCATTGAAAAACCAGCGCAATATTAGTACAGTTAATGAAGTCCTTATGTACTTGACGTAGTTATTGGTATTATATAGCGGTGCTATTTTTGGAAGAAAAAGGCGCATATCGATTTGATACAAATATAAACTGTCCAGTTTAGTCAACGCGTTTCAACTCGATACATTTGATCATCGAACCTACGTAGTTGTGTTTCAATGCAAAAGATAACATGGAATGCACCACTTTGATCAATTACTTCGGGGAAAGGAAGTGTCCACTTCTCCATATAGTGGTATTTTTTCATAGTAACGTGTCATTTTTTCATTCTTATAAATTAACAACTCACAAATAGGGGTTTCAAGTTCATTTAGCCATCAACAGCAAATTAACTTCCGTTGTTATCTTTGCAAATTATCAATTATTGCGGTACATTATTACTTTATCGTTCTCAGTATGTGAAAAGGTTCGGTTGGAATCCTAATTCTAGTTATTTCAATAATATTCGAGTATCATTTTTATTTCAAAATTACGGGTGAGATGATTAGAATTATGAAATTTTTTAATTAGTTCATTATTTCTGGATTTAGAATGAGGTACTCAATTCGATTGTATAATTCTTAACATAGGTATTTTTCTAATAACCAAGTTTGTTATTCGATTATCAATAGAACAAATATATTTTGTAATTTTTTACTTCATCATTCAATGAAGTCTGTAGAAAGAGTAGTGGGATGACCAGCGATTTTCAAAAGACTTTTATTTAAAATTAAAATTTTTAAAATCATTTTTCCCGGCTCTGAATTTATTTTCAAATTTCGCAGCATTTTCTTTGATTGCAAAATATGAACCATGTATTGTCGGTTCTGTTTCTTCAGGGTTTTAATTTTTTTAAGCACAAGTTTATATCCCAGGTGATAAAATTTCTTACGTCTTGTCGTCTTGTGGTGTTTCCAGTCTTCTTCATTCTTGGTGGTCCTTCCAGTCAACTGGTCCTGTAATGCGTCTTTTCCCACGTTCTCTCAGCTTCTTCCCAATTTGTGGGTGCCGCACATTCCATAGGAAAACCGAACATTGGTTTCCATGTTCTCAAAAATATAGATAACAGAGATAATTGCTGCCAAAGGATTTTTGAGAAAATAATTTTATGACATGAACTTCAACGTTCAACATAATTTGTATATACAGGTTGATTCATTAATAAAATTACAAATATTTCAACTGGTAAATCTTAAAAAATAAAGAGTATTTCGTTAAGTAAATTGGGTAGGCTATTCATATAGAAAATCTTAGAAAATTTAAAATTCATAACAAAATGACAATAGTGTCAGAGGCGTAGAGTTTGGGAATGGGGCCCGGGTGGTATGAGTGTAAGACATTCTGCTATTGGACACTGATACACGCCAAGGTTAATATTATATACCGAAATATCTAGTGAGTTCGCGCTACTGGTGGAATGTTCACGGCATTGGAATATGTCGGTGGAAGCTTCCAGATGGAGAGGGCTTGCCTATATATTGGGGAGGATTTGCTGCAGCTGCGACTGCGGAGTGATTCAGTACGAGTACGGTGGAGACCGGTAGACGGTGTAGACCGGGTGTACGGTGAAGTCTGGTATAGTTGGGTCCCTTGTAAGGGGTCATCAATAACAGAAATAAATAACTCTCGGTTCAAATGCGGTTATAAATAGTGTAGATAATAAATTTAAATTGTACATAGTAGTCGACAGTGTAGTGTAAGAGTAGAACAACCGTGTATATAAATAATCTGTGATATTTTGATGTTCGAACAAATAAACTTAAAGATAAATCATTTCCAGTCATATTTATCGTACTATTAAAATGACTGAAGTAATTCAATTAGAATATATAAAATACTGTCTCACCAGTCATATGCTGATATCTAACAACCGCTCCATTCTGATTATGAATATTCATATTTATTAGGTATTATCTGACCTGCTGTAACATACCATTGTGAAACGATCTGTAAATGATTGGAAAATTGGAGCAAGTTTACTATACAAAACTATAAATAACATACAAGGTACCTCCTCCCTTTATGAAGTCGATCAAAAACTAAAAGACTCTTCGCATTTTCAGATTTCAAGTACAAATTCAGATAGACCTACAATACAATGTTAGAGACCTAGACCCCTTCGCTGTTATGATGAGTAATTCATACTCAAATAATTGCTTGTCGGTTTTGCAATGTCAGATATCCAAGAGAGGATAGAAGGCTCGTTGACCTTTTGCTGAAATAATAGTCTCGAACATCTGTTCACATGATATCAGTATCAGACTTTGTTGTTGTATAAATGGTATGAACGGAACGGAAGGCAAATGTTGATAATAGACCATCACTCAAGACTATGTCAATTAAGTAATTGGTTTACGCATAACAAAACATATTACGTCGGTTATTCGGATTGCTCTTTTGAAATAGTATTATAATTGTTGATTGATAAGAGAAATGCGTTAAGCAATAAATATTCATTTCGGTTCAGTCTTTCCGGGAAGAAGCTATCGCTACTCCTGCAAACAGAGATGAAGAATTGATAAAATGTATTTCGAAGAAAGCTCTGCTTACTTGATTACAAGTCGATCTGTGGCCGTTTTTAATTAGTCTGGAGAGTGTAGCAGGATAGGTATTTCAATTTATAAAAGTAATGGCATCGCGTATCAGCGCGGGAGTTCCTTCCATCTTCGTCAAATTCAAGGTTATCTGTAGCAAATTTATTTATCTATCATCGAGATTAGTAGAATTTTAAGTATGTAATCACGTGGCTTGATAATCGCCTACCTATAGCGAATTGTTGTCGTTTACAGAGCAACTATATCATTGTAGAATTACCACTTGAAGGAGAGAGCAAAAGATAAAAATCACATTATATTTGTATGGTACCTAACCTTTGAATTTGAAAAATAGACTACTCCAAAATCCCGACATGGAATGTTAGCACAAGCATCAATAATAATTGGGTCCAATTTATTTTTTATTATTCGGTTCTTTTATTAATGTGTGACAGACGGTGCGTTATCAAGTTGCAACAAATCGGACTTCTCGCATCTTGAGTACGTTTTTTTAGTTAGTATTTTATGT
This sequence comes from Crioceris asparagi, assembly GCA_958507055.1. Taxonomy (NCBI): domain Eukaryota; kingdom Metazoa; phylum Arthropoda; class Insecta; order Coleoptera; family Chrysomelidae; genus Crioceris; species Crioceris asparagi. Next base: position 2,838,161 of record OY293830.1, read on the forward strand.
GACACGAGTGTGCTTGCTGTTATTTTGAGAAAATACCCCTACACTACAGTGAATAACGAACGATATGCCGGTGTGATAAAGGCTTAAGAGAAAGAAGCACGAGCACTCTAATAGAAAAATGTCAAAAGGTAAGATTGCACTAATATATACAACTAGTTCTTTATTTTTGAATTTCACCGGTAATTAATTTAAAATTCAAATATTCAAACCTTCTCTTGTCAGTGATTTCTGGTTGATTTAAAATTCCCTGAATCAAACAGGTTTCTTATTTTTAATCACGAATTTGTAAGCAGACTTACTTGAGTTGTTTTTTATTAGCCTTATTTATATATGCTCGTGACATGAATATGTGCATTCAGCAAAAAAAATGCGGGTTTATCACGAAATGACATTCTAATGCGCGATATCTACTTCCTCATGCTAGATATTTTTATAATTTAAATTTTATAGTTTACTACATAGATAAATAGTATGAATCATAAACTACTTAGAGGCTAATTATTTTTTTAATTCGAAATAAATTTTTGCACTGACAGAAAAAAAATGTGGATAGTATATATCTAAGTCGATGTAACTGTAAATATTGAGATCGAAAAAGAAACTTTCATTGTGGTGGGTGGAAGAAAACGTCATGTCTTCACTTGAAATTATGAACTTTTCCCAGAAGATTTACTTATTTACATTTTTTGAGGATAATCAACTGACTATAAAAAAAAATCCGAAAAGTGCGAGTGATTTTTCTATATCGAGGATTCCATATTGCGTTATCTTTTAAAATCAGAAGTTTAACGTAAGATTCAATTTCGTGGGGAATAAATATTTAATTCATATTTTTTTTAATTTACATGCATTTTTGACGAGGTAATTTTTTTTAATAACATAAACAACTGAATAATTTGTTGTTAATTATTTGGTTAATTTTCGACGAAACTGACCTAGATTTTTCTACCAAATTTAGTCACGATTTTAAGGTTCCGTACATCTTTTATAATTATTCCTTCATTATATATTATTATTTCATTCTTTCTAATACAACATCTAATGAAGTTATTTTTGACCGATGAACCCAAACGGAGGAGGTATACAATTCGACTGTCAACTTTTTTTTTGGTTCGTGCACCCGTTGTATTTAGTAATTGTACTCCGATTTTGATGATTTTTGATTCATTTAAAAGAGGAGACTTGAGAAATGGTCCCATATTCGTAAAAACTCAAACCCGAAATTTCCTTCCCTTCAAAAAACTCCCCCGAAGAAGGGTGAAGGGGGCAATTTTTCTAGAAAATCTGAAGTGGCAGAATTAAAGATAGGACAATATCCGGAAACGTTTAAATTGATTTTTTTTTCAAAAGAGTTACGGTTTTCGAGTTACAGCGATGTTAAAATCTCAAATATGTGTATGTCGAGCGAGGGGGCAATTTCTTTCGAAAATTGAAAATCTGAGTCAGCCTAATTAAAAACCAAATGATTTGTAGCAAAATTTATAGTGAACATGTTTTCCTTAGAGTTACGGTTTTCGTGTTACAGCGGTGGTAAAATCTAAAATACTATCTTCTTTGGTATCAGTAAAGATTCAACGATTTTCGTGACTAATATGTTACACTCAAAAGTGTGAAATAAATATTTTTTTCCAAAAATTGGACCGACTTTATCAGTTGTTGCACTGAAAAATACAAAATAATATTAATTCTATTCTGTCGTCTAGGATTTTCGATTTTCGAGAAAATTTGCCCCTTCACCCCCTTTGGGGGCGGTTTTTGGAGGGAAGGAGATTTTGGATTTGATTTTCCTCAATATGGGACCATTTCTCAACTCTCCTCTTTCAAATGAAACAAAAATCGTCTAAATCGGAGTACGTTTACAATGCGAAACGCGCATAAACAGCCGTAAAAAAAAATAAGCAATCTTACAACCGAATTGTATACCTTCTCCTTTTTTTGAAGTCGGTCAAAAACAACAAAATCGCGCATAAATTGTGTTTTCGTATAACCAAACAAGAATTTCATGTTCAAATTTCTTGCAATAAACGGTGATTGAAGATCGTGATACCTATGTAAAATTGTCAGTGATTATAAAATTTATCAGAAAATTATGAATCTAATTGGACTAAATAAATAAATCTTGATAAAAATATTTATCTAGTCATGTATGTAATCAGAACTGTTTCAATATAGCTGAGTCGAGTATTATAGATTAACAAAGTATGCAACTGTTAATTTCATGTTCCTTTCAATTTTTAATTTCTAGTCAGAAAATTGCAAAAATTGGATTTACTATTAAGCCACCTTTAAAGCATCAGAAATGCAATAGAAAAACACGTGCTAGTTCTTTGTCCTTCATAATGTATGTTGTTCATATTTATGAGTAATAATTTGAATAGGAAGCGTTTTTTCTCCATTCACGTCAAGGCCACTGCTGAATTTAATTTGTGATATCTATTTTTTCCTTAGACAATCTTTCCTTGTCTAAGATTTTTTCATTCATCAGAACCTCAAATATTTTTAAAAGATAAGAAGATTGTAATTATTCATTTTTCAAAGATGCCTTGTATTTGAAAGAGCCATTACCAAGAGACAAACATGGAAATTATTTAGAGATTTGTAATTCAACCGCAAGAGGGCGCGACTGAATATTAAGAATTTCAAATGCATTTTTAACAAAATATAGGTACCTATATATATATATTGAATCAAAATAATATAGAATATGACCAAAATGATTACGATTCTCATATTCTAGTGGGCCGTAATAAGGTATATTTTGTAAAAAAATGACGTTTGAAATTTTCAATATTCAGTTACGCCCTCTCGCGATCAAACTACAGTTCGTAATACTTTCCATATTTTTCGTACCATGAAGAGATTAGCCAACACGAATTTGAAAAATTTATATTTTTAAATTTCTGTTGATATAGATCGTTTTTGACGTGTGTTTTTTTTGTGACTCAGTTTTTAATGAGTTATTAGATTGTTAAATAGTTAACACCATTTAGCCAACACGTCTTGAAAATAGACCTTACATTCTCTATTTTTTACTCAATTTATCAGAAATCGTTTGTGAAACACAAATATAATAAGGATAATTGCAGTTAGATGTAAGACTTTTGGCACCAAGTTATGCACAAACATGTGAAAACATCTGAGTTCTGTATAAACTATACGTTATAATGAAGAAATAATCCAAGAAACGTTTTTATAGAACATTTGTTGTCAGCCCTGAACAGGCCTCCTCTTCACTGCCTTATCAGTATGGCAACTGATCAGCGAACCAACAACTTAAGGTGGACTCCGAACCACCGATATGTCTCTAAGAGACATACCATTCTACCAGATCAGAGGGTTTTTGAGGCGTACCTTACCTCGCTGCCTCAACGCGGGTTGGTAAGGGGCAAGTGATGTCGACCGCTGGTTTTTGCCATTTTATAGCGATCCTTCTACCTCCGGAATTTTTTAGGAAATTTTCATGTATGGAAAAAGTCCTTCATGACTTAGTTGGGCTCGAACCTACACAACCTCTCGGTTAGAAGTCCAACGTCTTACCAACTAGACCACCGGGGATTTTTGTAGAACATTAATTCCTCTATAATAATTAGATATAATTTTTTGAATTTTGTTTTTTCATGATCCTACCTCATCCCTGTATAGGTATATTTTTAACATTTAAAACTATAGTCCATCACGATATCAGTATTTTACACTTCTTCACATTTAAAGTAATGTATACTTAATAGGTACATTTTTAATTCAACAGAAAAAATGTCATCCTCCGGCCAAAATGACGGCAAAGTCCAGCTCAAACGTGAGCTGGGTCTATTTTCAGCAGTCAACTTTATTCTGGCCATCATGATTGGTTCAGGAATATTTGTATCATCTTCATCCGCCCTAAGGTACTCAGGATCAGTAGGCATGTGCATCCTTATATGGATACTATGTGGAATATTTTCCCTTTTAGGTATGTAAGGAATACAATTCTCGGCTTACAAACAGTCAAAATAATTAATTTATTGATTGATTTTCAGGCGCGCTAAGCTACGCTGAACTGGGACCTCTAGTACCACGGTCTGGCTCTGAGTACGCTTATTTCACCGATGCCTACGGTCCCTTGCATCCATTCTGGGGTAATTTACCAGCTTTCACATATGCCTGGGTGATGATTGTGATGATACGTCCCACCGAGGCAGCCATATTGGTTTTGACCTTTTCCGAATACCTTTGTCAACCACTCTTCGATGCTCTCGATATCTGTGATCCAGTTGAAACTGATAAAATTAGAAAAGCTGTCGCACTAATAGCATTAGGTAGAAAATAAAATTAATTCTTATATATTTCCGAAATCAAAATTCCTTACTTGACGGCACTAGCTTCGAAAATCTAAAAGAATTTCACACCACACTGATAATTTTCCAGGTATTATAACTTATATAAACGTGAGCAGCGTTAAAGTCTACGTAAAAGTCCAAAATATTTTTGGTTCGTTTAAAATAGTCGCCTGCTTGATTGTTATTTTCGGTGGACTGTATCAACTTAGCACTGGTAGAACGGAAAACCTGTCACAATCCTTTGAGGGTACTTCAACATCACCTAAGGACATAGCACTGGCCTTCTATAGCGGTTTATGGGCCTACGATGGATGGTAAATGAATTTTAACCCATTAAAAAAAAACTGCCGTTAAAACATTTATTTTTTCAAGGTCATGTGTTACTGTAGTTACCGAAGAAGTCAAGCGACCGGAAATGTAAGTATTCTCAATTACATCTCCAAGAAAACCACCCCTTAAAACAATTATTTTACATATTTCAGTAATATTTTAAGAAGTATCCTCATAGCGGTGCCCTTAGTAACACTTTTGTACGTTTTCATGAACGTAGCATACATGACAGTATTAACCAAAGCTGAGATGATCAGCGCTCCAGCTGTGGCTGTGTTATTTGGTGAAAGAATATTAGGTTCTTTCGCATTTGTGATACCCCTGGGCGTAGCTTTAGCTACATTCGGGTGCGCCCTAAGTCTGCAATTTTCTGTGACAAGGTAGGCAGAGAAATAATATAGTTGATACGCCAATGGTGATTTCTAAAGAAATTTACCAAAGGCGTACTTGATAAAAACTGCAAGAGGGATAACTGGAAATTGTAAAATTTGTTTAAGACTTTGCTATGTAGTCGGAAGGGACGGGTTTATGTTGGAAGGTCTCTCATACGTCCACTACAAGAGGCTAACGCCAGCTCCAGCCGTTGTTATGCAAGGAGTCATAGCACTGGTATTTATTTTAACTGGGGAGATACTAGAGCTAATTGAGTTTGCCAGTTTCTTGGTATGGTTCTATTATGGAGTAGCGATGGTGGCGTTGATTGTAATGAGAAAAACAATGAAAAATGCTCACAGGCCATACAAGGTGATGAATTTGTCAACGGAGAAATTATAATATGTTATAAATTATATTTTAATTTAAATTTTTCAGGTACCCATTCTGATTCCAATATTTATACTACTAGTTTCGATATTTTTGAGTGTAACGCCAATTGTGTTGGATCCCTCGCCAAAGTATTTGTTTGCAATTGGTTTTATTCTACTTGGCGTTATTGTTTACTATATCTTTTTGTATAAAAAGAAACAACCTAAAAGATTTATGGGTAAGTAATATTCAATATCGAGAAATTGAGAAGCAAAAAATTCAAAACAATAACAAAATCACAAAATATGTACGAAAACCGCCCAAAAGTTTTGCTAAATGCAGAATGTTTAAAATTATGTATTATATCACTATTTTTATATAAAAGCTGTTTCAAATTCGACTCCCACCATTGGGATCTCGGAAACTATAGAGAATACAAAGATGGTTAGATTGTGTGCTCAACACAACAATACGCCGTTTAGAAAGTTTGAACATTCCGAGTAGTTCCGGAGATATCCGGAAAAAACGAATTTACGGAAAATCATTTTACTCTTTTCCTGGCCTTATTTATTATTATGGAGTTCTCCAATGAAGAAAAACGAGATATGATTAAACTTTATTACAAGATTGATAGAAAAAGTGTGAATACATTGGAAGTGTATCTTAACATGTATACCGATAGACGACAACCCTACCGAACTTTATTCAACTTATTGGATAGAAATTTAGCTGAGCATGGTTCCTTTAAAAAACCCAGACAAAAATCTGAGGGCAGGATGGATGAAGAAATCATTATTAAAGAAGTATAATATAAATCTTAAGTTTCTCAAACTAGCCAAACCCATCGCGAATTCTGTCCATTAATTTGGACAAATTTGGTTGAGGTTGTCGTCTCTCGGGATACCTATATTTTAAGATACACTTCCAATGTATTCACACTGTTTCTATCATTCTTGTATTAAAGTTTTATCATATCTCGTTTTTCTTCATTGGAGAACTCCATTTTTAACGACTCAGCAATTGACAATAATACAGAATGTCATTTTCGTGTCATCGATTGGAAAAATAAAAGTAATTTATTTAATTTCTCGGATTTTTAGGACAACAAGGGCATCTTATGATACATCGTCAAAAAGGGCTATTCAAATTTGTGGAATGCCATTATGGCTCCCATAAGAATTAAAAAGTTTATGATATTTACACATAGATGAAACGTCCTGTTATAAAACTATTAACAGCATTTGAAAGAGTGAAAAAAGCGGCCATGTAAAAGTGCTATTTATTTAGAAATTCATTAAAAAATAAAATGATTTTCCGAGAATACTGTTTTTTCCGGAACTACTCGAAATTTTCAAACTTTCTAAATATCGTATTGTTGAGCACATAAATGCGCAACTTTGCCTCAATTTAACCATCTTCGTGTATTCCCTATAGTTTCCGAGATCCCAATGATGAACGTCGAATTTGAAATAGCCTGTATATCTAAAATCGTTTTTAGCTAAAGCTACAGAATAAAATCTGTTTCTTATTTTACTTACAAATACTTCACTCCTTTTTCTTTCAGGTTCCCTCAATCATTACATTCAACTATTATTTGAAGCTGTACCACCAGAAACATGAAACTGACAGACATCTGAAGATGAGAAGCCATCTTATATATTTTATATTAAGTACATAAAGTACAAAAAGACAAGTACAAATAAATAATTCTTACGAAAATTACAATTTATTAATTCTGTTATATAAATAAAAAATACAATACCAATAAAATTGAATCGTTTCAATAGATTGATCGAAATTATCACATAACAATAAAAATTAGAATCGCTATAAAACAAAAAAATTCAAGACATATATATGTATAATAAAATTATAATCAACATAATAAAATAAATTCAAAAAAAGGTGGAATTGATTCAACGTAATAATATTAATAAATAGAACTATGACTTTCAAATTGAATCCTTACTATCTTCTGCAGCCAACATTTCTTTATAATTATAACAACTATTGTTATCCTGTTCGGAGAAATCATCTTCCTCAATGATATTATTCTCCTCCATTATCACATCGTTATCGCCGCCGGATCTTACACCATTCAGATCATCTTCACTGTCATCATCAGAATCCACCTCTCCCCCTTTGACATTTCTCACACTACTAACAGGTGATTCGGAATCGCTGGGTAGACTACTTGCTGTTTCCCCCATTGCCATAATATTGTTGCTATTGCTACAGCTGCTACTGAATTCTGTTGCTCCATTGTAAACGCACAAGATGTGATCGATCGGATGTGGCTCAGATGAGTACAGCTGAGACAGAACACAATCGGTGCAGAAGTCAATCGACTCTTTGCAGCATGTGAGGCAGTGCCATCGCGAGCCGACTATCGGGTCAGAGTCGCAATAATCGCACTAGAATAAAAAAACAAAAAGAAGATCGCGAATCATGCAATTTCAGATGCCATGTTCCCATATTCCATGCCATAGGTACTTTAAATGTTTTTTTTGATTGAATGATACTTTCGAATAAAAAATAAATTACAAAACATTCACAGTTTTTATTTGATCCGAAAATACCTTTGGACAGTTATTAATTGAAATATAATGGCTTCTTAGCATTTTTCTATCTCTTGAAGTGATTTTTGTTTAGTAGGTTTTATGGTAAATATTGAAGAAATATATAAGATCTAAATCCAACATACCCAAACGGTTTCTTTAATGGAATAAAAATATCTTCGAACTATCTATGGTAATTTGAAATATAAAACAATTTATTGAAGTATTTTTGGAAATTATTATTGTCTTCTTGTCTCCGACTATCAATAAATTGTTCGATGAAATATTAAGAAAAAAACTCACCTTAAATCCAGCATGTTGATACGGCGGATGATCACCGGCATCCTGCTCTTTGACCTTTTCCACTCGAACGCGTTTCAGCAGTTCCAATTTCATTTCCGATTCCGTTTTGTGTGTTTGAATACTGGCATTTTGATGGTAGTCGGATTGCAGCAGATAATTTGCTGTCGATTGTGATTGTGTAGGCACTTTGATTTGCGATTGTGAATTTGAAGTCGTGTTAGGAACACTAGGACCTGGTGTATCATCACAATCGTTCATAGTAACTGGTATATAGAGGTCGGGAAAGAATGTGGTCGGTTTGGAGAGGTAATGATTGAAGCGTTGATGTTTGTGTAAAGCCGATTTCTGAAAAAAGGTACAAGAAGTTTTCGATTATTGAAGACATTAAATAGTTTTCAGTATCAAAACCAGATAAACAAATCCGAGTCTTTTTCTTTCAATAAATTAAAATAGAATTCCACGATTCTTTGCTACCATTAGATACAGATCGATATGGCTCTATATTCTAGTTTAAAATCAAAGTTGGGCACTAATTTCGCTACAAAACTACAATAAATAGAAGAGCGTTTTACGTGAACTAGAAGAGCTTCAGAAAGAACAGTGCAATTTAATTCCTACAATGCTATTCAGTTTGCGGCGTAATTCCATAGAACATCATATATTTACGGGTTAACTGGATGTGGGCCAGTTTCTTTCTAAATTTACCCCAAGAAGTTCCCCAGGATTCTATCTTCAAATTAGCTAGTATTTCACTTTAACACATAATATCCTCTTAACCCTAAGACATACCCTGTATTTTTCCGATGACTTTGGTATCCGGCCGGGAATAGGCAGGCCAGCCTTGAACAATTTCAAAAAATACTTTTGCACCCTGCTGGAGACTTGATGTACGGTTCGGTTACCTTGAAAGCAGAATTTACAGAGAAAAGATATACAATAACCATCTTAGCAGTAGAATCAGAAAATCAATGATGTGGAGTTTACCTAAAGCTGCAGCAATTTTTTGGAAACGTCGCATTTCTACTGGTTCGGGCGGAAAACGCTGCAACAGCTCCTCCAAACGCTTTTGCTCCTCCGGGGACCAGGACTGTGAGATAATGAAATATTATTCAAAATAAACACTATCCACATTCCACTTATAATAATACCTTATTGTTTATTTTCGAACTACTGCTGGCTTTTTTGATTTCATCCTCTGGCTTAACATCAACAGAGTCTGAATAAATTGCAGCTATATCGGATACGGGTATTTTGACATCATATTTGTTGAAGTTTATCACAGGAAGCTGGACAAGTAAAGAATATCTAAATAATGAGTTGATTCAATTATGTGTCAAGAATAATCTTACCTTTGGTAATTCATACAAGGGAGGAATGTCCAAATCGAGCTTCTCTCCTTTTCTAATCTTCTCAATGAGAGCCCAAGGATTTTCGAGGACTTTCTTTTTCATTTCTACAATTTTATTGTAATCCTGCAATCAAATCATCATATTTCATAGAAAACTTCATTAGTGCTTACCTTTACTGCCCGTTCTCTTATTGCAGATAGTCTAACCACTGTTTTCAAAGCATCACAGTAATCTTTGTTCCCTCTTAGTGCAAGATGATCTGTTTCGAAAAAGAAAAGATCGTTTTCAGGATCATCGACAAACAATTTTGATGATCCACTGCTGTCTTCCATTGCTCTCAGAAATGTTATTAATTACAAGAGACTGAATTGAATACAACTACCTGATGAACGTGTATCATTCAGGTATGTAAATTATAAAAATACATCATCCTCAAAAAATAGATGAGGCGATAACATCCCAATTTGATCAATTCATTAACTTCGATAAAATATACTAGGCTAGTAGCCTAGTAGAACAAAAAAGTTAAAATTGTTATAAATTAATATTGAAATTGAGAATCTATTTGACAATTATAACACTTCATAACCTCAAAATTAATACAATCGATCCAGAGAACACTACCTTTAAAATCATAGGGCATAGAGCGTGCTCAATGTCAATGCTGATTCAGAAGAGAGAACATAATCTCTGTATGTTCTCTCTGTGATTCAATAGATCGACCGAAGGACTTTCAAACACTTATGACCACAGAATACTAATTTTATGGCAGAGAAAACCTGTTTGTGATGATTGAACTACTGATATAGCCTCAAATTGTGTTGTTGACATTTTTCAAATTAACCTGGAACAAGCACGTATAATGTGGAAAAAGTTTTCTTTAAAAGCATACTTTTAAGAACAATTATCCGATTGATTAAGTTTATTTTACGTTAACGATGAGTTATAAAAGAGCTAATAATTTATTTTGGAGAAGTTGTAAAATTTACGAACAATCTTTTTGGAATAATCGGAATGTGTATCGCTGTTATTGCAAGGATTCCTCAAAAGAAGAAGAATCGCCATTGAAAACGCTTCTGGACGATGCTTCCTCATTCCAAGATGTTGTACCAAGCAAACAACAATGGATAACATTACCGTATCCAGCAGGTACAAAGATACGTAAGCAAGGTGAATACAACCCCAAAGACCAAAAGGATCCAAGAGACCATTCAATAATTTTCTTTCCCGGCCAAGGAGCCCAATATGTGGGCATGGTGAAGAACCTATTGAAATTCCCTATGGTGAAAGATCTGTTTGAATTAGCAAATTACATCTTGAAGTATGATCTGTTGAAATTGTGCTTAGAAGGACCCAAACAGCAACTGGATCAGACGAAATATTGTCAGCCGGCCATAATGGTATCGTCTTTGGCTGCTATCGAACGTCTAAAAGAAGAACGGCCGAACGCTATCAACGACTGCATTGCCACGGCAGGTTTCAGCTTGGGTGAGATAACTGCTTTGGTTTTTGCAGGGGCTATTGAATTCGAAAGAGGTAAAGTTTTTATGCTGTAATTGTGGTAGCAATTGCGATAATTAATTCGTGTTTGTTCCAGGTTTACAACTGGTAAAAATAAGAGCGGAAGCGATGCAATTGTCAAGTGAAACATATAGAGGTGGAATGCTGACGGTTATGTACAGCCCTGATAGCAAAGTAAATTTTGCTTGTTTAAAGGCAAAAGAATGGGCAAGAGATAAAGGCGACGACATTCCCGAGTGTAAAGTTGCTAACTATTTATATCCACATTGCAAAGTTATCTCAGGCAGCGAATCGGTAATGTTTTTGTCATGAAAACAGCACTTTGAGAATGATAGCTTCACCTATACGGCAATCGTATTTCAAGTATTGAGCGTTGTCTAAAACACCACAGACATTATCTGAATTGTTTTCTTTTTAACTTTCATATCAGTTTCTTTGATATTTCTAATGCTTATTATTTTTATCAAGATATTATTGAACTTTTTCAGGCTTTGGATTACATAGAAAAGAACTACAAATCGTACAATATTCGTAAAGTAAGACGATTACCAGTTAGTGGGGCATTTCACACAGTATTGATGGAGCCAGCAATGAGAACGTTCGAAAAAGCTTTGGAAAAGACAGAGATACATGAGCCTGCGATAAGCGTCTATTCCAATGTTGATGGGAGGAGGTACAAAAATGCTCAACATATTAGAAAACAGCTACCGAAGCAAGTAAGTGGGATTTTCGAACATATTAGGGGAACACATAGAGATTTTCAAACGCAATTTCCAGATAATTAAACCTGTCAAATGGGAACAGATGTTGCACGTATTGTACGAAAGGGATCCCGGAACGCCATTTCCTAGGACATTCGAAGTTGGTCCTGGCACGTCGCTAAGAGCCATTTTGAAGCAAGTTAATGCCAAAGCATATGAGGACTGTTTTAGTATAGAAGCCTAAATAATAAAATTTTTAACTATAGTTGTGATTCATTCAATAATTTATTTCTATCCAGAGAGGAACGCTCGCATTTTTTATGATTGAAGCCGCAAATGCTTCTGGCTAAGAACTTAGCAAATACTTCCTAATGTCAAGAATAGCGTAATGTGTAGGGCCAAGTACTTGTTCTTGTTTGTTGATGATTATACGTTGAACGGATTCGATTACCCCTCCAGTGATGGGCGTCCATCGATACTCGCCGCGTAATGTGTTTGGTTTACTTGCATGATGAAGCCGAGTACTTTGACTTGGTAATTGGTACTTGCCAACAACCATTTCTAATCTGCTATACTTCTCTGACAGCCGCTATATATTTTAATTCGACCTACTTCTTCTACACCCCGGTATAATCTGATATAGATCTTCGTAAAATTCGACTTTTTTCATTTACATGCCCTGTATACTCCAACCAACTTCTCTTAGATCTCCTCTAAACTCCATTCTACTTCACTTATAACCCTTGTAGATGTCAACATTTTCACAAACCCATTATACTTCTCCGGTACCCTCTGCATAATACGTCTTATTCATTTTCAATTCCCTGTATAATGTGTATAATCGGATCTACCTAAATCTCATTCTGATCCTTTATAGAGTTTTCTCTTTTTGCTCTTCTACCCCATAGAGAATAACTATCTTATAATCATATATATATTCAATTCAATTCAAAAGCATTTATTTAGTTATAGTTCTTACATTGTTGGATAGGTGGCAATAGTTGTAAGTAATAGTTCTTACATTACACGATAGATGGCATGCGCTACATTAGTTTCGGTATTGGTCAGTAGATGATGCCAGCGTGTAAGATATTTTCTATTAATTATAGTTTTTTACTCTATCGTTTCTGCTTTGGCGGATAGAATGGGCAAAGATTGTTTCTAATCTTTGGAATGGGACCATAGCTTACCATTTGTTTGGTGAGCTGTGATGGGTCTATAAACTTGCGATCAAGAACAGAATTATTATTATTTTGAACTAATGCAAATAATACCTGAGAAATTAAAACTGTATCTCAAAATTTAACATATTCTTCTTTGTCGTTTTATTTTATATATAGGTAAAGTAATAACTCATAAATCATTATTTTCGTATTTATGTCGATTTCGATACTTATAAAAATGTAACTGAGTAGATGAGAATTCAAGAGACTACAGGGGGAGTAAGAAAAGTATATGAGTATACAGGGTATGTAAGAGAAGTATATCGGAATATACAGGGGTGTCGGTCAGACATATAAAAACAATGAGGCCAAGATAAATAAATAAAATTACTCAAGGGAGTATAATCATTTATTTAATAAAAAAATAATCAACATAAATAATAATTAAAAAATAATTCACAGCTCAGTAGCGTCCTCGCTTTCGTACGATTTCCTAAAGCAAACATGCTCCACATTATCGTTAATGATGTAGGGTCCCTTTCTAAATGTGCCGTACTCATCGTTCATCGATATGTTAACAAATGTTTTGCCATTCCCAATGATGGGATTGCTCCTCTTGTTGTTATTAGTTACTCTTGGACTTGGATCGGCGGCGGGAATGATTATTTTGGTAGTATTGTAGTGATTCAAATTAATGTCATTGTTGGTCTGCTGTGATATGACACTGCTGCTGCTACAGCTGCCATTCGACCGTCGCAATGGTGCAGTATTATTTGTTGCAGCAGTGTCATGATGTGACAGCTCATTGTAAATGTGACTGCTGTGATTGCTCGATAATTGTTTCGGTGAGTTGTCTCCGATGTAAACTGCCGAAATCGGTGACGAGGAGGATGACAGCTCGCTGATGGCCAGCTTTTTGCTCTTCTTTATGGAGCGTGTGTAATCTTTGGTGCCTTTGCGTTTCAGCGTGAAATCACGTTCACCCTGTTGCGCCTTGCTGTTCCACTGAATCCAATTGTGCCGAGACATTGGGTCTTTGGGACCCCAGTTTTTCGACGGCTTCATAGATGTGGCGAATCTCTGTGTACAAAGAATAATTAATCACTTATAACGGTTACTGTCGCAAAAATCCACTTACATCTTTCAGTGTGTAACCATCCTGTTGTGACACCACGCACAGGCCGACAAACAGAATGAGAATCGTGGCGCTGAGGACGATGCCCCACCCAATGCCGTACATCCAGGCTGGGTCCTGCTTGAAGATGCCCTCGAGCGGGAGCACAATCATGCCCCAGGCGAATATTATGGTCAGCAGGATGGGTACACCCCACCATAACAGCAGCCAGAACTTGGATAGAATATGACCGAGCATAAACTCAAAATCGGATCGAATCCTGTCCGTACCTATATAAGTAAGTATAGTGTGTAATTCTTCTAGAATGCATAAAATTAGTTGGGTTTAACTTACCATAGAATGTTATCAGTGCCAAAATTTCGATGATGGTACTGATCAAAATCAAATTACCAACAATGTAATGATCCATCAGGTGAACCAGATCGAATTCAGGTTGCAAAATAAATAAACAACCAATGATGAAACTCAAAAAGCTCATGGTTAGGCTGACGTGCCACCATTTGAGTTTTCTTCGACTTTGACCTGTGATTGCTTTAAATAAAGTGTAGGTCAAAGTAGCCTGAAAGCAAAAAACAAATTGTGTAAAATATAAGACGTCAGCAATTTTTTTAAGCGACATCTATTAAAGACACTCCTTTTTAACATCTAATATCTGAAATTTTAGCCCTATTAAGATTCTCGTCCATAGTATATAACTACATACCATGTTGATCATTCCAGCAAGTAAAATAAGCATATACAGCAATGCTGTCCATATTTTTACATCAGCTCCCTCTTCACTCCACTCGCCTTGATTGGCAAAATCGTAAATTAAGGTCACATAGTACAATTCGGCAATCTGACCGCTCTTCTCAGTCATATTCATGGTGGTCGTATTTGAGAGGTAAACAGCTCTGGATTGTGATATGAGGACGGAACCAGTGCCGAAGATTATGTTGACTATTGTATAGCCTATGGCGGTCCTATAAGAAAACAGTTAAAATGAGACATAATTTTCAGTTGTTTATACAATTTTATTGAAGCATTTTTTGTAAGAGTCTAAGGAAAATTAAACCAGGGGTGAGACAGGGTGACTCACTGAGACCCCTGCTATTTAACAATACTATGAAAGTGTATAAATATCACGGTGATAGTAAAATGGTCAGGTACAGTACAGATATATTACTGTAGTTTTAATATTTGAGTAAGTATCTATGAGCTTTGTGAAGTTTGAAAGAAAAGAATAACAGAATCTGACGACATCGATTGCTGTAAATTACATGAACGTACATTCAATTTTAATAATCAACATGTAAATAAACAAACACCGGAAGTAACATGTCTCTATATATTGAAAGTAATGTTGAGTGATAATTACCATCATAATATGAATGAATAAATTATATATTTATATCAACTGAATTGAGTCGCCTCAAGTACAAGGCTGTATAATGTATAATATTGGATATAATTAGCTTGTTTACAATCCATTACAAAGAAGAAAAAAAATTAACAGCGATATTTTTTGTTTTCCATCACAAAGTAATTACAACTTACCAGAAAGGGTTTACTTTGTTGTGAATGATGCCCGCATTGGTGACAAATGAGCCGAAGCCTACGTTTGTTGAAAAGAATACTTGTATGCAGGCATAGTACCACACCTGTGGAAAGAAAGAGGAATAATTACAATTAGATACAAAATACAATTTCAATTGTTTGTATTTGGTTTTGGTATTAAAATCAAACAATCGGTGCATATGTATTTGCCACCTTTTTCCGGTTCTTTTTATCAAATTCACGCCAGGACAGGAATTTAGAATAACTAATGAAATACCTCAATTTTGATGATGATGATGATAATTTCATTTGCTCCTCCAAAATAAAAACTGCTTATGTGCGAGTCGGGCTCTCTTGTGGAGGATGGAGTTTCGGACTAGATATTTCATTTTCAATTGGAATTTTAAGACAGGACATTTGTCTAGATTTTATAAAACAATGAAAATTTTTCAAAAACGAGAGTTTTAAAAAAGATAATAATATGAAAATAAATGATTTTAGTTTTTGCAAAATATTTAATAAAATCGAGTATTTAGAAATATTATCTGATGGGAATTGAGTTACCTCGAAACTTTTCCCATTCAACCGTTTTTCTATTTCTTATAATTTCCGAGATACCTATACAATATTTGGGGACACACTGGGTATTAAAATTTTCTCAATTTCTTAGTTTCGATTATAATAATGGGCGTCTGTCCGATTTTCTTATTTTCTTTTTTTAAATCCCATAATTGAAACTCGAAATCACAAAATACATCTATTTACCTTTACCTTGAGCTTTATAGGCTTTCTGTACCAAAATTTGGTTTGGAACAAAATTCTTTACGCCTTCGCTTCATACCTCACACATACATATCGAAAATTCTACGAAAATCCATCCAGAAATTTCGAAAACTCATTGGGACAGAGTCCCACGCTCACTTAAACACCATCACACATGCTTCCAATACACATGAATATCGCAAATTTCACGAAAATCCATGCAGAAAGCTCAAATACCCATGGGTATGGAACCCTCGATCAAGAAGTCCCACTTGTACTTAAAAACCATCACAAAATCTCCCCACTCATATAAAGATGCAAAACTTCCAAGAGAACCCATCCAGAAAGTTTAAACACCCATAGGTATGGAACCTTCCGTCTATGAGTCCCAGTCGCACTTACACACCATCACAAATCCTCCCAACAGACATACATACCTACCGAAAAGTCCACGCAAATCCACCCAGTATCTCCGAACGGTAAAGGTATGGAACGCTCCACCAATAAGTCCCACTTGCACTTACACACCATCATAAAACCTGCCAACCCACAAAAAGAGCGAAAATTCCAAGAAAATCCATCCAGAAAGCTCAAACACCCATTGGTATGGATCCCTGCAACTATGAGTCCCAGTCGCACTTACACACCATCACAAACCCTCCCAACAGACACACATACCGAAAAGTCCACGAAAAACCATCCAGAAGCTCCGAAAGGTCCCTATAGGTATGGAGTCCAGTATGGTATAGGTATGGAACCCTCCAAGAACTAGTCCCACTTGCAATTAGAACCCCTCACAAAATCGATCCAATGCACATACATATCGAAAATTTTTGAAAAATCCATCCATAGAGCTCAGAAAGGTATGGAACCCTCCACCTATGCGTCTCACTTGCACTGAGAATCCTTTATAACCAAATCCCAACCCACATACATAGCGAAACTTCCACGAAAATCCCTCCAGAAAGCTCAAACACCAATACGTATGCAACTCTCCATCAAAGAGAGTTGCACTTGGAAAACAGAAACAGAATTTCGACCCAGACCAAGAACCATCCGTACACACGAACTTCGTTTCAATCGTTAAAAAAATCAGCAAGTAAGGGTAAAAATTGTTCCGTTTAAAAACTTTATAGATTTACAATACGATCAGTAAGTAATGAAGATAAATGATATAAAAAGCAAAGATACAACCGAATTGTATACCTCCTCCTTTTTTTGAAGTCCGTCAAAAATTATAGAAAAATAACTTCTACTTACATTTGCATCTGCCAACAAGCTCCAATCAGCACTGTCGACAAACTGCCCTAAAACATTGAATTCATCTTGCAGCTTGATCGTATTGACTAGAAGTGCTATAAAGATGGCCAACATTGGAAAAAATAATATAAGCAGAGATCTGATGTAACTTTTCGTTTTTCTGATCGATCTACAAGAAAAAGAAAAAAATGTCATTTTGAGAATTTTCTGTTAATCTTCCATCAACTTACAGTACGGTTATTATGATCCAGAGCATCAGAAGACAGCCTGCATAGATGCCGTACCAAAATGGATCTTCGTATGGCGGTTTGAGGAATGTTTCTTTTAAACATTGCTGGCCTGGTTCGCCAACAGAAGAATATCCTACCTGTATGCAACAGAAATCAATCAAAGAATGAAAAAACATTGTGTCCCAAACTTTGTTGGATTGTTTTGGTATTTTGTTAAATATTTGGGTAGAAGGCGAAAAGTTTAACTTTTTCTAAAAAATAACTTGGAGTGGTATCCTATATCCTAGGTTTAACAATTTTATATAAAAGAAAATAGTTCTCAAATACCTACTTACCTCTGTTATTTTAACTCCCGAAGAGCATTCATGGAATGGTATGGGACCTTTTACGGTCCATGTGATGTACAATAAAGATATGGCCATATAGAGGGGATAATAGATGCCCAAAAGGCAACCGGCTAGTAATTTGGTATAGCCGATTCCTGAAAAGCAAAAAAACATGAAAATATTCGCCAAAAAACGTGATCTGAAGAAAATATTAGAAATAAAGTATTTATGACAAAAAAATCAAGACGGTAGGCAATGGGTCTTGATAAAAACCGCAGTCTAAAATAAGGTCCATCAATAAACTAACTTCGCCTATTAAAATCAAACAGAATTTTATCCATTAAATAATCGATAAATAAAAAAAGTTTTTCTTTAAATCCTCAACTCTTGGATTACCTATTTCAAAAGCAATAACAACCCTTTTGTAATCATGATAATCCTAACCCCCATTTCTTTGGCTTTAACTTGTGTTAAATCTACTTACCTTTGAAAAAGGGTATGGCCCTGTATGACTTGATGAAGCCCTCCTGGGCCAGCTGTCCGATACCAAGCTCGAGAAAAACGAGCGGAAGCCCTATGAGCAGCATCAGAATGACATGGGCGATTAGAAAGGGCAGACCACCTCTAATTAGGGTCATCTGGGGAAGCCTGTACAGGTTGCCGATGCCAGCGGCCATGCAAGCGGTGCATAGCACCGTGGAAATGTACGTGAACCATGTCTGACAGGACTGGAACAAAAATCAAATAGGGGATGAAAAAATGTGGTAGCTATCGCGTTAATTTTATTGATCGACTTAAAAAAGAGACTGTATTGGAATAAGTCAGCTTTCAAAAACAAGGGTAATGTTCAAAAAATGACTTAGATATCTTAAATGGAGATTCGATCCACGGATCCTACATCCTAACTGCTAAATAACTATCTTGATCGGCCCTGTATACCTTTTTAGAACGTCCCCACGCCAAAAGCATATAATAAATATATCAAATAACATAAACGCATTCTCAATTACCACGTGGATTTCGCACATATTGACTTACAGTTGTTACATAATTATAACTTTTTATTTATATTAGTGTCTTCTCGTTTCTCACTGTAAACACAACTGGAAAAAACGAGGCGGCGAAAAGTATTTTGTTACCTTATCAGGTTCAAACAAAAGTCACCTACATAATATACCTGCTATTATTATGTATATTTATGATAATATTGTGTAAATAAGCAATAAACTAATGAAGAACGCGTTGGTGGTGTTGGTGTTTGTTTTGTTTCCGGAAGGATGTCAGTCAGATCGGTGACCTCGTATAAGTTGTTGTTATATAAAAAAATGCCGCAGACATTGATGATCTTTGATGTAGTCTTGTAGAGCACCAGGTTGAAGTGTAACTAGGACGCTATCTACTTTTCTTGTTTTATCTTTAAAATAAGTATGGAATACAGTTTTCTTTTAGAAGAGGTTGAAAAAAATATCATTTTGGACTTATGTACTGTTTGAAAACTTGTGACGATGAGGAATGATTCAGATATCGAGACGAAAACGTAGTTCTCGTTTTGAAAAACTTGGGGTATATTTCCAGTTTTAGTCCATGGCGCTACCTGGTGGGCTTCTAAAGAAATACTCGAAGAAATTGACGTTTTTTGCCAGAGTTGGTTTATATTTCCTACATATGAAAGATTAAAAACTCTTCAAACAAATATTGCGTTCTTCCTTAATGTAGAAATATAAAAAAGCGGACGATTTAGATTTAATGCGTTTCCAAGAGATGCACTGCATAAATATTTTTTAGAATATTTATTAGTTGGTGCACTGAAAAATACAAAATAATATTAATTCTATTGGTGCTGTTACTTTTGAAGCTATGCAGTTGCTGTTAGATTGATAACTTTTGGTTCGCACTAACTTCAAAAGTACCAGAACCAATAGAATTAATATAATTTTGTATTTTTCAGTGCACCAACTAATAAAATCAGTCAATTTTTTTGTAAAAAATATTTCACGCTTCTGAGTGAAACATTTTTCACTATAATCGTTGAACGTTCACTAATAACTACCAATAAAGATAGTACTTATCCTATAATCCCCCTAAATTATTTGCTTGTAGTTGTTATTATTGAGATCTCAAAACATTGCGGCAGAAATATGCATAAGTGTTTTAGATTTTACCACCGCTGTAACTCAAAAACTGTAACTCTAAGGAAAAAATGTTCAGTATAAATGTTGCTACAAATAATTAGATATTTTACGTATTACCCACAGATTTTCAATTTTCGAAAAAAATCGCCCTCTCCACATAGCAAAAATACAAATATATGAGAATTCAACATGCATCAAACTCGAAAACCCTAAGTCTTTTGAAAAAATGTTAAATTTAAACTTTTCCGGATATTGTCCTATCTTTAATTATACCAACCCCGGATTTTACATTTTCGAGAAAAAATTTCGGGCGGTTTTCGGAAGACAGGAGATTTCGTATTTGCGTTTTTATGAATATGGAACCATTTCTTAAGCCTCATCTTTCAAATGAATCAAAATTATCAAAATCGGAGTATGTTTACTATATGCAAGGCGCGAACAAACAAAAATAAAACAGACAGTCGAACTGTATACCTCCTCCGTTCGGTCAAAAATACAAAATAACACTAATTCTATTGGTGCTGGTAATTTTTAATTACGATTATATTTATATTGATAAAGGTGTCCCTCAAGGTTCAGTATTGGGGCCCGTACTATTTCTGGTATATGTAAATGATATAATATCAACTAGTTCGTCCACACATTTTACGCTGTATGCAGATGATACTTATTTCCGAAAAATATCGACTATAAGACTGCATTTCAACAACGAACCAATACAGGATGTGTCATGTGTTATCTTTTTAGGTTTATCTATCGATGAGTGTCTTTCTTGATGGAAAAAGCACTGCGAGGAGGTAATCATGAAGATGAACTCTATGAATTATCTCCTTAGAAACGTGAGATTAGTTTCAACTGAAAGGCAACTAATCATGTTATATAACGCACTTACCGAATCACGCTTACGATATGGTAGGTATATACTTCTGAGGAATGTCCACATTCTTTCATGATGTGTTTATTTCACACACAAACTAATTCGTTGCATTGCTGGGGTCTCTCGAAGAACTGGTTGTAGAGACATTTTAAAAAAATTCGAACTTTTAACCTTGCCATCTTTATACATATTTGCAGTTTGTGTTTTTATATATATTGTAATTTAAATGTTTTTCTAAAAAAATGATAGTGTGCATAATTTAAATACTCGTCATTGCAATGATTTCTGTGTTCCATTTTCAAGGGGTAAATACTTTGTATAAATCACATGGGACAAAAAATCTTCAATAAGTTGCCATCGTGCATAAAGTCTTTTCAGTCAGTGCAGTCTTATAAAGTGTTACTTAAGAAATATTTGTTAAAAAGACTGTTCTAAACAGTGGATGAATTAAAAAAAATAACATCTACTTTTTAATTAATTATTTACTTAAGTTAATAATTAATATAAGTTATGTTTTTATTAGTACACTCTAGAACATAATTATAGTTAAAAATAAACTAAAAAAATACTCTTTGATAACAATCTGAAAAAAAAACAAATTAATGTAAAGTACACAGTTTAATTTGATTGAATAAAAAAACATACGGTTATTGTATAACTCCTTTCTTTTAGAAAGTCGGTGGAAAAATAGAGTTCTCACCACAAGTATCATTTTCCCGGAGGAAGTAAAATCTCCACACGTGTATACATAAACTTGCCAGCGCTGACGTTGCCGGAGTTTGATGGCTAAAGACTCCTTTGATGTTCTATATATATATAATACCTACTCTTCGTATGTTTTCATATTTTCCGGGAATTGAACACTCTGCGGATGATCCTGTTATATTATTAAACATGGAGAATACATGGAAAATCTCAAATACCCTTTCAAAAATGATGTGGGGAGGAAATAGCGGAAAGAGTTTTCATGTATCCATTATACTTATATCAAAGAAAATGTCACTTCACAGAAATATTACACATTAACCAATATTCAATATAAAAATGGCAAAGTTTATTTTTAACGCGTTTTAATAATATGCAAGATAACTTTTCTTTTTCTTTCACGTGGGTTGGCATAGGTATATTTTGTAGAATACTATGATAATAAAATTATGTAATATTAGCAGCGGCATTTGATGAGAAGAACCTTGGAAATTTAATCACTGTTCTTCTGGTAAGACCAAAGTGAATGTGAGAAGATGTTTTTTCTTGATAGATTATAGAACAATCATCTGGAAATCTTCAGGACCCAGATATATTCATTGCAAAGAAAAAAAAAATAGCTGACCACAAAATTATAGTTGATACACAGATGAAGATATAGATATATATCAGTAAGTAAATTTTGTTTGAATTTTCAATTTGTTTTTGATTGAATTTTCTTGAAATTAATAGTTTAAATAAGTAATATGGTAGATATTTCGAAATACTTATGTGTTCACAATTTTATCGTTTTCAGATAGAGTAGAAGTATCTAGGTCTTGAGCTTAACAATTTTGAGCGCCAAAAGAATCACAAAATATTCAATTGAAATAAATATTCACTCTGAAACCATTTAGGTTTTTTGAAATATATCGGAAATGGTAGAGGAGTTTCCAATGAACAATCTATAAATTTTTTCAGGCAGATCATACGTAGAGATTAAAGAATGCGTTTGTAACTATGGGTTTCCCAATAAAAAAAAGAAAAAAATAATAATCTGAACGTTCTTTTCGCCAATACCAAAGACCTTGTTCAGCTAAATGGGATGGCAAACGCGAAACCGATACTCCAACTAATTTCTTATTGTGTAACTAGTTAACTATTTTCTTGATAATCTAAGAATAAATTGCAAAAAATAAAACCATCCACATAACCACAAATCAACCGCGCTCGTTTATATATATTTATATACTTTCTTTCTTTTCTGTAATTATATATACCCAATTATTTCTTAAAAATCCTTCAAATTATAAACCATGTATTAGTATAGTAAATACCACCTGATGGTGGAAAAATTAATTCACAACATTAATTAAATAAAAGCTAATCACTTTTATAACGTTATATACAGTTAACACATTACACAATCTGGAACCATAAAAAATATAATTCAGTAGGACAGAAAAAGTATTTGCCTATGTATTTAAAACCGAAAAAAAAAACAAGTAATGAAGCTCATTACAATACTTGTTTGTTTTTATTATTTATTTATTTTTTGGGCACATTCTTGTCGTTAATATTATAAATAGATATATATGCTGGCAATGAGTTACGCTCTGTTTGGAAAATTTCTCATTGTAATGTTAAAAAAAACATTTGAAATAATGAAAAAGTGTTGATTGTGCACAGATGAAAGACTTAGTTTTTCTTTATTTATATTTACCACATTAGTTCCAGATTCATATAACACAAATTTCTTATTGCTCTTCCTTGGGCTTAGGATTTGAAAGCGTTGGTTCAATTCAATTCAATTAAAATAATCTTTATTTAGAATGAGCCTATATTGTTATATTTGAGATTTTAACATCGCTGTCCTATCTTTAATTCTGCCAATTCATATTTTAGATTTCGCAAAAAATTGCCCCCTTCATCCCTTTGGGAATGTTTTTTTGAAGGGAAGAAGATTTTGGATTTGAGTTTTTACGAATAATGGACCATTTCTCGAGTCTCCTCTTTCAAATGATTCAGAAATCACCAAAATCGGAATACGTTGACTATATACAAGGGGCGCGCACGAACCAAAAAAAAAGCACAGTCGAATTGTATACATCCAAATGGTTGATTAACAAATTATTTTCAGACCTCTATTTTCACAAATAGTAACATAAAAGTTTAAATAACAAACTTGAAAAAAAATTGCTTATCGATGTAGGTACTTAAGATCACGTGATTTTTTATTTTGTTTATTATCATTGTTTTTATATACAACATTTGTCAATTATCTTTGAAAATAATTTATTCAAATTTATTAAAAACTGTAACCAGTTTTCATAACTGCCATTAACGGTATTTAATTATACAACATTTATGAAAACATGTTTCAGCAATAAATTAAAATGTTATAAGATGGAGATAAATTTTGAAGAAATTGATTTTTTTTATTTGAAATTTTTTCTCTTTTAGATTATCTTTCTAAATTGCCTAATTATTAATAGTTTTTTTGAGTTATTAACAAAAAACTAAATTTCTTTTTTTGTTGGTCTTAATTTGTTAATAACAACTGCAATTTCTTATGTGTTGTAAAATCCTTAAAATTTTTCTACACGAAATTCAGAATTTAATGAAATATTGCTCATATTTTTAGAAGCATTTTCACTATTTTTCCCAAATTTCAACTGGATGAACCAGACTATTAATTTATTTCTTCTTAACGTAAGTTGCAAGAAAATTCATCAATCAAACGTCATATCAGTTTAATTTTGGTAACAACACGTAAGACAATAATTGCCATTCACGATTAAAAATGACAATTTTACGCAATGAGTAATGGAGTAATAAAAAGTAATTGTTTTAAGGCGTCATAAAAAAAAACACCCACCATTAATAATATGTGTATTATGCACCTGCCTATATATATATATAAGTATATATAAGACCTACCGAATTATTTTTTAGCTTTTTATGCATTAACTGCATCATTACTATCATTTTTTTTCTAATAAATCCTTTTAACTAAAATTTTTCTTACTAAATTTTCAAGTTTTTAGTTTTTAATTTTGTAATTTAATACTTCTCATTCTATCTAGTTCATTTGAACTGACGATACATCTGTTTGGTAAATTAGAGGTTCGACGAAACATACATACAATTTCAGTAATCACCTAGTAGCTATATTCTACTAGTCAAGCCCTTTCATTTGATACCCATGTCTAAGGGTTTGTGCAACAATATATAATCCGCCAGTTTGTAGCGGCGGCCATCTTGGATTTATAATTGTACAGAATGTATTAAATTGTATTGTCATCAGCACTAAAAATGTGTACTAAATTTCAGATTAATCTGTCAACAGGAAGGGGGTCAAATATCAATTAATAGATTTGACCCAAATAAATAAATAAGAAGCAAAGCAAGCTAAATAAAACCGTTCCTACTGCTGTAACTCTGATACCTGTAATTTTTAAAAAAAATCGTTTTAAATCTTACTAGAAATGATCTTTTTTATCCTACAATTCTGTCACATAAAAGTTTCAAGTTTCCCCTCCACCTATCGCCACAAAAAAATTGGACAATCTCTCAACACTCTCCTCTTTCCACAGAAAATGAGCAAACATTGTACACCTCTCTGGGTTTCGAAGTCGGTCAAAAATAAAATCTTTATATACTCAAATCATTGAGTTGATGTTATAATGTATATATTCTTTAAATATTGCAAAATAAAATCATATAGGATAGTCTCGGAAATATTTTCAATTCCATATCGTAGGATTACTTAATTATTCATAATTAGTTGTTCACTTACATATAATATGCATATACACTTATAATCTATTGTTTTATTGTTGAGCAATGTATTTACGTGAATGGAGTTGGGCAAGCAGATTCTCAACACCCAATAGGAAATTACATAATCTTGATTGAACATGCCTTTTAGAGAAGACGCCACATAAAACCTACTTCATGTTCCTGTTTTGGGAATCCATATGCAATTATTGCATATTTTAGAGATTGTTTAAATGACAAATACATTCAAAATAGTCTCTTCTCAACAAAACCTTTACAAGGATTTTCATAAACCTTAAGAAAATAAGTTCGCAACGTAATGGATTAATATACGGTTCTCACCTAATAGATTAGCAATATTAACTAGGTAGGTTATAGGCTATAATTCATTTTGCGAAAATAAGCTATCCGTATGTGTCGGATAAATTTCTCACCTTACGTATAACTAATCTAAGATATACGAAAATAATTGATGGTGGATTAGTTCCTCTTAAAAAGTTCTAAAATATGCATTTAAAAAATAAAATTGACCGAATTTATTGTTTTTTTATCAATAGCATTAATATTACTTTGTATTTTCAGTGCCCCAACTAATAAAGGTCCACTTTTTGTTCAAAAAATATTTATTCCACACTTTTGAGTGTAACATTAGTCATGAATATCGTTGAATGTTCCACTAATACCACAGAAAATAGAACTTATCCTATTACCCATTTAAATTCTTTGCTTTTATTTGATATTATTCAGAGATCTCATAACATCGCGGCGAAAATATACATATGTCAGACTATACCACTGCTGTAACTCGAAAACCGAAGTTTCTTTTGAAAAATGTCGAATTTAAATTGTTCTACATATCATCACTTCTTTAATTCGGCCGTCTCATATTGTCACTTTTCTTTTTATAGAGGAAATAAACATATTTCAGTCTTTAGTATTGCTGTACTTAAATCGAAAATCGTACCACTTTTGAGAAAATGTTCAATTTAAACGTTTCCGGATATGGACTCATCCTTAATTCTGCCTTCAAAGATTTTCGATTTTCGAGAAAAATTGCTCCCTCCACCCGCTTCGGGAGCGGTTTTTAGAAGGAAAGAGATTTTGAATTTGAGTTTTTCTATATATGGGACCATTTCTCAACTCTCTTCGGAGCACGTTTACTCTGCAAACCGCACGAACAGCCCTACATAAAAAAGCAAACATACAACCGAATTGTATATCTCCTCCTTTTTTTAAATTGGTCAAAAAAGTACGCGATAGCATAGGTATGGTTATCTTTTAAGCATCAATAGGTAGAGGTAAACGCCTGTAAGAGCCTGTATAAATCCATGAATACTCCTGAAATTGGATGATTAAAGAAATTATGATTTGATTAAATTTTAAACTGCTACTAGGTATTAAGGGTTGATTTCATAATCAAATTTAATCTCTTATTAATTTTAATCCTAGATTAAAAATTTCATAATTTTTTTAGTTGGACATATAATTCAAACTAACTTTAGAAAAACGAAAGAGAAGGTCACAGACGTTGTAAAAGTTATTGAAAAATGCACTATTTTTATTCCATAATCGAGATATGACTTAAACAAATTGGAGAATTAACTAATCTCCCATTAAGGATTCATTATGAAATCGGCTCTAAGATGAGTCAGGATTGTTTAAGGTAAGGGGCTGAATCCTAGCATTTTTCTTAAGGTTATATTTATAAATCGGACCATCTGATCATCCCAAAGACGTTTCAGTGCTAGACCATGGTTTCAGTGTTCTTAGCCATATCTACTAGATATAACTACTCCGTACGTTCGAGATAAATATATTAAGCAGTATGTTATAATTCGATATACATTCGATAATCATCATTATATTACTTTACTAACGTCACTAGATCTTTATCATAATCGAAAACTTGTGTAGGAACCACTCACTCTACTTTTTTTTTCTTCTTTGGCGAGTATATTTTGTCTAGAGATAAGCTATTGGGAAATTATTATTACAAAACATTTCTAATTTCTAAACTATCGGATTTGATGAAAATAGCAAACATTTCTAATAAGTTATGAGGAAAAATAAAGCTCGGTCAGGCAGATTTATTGCAATTCTAGTTCTTTACTAACAAGACTAACTTATTTCCCAAAAATATATCCTCTAAATCAGTTGAAAATGATATCATTGGCCGATTAACTCAAACGGAGGAGATTTTCAGTGCAACTATCTGCTTTTTTTACGTAATCCTATTTTGATAATTTTTGGATTTATTTGAAAGAGGAGACTTGAGAAATGGTCCCATATTCGTAAAAACTCAAATCCAAAATCTCCTTCTCTACAAAAAACGCTCCTAAAGAGTGTGGAGCGAGCATTTTTTTACGAAAATCGAAAATCTGAGACGGTAAAATTAAAGATAGGACAATATCCGGAAAAGTTCAAATTGAACATTTTTTCAAAAGAGTTATGGTTTTCGAGTTAGAACGATATTAAAATTTCAAATACGTCTATTTTCGTTATGTAGAGTGGGCAATTTCTTTCGAAAATTGAAAATCTGAGGGAACTAAATTAAAGACCAGCTTATTTATAGAAACAATTATATTGAACATATACTGTCGAACCCCGATAAATATCCATGCGCACGCCGGTGTTATTGCTTCAAGGCCATCATGTTTTTTCCACCAATAATAATCAAGATGACACTCTAGAAGCGGAGCCAATCCAACAGACGCACCATGAATTTTCTACGAAATCTTTTGGCAGCAACTTACAAAGTCAGTCCAATTTTTGGTCAAAATTATATTTTATATAACATCGCTTTTAAATGTATTTTAGAAGAGCTCGATTACATAACAAATGGCGTTGAATAAGGCTGTTACTTTAATGAATCCTCTTTTAATTAGATCGAGTTCAGTTGTTGCTTTCTTTGATATTTCTCCAGTCAATACTGATTGATTTTCTGCGGTTATCATCCTCCTAAATTGACAGCAACATGGTATACGATTGCGTACTAATTTAATGTTACATAAAAAAAACAAAACAGAAATGTTACGCAATGTGCTCTTTAATTTTTTCTGCCATAAAACAGGTTAATTGCAATTTTCAATGCAGCAACACTGAACCGGAAACCGGTAAAATAATACACACAAGTGTAATAGATATATAAACCTCGACATTCTCTATTTATTTTCCATTTTTTTTATTTTGAGATACTCTGACCATATTCCAAGTTCAATTAATACACCGATAAGTAGGTGCAGCTTTTTTAGTTTGTATCTATAACAAAAAAATTTGTTGTACAAAATTAATTATGTATGTATACAGACTACATATTGACATTGCTTATATATCTTTTTATTATAATTACGTAAATTAATATAACCTGAAAGTCTCAAGTTGATTGTTACATGTTGAAATTTAAAAGCTGCCAAAGAGCAGTACCACTGGTTTTCACCACTTATCTTGATTTGAACCTTCAAATACTTGCGTTTGCATTCTATTACCTAATGTTTATAAAATACAAGGATGTACTCAAAGAATCTTATTGACGTTTAAAATACAATACATTTTTTTCAAACAGAACTGTATAATTTTGGCACTGCCGATGGAAAGATGGGATAATTTTACATGGGAATAACTGAACATTTAACTAGGCCTCATAATGATTTTTCAAAAATATTTATGGTATTTTGTAATTTGTAATTATTTAATAGAATTTTATAAATCACATATGTCGTGGAGTGAATGACAATAGATACTAATTTGTCAGTTTGATTGTCAACAACAATTTTCACATTTCTTAACGCCAAATTATACTACAAGGACCAGTTCCATTTCCTCCTAGATCCCCTCATCTTACACCTTGTGATTTTTTCTTGTGGGGCTATGTCAAAGATATTGTATACCGGCAGCCCCCAACTGACCGCGATAATATGAAAATTCGTATTACCAATACATTCAGGTCAATTACACCTGAGATGCCGCAAAATACGAAGACATCATTTATTAGACGTGTCAACTTATTATATTATTGATAAGGCTAATCTAAGAGTGTTAAATTTATGCAATTAGTTTCTGTTTTTATTTAATTAATTTACCATTGCTTGAGTTCAGTCCTTTAATTTGTTGAATCATTTTATAAATTTTATGTATACGATTGATTATTTAATTATCAAACTGGCAACCTAATTTTAGTCATGAATACAAGGCATATCTGTTTAATTTATGAAATTCTATTAAATAAGTACAAAATCGTAAATATTTCTGGAAAACCATTATGAAGCCTAGTTGAATGTTCAATTATTCCCATGTAAAATTACCCGATCTTTCCATCGGCAGCGTCAAAATTATACCGTCCTATTTGAAAAAAATGAGTTATAGCTGATTGTATCAAAACTGTATACAAATATGTTTTGACCACACCCGGTATAATATCAAGGACATATATATATATATTAATCGTAACATGTTACTAGATAGTGAGAAGTGTTCATAAAAATTTCAAATCTTAATGTTAATTATTCTCAGAGATACGAATTTTTAAATTATGCTATTTATCTATCAAAGTTTTCGGAAAATAATATTAATTCAATTAGTACTGGTACTTTTGAAGTTGGTGCCAAAAGTCTTCTATCTAACTACAATTAATTGCACAACTATAAAAGTACCAGCACCATGAGAATTAATATTTTTTTGTATTTTCAGAGCAAAAACTAATAAAGTCGGTCCAGTTTTTGTTAAAAAATATTTATTTCACACTTTTGAGTGTAACATTAGTCATGAAAATCGTTGAACGTTCACTTATACCAAAGAATAGTACTTATCCTATTACCCATGTATATTCTTTGCGGTGGAAATACATATATTTCAAACATCACCACTGCTGGAACAACTCGGAAACCGGAACTTAAGTTGAAAAATGTCCAATTCAAATGTTGCTAGAAATTATATCTTCTTTCCACATAGTAGTAAATACACATATTTCAGTCTTTACAAAAAATGAACCGACGTTAATTGCCCCTTCACATAGCGAAAATACAAATTTTAACATTGCTGCAACTCGAAACCCGTAAAAAAATCAATTTAAACGTTTCCGGATATTGTCTCATCTTTAATTCTGCCGTCTCAGATTCTCGATTTTCGAGAAAAATTGCCCCATGGAGGAAAAGAGATTTTGGGTTCAAATTTTTCTAGATCTGGCACCATTTCTCAATTCTCCAAATAAATCAAAAATCATCTGACTTGGAGTACGTTTACGATGTGATAGCTCATCCAAAAATATGTAATATGTAAATTTCAACATATAAATCTTAATAATCCTAATTTCCCAATCGTAGATATTTCTTCATCAATATAAAATTATTCATACTTTTAGCTGATTCACGTGCTTTATTATGCATTTCACAATGTGCCAGGTGTTAACATTAAAAAAACACATACACACGATTGCTTCAACTTAGTAATTAAAATCCCCTGCAAAAATTATCTGGCGTTGAAGAAAAACAACTTAAATACCGTATAGTGAATAACAATTCCATACAGCTAAGTATAGTTTATTTTATCGCAAAGGCTACATACATACCTTAGTCAAGATATTACAAAATATGTACTAGGTACAAGTTCTAAACTGGACATTCATGAATATTTGATATCTAGCAATAATACTAGTTCCCGTAGTTGTACAAAGTCGTAAACCTTGGACTGTACAATAATTTTACTACATTTGTGAGAAATTCGTAACAACGCATTTAAAAAAAATCCAGTACAAGTCAAAACTAGAGCGCTGCTAAAGGTGTCAATAGCTTCCTAGATCCGAATATATACACAGATAAGGGGAGAACAATAAAAATGGGGTTTATCGGCTTCAATTGATAAGAAAACAATAAATTATGATATTGAGAGTTTTGGCAATTTCCAAATTCTGACGCCATTGACTTTGTCAGCCAAAAAACACCCCATTACCAAAGTTTAGAAAATGTCTGTAAAAGTTGCCATTACTAATAAAAATCATCAGAAATAATAAGGCCCGTAATTTTTCTAGGATCGGCCAAAGTTTAACGCAGACAACTTCAACTTGGTTGACGAAACATGTTTGAGATGGTTCTCTACTGGAGTATCATCTACATTGCAATAACAGATCCGTCAAAATCATTTCATTTGATTCGGCGATAAAAATCGAAAATTCATCTTCCGCTTTTGCTGGCATACAAATATAAACTCAACACCGAAACCGAGAGACACTTCAATTTTATTTATATGTATAGATTGTCAGACAGGCATTTGATTCAAACCTTGAATTTGATGTTACTGGTACATAAATCAGCCCTTTGCAACAACCATTTGATGTGGTACTTCCATGAGTTGGCTGCCTCGATTTTCTTGATGTAGCTTTCTGGAGAACAGCCTGGGGAGTAGTTGTTGTTGTAAGTTGCTGTTGCTGATGTGAAGCCACCCTTATTTCCCGCGTAATAATGCATGCCTTATATCATTCTTACATCGTCACATTATGGTAACAACAATAAAACAAAAAATCACATGGAACAGTAAGTAGTAGATGCACTAGACATAAAAACACTCTTTACTAAACACGCGACAAATTTGTTAATTAAAATGAAGAGGAATGTAATTATTTCAAACGTCTAGCACGCGTTAATGTTTACAATCCACTGAGGACGAGGTCTGAGAATTGGATGGAATATTCTGAATTTCATACGAGTGTTGTGCGATCGCCGATGCGTGACTCCACTCTTCGTTATGTGGACTGAAAGCAGCTGTGTTCTATCTACGTTGAGTTGCATTATTTGACCAGACCAAACACGCGGCTCAATAACAATACAATAATGATAATTATTAAAGATAATAATAGTCCAGGAAAATTAGTATTTTGAAAAAAAAAACTCCCGGTAATTGATCATTTTTTTAATTCTCACAACCAGCTGTTTTAATTGTTTCTTGCATAAAATTGATTGAATTGAATTGATGGGCCAGAAAGAATGTCGAGGATACCGAATTCGTTTGTCTTCGAGGGAGATACAATCATTGAGAAAATTCTCAAGCTCTGGAAATGGAAAAGAAAGTTTTGTAGTGGGCGTTTCTGCAAAATTCAAAGCGACCATTTGATTTGTTGCGCTTCCAGAGCGTCATCTCGATTGTATGAGATCATGATTGGCCGAGATATAAATATATTTTTAAAAAAATGGACCGACGTTATTAGTTGGCGCACTGAAAAATACAAAATAATATTACCTAATTCTATATATAGGTGCTGGTACTTTTAAAGTTGTGCAGTTGCAGTTAGATTGAAAACTTTTGGCACCAACTTCACAAGTACCAGCACCAATAGAATTAGTATTATTTTATATTTTTCAGTGCACCAACTAATAACGTCGGTCCAATTTTTTTTATATTTATTTCACACTTTTGAGTGTAACATTAGTCGCGAAAATCGTTGAACCTTCACTTATACCAATGAAGATAGCACTTATCATATTACCCACGTATATTCTTTGCTTGCACTTGTTATTATTGAGATCTCAAAACATCGCTGCGGAAATACACAAGTATTTCAGATGTTACCATTTTACCACCGTTTATCTCGAAAACCGTAACTCTAAGGAAAAAATGTTCATTATAAATGTTGCTACAAATAATTAGGTATTTCATGTAGTACCCACAGATTTTCAATTTTCGAAAGAAATCGCCCTCTCCACATAGCAAAAATACACATATTTGAGAATTTAACATGCCTCTTACTCGAAAACCGTATCTCTTTTGAAAAAATGTTCAATTTAAACGTCTCTGGAAATTGTCGTATCTTGAATAATACCACCTTAGATTTTCGATTTTCCAGACAATTTGCCACTCCAACCGCTTCGGGGACGGTTTTCGGAGTGAAGGAGATTTCGGATTTGCGTTTTTATGAATATGGGACCATTTTTCAAGCCTCTTCTTACAAGTGAATCAAAAATCATCAAAATCGGAGCTCGTTTACTATATAAAAAGAACGCACGAACCAAAAAAAAGCAGACAATCGAATTGTATACCTCCTCCGTTCGGGGTTCGTCGGTCAAAAATGATGGCCGTTGGAGCAGTAACATTGGCGTGCGGATGGGTTTTCTACAGGCTGGCCACAATATTATATCGTATTTTCCATCGCACAAGCAAATATAGTCTCTCCTTTTCTCACCCCTGTCAAGTTAGCCCCCTGATTCTCTTGGTTAGCAACTGAATTAAAAATTGCTGTAAATATTTAAGGTCATTAAGATCTTTCCAACTGCAAGACCATTCTAACAAACACAAGCGAATTAACAACTGTCAATTTGCAAGAAAAAAAAAAGTTCGTATTTCGAAAGGGGGCCCCCAACTTGACGTCGAAAATTGCAATTGTTAATATCCAAAAAAGAAAAAACAAACGAAATTTTTCATCTAACAAACAATAATAAACGACAAACAAACGATTTATGTTGGAAATAGTTTATTTTTCGAAAATCAGGGGTCAACTTGACAGGGGTCCTTTTTTTCTGTGATAAATATTTATTTCATTCAAATTTACAAATTACGGCCGATAGGTTATCGCAAAGAACATATGGTCGATGTATGAATAAATATACGTGTCAGTTTTAAATTATTTATAAATATTTTATTCTAAACTGTTTACATAATTTGTGACTTCGCATGTGTGATGAAACGCTCTTATTATAACTACTTTATCTCATTAATTATTCATTTAACGCACAAAATATAGATAAATATAGAATTTGTGAGGAGTTTCGGAGTCTACTAGTTTGTTCAATTTCAAAATATTTTAATCAATAATTACAAATTAGATGAATTCATAAATACATGTTTTTTTGACCTTACATTTGTTGCTATTCGTCCTGGATTATAACTTTTGTCTGTGTTTGAAAATCGTGTAAATAATAGCGCAGGATCACTACTTATATTATAATGTGATTGAAGTAGTAACAAATTGAGACAGGGGGGCATAAGAAGCTATGATCCAAGACGTGCTTTAGCTGTGTCATGGAGATGATATTTTGTTTTGGGTCAATTAACAGCAATTTTAAATGAATCATCCATTAAGATGAGGGTTATTGAAGTTAATTGAACAAAATTTGAAGATTTTTCTGCGCCCAAACGAGTTACCTAAGTATTAACTAAGTATTTTTATTCTGGCAACAAATGTTCTAGAACAATGTCAATGTTTAATTTAGAGCTCTCTGAATTTGTATACCAATTCACAAACCTATAAGATCGTTTTTGATTTATTAGTAGTATTTGGTGATTTTTAAAGTCAGAAAATGTCGTTTGAAGAGAAATATTACTGCTTAAAACGAACTGTCACAAAATAAAACTACGTAATTCACACCTAGTCTGAGTATAAGCCCGACAATCGGACAGGCAGACCGATGCATGACCTTATAGGGGTTTCGATTTTTTAAAATCAGATTTACGGAAACGAACGATTCATTATCGAATAAGAAAAATTATATGATTGAGCTTTTTCGTATATTTATTTAGTGCTGCTTTTTGGTGCTAGAAATATCAAAATTAAGACTAATCTCAATTTAGAAAGAATATTTGGAAGTAATAACATAATTAATAACAGGCTTAACTATGTCTTATAGATAGTTGTAGCTGAAAAGATAAGATGATTATCTATTTATATGTTTCCAGGATCCTAAATTTGTAAAATAAAATGTTTGCGTGAACTGATATAATGTAGTGAATTAAATGTATTATGCAATAACAGAGAAATTACATATAAATAAAATATGTTTAAGAAATAACATCTTTAGGAAGATAGCTTATATAAAATGAATCAGTCGAATAGAAATATTTTCTAATAAAGTCAATGCCCCATGTTCTAAATATTATATTATTCATAATTCACGAAGGCCAAAATTATTTGCCACTAATTATATAAGCTAATTTTCTCCCAGATAATCTCTTAAAAATGTAAATTATCACGATTATTACTACGTAGGAACATCTTGAATACTGGAGAAATGAATCTAAATTGAGAGTGTGGAATTTTTGAATAGTGCGTTTCACATTTATTCTTCCGTAAAATCCTAAAAAAATATGTCATTGTTTATCTGCCCGTCAAATATATTTTTTATGGCTGTTCGCGCGTTTCGCATAGTAAACGTATTCCGATTTAGACGATTTTTGTTTCATTTGAAAGAGGAGAGTTGAGAAATGGTCCCATATTGAGGAAAATCAAATCCAAAATCTCCTTCCCTCCAAAAACCGCCCCCAAAGGGGGTGGAGGGGCAATTTTTCTTAAAAATTAATATCCGAGTTGGTGCCTACAACTACAAACTACAACGGCACAACTTCAAAATTACCAGCACCAATAGAATTAATATTGTGTACTTTTCAGTGCAACAACTGATAAAGTCGGTCCAATTTTTTGTAAGAAATATTTATTAGTGCCACAGTTATGGGCAGACAGGTTCCTTCCCAGATCACAAATGCCGTATTTGGCTTTAGAGTAGAATCTTGTACAATAAAACATTTTTACAATATTGAGTTGGATGTTTTTTCGACAAAATTCTCAAACCATAGCAGGATCGGTTCAACTGTTTACTGAGATCCTCGATATGGTCAGAGAATTCTAAAGTTTCATCGAAGGAAGAGCATTTTATTTCACTGGAGAAACTGATTTGGTGATGATTCTGTATAATATATTCCGAAGTATCGGGTACCTACCCGATTTGTTTTAAAAAATATTGACTTAGTAGTTTTTTTTGTTGAGGTTTAAAATTAATTTATTTTTCGAAAACTAATTTCCAATATTTTGCCTCACAGGGCTTCCTTTGGAGGATAGCTCTGGGGAGGAAACTTGACGCCTTGAGAAATAGTGTGCTATCATTTATTCTCTAATCAACCACCAATTTTTTGATATCCATATTGGAGCTCAAATGCCTAAGTGGATTATGCAGCATCCAGATAAGTTTTCCGTTTATCGTTCAACAGAAAAATTATACAATCCCTAAATCCACTTATCATTTTGATATCCACTTAATTAGATATATATAACAATATTTTTGGGATGAGTCATTCTTGTGTATGATTCATTATAAAAATATATTAATTTATTAGTTTAACGATAACAAGCAGGAACTGCGTATTTTCGTGGTTTGATATATGAAAAACAAATTTCACAATATTTCTATTGTTACTCATGTTGATAAACAAAATACCTATGTACAACAAATCTAACAAAAACCAAGGAAAACTGGAGCCTGAAACTGTTAATTGCTCAACAATGTTCCAGATAATACTTTTGGAGCTACGCTGATGATTCAGAACCCATGCCATTAAATTCAAATTCAAATAAATTTTAAATAGCCTATTGTGAATGTATTTATTTTCTAGATCGCTAGCTTCAACGTTTATAAGATTTTCCATCTCCAGGCTACAAATGAACTTTTCATTTTTATATACCGCATGAAATCTAATAATCTCCAGAGTGCAATTCCAGGAGCATTTCATCCATAATAAATATTTCAGGGGACGATATGAGCTGTGTGCTGTGTCTAATAATACGCCTACGCTTATAATTTTAAGGAAACGTGTACACTACAACATTTGTTGACATTTTTCTCTCAGGGGAAATTATAGTTGAGAGAGAACATTTTAATATTTTGTAAAAGAATATGGAAGGTTCATTCAGTTACTACTGTTTCTATATGATGGAAATTTAATATTGTATAGAATTTTCTCCACAGCGCTGGTAACAAAAGCATGAAGCTACCAACAATTTTTTGATATCATCTTGAATATTAATTTCATCAGTACTATCATCCATATTAAATACTGTGACAATAAATCTGTGGTACACGTAAAATACTGTTGCGTATGCGGGTTCGCAGATAACGGAGACTAATTTACAATTATTAAATAAACATTTACACTCGAAAAAATGTTAATAAAAATTACAACTTCACTTTACCATTGGATATTCTTACTAGCTTACTCGGACTCTTCTATTAAACTGTCTTATTGCACACTTTCTTTTTACACTGTCTTTCATGCCGACAATTATCTCAAATATATACCCGAGAAAGACTCTTCAGTTCTTTCCAGCCTCCTCTGATCTTTGAATACTTCAGCCGCCACTGGAGTTTTCTCGAAACCCTTTGTCGGCATCCTAGTGAGCACATGCATCGCACTCTTTGTCAGCGGCCGCTCTCGAGATTCCCATCACTCGCGCATAAGCATCAAAAGGACGCCGCCACTTTGTGGCCCAGTACCGGTGGCTGTACCCCTTGCACGTTACAAGACGATACGTGAAACAAAATCTAAACTAATCTGTACTTTTAAAAATATTTTTTACCAAAAATTGGATCGACTTTATTAGTTGGTACACTGAAAAAAACAAAATTATATTAATTCTGTTGGTGCTTGTACTTTTGAAGTTGTGCAATTGTAGGTAATTAGATAGAAGATTTTTGGCACCAACTTCAAAAAATCAGCACCAATAAAATTAATATTATTTTATATTTTACAGAATTTGAATTTAAAAAATATTTATTTCAATCTTTTGAGTCATGAAAATCGTTGTACGTTCACTAATAATACCAAAGAAGAGATCTAAACACATCGCGGCGGAAATACAAAATTATTTCAGACTTTACCATTGCTGTAACTCGAAAACCATAACTTTATTTGAAAAATTTACGATTTTAATATTACTCAATATAATCTCTTCTTCAATTTGGCCGTCTCTTATTTTCAATTTTCGCAAAAACTTGCCCATTCACGTATCGGAAATACACGTTTTTCAGTTTTTACTTGCTATGACTCGAAAACCGTAGCTCTTTTGAAAAAATGTTCAATTTAAACTTTTCCGGATATGGGTTTATCTTTAATTCTGTCGTCTCAGATTTTCGATATTCCGTAAAAACGGTCACCTCCACCCTCTTCAGAGGCAGTTTTTGGAGGGAAGAAGATTTCGGATTTGAGTTTTTTTAAAACAAAACCGAATTGTATACATCCTCCTATTTCGGGAGCCGGTCAAAAATTTTACTAAACTCAATCCTTCATTTTTATAGGAGTAAAAATTGAAATCGCCGAAAAATATAAGTAAAAGTTCATGAAAACATTTTTTTAAACAGTTTTAAATCTAATATTTATTTATATGATCGTGAAGAAATCTGTCATGTCAGTAACGTTTGAATTGACAGAAATATTAACTGTCCTTTTTTTCCTCATCACTGGAACTTATTTCTTCCGCATTTTAAAATAATGTATTTCTTTATTCAATTTACTGTGGATGAACATAAATATCAATAAATATGAATAAAAATGTAACTTTAATTGTAATAATTGATATTTGTATAGCAGACACAATACTGACATTATTATTTTGAAGAATAATACATGTCAGGTACGCAAATTACTATATATTACGAAAAGTTATTTAATTGTGAAATATTCTGCTAACATTAATTAATTAATAAAAACGTTTTTTGTGAACGTTTACGACCTCGCACTGGGGAACTTTAAATGAAAGCTTTGGAGTAAACACCAAAAATCTTGAATTTAAGCAAATGGAATTAGTTGAATAAAGTAAATAAATTAAATAAATAATTCAGATAAATTCAAGGAAAATAAAAATATATATTACATATCCAATGTTTGTTTCTAGCTTAAGAAAGTTCCTTTCCACTTTACATTCAAATGAAAATATTCAACATAACTTTTTTTTACAAAAAATAGGCCTGACTTCATTAGTTGGTGCACTGAAAAATACAAAATGTTCAATTCAAACGTTTCCGGATATTGTCACATCTTAAATTATACCGTCTCAAATTTTCGAGAAAAACTGACTCTTCCCTTTTTGGAGAAAAGGAGATTTCGTATTTGAATTTTTCTAGATATGCGACCATTTCTTAATTCTCCTCTTTCAAATAAATCAAAAAAGTATCAAAATCGGAGTATGTTTACTATTTACTGCGCGTAAACAAACCAAAAAAAAACAGTCTAATTGTATACCTCCGCCGTTTGGGAAGTCGGTGAAAAATAATATTAATTCTATTGGTACCGATTATTTTGAAGTTGTGCTCTTATAGGTAGAAAGAAAACTTTTGGCATCAGCTTCAAAAGTACCAGTAAAATTAACATTTTGTATTTTTCAGTGGTCTAACTTCTTAAATAGGTCCTTATATTTTGTAGAAAATATCTATTTTAATCCACTTCTACCCATATCTCAATGTAACTCCATCTTTTGAATAAACTATCAGTCTGAAAAAAAAAATTCAACACGTGTTGAAAAGCGTTGACAATACAATAATTTCATGTCTTTAAATTAATTAAAACCAAATAAACTGATTCCTTATGCAGAAAGCGACATCTGCGATTTAAATATTGAATCAATAATAATTGGCGCGTGCTTGCACATTTAATGAGTTTTCATATGTTTTTCAAAGGCGTGCACTTGGGTATAATTTAAACCAAAACGAATAAAATAAAATTATAATTAGAAAAAATTGAAAAACACTCTTTTATTCCAATACGAACAGTGACCAGTGGGGTACGTATATATTACGTATTTTCTAAACTTAAATAGTGATAACAACTAGAAATATCTAGTTGCAGTAAGGTTAAGCTGATTCTGTGAAAACTTTTAAACAAATTTTAAGTCACGGTAAGATTACATGATGTAAACATATAAAAGTTGGAAATACCAGTTAACACACCAAACAACGCCACTGGCATTCTTGAAAATAACTTCTTTCGAAACTGTAGCCTTGTTGCCGAATTTATCAGTTTATCAACATTTGCGCCACTTTCTAGTAACCGCCAAATGATGAAATTTAGCAATTTTAATATTTTTTAGGCTATACGAGACGAAAATTAAACATTCACATTGTTTCTAAAACACTTACCAGCTCCATCTTGGACGGCACCAGCTTAATGGTCGATCCAGTCTCATTGTACTCGGAATTGAGTTCCGAACCGGAATTGGTGATGGACATCGTACCACCCATGGTGGCGGCGTAATCGTAGAGATGATGATCGAGGTGGGATCGAATGGTGTCGCTGCCCGCTCCCAGCAGGGAATCCCTGGAGACGATGCTCGGCGTCGTATTGGTGTTGGTGGCGGTATTGGTGGAGGCAGCATCGTACCGTCGATGTTGATGGTAGGGATTGAGGGTGTTGCTGCGAATCGTAAGGTAGGACATGTCAATGAGTCCTCCACCGATACTGGGCGGTCGATAGTCGCCATCTACCGGCAGTTCGTTGTAGGTGCGAATGGCGCGCAGCGACGGGGAATTGGTGAGCAGTTTCGGTTTGTAGGTCGGTTCTTCGATGATGTATTTGTTTCGCGTCTGAAACAAAAAAAGAAGAAATTATTTAGCATTTTTGTAAAATCACAAAAGTTTAATAAGAAAAGGACAAACACTAGATATTAATGTAAATGTGGTCAAAAGTGGGTAAGACGATCAAGTCTGAACCGTAAGGTCGTGGGTTTTACCCTGACTAGTTCAAGGACTTGTACCTTTTATGAAAATTTCCTGAAACAATTCCGGGGGTAAAAGGTACGGTAAGGTGTGCCTCAAGACCCTTTGATCTGGTAGTCTGGTATGGCCTAGGGAGAGACATATTGGTGGTTCAGAGTTCACCTTAAACTGAAAGATCCCTTGTCATTGGCAACACTGTCAACTGTCAAGGTAGTGAAGGGGAGGCTTGTTCAGTAGAGGACATATAAAAGGGCTGAGGATGTTATTTCTACAAATGTGGACGATGGGCTTTACTAGGAACCATAGTCTTTAATAAGGCGAATTTGTTTCATATATTTCTCCCTCCCCTGTATATTACGGGAAAACACTAATTAGTCACAAGATTGCATAAAGCTTCAATTTTGATGTTTTTTTTTTATTTGAAAGAGATCTTCTGAGAATTAGTCCAATAAAAAATATTTATTTCACATTTTTGAGTGTAACATTAGTCATGAAAATTGTTGAACGTTCACTAATACCCAAAAAGTTATCGGTAGGTTTAGCTTGTACATAGCGGAAATACGCATATCACAGATTTCAGACTTTACCATTGCGAAACTCGGAAACCGTGACTCTTTTGAAAAAATGTTCAATTTAAACGTTTCCAGGTATGGTGCCCTTTCTAATTTTCAAACCTCAAATTTTCGATTTTCGGAAAAATTTGCCCCTTCCACATATCTGAAACACATATTTCAGACTGTAGCGCGGAAACGTATGAATATTTTGAAAAATGTCCAATTTAAACATTTCCGGATATGGAATTTTCATTAATTCTGTCGTTTCTGATTTTCAATTTTCGAGAAAAATTGTCCCCACCACCCCCTTTGGGGGCGGTTTTTGGAGAGAAGGAGATTTCGGATTTGATTTTTCTCAATATGGGACCATTTCTCAACTCTCCTCTTTCAAATGAAACAAAAATCGTCTAAATCGGAGTACGTTTACTATGCAAAACGCGCGAACAGCCATAAAAAAAAGCAATCTTACAACGGAATTGTATACCTTCTCCTTTTTTTGAAGTCGGTCAAAAAATATCCTCCAAAGAAGAATTTTTTTCAGAAAACAGGCTGAAATTCAATGATTTCCGTATTAGAGTCGGTGAAAGGGATACTTTTTGAATAATTACATAATTTTAAATATTTATTGAATATGTGCATCAACTAACAAACTCGATTAATTTTTTGTAAAACAATAATTATTCTACGTTCACTGTAATTATATTCTACTTTAAATATACCCAGATATAATAATATTTACATATGTTTGAAGAAAGTAATGTAGGAAGTTATTTAAATGGGTTAACTTTTTAAAATCTTATTTATGTTATGATTAATTCATATTATACATTCATAAAATTTTATGAACTTGATTTTTCATTTAAAAATTTATAATCAATATTCTATAAAGAAAACTGGAAAATATGTAAATATACATACTTGAAAATTTCAATGAAATATATTCCAGTTATCAACTTCTAATTGCAGCCTTTCACTTTTACTTGATGTAACCCCCACACCAAAAGCAAGGTTCTACTTTTTTAATAACTAATTGCTTTGTTCATATTTTAAACAATATGTGAAACTGCCAAAATAATTTGAAATAATTGAGAAAAATAAAAAACAAATGATGATAATATAATAAGTAGGTAGGGTAGCACTGGGTTGAAAGTTGAAATTGCTAATAATTGCTACAATTTATTGGATGTTCGAACTATTAAAACATTTTAATAACTGTCGAAGTTGAGGCTTCAGCTATCTACAAAGTATCAATACCTTCAGAACTTCACAAGAACAGTAATGACCAAGGAACATAAAAAAATACCTCAAAAATAGTAGCTTACGCTAGTGTGTAAAATAAAATTATCTGCTAGCTGTTCCAAGTTTACAATATATGATATTATACTTCTATGAGCCCACAATTATTGTTAGTTTCTATTTATATGCTCCACGAACATTGAGAATTCCATAAATAAAAGTATCAATGATCATCTGTGTTCAATATTCAAATCAAGATTGGCGTACATGGTATTGGGGAGAAAACCCATACGCACGCCAATGTTACCGCCGTCACAGCCATCATGTTTTCTCGGCCAATAATGATCGAGATGACAATCTGCCAGCGCAACGAATCCAATAGGCGCACCTCGAATTTTCTAACAGGTGTCAGTCAGACATTGAACGAATAAACGACAGTTGTATTCATAAAGTATTCTTGGTTCGATAATAGTTTAGTTTATTTATTAGTTAATATAG
The DNA here is from genome assembly GCA_958507055.1 of Crioceris asparagi. NCBI lineage: Eukaryota > Metazoa > Arthropoda > Insecta > Coleoptera > Chrysomelidae > Crioceris > Crioceris asparagi. The sequence goes on from OY293830.1 coordinate 2,881,611, forward strand.
TAAAGATAATATCATACGTGATATTTTATAATCAAACTAACCTAGTACCAAACTGAGATTTGTTATTGTCTTATTCTTATAAATAATGCTTTCAAACCATTTAGAGTTTAGGTGTCAACAGTCTTCTATATCTTCCTAGAACTGTACAACTTCAAAATAAACAGCACCTATTTTTGTAAGAAATATTTTTATTCAATAAAATCATTACATAACTTATTACTTTTTTACGCAACTGCTAATATGATGAAAATATTTATAGAATGAAGGTTGATGTATTTTTGGCAAGCACTTATCCTCAATGTCTTGACCATATTATATTTAGAAGTAGGTAAGGATATACCGGGAATTAGGAGCGGTATAGTAGAACCAGACATCTAAGAAGATCGTAAATCCATATTAGCCGACGATCCTCATTATTACCTGTTGTTCGAAATATAGATAAGCAATAAAAGTGTGTGTCCCTTGAAATATTCCCAGGTCCGGATTAAGATAACTCATGAAATAGTTTGGCATTTGGCATAATCGCATTCATTATCGTGATGTTTATAAATGTTTTTTGTGTGATATATGATGATGATGAAAATATAAAATTATTCACATAGCGTTCTTTAAAACAACTGGAATGAAACGAAAATGAAATGTTACTGAGCAATGGATTCCCTTTCAAACAATATAAAGTTCGTCAAAATCCATAAAGTGGTACAAAGTGATTTTATTGAGTCGGCTTTCCCACTTACCCCTACCTGTTATTTTACGAAATAGAGGAAACATTATTGGAGCAAACTTACTCAAAATGATCTGTGAATTACAATTTTTTTTCATTTTATGTTGGGAATTTTTTAGATAAATATTAGTTTTTTTTGTGTTACTTTGTTAATAATTTCCAGAACTTTCTCGTATGCGAATTTGTGATACAATTTTTGTACCCGGTACATATTGGATATTTGGTCCGGAGTGTTGGCCGATTATCCTAGCTAGAAGAAAGAAATAAATTCACATATCACGTCTAGAGGAAACATCTCGGATTGTAAACTGCATGTCTAATTTATTAAATTCGATCTTTATCCGGATAATGTACTTAATGAATTATTAAAATTCAAACGGTAGATGAAGAAAATGAGAAAGATAGAATGCCATGGACTGTGAAATTTTTACAAATAATAACGCAACGTATACATAGGGTCTACATTTATTTATTATCTAGTATGACCGTTGGACTCTTACATAACACCAAGGATGTATGTAGTATGCTGCACATATTTTTTATGCAAACACCAGACATGCAACCGGCGGCTAACATAACCTAGAAAGATAACGGTCCTTTTCCGAAGGCTGTTGGTGTTGTTGCATCAAATGCAAAGCAAAAGTGATCTCTTTACGAGGGTCATCCAAAACATTCTTTTGCTGAAGTGAGAACAGTACGTAACATGTCACACCGTCTTTTTGAGATTATGTCAAGAATTTGATGGTTTAAGTAATAATTTATTGCATAAAGAAAGTGAAATACAAATTTCCAAAACAAAAAATCTGGTTATAATGTGAGTTGACTATAATGGCCATATTTAATTTTGACTTAAAAAGACCCGTTTAGCCAGAATATAAATAAACAGTTAGACAATTTGATAGTGTTTCAGACAAGTTTTATTAAAATCTTCGGAGCCGTTTTCGCGCCACATTCTTAAGCCAAGCACGTTTTTTTTTAGCTAATGCCTAGCAACCAGTGCTAACAGGATGTCCAATCTATGTCACCGGTGGGATGTATCGATACCCTACAAAAGAAACAAAATCGCTCAGACAGAGCGAAGGACCAAGGGTAGGAAAATAAAAATGTACTCATGGAAATCCGCAAAAAATATTAGGAAGCTTAGCAAATGTTTCCACGTTTCAAGGTCTTTAGAAGTGATTGTCTGGAGTAGCGAAAATCATAAAAGATTTCCTTTTAAAGCAATTGAAGAATATTATGAATATCAGGAGTCATGATTGAAGGAACTTCAAAAAAACTGGGTATCCAATTAAATCTCATCTATGTAATTCATTTTTTTATTTCATAAATTCTAGTTTTTATAAAAAAGATATTTATTGAGTGAATGAATTGCAAATAATGTATTTCCTTTCAGGAAAAAAAAACAGCACAATAATTGCTGTCAAACAGAAGCAATAAAAATCAATTTTACTAAATGATACTATTAAAAAGATGCATCAAATTAACTCTATATTTATAATGTATAATAAATATAAACAAGACCATTTTATGGGGATTCCAAGATGTATTCAACTTGAACCGTCACGTTTTTTCCTAGGAATAAACACCTAGCAAATTCTTGGTAAAAGGTGGTCAGGTGTTCGAAATAAATTATTGAAAGCAGGATTCATTATTAAACTACCTGCCCTGTGGCATCAAAAGTCAAACCAAGGATTAAACAGGTAGGTAGATTTTATGGGGGGAATTAGGACTCGGTTTGAGGATTGATGGGCTAAAATACCAAGGGGTGCAATAGTTGATATATTCTTATAAAAACCCAAATTGGAAATAGTCGAGAAAATTTTAAATTTTGTAAGAATTATTTTTTCATGATAATCAAATTAACCATAACTATTACAAATGTAGGAAGGATTAATTTATTAACATTATTATTATTAAAATTAAATCAAAGGATTCTAATTATATTATATATCTGAAATATGTATTTCGGTTTAAATAGTCCAGTTCAATTATGTCGAGACATACCTAGATATTTATAGGAAAAGGCGTTTATAAAATCAAATTCAATTTCATGTGCCATAAAATACTAATGTTATTTAAAGTGTATAGAATTTGCCTATACTAGCGAATAAAATAGAGTTTCTATGACGTATGCGACGCTTCTTATTTCTTTCATCGTTTCATTAATTGTTTATATATATATAGGTAATTTAACTGTATGCTGTATGGAATTGATCCATATTAAACATATTTAAAATCTAGCATTTTCTTCCCCCCAAAAACTGGAAGGGGTATTTTTTCTGGTCGTAAAAAGGAAGTTGAAATAATTTAAATTCGAAAATTACATATAAGTAATAAAAAAAAAATCAAATGAAAAAAAAAACATGATTTTCTGTTTAATAGTAAATGAAACGATAGTTGTTTATGATAGAATTAAGTAACAGCAGAAACAAAATATAGGTTATGTTACACTACTGTTTACTGATTAGGTGTTAACTTACTGATCACTAAGCAATTACTAATCAGCCACTGCTATGGACATGACCATAATTTAATACTCTCTGTCTTTTTTTGAAATTGAGTATTGTTAGCGTAATTTTCTGATTTAGATCAGCGGATAATTCAAATATTAATAAACTCTACAACTGTACATATAAACAAACGGTAATCTAACAAACAATATTATACCTATTTAGTTTTCTAGAACCTCTCCTGTGTCAACAAATTAGATAAGGTACACATTCCACTATCATTGTTTTGAGATCCAATAAAGGCTCCAAGATTAAACTAAACATTTATCTGTATCTATCTTTTTTATCTTAAAATAGGTACAGTTTGATAATAAATATCAATTCAAAAATTATCTCAAATGCAATTTGTATTCTGCTTATTATTATCTGGAAGAGACCCAAAATATATATATATAGTACGTCCCATAAGAAATGCTTATGTCCAACAAATTTGTTAGACGCCTTTATTTGTATGCGCTCCAATTATGACACATATCTATGACATTACCTTTTAAATATTTCATTGATAGAAAAAAACTAACCTAATCTTTCAATAAATGTCAAAATTGTATTGCTAGATTTCAAATGCAGCTAAGAGCGATTTCTTTTTACCTGGATCTTAAATAAAGCGCTCTATAAATAAATTTATTTAAAATGCATCCCTGTGTTTTTCGTACAAACGCTCGTACCAGTCGATTTACTATTATTTTTTGATGGTACATTCATATATACAGGATAGGTAATTCAAAAATGAGTTAGGAAGACAAACTTCATTTTTGAACTTCAAAATTCCAATCAATTTTCTATTTGGAGACCAAGATTTTCCACTGAACATATTTCCAATTACATATTAATAAAACACCCTGTAGATATCATTCTACGTTAAAAATGAAATGATTATAGTTGAATTTCCTGTTGATGCCCGTCGTATTAATCAATAGAATAGAATAAATAATATTATAATCCAAACGGTTCTTGTGATGCACACTTGCTATATTTACACAACATATTAATCTATATTTGCCGTTATGATTGCATTATTTTCCAAGCTAGGATCTATTTAGATATTTTATTTATGGATGCAATCATTTGTGATTAGGTATACAAGCCTCCATAGAAACCGAGAGCATAGTTCTCAGAGATGAGCATTTAATGATGACGTAAATGGCTATTTCGGGATAAGTTTTTTTTTTGCTGCACAATCAATCGTAATAAAACACGCTTGAACAGTGTGTTGTTTTGCAATAATTTAAGGTCAGTGCATTATTTTTTTTGATGTAATAACGTTCTACTCAAAGATGTATTCTACTAATTCCAACGTTTGATTGTTCTTGGAGAGGAAACCCCCCCAAAAAAAAGACTTGAACGTCTCGTAAAAGTTCACAGCTGAATTAAAGCAAGCTGTTGTTGGGTTCATTGCCTTCGTTCCCCATCTCTGCGTTACAGGATCTGGGAAATCGATCGATGTCTCTCGCTGAGAGTGCCTTTATTCAAAAGGATTAATTTTGAAATTCAGTTATAAGATGAACTCGAATGTAAGATTGGTCCCATGAATAGAAACATTTTGCTTTATACACAAAAGCTGTTATAAATCCATAAGTCTTTTATTCTTCTCTTGTTTGGAACTATTCAATTTGAAATATATATATATATATATATATATATATATATATATATATATATATATATATATATATATATATTTTTGTTCCATTCCAGTCTGCATTTTGTCTGGTTCAACAGGTTCACTGACTCTCGGCATAAAAAAATCTCATTTGCACTCAACTCAACTTCTCAAGTGTACCTCGTTTTTTTCTTTCAAACACGTCTTCTTTTTCTGTTTTTCGTTTTTATCATTCAACATTGTTGTTTTACTAATCTTTTGAAAGCATTGTTGTCTAAGCTTCATATATTCGTCTACATAACAATGACAAAAAAACCTTTTAAAGATAACGCGTCGATAACTTTTCCAAGTTAATGTGATTTAACGACTATTTTATTACACACCATTATCTCAAAAGCCCAAATCACCTGTGCCGGCGTCTATTATTGCGTCGAGAATTGAGAAAATTCCATTGGGATAACATTAATTTATAGTTTACCATTCTACAGGGTGTTTATCTAGACCAGACAAACCTGATAAATGAACAAATCAGACATAAGAATGAACGAGACATCTAAACAATAATTTTAACAATTCCAATTTGCTGCCTGTCAATTTTAATATTGATCCAGTGAAGATTAATCAACATTATCCATACAAGAAATCATTATTGGTATCATGGAACCACAGAGACGAAAAACACGACCAGTTGATTTAGTGTTCTCTGGTTGATTCGTTGTCTGTCAAGTCATCTAATATGTCAAATGTCAGTATTATTCTTTATTTTTTAAGCATGTTCTTCTGCGTGTTTGAGAAATCTGTGGTTCAATGTTTAACGTTAAATATTTCTTAGATAAGTATGATAAAAAAAATTGAAGGGTTCCTCTTGTCATCATTCACGGAACCCTAAAAACAACTGAGCACAAAACCATTCTTTAAATAATTGATACGTATTTCGCCTGTGTATATTTGTACAATAATAATTCCAAATTGAATGGGCTGCAAATTTTACAAAGAATTTTTCAGACAATTTTTTTTCTCACAGCTATACCTTTACAAAACCAATGACAAAAGGGCATTTAGTTCCTTCCATTCCTCCTTGACCTCCGTCACCATTTTTCAATCACGGAACATTAAACACACGGTTTCTTTCATTATTATTAGATATGTGTTTGGTCTAACTACAACGTTGTCCATTCACATTTCAGTTGTTGATTTCAAAAGCAAAATGCCGTGAATGGAATTTAGGTGAGTCAATACAAGACAGCTTTTCTTTTCAAATAGGAATTCTTTGAGGTCTGTTATATAATGAATGTTCTGTTTATAAAGAGCGTTATATATATATATATATATATATATATATATATATATATATATATATATATATATATATATATATATATTATTTATTTTATATTTTAACTTGTATGTAAGGTAGTTTCCAGGAAATTGTTATTCAAAGTGCATTTTAGTTTATAGGGGTTTTTGAAGAAAAAAAAATAATTCAAGGTCAAGATTCAAGCTCGAGATCAAGCTTTTTACCTGAGATTAACTACTGCTTTTTAGAGTTTTCATTTTTGTTGAAGGAAAAATAATAAAAAATAAAACATTCAGTCGAATTTTTGACCGACTTCAAAAAGAGAAGAAGGTATACAATTCGGTTGTAAAATTGCTTCTTTTTATTTTTTCTTTATGGCTGTTCGCGCGTTTTGCATAGTACACGTACTCCGATTTAGACGATATTTGTTTTATTTGAAAGAGGAGAGTTGGGAAATGGTCCCATATTGAGAAAAATCAAATCCAACATCTCCTTCCCTCCAAAAACCGCCCCCAAAGGGGGTGGAGGGGGCAATTTTTCTCGAAAATTGAAAATCCGAGACAACAGAATGAATGAAAATTTCATATCCGGAAATGTTTGAATTGGACATTTTAAAAAATAATCATACGTTTCCGTGCTACAGTCTGAAATATGTGTTTCAGCTATGTGGAAGAAGCAAATTTTTCCGAAAATCGAAAATTCGAGATTTGAAAATTAAAAAGGGGACAATATCCGGAAACTTTTAAATTGAACATTTTTTCAAAAGAGTCACGGTTTCCGAGTTTCGCAGTGGTAAAGTCTGAAATATGTATTATGCGTATTTGCGCTATGTACAAGCTAAACCTACCTATAACTTTTTGGGTATTAGTGAACGTTCAACAATTTTCATGACTAATGTTACACTCAAAAATGTGAAATAAACATTTTTTACAAAAAATTGGACCGACTTTATCAGTTGTTGCACTGAAAAATTCAAAATAATATTAATTCTATTGGTGCTGATAATTTTGAAGTTGTGCCTTTGTAGTTTCTTGTTGTAGGCACCAACTCCAAAAGAACCAGCACCAATGAAATTAATATTATTTTGTATTTTTCAGTGCAACAACTGATAAAGTTGGTCCAATTTTTTGTAAAATATATTTATAGATACCTATATTTTCTCATTTTGGGAAGTTAGTCAAAATATAACGTTTCTCTCACCCATATATACATAAAGGCAAGAAAACCACCTAAGCTTCCTTTTGAACAATGATATAATGAAAATTTATGAAGTTTCGAGGCACAATTTTTGCATAAACTTATTACAGAAATTATGACAGATTTTAAAGATAAAGCAATGAAAACTACATAAACATTTTTTGCAAAAAATTGGACCGACTTTATTAGATGAAGCAATAAAAAATATAAAATAATATTGATTCTATTGGTGCTGGTACTTTTGAAGTTGTGCATTTGTAATTAGAACTTCAAAAGTAACAGCACCAATAAAAATAATATATTTTGTTTTTTTCAGTGCACCAACTAATAGTAGGTTAATTTTTTGTATAAAATATATATTTCACAATTTTGAGTCATCAAAATCATTCAACGTTCACCAAAGAAGATAATACGTTGCTTATCATGCAGAGATTCCACAAAAATCGCAGAAATACACATATTTCAAACTTGAAAAATGCTGTAACTCGAAAACCCTACATGCATTTGGAAAATTTCCAATTTAAATGTTGCAACATAAAATCTCTTCTTTAATTTGGCCGTCTCATATTTTCAATTTTCGAAAAAAAAAATGACCCGCCACATGTCAGAGACACATATTTCACACTTCACAACTGCTGCTAGTCGGAAACCTGAGGTTTTTTTGAAAAATATCTAGTTTAAACGTCGTCGGATATGGTCTCTTCTTTAATTTTTTGGTTTCAAATTTTCAATTTTCGAAAAAAAAATCGGCTCCTCCCACTTTAGAGCAAGTTTTTGAGGGGAAGGACATGTTGAATGCCGATTTTTTTTTCAATGAGAATGGGACCAACTCTCAATAGTCCTCTATCAAATAAAAAAAAATGAAGACAAATAGTAGAATAATTGTATACCTCCTACGGTTGGTTCGTCGGTCGAAAAAACGATACAGCAATAATTGACATTCACAAACAAGTAATAATTACAGCCGTAAGTATTGTTCAGAAGCGATTTAGCAATTCATTCCTTCGTATTTATCGACAATTTATCACAAAAGGCACGCAAACACAAGTTGGCAATTATTTTTATGGTTTTTCTGAACAGCCAAAGGAAACGGAAACACAACCATTTAAAATCCCGATATTTATAAATGATAAAATATAGATAATAATAATAATAATCTTTATTTAACTACGTTTTGTGAAATTACAATTGTAGCAAGTCAACAGATTAAAATAACTAATAGATTATACAATTAAAATTGAATACTAGAATGGTGTGTAGACTACTTATAAACTAACAAACTAGGACTTACAGTTTCTAAGTACTCGGAACGTGAATAAAAGGCATATTTAAGCAATACTTTCTTACAAAAATTTTTAAAATTTTTAAGTTCAAGGTCTTTAACAGCCTGAGGAAGAACATTAAACAGCTCGATATCCAGTGAGTTTTTTGAGCACACTTTATATTTAAACCTTTTTCTTCTAATTAGGTTTGCCGATCTGGTGCCATACCGATGGTAGTCTCAGTTTAGCTTTAGACTTTTTTTACTTCCATGAATTTCTATCAGTTGATGCCAAATATACATGGCTGGAACTGTTAGAATTTTAAAATTGATAAAATAAGGCCTGCAATGATCGCGATGACCAATCCCGGCGATTGTTCGAACAGCTTTTTTCTGCAATCGAAAAATTGTAATGGCGTTGGAACAGTTTCCCCAGAGAACAATACCATAGGATAGATGTGCGTGAAACAAGGAGTGATAGGCATTAAGTACTGATGTGTGGTGTAATAAGGGTTTTAATCGCCTTATGAGGAAAAGTGAAGAAGATAACTTATTTTTTTAGCATCTCAATATGTGGAGTCCAGCTGAGATTTTCATCTAGTATTAGACCTAGAACTTTAGCGCTCTTTCCTTCTATAATTTTCCTATCAGTTGAAAACAATTTCTGTGTTTTGTCTGCATTCAGCTTTAAACAGTTTTGGGAGAACCAGAGCTCCATCCTTTGAGCCATCAGATTACAAGTATTTCTAAGACCATCAATATCCTGATCACTACAAAGAATGGACGTATCATCTGCAAAACAGACACACTGACCTGGCGACAAAAATGAAAACAGATCATTAATATAAATTATAAATAGTAGTGGTCCTAAGACGGAGCCTTGAGGAACGCCACTTTCTAACACATGAAAAACAGAGCTTTTTCCGTTCATCGAGACACACTGCTCCCTAAGAGATAAGTAAGACTTGATTAATTGTAATGTGTTACCCCGCACACCATAACGATACAGCTTCTCTAAAAGAACTTTATGTGAAATACAGTCGAAGGCTTTACTCAAGTCACATAACATCAGGCCAACATAATTTCCTTTCTCAAGGCCGTCGACTATATTCTGTACAATAGAAACTAGCGCTTGAATTGTGGATCGTCCCTCTCGAAAGCCAAACTGAGAGTCGCTTAAGAGATTATTTGAATCAAAATAGCAGCATAGTTTGTCTTTAATTATAACTTCAAATACTTTACCAAAAATAGGGACAATAGATATAGGCCGGTAGTTTTCGACTAAGTCCCTATCTCCTTTTTTAAAGCTTGGCACCACTTTAGATATTTTGAATGAGTGTGGAAAAATGCCCTTCTCATAACAATTATTGAAAAGATATGTTAACGGCTTAACCATAGCATATGTTACGTGTTTTAAGAGTATACTATTTACATTATACACATCCTCTGCAGCTGATTTTTTAAGAGCGTCCATAGCCTTCCTAACGTCTAATTCATGAATAGGCAAAAAGGCGAAAGATTTGGAAACCATCGGAATGTTTCGCACAAGATCATTTTGCAGGTCAGAATTTATCGATATATTTTTAATTAATTCCGAAGAAATCGATAGGAAATAGTTGTTGAAATCGTCTGGTGTTAACTCAGGGGACGTACTAGTCGCATGGGATTTATTACGCTCGAAATTTATTAATTTCCAGGCACTTTTAGATCTGTTAGTAGCATTTTCTATATAGTTACCAAATGCCTCTCTTTTTGCCTGTACTACTGAATTTCTATAATCCTTGTGTAACCATTTGTAGAGCGCCTTATAGTTGGTTGTTCCTGTTGCATCTCTTAAAATCCTTATCGAGAAGAGAGTTTCTCTTTTTTCTCTAAGTTTTTCGTTCCAAAAACTCACTGGAGGTCGATCGGATCTAACAGTTTTTAATGGGAATCGTCTTTGAATGAGATATTTAAAGTTAGTGGTGAGAAAAGTGCCCATCTGATCGACGTCATTACAATCATAGAAGTCTGACCAATTCAGAGACAGCAGATCACTTTTAAATTGTCTAATAGACTTATCCGTCATTCTTCTAACTTTAAAATCCTTATTTCTAATACAAATATTGAAATTTAATGATATAAATTGTCCGAAATGGTCCGACAGACAGGGGTCATGAACATCAGCGGAAAAATAAGTGTCAGAAATATTTGTGATGATGTTGTCTATGCAAGTAGAAGCTTTTGCAGAAACTCTAGTAAACTTGGAGATAGTGGTATTCATACCAAAGCTGTTTAATAAGGATTGTAAGTCCGAGAGACTAGGTGTGTTTCTTAGGAAATTAATATTGAAATCACCAAGAATAATATTTTTTTCGTATATATCATGGAAATTGTGCAGCAAACCATCAAGCAAGCGCAAAAATGTGTATATATACACATCTTATTTAGTCGCAGAGCTTGCGATATACTGTTGCGTATGTGGGTTCGCAGATAAGTGAGACTAGTTCACAATTATTAAATAAACCTTATTTACACACGAACGTAGATAAATAAAAATTACAACTTCACTTTACTATTGGATATTCTTACTAGCTTACTTGGACTCTTCTTTTAAACTGTCTTATTGCTTTTTACACTCTTTTTCATGCTGACAATTCTTCCAAATATATACCCGAAAAAGACTCTCCAGATCTTTCGCCGCATCCTTAGATCATTCCAGCCGCCTCTGGACTTTTCTCGAAATCCTTTCTCGGCATCCTAGTGAGCACATGCGTCGCACTCTTTGTCAGCGGCCGCTTTCGAGATTCCCATAGCTCGCGCATAAGCATCAAAAGGACGCTGCCACTTTGTGGTCAGTGCCGGCGGCTGTACCCCTTGCACGTTATAATATTATATAATTCTTGTGAATAAGGTATACCGATGATTTTGTGTAAGTGATTGATACATATAGTTTGTCTATTGTAAATTGAGTAATGCAAAGAATGCGATAAAAAAGAGTCAATTCTACTTCGAGGACAAAATTATCATCTAGCCAGGTTATTTTATTGAACAACTAAATAAAATTTATTCGGATTGTTTAAATACAATAGTACAAAATAATTTTTTTTGGTGAAAATCTCACTGACTTTATTAGTGCACTGAAAAATGTAAAACCAGCACTAGTAGAATTAATGTTATTTTGTATTTTTCAGTGCACCAACTACATGATAAAGTCGCTCCAATTTTTGGAAAAAAATATTTATTTCACACTTTTGAGTGTAATATTAGTCATGAAAATCGTTGAACGTTCACTAATACCAAAGAAGATAGTACTTAACCTATTACCCATGTATATTCTTTGCCTGTACTTGTTATTATTTAGAGATCTGAAAACATTGCGGCGGAATACACATATTTCAGACTTTACCACTGCTATAACTCGAAAACCGTAGCTTTTTTGAGAAATGTCCAATTTAAATGTTGCTACATATAATCTGTTCTTTAATTTGGCCGTATCATATTTTCAATTTTCCTAAAAAATTGCCCCTTTTACATAGCGGAAATAAATATATTTCAGTCTTTTCCATTGAAGTCACTCGCAAAACGTAGCTCTTTTGCAATTTAAACGTTACCGGAAATGTTCTTTCTTTAATTCTGCCGTCTCAGATTTTCTGATTTTCAAGAAAAATTGCCCACTCCACCACCTTCGGGGGTAGTTTTTAGATTAAATGAGATTTCGGATTTGAATATTTATAAATATAGGACCATTTCTCAACTCTCTTCTTTCAAATGCAAAACGCGTGAACAAGAAATTGGCGAATGGTGATAAACTGATAAATCTGGCAACAAGGGTAGAGGTTTCGACTGATGCAAATGAGTATTTGAAACTCTATTGGTTATGCAAATGTTTCGAAGAAGGTCAGAAGCATATAGTAAGCTTAGGGAAATGGGATCAAGAATTTCCCCTGAATAAATTTAGACATCACTACAAATTTTAAAATTATATTCGTTAACACTATTTAAGTTTAAGAAAAAACGTACCATATCCGTAGCACAGAATAGTTATTTATTCTGTGTCCGTATGCTACTGGTAACTGCATATTAATGTAGATTTTATCACACTTTCCCCCTTTTTGAACTACTCAAAATCGACTATATCTTACTAATGTAACGAATCTGGAATCCATCATAATTCTAGAAACAGAAAATGGCAGATTCTGCCCTCATTTTAAAGTATGACGTCATTTACGGTTCAACGGTAAAACACAAATAATATTTACATCAAAACGAAGAATGTCATGTAAGAAGGTACTGAATAAGGTTGTAGAGGTGAACCAATCTTTTTCATGTTCACAATAATAGGTCTAATAATTTGTGTTTTTTATTTATTTTATCATTTGAGCTTCGTGAGCATCAAGCGAATAAGGCTAGCGATATTTTTTGCCAGTAGACTTTTTATATATCAGGAAGTGAAGTCATACGTTATCATGCGGGGAAAATTGGCCATTTTTGACCGACGAACCCCAAACGGAGGAGGTATACAATTCGCCTGTCTGCTTTTTTGGTTTGTTCGCGCCTTATATATAGTAAACGTGCTCCGATTTTGATGTTTTTTGATTCATTTGAAAGAGGAGACTTGGTCCTATTATCGTAAAAACTCAAACCGAAATCTCCTTCCCTCCGAGGGGGCAAATTTTCTCGAAAATTGAAAATTCGAGATTCCAGAATTAAAGATAGGACAATATCCGGATACGTTTAAATTGAACATTTTTTCAAAAGAGTTACGGTTTTTGAGCTACATTCATTTTAAAATCTCACATATGGGTATTTTTGCTATGTGAAAGGGGCAATTTCTTTCGAAAACTGAAAATTTTTTGATCCCACATGAAAGAGAATAATATGTGTATCAACATTTATAAAGAACATTTTCTCCTAAGAGTTACGGTTTTCGAGATAAGCGGTGGTAGAATGGTTAAATCTAAAATATTTGAGCGTATTTTCGCAGCGATGTTTTGAGATCTCTATATAATAATAACAAGAGATCTCTATATAATAACAAGGACAAGCAAAGTATATACGTGGGTAATAAGATATTAGTGGTGAACATTCAACGATTTTTGTAACCAATGTTACACTCAAAAGTCTGAAATAAATACTTTTTTACAAAAAACTGGACCGACGTTATTAGTTGGTGCACTGAAAATTACGAAATAAGATTAATTCTATTGGTGCTGGTACTTGTGAAGTTGGTGCCAAAAGTTATCAGTCTAACTGCAACTGCACAACTTCAAAAGTAACAGCACCAATAGAATTAATGTTATTTCGTAATTTTCAGTGCACCAACTAATAACGTCGGTCCAGTTTTTTGTAAAAAAGTATTTATCAAAGGTGGTATTAATTTCATACCACGGGCTCTTGAACTAATAGCTACTCTCTTAAATGCCAATTTCATGTGATTTGCTAGAAATTGATTCTATAAATTATTTTTACCATTAACGTTACTTTCGATTTCTCGCCATTTAAGTAGTTATCAATATCAATTATATTCCTCTTCAAAGAAAAAAACATCCTCAAGTATTTTTTTCATCGGGTTGTTGACATTGACAACACGATAGAATAATTTTAGAATGATGACATGTTGATGAGAAAATAGAACTCATTGTTCAACTTATTTTATTCACTTTAATAAATATAAGAAACATGATGTTGTCTTCTATGGACACGAGACGGATATATAGATACTGCACGTGATGTTGGATATTGTCATTGTTCAAATCAATAATTGAATTGTCTATTCTTTTGAACAAAAAAAAAGAACAATGTGAACCAATTTCCGGTTCCGATCTTATTGCTTAATCAAATAACCTCCAAAGCAGATACGTTAGTATAGGTATTATTAGGGCCAGTATAATAGCTCTACGAAATTTTCATTTTAAACTCTTCAAAGAGATAAAAATTTATCTAAATAAATATTTTTTACAAGAAATTGGACCGACGTTATTATTTAGTGCACTGAAAAATACAAAATAATATTAATTCTATTGGTGCTGTTACTTTTAAAAGATGTGCAGTTGCAGTTAGATTGATAACTTTTGGCACCAACTTTACAAGTACCAGAACCAATAGAATTAATATTATTTTGTATTTTTCAGTGCACCAACTAATAAGGTCGGTCCATTTTTTTGTAAAAAATATTTATTTCACACTTTTGACTGTAATATTAGTCACGAAAATCGTTGAACGTTCACTGAATACCAAAGAAGATAGTACTTATCCTATTACCCACGTATATTCTTAGAGATCTTAGAACAACGCGTCGGAACCACCACTGTAACTCGAAAACCGTAATTCTAAGGAAAAAATGTTCATTATACATGTGAAAATCTGATCTTTCATGTGGTTGCCTCAGATTTTCAATTTTCGACAGAAATTGTCCCCTCGACATAGCGAAAATACACATATTTGAGATTTTAACATCTTTTGAAAAAATGCTCATTTTAAAAGTTTCCGGATATTGTCCTATCTTTAATTCTGCCACCATAGATTTTCGATTTTCAAGAAAAATTGCCCCCTTCATCCCTTCGGGGGAGTTTTTTTGAAACAACTAGATTGCGGATTTGAGTTTTTACAAATATGGTACCATTTCTCAAGTCTCCTCTTTCAAATGAATCAAAATTTTTTGACTATTAAAATACTTTCCTTACATAGCGACGATAATAGCGGTAGTAAAGTAAAAATCCTCTGGTCAAATCGTACTATCACTCATTTTTTTCAGTATTTCAAGACAAACAACAATGGTCATGTAACATTTTTTCGCAAGATGAAACTTTTAGCCAGAATCTGATGAAACATGAGGAAAAAAATGAAATTTTATTCAAGCATAACTTTTTTGTGCTTTTTCTCAGAGATGGCGCTGTGTGTGGGTGGTAAAGGGCTCTCAGAAGAATACTTTAAGCAAGTTTAATCAAAATCCTTAGAGTCGTTTTCGCGCTACAGTTTTGAGCAAATCACGTTTTTTTGGCTATAGCACAACACCTAGTGTATACAGGATTCTCATTCAGTGCCACCGGCGAGTGATATTGGTACCAAACAAAATAAAAAAGAAAACAACAAAATACACCGATCCGTTCCCGAGATAATGCTGTCACAGACAGACAGACAGACGGACATACAGACCAATGGCTGAAAATATGTTTATAACTCTTAAAAAACTCTAAAACGTCAACATTTGTAAAAATCTCGATACCGAAAATTTCACACGATTACAATACTTTCCTTATACCTACAGCTAAAAAGTATACAGTCGAATTGTATAATACCTCCTCCGTTTGGGTTCGTCGGTCAAAAACACTGGAAATCATCCGTTCCCGACGTAATCTGGGCACACACAGACCAACATACTGACATATGGTTAGAAAATTTGTTTTTTCGACTTATGGACCTCAGAAAAGATTATCATACTTTTTTACTAGGTATATAAGCTTCCAACTTTTTTTGAAATTGGTCAAAAAAGATTACAAATTCAATAAATATTTACACTTATTCAGATATAAAACAGATCACCCTATATAAATAATTTACAACCATATACAAGTACTTTTCTCTGATTCATCTGCATTTTTTTTATTGTTTTTTTCAGGATTCTCAATAACATCCTCATCATCAGTGACGCTTCACCTTTTCTGCAAACAACTTTTATCCAAAGAAAAGACCACATAAAAAACTTGTATAAGAAATATTTCTGTGATGAAGACATGATGTCATGACGAATAATCACGATTAAATATATTATTTTAAATTCCACGTATCCCAAACATCATCTGCAATCACGAAATCTTATCAGATCATAATACTTAAATATAGAAGATGATATTAATCGTGATAAATAGTTGAAATAAGAATCAAGAATTATTAAATACATGTGATGGATAAATATAAGTTTAAATGAAAATTAGAACCGATTTTATTAGATAATACACTAATAAGAATGAAATAATGTAGCAATCATCTAGTGAAGTCGTTTATTTTTTTATTTCACAATTTTTGACCGACGAACCCAAAATTTGATTTGATGAACACTTTCTCAAAACCGTTTTCGAGTTAAAGCAGTAGAGTCTTAAATATTGTACAGGAGGGTCCGATTTATAATGGAGAAACTTTAACAGCGTAGTCAGCAGATAAGAATTATTAAAAAAGTTCATATAAACTTATCTCCAAAAAGGCCTCGTTTTGGAGATACGGGGTGTTAAAATATTGCGAAAAAAATATTTTTTTCTTATTTTTAAAGAAATTCTTCTAGATTTTGCTTTCAAACTTGGTAGAGTCAGTCTATTTTTTTGCATAAAATATTTATTTTCAGAAAAACGAAACAAAATACCCAAAAGATATTGAGACACTCGCGTCATGTAAATAGATCTTAATCCAGCGCATAAGGCACAAATTTATCTCATTATGTAAGCGTGTTAAAAGATTATAAAACTGTGAGAGATTTTCGTAACAACTTATTTGAATGAAAGGATATTTGTAAATATGTGAAAGTTTGTTGACCCTCTCGGTAGGTAAGTAACTAATAGATTTCAAAAAAAAAATATTCAATTTCGATCTTCTGAATGAGCTGTGAATTAATTCATATATTCATCAATAATTTCATTTACGATGATCTAGAATCTAGAAGATATATTTATGCTAATACATACAGTTTCAATGTGATGAAAATTCGTGTGAAAAAAAATTGATTTGATCTGAGATCGGAAAACAAACGATTCTATATTAACTGAAAGAATTTGAATTTTTTGACAAAGAAAATAAGAAATTCTATCTATAATTATGAACATGTTCTACTTAGCAATGACAAATTGTAAACTTCACTATTGATGGTGTATTTAAAGAAAGTTGTTTAAAATTGTCATTTATGGATTTTAAATTTTTAAAGCAAATTTTGTTTTGAGAAGTCTTTTTAGAAAAAATTACTCTACTAATGGCCCTTTTTTTAGGGCCGATGGAAGACCGGAACCCTTACGATAAAATGAAAATTCTGTTTCATAGTTTTTCAAGTATATGGGATGTTTTTTTGTTTGAAAACAAACAAATTCACTAACAAAATTGAGAAATTCAGTTGCCCTATTGACTTTCATTCCTAATTAAATATTTGATGGGTTAAAAAATACTACTTTCATATTAATTCATTAGAAGGAAGATGTAGTATAATATTAGTCATTCTGTTATTTTTAGGATATTAACAAAGGAAAAGACTCTGTGGAATTTGAATAACTTTAACACGTTTTCCCAGTGATTCATGGATACGGTCTCATTTGAATTTAAACAAACAATAAAAGTGCATCAAATCCATACAATGCCTTATATTTTCCAGAGAAGTTAAATCATGAAATCCAATTTTATTGAAGCTCGATATTTTATAAAATCCACGGGTAGTATACAGTGCAGTCCAAAGGTAAATTCACTTTTAGCATTATTATGTATGTATTTGTTTAAAAAACAGGTCCAGTGCTTTTTTCAATTTAACAATTGAATATATGAAAATATTATCCCATTCTGGATTATGAACAACATCTCAAAAATTTAAAATAAGGCACCTTGTTCGAAAATGTAAAATTTTGATATTTTTAGTAGAGTTCTGCAGTTTTAAGTAGAACAAAGGAAATAATGTCACATAATGTTTAGGAAGTATTTTTCAACTTATTCTACGATTAAATGAAATGTTCAAAATGTGATCAGCATCCACTTCTTGACAATAAGCAAGGCGATCTTGGAATTCTCGTACAACATTTTGTCGAATCTAGTAGGCTACTGTTATTTTGATATTTGTAAGTTGCTGACAGACGTCGGTGTATTGGAAAATATTTGTGTGTGTGTATTTGATTTAATTGGATGAGGAGAAAAGCTCGACGTATTGTTAGCCATTGAGGAAAATCTACATATGACAAGTAGACAATTTGCCGCCGACAATGATGTAAGTAAATCATCGATATTGAGAGCTTCACGTAAAGAAAAATACCATCCTTATAAAGTTCAGTTGGTTCAGGAGTTGAATGAGGATGATCCTGATAGAAGGCAACAATTCTGTGAACTGATGAATGGAAGCAGATTTGCAGTTCATAAACAAAATTGTGTTTTCTGATGAAGCTACTTTTCATTTAAATGGAACGGTTAATAGACAAAAGTGTAGATATTGAAGCTGAGAAAATCCTAATTGGATATATGTGAGGCTCACACACAATATCCCAAAAAAGTGAACGTTTGAGCTGGTATCTTTAACAACAAAATTATTCGCCAATATTTTTTTGAAGGCACAACTATTCGTGAGGTGTGTCTAGGTTTTTGGATGAACTTCTACCTGCTCACATTAAAAAGACTTTTTCCTGATGTTAATGATCCAAATGCAATAGATAGATCAATTTGGTATCAACAAGACGTAGCTTCACTGCATTACACGTCTATTGTTTGAGATTATTTGAACGAAGTTTATCCGTAATAGATGGATTGGAAGACGTGGAACGATTGTATGGCCGCCTAGATCCCCCGAATTGACTCCTCTCGATTCCTTCTTATGGGGTTATTTAAAATCCAAAGTATATGTCAATAGACCAATCTCATTTAATTTTTTTGAGGGGGTGCTCATAATTGAGAGGGGGTGCAAGAAGAATGTAATATTTTCATACATTCAATTGTCAAATTGAGACTCGAAATCGAACAGATTCAGGTTTTTTCAAACAAATTCATAATAACGCTAAAAATGAATGTATGGACTGCACTGTATAACCACAAATGTTTGATAGCACATAGCAAAGTAAAGTTCGATAAAACATTTCCTGTCAAGAAATCATATTTGAAATTGAAATAACTCGGCGTGACGATAATCAAAAACTGGCATTTGCTTTATTAATACCACATACCTATGTGCTGTTAATTTGGCTGAATAATTAGTTTTTCATTAAATTATAAACGAGATAAAATCTAATAGATGATATGAATAAAAAAAACCGCTGCATTGATTGCATCTAAATTGTGGGAATCCTTGAATTGTTTATATGTATTACTTTTACACATCTCACATCAGAAAAAGATATCTCTATAAATTTTCATCTAATGATTTAATCAAAACAGAAAAATTAAACAATTCTCCGATATCGAAACTTATCTATGTGATACGTGATAATAAAATATAAAAATTTATCAGATAGTCATTTCAACAATGATTTATGATTTATCCCATATTGGGATTTTTGCCTTTCATCTGTACTTACATAAATTTAAACAAAAAATACAACTTAGGTAGGTAAGTAGGTATAATATACCTTATTAAAAAATGGAAAAGCCCAGTACCGACTAGTATGAAGCAGAAAATACACAGCAAATCAAATTCAAGGTAAAGGTACTCAATTAATCTTTCACTTACTAATGGTGTGGTGTAATTTATTATAAACATATTCATTTATTGACATTTTCCACCGTGCAATCTTATTTATTGTATTTATTCCTAGAACGGTATTAAAATTGTTTCAAAAAGAAAGTATCTCAATACCTTGCATATATTCAATCCTAGATATTATGTATTACATAAACCTATACATCAAAAGAACATTTAAATATTCAAGTTTCATAATCAACAATTATTATTAATTTCAATTTGTTTTCAGGGACAAAACAATTTGTCCACTCTGCTGTAATCTATTTGCCAACTGCTATAAATATATTTGAAAAAACATCGACACACTTTTCCATATATAAATTAAATGTATGGCTCGCCTATGAACGAAACACTCGTTATAACATTAAATAATTTTAATTAAATCAAGACCCAGCAATTAGCTAATTGTATAGGTTACCGACTACTTACTACACGGTTGATTGGGTAAAATAAATCAAACTTACCGAAGAAGATCCTTCTTGGTGCAGGTCGGTAGCGTTTCTATTCCACTTTCCCCGCATTTTTGGAATATGATCGAATTTTAAAATGAGAAGAAAACAACTGAACACACTTTTACAGATGATAGGTATTTGTCACTTGATTGGAATCAGATTTTGTGGCATAATTACTTTTAAAAAGCACCACAGAACATTCAAGCACAACAACATTTCATTTCAATATTGAACTTGTTCGTAAACACAGAATCTAGCGACAAATAAAATAAAACAACAACTTGACATGAAGGATGGTCAGTCATGATCAACTCAACACAAATCACGAATGTAGTTCGAACGATAGATATTGTTTTGTTTCCGAAACCGGGCACATGCGATGATGATGATGATATGGTTACGCTCCGACGTCCACTTGTTTTCTGATATGTCTGTGTATATAAGGTTGTGTTATATCCATGGAAACCGTCGGGTACCAACTACTACCTGTGATAAGGCAGGCAGGTAACGAGAGTAGTTACCTTGCCGTTGTTGCATCGGCGGCGCTGTTTCTACAGGGTGATGCGGGCGTTTGCAGGCTGGCTGAAATGCACTTTTGCTGCAGCTCTCTGCTCTGCTGATATACATACACGGTACCTGTTACCTAACACACGACAAACTCTCTCTCTCTCTCTAAGGTTATTGGCCCTTGCTCCCTATTGGTGCATTTGGCCAGCTCATTAGGGGGGTTACAATCTTGTCTGATTTTGCATCATATTGTAACCCATTAATAATAGTTTTTTTTTCCTCTATTTCTTTTGTGTTTCTTATATGATTATTCTTCAATGCACGTGTCAAGGTGAGTCCAGCAATGTGCCTCGATCCGAGTATAACCTTCTCTGTCACACTCCTAAGGTTATCAGCGAGGTTTTCCCTCTTGTCTCCTCCAGACCACGCTGCCACGTGCTTCTAACCTTAAAAGTTAAATAGGAATCGACCTCTTTTCGCTTGCACACCCCGAACTACGCTCGATTATCACGGCCGAGACTTCCCTGTCCACCTCGGGGGCCCAGCACTCACGTCCTCTACTAGCGTGTACTTCCCGTACGGAAATTTTTGATTTCCTTCAGACGCGAAGTGGACTCTACCGAGGTTGATACGGAAGTCCACAACAAACTCGTGATTCATTCGACAAAGCGCATGCGTGTTGTTTTGTGGATCTTCTCTGGTAGGTACCGAGTAATTTAATGGTTCATTCGTTATACTAATTAGGAGTTACGGACCGTTTTTTTAGGAAGAACGAATTTGGTAACAGTGTTTAATTGTTGTACAAATACAAATTAGGATTACGTCACTAGTCGGCATAATATAAAAGTTTCGAGTGGAATTGATATTTTTATGCAAATTGGAAGTAGCTTGGTAAGGCCGCACCACACATTCAAGCTCCTTAACCAAAATAATATACCTATTACAGGATTGAGAAGTACGTTGATTGTTGATTTAAATGTTTTGCATGTTCTTCGGTAGAAAATATAAAATTATAATTTATTAGATAATTAACGTAATACGTATCGAGTTTATAATCCCAGCGAAGAAATGAAAGAAAACGCTCTTGGTGGCTACATAATAAAAAAAATATTTTCTTATATTTTTCGAAGCACTACCTTAAGTATTAGTTTTTTTCAAATATAGCTTTCACAATTTTAATAACTCACAAAGAGACCTCTTGTTTGATGAAACTTGTGAATAATATTTTGATTTTGTTGCCAGTAAAAAGTACCTACAGAGCCTCCAACGTACGCCTTGAGTAGGAGTGGGGCAGAGTCTGGTACCATCTCTAAGGGTGTTTTGTGGTTGTGAGGCATGCGCATTTCAATTCTGGTGTTCTCAAAATGTGAGTTTCACCATTATGCCAGTAATAAAGCTAAGAAAAGTTTTATGTACATTGGAAGCTAAAGATTTTAACCACAAATATGTAGATATATTCATTTTAGACGTTTTACTTTGAAATTTTATCCATTACGAATTTCCTGAGAAAAATATGATTTATGAACAAATACCTAAAGCTTGAAAAAACACGTTTGAAAATATTCCTTCAATATCCTTGAGTTACTTATTTCGTCCATAATAAATAATTTTGTACAAAAAATTGGACCGACTTTATTAGTTGGTGCACTGAAAAATACAAAATAATATTGGTACTGGTAATTTTGAAGTTGTGCAGTTGTGGTTAGATTGAAAGCGTTTGATACCAACTTCAAAAGTACCAGAACCAATAGCATTAATATTATTTTGTATTTCTCATTACACCAACTAATAAAGTTGGTCCAATTTTTTGTGAAAAATATTTATTTCACACTTTTGAGTGTAACATTAGCCATCAAAATCATTTAGCGGTCACCAAAGAAGATAATACGTTGGTTATAGTTATTCAGATTTCAAAACATCGCGCAAATAGGTACACATGTTTCAGACTTTCCCACCGCTGTAACTCGAAAGCCTATGATTTTTTTGAAAAATATTCAATTCAAACGTTGCCTTCTTTAATTCGGTCGTCTCAAATTTGCGATTTTTAAAAAAAATTGCACCCTGCATCCCCTTTGTTAGAAGTTTTTGAGGGAAAGTAACAGTCGAATTGTATACGTCCTCCGTTTGGTTCGTCGGTCAAAAGTAGCCTAGCCTGTCCTTCTGAATCTTCTAAATTTTATAAATTAGTGTAAATGACGCTTTTTCCAGGAATTAATGCTAACGTTTTAGCAAAATAATAAAAAACAAATAAACACGAGAAAAAGAACAATTACTTCAATCTTCCCATAACTCATGGTACATTACATTAAGTAATTGACCTTCAAAGAAATAACACTAGCTATCCTCATTATTACTATTTACTATAAAATATTTTTGTAAATGAATAAGAAATAATATACATAAAACAATATAAAAAACATATTTTCAATAATATCTATTTTTGACCGACGAACCCAAAACGGAGGAGGTATACAATTCGACTGTGTGCTTTTTTTTGTTTTGTGCGTCCCTTTCATATAGTAATCTTAGTCCGATTTTGAAGATTTTTGATTCATTTGAAACAGGAACCTTGAGAAACGGTCCCATGGTCATAAAAACGGGAATCCGACATCTCCTTCCCTCCGAAAACCGCCCCCGAATGGGTGGAGAGGGCAAATTTTCTTGAAAATCGAAAATCTGAGGTGGTTTAATTAAAGATAGGACAATATCCGGACACGTTTAAATTGAACATTTTTTCAAAAGAGTTGCGGTTTTTGAGATAGAGGGATATTAGTTTCTCATTTTTGCTATGTAGAGAGGGCCATTTCTTTCGAAAATTGAAAATCTTTCGATACTACATGAAAGACATAATTATTTGTAGCAACATTTATAATGAACATTTTTTCCTTAGAGTTACAGTTTTCGAGTTAAATCGGTGTTCAAACGGTAACAAATAAAATTCTTAAGCGTATTTCCGCAGCGATGCTTTGAGATCTCATTAAAAACAACTACAAGCAAAGAATATACGTGGGTAATAGGATAAGTACATTGCTATTAGTGAACGTTCAACGATTTTCGTGACTAACGTTACACTCAAAAGTGTGAAATAAATATTTTTTATAAAAAATTGGACCATTAGTTGGTGCACTGAAAAGTATAAAGTAATTCACTAATACCAAAGACCATAGTACTTATCCTATTACCCATGTCTAGGCTTAGCTTGTACTTGTTATTTATTATTCACAGATCTTGAAAACATCGCGGCGAAGATATACATATTTTAGACTGTACTGTAACTCGAAAACAGTAACTTTTTTTAAAATGTTCATTCTAAATGTTGCTACATCTTCTTTAATTTGACCATCTCATATTTTCAAATTTCGAAAACAATTGTCCCTTCCACCTAGCGGAAATACACATATCACATATTTCAGACTTTATACCATTGCTGAAACTCGGAGACCGTAACTCATTTAAAAAAATGTTCAATTTAAACGGTTGCGGATATGGTCTCATATTTAATTCTGCATTCGATGATTTTCTATTTTCGAGAACATAAAACCGAATTGTATATCTCCTCCTTTTTTGAAGTCAGTTAAAAATTCAAAATAGTTTTTTTATTAAGAAAAATCTGCTAATGTGTACAAATTATTTTAAATGCCTACCTCCAATTTGATACTTACCATCAAGAATATATAAAGGGAGGATGACTAACTCTGTATCCTGTTCTATAAGCAGTAAGCAGAAATGGCTGAAATAAAGTCCCGTGATAAGTTGTCAATTTGGTATGTTGCGCAGTATTTCACTGAGTGTCTATGTTGTATTTAAGCTTCCTTCGCCCATACTACATAAGGATGCGCAGTGTGATTTTGCGCAACACACCGAAATGACATACGATAATCCAATGTTTTTTGTGCTACACCCACTACTCGTGTTACTCGTCCTCCCTATATTTGTTCATGTTTACCATACTTTTCTTCTGAAATTAGACAGAGAAGCACAGATATATAGAATATTACTGACGTTTGACATAGAGATTTAGGCGATGTGACTGTTCCACGCACATGCGTAGTTCCAGTGACCAAAGCTGTTCTTTCTATAAACGTATATGAGTCTCTACGGTTTCAAGTCCCAAGAAAGAAGATATCTTGTAGTACCCTTAAACTAATTAAAAGGTATCTTGAAAGTGTTTGAAAAAAAAATAATTTAACGCAGAAATATGAATTAACCAGCATTTTTTAAATGTCACATTCATATGGCAAGATGGAATTCATTAGACGCGCACGGAACTCAACCACCAAAGAAGTTTTCTATGTGAAAAAAATCTCCATTCAAATATAAATAACAACAAAACAATAGCAACGTCTTCTATCAGATATATCAAAAGAAAATATATAGGTAAGACATTGCAGTGCCAATCCTTGAAAACAAGACGTAACACAGTATCTACTATCTACCATGTTGGCAACAATTGTTCAGATTGTATTTTTTTGTTGTTGAGAAATTAATCACGATTCTGTCGACCTTAACCGAGCGAGCAGCAAAACAATGTGGCCAGTAATTACCCAGTAATTACCATCTATATAATTTTCATTAGAAATGTTATCACAAATTATTATATCGTTTTTTATCAGCAAAAGCGACTAGAATTAGTGACTACTACACTACTCTCATGATAAATACTTATGTCGAATGTAACTACACAGCTTAAGCTGCGGTAACAACTACTTGAGGGAAAATAAGATGAATTTATTGTTAAGCTGACTTGCAATCCAGTTTTTCATTCAACTTGTTATTCAACTTTCACATATAAATGCGGAGAGATGATTTATTCTCAACAATTTACACGAGAAATATGAAATATATTTTTCACCAGTTTGTCTAAATTAAATAATAATAATATTATTCAAAATGTGACAATTGTAAGTAGAACTAATAGTATAGTAATTTCAAGGACAAGGAGAAAACATGATTTATAAATAAATAAATAAATTTCCATAAATAAAAAGAAAATCTGTTTTATTTTTATCATATTTTCTTATATTATCATTATATCATTATTTATTGACCGACCGAGGAGAATTCAGTTGTAAGATTGCTTTTTTTATTTTTATTTTTTCTGTTCGCGCGTTTTTTTACTCCGATTTAGACGATTTTTGTTTCATTTGAGGAGAGTTGAGAAATGGTCCCATTATGAGAAAAATCAGATCCAAAATCTCCTTCCCTCCAAAAACCACCCCCAAAGGGGGTGGAGGGGGCAATTTTTCTCGAAAATTGACAATCGGAGACGACTGAATTAACGGAAATTCCATATCCGGAAATGTTTAAATTGGACATTTTTCAAAATAATCATACGTTTCCGCGCTACAGTCTGAAATATGTGTTTCAGCTATGTGGAAGGGGCAAATTTTTCCGAAAATCGAAAATTCGAGATTTGAAAATTAGAAAGGGGACCATATCCGGAAACATTAAAATTGAAATTTTTTTCAAAAGAGTTAGGGTTTCCGAGTTTCGCAATGGTAAAGTCTGAAATATGTGATATGCGTATTTCCGCTATGTACAAGCTAAACCTACCTATAACTTTTTGGGTATTAGTGAACGTTCAACAATTTTCATGACTAATTTTACACTCAAAAATGTGAAATAAATATGTTTTTACAAAAAATTGGACCGACTTTATCAGTTGTTGCACAAAAAAATACAAAATAATATTAATTCTATTGGTGCTGGTTCTTTTGGAGTTGGTGCCAAAAGTTATCAATCTATCTGCAACTGCACAACTTCAAGAGTAACAGCACCAATAGAATTAATATTATTTTATATTTTTAAGTGCACCAACTAATAACGTCAGTCCAATTTTTGTAAAAAATATTTATAGAAAACAATCTTGTATTGTGATTGGTTTAGAATTGACAAGTAGCCTACAAGCCTACTGGGGATGAGTTTTTTTTTGGATCGCCCCTTGACATTCTACATAAGGTTCAAAATTTATTAGCAAACTTTACGGCGAAAAAATTGCAAGAAATATTTTCTGTTCTTCCATCAAGTATCAGCCAATACAATTTTGCCCCTTTGGACTGTTGGCAATCTCATGGAATCGTCTTTTTCATTCTTTGAAACACCATTCTTTTTTTTGACCGACAAACCCGAATGGAGGAGGTATACAATTCGACTGTCTGCTTTTTTTTTGTTTGACCGTGCGTTTGATATAGTAGACGAACTTTGAAAGAGGAGGATTGAGAAATGGTCCCATATTCACAAAAACGCAAATCCGAAATGTCCTTCTCTTCGAAAACCGCCCCCGAAGGGGTGGAGGGGGCAAATTTTGTCAAAAATCGAAAATCTAAGTTGGTATAATTAAAGATAGGACAATATCCGGAAACGTTTAAATTGAACATTTTTTCAAAAGAGTTACGATTTTTGAGATAGAGGCATGTTAGTTTCTCATTTTTGCTATGTAAAGAGGGCGATATCTTTCGAAAATTGAAAATCTTTCGATACTACATGAAAGACATAATTATTTGTAGCAACATTTATAATGAACATTTTTTCCTTAGAGTTACAGTTTTCAAGTTAAATCGTTGTTAAAATGGTAACATAAAATTCTTAAGCGTATTTCCACAGCGATGCTTGGAGATCTCAATAAAAACAACTACAAGCAAAGAATATACGTGGGTAATAGGATAAGTACTATCTTCATCGGTATTAGTGAAAGTTAAACGATTTTTGTGACTAATGTTACTCGCAAAAGAGTGAAATAAATATTTTTTACAAAAAATTGGACCGACGTTATTAGTTGGTGCACTGAAAAGTATAAAATAATATTAATTCTATTGGTGCTGGTACTTGTGAAGTTGGTGCCAAAAGTTATCAATCTATCTGTAACTGCACAACTTCAAAAGTAACAGCATCAATAGAATTAATATTATTTTATACTTTTCAGTGCACCAACTAATAACGTCGGTCCAATTTTTGTAAAAAATATTTATTTAAAACTGAAAAGCAAATGAAATACTATCTAGGTACCTATACCATACTGCAGTTTATTAGAAATTGTTAAACAATTGTAATTCCAAATGTGATTATTCGAAAAAGAAGTTCCACAAATACGGATAAGGAAACCTTATTCATTCATGCCTTGATTAGTTAAATTTGCCATGACATATTTCCATTTATGCCTACAATCTCATCTAATCATTGCTTTCTACATATGTATGTATTCTACAACTAAATTAAGAATACTCAAGGTACCTAGATACAATATAAACATTATCACGTTTAATGATGTTCCATTTTGATTATTATAAATTGAATATTTATGTTGCCGAAATTAAATATATTCAACAATTTTAAAATAGATGACTTTTTACCCAAACTAACACCGAAATTTATCAGTTTAAGTACTGGGAAATTAAAATAATAATATCATTTCTAATCTGACAGGCAAACACAAACAAAATAATATTAATTCAATAAAGTATGTCGCATTTTTTGTAGAAAAAAATTATCCTGAACAACTCCAAGTTACATTCAACTCTAGAATCTACTAAACTCCGTTTTCCTATAATACACTGCGAAATTACATTATATTTTCTTCTTTTAATAATTATCTCAGCCTGTATGATTTCACGGTCACTAAAATAATGATATTTTCATTATGAATGCTTAATATTCAGTATTAAAAATGATAATCATATCCCTTTCTTCATTAACTCTTTGGAGACAATAAAATTAGATGTCATTTGGAATGCATAATTTTCAACTAATGACAACCAGATAAAGTCTAATTGATAAGAAAACGTTTCATTACACGGCATATAACGTAATTTATTAATTACCACTTTCAGGATACGTATGCCTATTATGATGGGAGTAGACGAAGAGAAGTTATGTTCCCTAACGATTTGTGGAGTGGAGCAAAAGATTTAAATGAATATCGCTTTCAAAGCAGCGCAATTAATTATCAGAGGAGCAAATGAAGATATATATATATATATATATATATATATATATATATATATATATATATATATATATATATATATATATATATATATATATATATAATCAAGTGAGCATTAAAGTGATATCAAATATAATTTGAATAATAAATTGAAAACGTGTATAAATTGTTATAGACTCCAAACACTTACCATTGTTTATTGCAGCCAGTGTTGCACTTTGAGTCTTTATAAGCACAACATTTTGAATTATTGATTGCAGGAGTGCAGCTGCTGGATATTGAATTGATATTAGGTATGTAGAAAAATTTAATAGGTACCCTGGAAATCTGGACAAGATCTAGATCTTTACTTATTCAATATTCAGCTACCTGTAGTTAGGACTGGAAATAATTCCTTTATGTTCTTCTAGAAATTTATTTTGTATTAGGACTCGATAAAGTAGGCTATTCAAATAAATCAGAATCTCTTAAAGGGTCACAAACTGATGTTAAAAAAGTTTTTTATTCTAAGGAACAATTTTACAGAAGTCTAGTTTTATTGAAAAAAAAAGACTACGAATTAATCAGTTGTTGCTTATTACAAAAACAAATGATATAGAAAAAGTTCAAAATGCAGAAAATATACACCTATATTTTTTTTCTTATGATCCATAAAAAAATAGGTAAGTTCGAGTAGAACTCATACCTGGAGGGTTTCATAAATTTGTATTAAGGTAAAGCATATATAGAGTAAACTCTGACTTAAGGAGAAATTGTGAGATATAAAGAAAACGTTATTCATTCTATACTATTATGTATTATATGTTGTCATAGTATCTTTATATTACTTTTTATAAATAATCAATTTACAAGCGGCCCCATTGATCACCAAATTTTGTTTAATTGGTTATATGAATATGGAATTCGAGGTTTATACCAATTATTAATAAAATCCTATCTATCTGGTCGAGTTCAGGTGGTTTGTGTGACCCGAAATGGAAATAGGTATAGGTACTACTCCAAACAAACAGGACAAATAGAACAAGGAGTTCCACAGGGCTCCATTCTGGGGCCACTTCTGTTCCTGCTTTACGTGAATGGACTTCAGGGCAGACTTGATGGGGTAGTCTGTCAGTGTGCTGACGACACGTCAGTGATACTGGCTGACACATATCGACATATCCTTGGGCCGGCTGTACAGTGCCTGTTCTCGTGCAGCGGAGGCTATGCAGCAGTGGTGCAGCGGAGTGATGAAAGCCTCCTTATCCTAAATACAAATAAGACCGGTCTTCTGTGGTTTTCTAAAGTAAGATAGAATGAGTCTCTATATGTATCTTTCCACTACAAGTCCGTACCAACGGCAAAACAGATACAATATCTGGGAGTTTGCCTGGACCCAATATTGAGCTGGGAATGTCATATCACAAGGTTGTAAGAGCAAGACTAAATAGCGCATGTGCAGTTATACGTATGATTCGGAACATTGTATCGACTGAGTCAGTTCGCCTGAATTATGGTGTTATATATATATAACAGTTTTTTTTAGACTTACTTATAGACATATAACAACATATCGTTCAAATTTTTTCCAAATTCAAAAATGTGAACGATCGCAATAGGTAGATACATTTCTATAAGAAATTTACCTAAAATATTCTAAATAAAATAATTAAACCCTAATGATACATAGTAAAGTAAATTAAAATAAACTGGTTAACTAAAAAGAAAATTCTAACTTAAAAAGGAACACTTATTAATCTTGCTATCAAATTCTGATAGTATCATTAATTTAGCAATAGATGGCACTACTAACATATTATTACTTTCAACCTATTTATACGATCCTAAATTACTACTTTCTTTTTCTTGGAGGTAGCGTTCTCTGATTCTCAGTACGACCATCCAACACATATGTAGTATAATGTTCTCTATGACCGTGGACACTACCTGCGACACTATTGTTGTTTCTGGATGACTATGCTCCTTGGATGCCTGTGCACAGATGACAAATTCTTTGTATCCCATGCCAGCTGTCATTTGTCAATTTGAATTTCCCCCACTTCCAAGATGGCGCAGTCAGCTGTCAAATTTGAATTTCTCGCGGAGGGGGCGTGGCTTGGCTGACCAATCAGAGAGCAGCGAGGATGGAAGTGGTGGGGGTCTTCCAAAATAGCCACATATCTACTGACAATGGGATTATATAAACCCGAAACATGTCTTAACCCCCTTTAATTTCAAGAAATACTTACAACGTGGAGATGACTTAGTGTTTCTTTTCAACTCTCACCTTTATGCAGAGAATATGTTGATTAAAAATTTGGTTATTATTGATATAGTGTGTTGACTTATGTCAGTATCGTCACATGTTATTAAATTTTTAAATGTATGTAATTGTTAATTATGAGCTCATGACTGGGCCATAGTGAGTGTAAAATATTTATGTAACTTATTTCATTGAAGTAATTTTATTATTAGATCTTAAAGTGTTTATGTATTTTTTTGTGACGTTGCTTTGTCTTTACTTAGGATTGGTCAGCAATAAAAGATATTATTATTAATATTATAAGCATTTCACTTAGTACAAATTCTGATATGCGGGTTAATTTTGTGAGAAAAATTAGAATAAATATTTTTTGATATATCAAACAAAAGGTAGGAGTACCTTATTTAAATATATTTTTTTAAACTTCTGAATACATTTTATACAACTTTTTTTTAATTACATTTCTGATTTCATTGCTTATTTTAATACTTAGTTTTTTTAAATTTTTTTATCAATATATGTCATCTACCTTAGAAAACCCTACAAAAAATTAGAGAAATTTATCATCACAAGCATTTTATATTCAATTTTATTTAATGTCAATTGAGATAATTTATTACCTCTGATATTTCTCATGAATGAATAAGAAAGGTTAAACTTCAGACGAAAAATACATAATGCAGTCATTTCATATAATATTTTTATTCAAGATACAATCAGGAATAATTAAACTTTATGCCTAAATACAGTAGCTTGAAGTGCAAAAAATACTTCCCAATAAATATGCTTAAAACTAATATATTTTTTATAACTATTCCCCCAAAAATATGCTAGCAATGGTTAGATAACCAGACACTCCCCTATCCGTGGATAACGGAACTTACAGCATTGAATATCTTTTATGTAGATGTCTACATATCGATAATCAGTTCGAATATCGGTCGATAGAGCGCGCCGGTTATGCCCACCTAGTGCCCAGTTTAAGTACAAATACCGACTATAAAAAAGCCTCTTTAAATATAATCACAATAATTAATTGCTATGTTTGGTAAATGATATTCGCAATGGCAATGCATATTAAAATATAATTCACCGTCTCTTAGGTAATCTGTCAAAATAAATTCTAGAACGTATGAGCATTTCTACAAACTCCACAGCCCAAAGCAAACTCCTCACCAGTTGGTGGATGCTTTACATGTAGGGGACACTCATCACCTTCAAGCTGCTTCGCTTTTGGACCTAAACAAGACAACAAAAACACAATCCCAGTAGCACAAAAAGAAGAACTCTTTTAAGACTTCAACTAACCTGCCGGACACATGGGTAACTCGTTCTTTGGCAAATTGGTGACTCGCTGGAAATCATCGTGGCAAGCGTTGCAGAAATGTGTCGTACCAAAACAAAAGAACACAGCCACTGAGCAACAGTAGCGGCACTTGTACTCCAAAAAGTCGGTACCATGTTTGGGACACATTTGGGCTCGAGCTACGTCTGAGCAGGCACCACAGACCAGCTCTTTCGGGTCGTAGTTTTCGCCCATTTCCACGTCGCACCTCGCTTCGCCGCCATAATAAGCCTAGAGAAAAAATCCCAAAATTGTCACCATTCCATACATGACATTAACCTATGTTCGAAAATATTACGGGGATAAATTCAAAGATGTTACTCCAAAATTAGCGTGGAATGCGATAAATGAAATCCTGTATAACAAAAGTAGAGATGATGCTGAAAACATAAAATTTATTTCTGTTGATGGAAATATAATACAAGATCAACATGAAATTTGTGAGAAATTAAATAATTATTTCATCAATGTTGGTCCCAGCTTAGCTGCCAAAATTCCCAACCAAAATGAATATCCGATAGAGTCAAAATTTACTTCCATGTACCTGAAACCTACGACCCCAGATAAGAATGAAGAAATAATCAGTTTACTAAATGCAATCCAGGGTTAGTCAAAATAAGTAACAAAATTATTAAAGTAGTGAAACCAGAACTGGCACCTTGGATAATAAATTTATCCTTTTTGACGGGCATAGTTCCTGATAAAACAAAAATTGCCAAGGTAAAACCAATTTTCAAAACAGGGAATAAATATGAAATGACAAATTGTAGAACAATGTCAACTTTATCAGTACTTTTTAAAATTATTGAAAAAAGGTACATTCAAGATTATTGGAATATCTTGATAAATCAAAATTATTATATAACGCTCAATACGGATTTTGAAAATATAGTGACACAGAATCAGCTGTTTTGGATGTCACAACTCAGTTCCAACTTGATCTGGATTCCAAATTAAATGGTGGACTTTTATCATTGGATCTGAGTGAAGCATTTGATACAATGGATCATAAAATTTTGTTAAATATTGTGTATCATATGCGTATTAGGGTATTGGTTTGCCAATTGTTTCAAAATTATTTATTTAATAGAAAACAGTTTGTATGCATGGGGAAGTATCTGTTTCAGAAAAAAACGTATTATGTGGTGTTCCACAAGGGTCTATCCTGGGACCAGTTCTTTTTCTTATGTATATAAATTCGTTGATAAGTTTGAAATTGAATGGAAAAATAAGTTTGTTTGCTGATGATACATCTAAAGTATATAGTGGAAGTAATTTACAAGAAATCCAAATTAGTATGATACATGAAATCAGCAAAATCTCCAATTGGTTAAAATGTCACAAGGTAACACTAAATTATGAAAAATCAACTTTCACTTTTATAGTCAGGAAAAATATATCTACTGATTTAAAAAATCAAATTGAATTCAATAATGATAATATCAAATACTCTTCCACTGCAAAGTTTCTTGGATTATTCATAGGCGAAAACATGGTCCAAACACATAGAAAAATTGAGAAAAGAGATAGCTCCAATAATTGGAATTCTGTTTACCTTTAAAATACCTGAAATTAATATACTTTACATTAGTATATTCAAAGCTTCAATATTTAATTTCAGTTTGGGGCTCCGCAACAAAATCTTTACTAAAACCTTTGAAAATACTTCAGAATAAAGTTATAAAGTGCATATTCCAATTGAATTACAGAGAACCCACAGTTAATTTATATAAACCCAGGAAATTATTTGATATTTATTCATTATATAAAATTAAAATTTGTGTATTCATTCATCTGGTCATAAATAATTTAAAACATTCAAATTTAATTTTTCGATTTAATTGTGACCAACACAATTATTTAACTACACGTTCCAATAACCTTGTATCAATAAAAATTAAAACAACAATTGGCAAACAATCTATTTTTTATAACGGCATAAAATTATATAATGACTTCCGTATTTAAAAACATAGCAAAATAAGATTGAAAAATAGTTTAAAAAAATATTTATTATGATAAATAATTTGCATATAGTTTTTTAAAAATTACATTTCTGATTTCATTGTTTATTCCAATACTTATGTTTTTTTATTTTAATTTTTTTTTACTTTCCCTGTTATAAACGTTTGTTTCTTGGGAAATAAATCTTTATTATTAATTGTAAGTGTATGAGGGTGCATCTTCCCGCCACTTTTACATATTTTAAGGTTATTGCTGAACTTTCCATATAATAATAATAATAACGGTTTATTTCCCAAGAAACATAAATGTTGAAGTTGCAAGTAATCTTTCAAACCAATTTTCTCATTTTTACTTACCTTTTTACATTTGAAGCAAACATAGTAGGCATATCTATCCATTGCATAAGCTGCTGCATCATTGTAGAACCTTCCACCTGCTGTAACAACTGCTTCGGCAGTATGCAATCCCTCATACTCCAAACGCATCAGCGCTTTCCGACGCACATCCTTGAACAGATCCCGTATCGATAGGAGAAGCTCATCCAGTATCTCATGAATCATTTCCTCCTTGAAAATAGAATAAAAAAAGATTAGATTCTTCTCAACTTCAAACCTAACCTCATTTTACCTTGCAAATGGGACATAACATGAAAGAGAACGTAATCCTCGGACCAGGCCATCTCTTCATAAGCACAGCTTTGCAGCAATGTAGATGGAACACATGACCACAACCCAACTGGAAAAGTAAAACAAATCCATTAAAAAGAACAAAGCTTTCTAAATTAACCCACCTGGATAGCTGGTGCACAAGACAGCGCTTCGGTGAAGCAAATCATGCACATATCGTCCGAGTCCTGTCTCAGTGTAGCCTCCGAAGAGCAACCGTGGAGGCAAGGTAGACATTTCGTCTCGCCTAGCACTCCTCCGCACATATGCCCACAATTCAACAGCTTGGTGCATGCCGTCCTGCCATACTCCTGACATTCGTGATCGGCACACACGTTCCCAATGGCCAGCAATCCAGAATTGCCAGTGGTGCCACAGAAACGGCAAATGCCACTGATGCCAACACCTTTGGTGCGAGTACCACCTTCTCTGAACTCAATTAGAGCCTTCAGGGTCCTCGGGTCGGCTAGGGCCAGCAGCCAAAACAGTTTGGTTCGACCACAGCCTTCATGCAACTCCACCTTGATGGCCTCCTCCTCTTCCTTGCACACTTGTCGTTGATGATTTCGCGTCTTTCTGTGCAAATGTAAATATCTATCACAATCGGCACAGAGATTGCCACAATGGCTGCATTGGATCACAGCCACAGTTTCTCCATCATCATGATTGCCGCATGTAGGTCGTGGTGGGAGTGGTGGTTGACCTTCTGGTTGACTCCACTGACCCGAGGATAATCGTTCCACGTGATCACCGTCCAGGACACATAGGGAGGCTAGTGCTAGCCATAGCGTCGGAGTTCTCAGGCAAGACGTTGGTATTCTTTGCTCCTCGGAAAGATATGTTAGATGTAGTATATTCTCAGCTATGGCTCCTTTGGTAATGTTTGCCCATGCCTCTGATAACTTCCCCTAGAACAACTCCAAGTAAATAACCATCTTTAACTCGCCAAAACAAACTTACAGCTGCCATGTCTCTAATAAGCTGCACTATCACCTCAGCCAGCTTCTTACTCACAGTCCCCCTCAACCACCATCTCATGCCCAGATTATCTTTGGGTTGTATTGAGGTGGCCAAGGTGACAGTGTTGATTTCCTTGGCAGCACCTCCATTGCCGCCTGATTTGCTTCGCACCTTCACTTGCAATGTCAAAGCTTTGGCAATGACACTGAGAAAGACATCGAGAACGCCAAGCCTGGATGGAGAGCAACTCTTTAAGCAACAACTGAACCATATAAGTGCAATATGAGATACTCACTGATACACATCGAATGAGCTGGATGCTGCATCCTTATTATTAACTGCTGATACAATGCTAAAATCTCTGGCAGGTAGTTTCTTGACACCTACAACTTTAGCAAACGACTCCGGGGAGATCTCAGGCAGCATTCGCCTCAATAGTGATGTCACCTTCAAAATTATAACATATAACTCATATTCTTCTTCACATTTACTGTTGGAACTAACCTGTCTTTGAACTCTGGCACTGCCAGTATGTAACAACGTTAACAAATCACCTAAAAGACCACCCTGATGTGACAGATAGGCTCTGCCTACTGAACTACCCGACAGAGCCAATACCATCGATAACATTTCAAAGCAGTAGGTGTCGGAGTTTTTAGCACCATCTTGACTTTGATTAGAGAAGGCCGAAGATGTACACAAATTTGATTCCCATTCATCGTGGACACGTTCAGTTTCTTTGCGAATGGCTTGAACAATATGTACAATCACCTGTTAGGAAAGAAATAAAGCGAAAGCTCGATATAAACCACCACCTTACTTAATAGCCCATTAATATATCCTACCTGTTTTTGTAAATGCGTCAATTTGCTTCGACTGAACAAAATTCCCACGACATGTTCCCGCAAATCGTTGCTCTCTTCATTCGGATCGACATTTTCACTCAATGACCCGGAATGCAACTGCTCTGCTATACTGCTGTTTACATTCTGACCATCTTCACCTTGCAACAGTTTACCAAACACTTGCGATGTTATCAATCTAAAGACACGGAGAGTTTCAGCTTCGCAGTTCTTTTGTTGCAACGTGCTAGCACTGTACTGTCGGCCCACTTTTAAGGATTCCCCTTCAATGTTGCCCAGAACTCTCACTTGCCTTACTCTTACAGAATTATCGGGTCCTTTGAGTTCCAGTCTTATTACACTATTGCAACACTCTGAAAGGGAAAAGTTACCAGTCACCGGAATCAGTTCAAATAGATAACCAAGAGACCTACCAGTGGTGATGGGACAATTGACCCAGCTGCCTAGAAGTCTAGTTTCCACCTCCACAGTCCTTAGTTTTACCAGTTCGTCTGTATTTTGTCCAGCATAGAATGTGATTGAAGATATTTTATTCTACACATTCGAAAAAAAAATAAATAGACACAATATCCTTGGTAAACGAATCAAAACTCACCCCTAGATCCCGGCAGTTATCGATATGCACACAAACCAACACTGGACTATGCCCTTGCGGACAAATAACAGTAATACTTTTGGTCTTGTTCCTATCTTCATCACCAGATTCCCAAAACGTTTCCGTTGAATTGTCCGTAAGACTGGCAATCATGGCCTGTCTACTGGAAGCCTTCACCTCAATCAGAGGTGTCAGATCCTTCAAACACTCCACCGTCGATGTAATCTGATGGAAATTGCTCAGATGACTCTCGTGCATGGATAGAGTAAAATCCTCCATTTCCTCACTGCGTGAAAGTATCTTGCTGATATTGCTGAAGACTTGTGAGCGATGCAAGAAGGAATGATCTGATGAAGCGAATCTTATAGCCCAACATTTGATGGCAATCTGTTGGAGAGCAGAACCCATCGGTAGTAGCACCATTAGATCCGCAATGGTCTGCAGCAGAGCATGGAATGTACTGGGCAACGGATGGACGGAATCACCTGCGATGGCAATGTCGGACAATGGATGTTCGCACAAGTACAGGTCTTGGTCATCTTCTTTGATCTTATGAATGCGATTGTCGTCTTCTGGTTCATTATCCACCTCAATAGGAGTGAGTGATGTGACAAACCACCAGAGCAAGTCATGCAGGCATATGGGCTGAGTGACGGAACGTAGCAACCAGTTGAGTGCTTGCATTGCATATACTCTGCACATTGCTTTTCTACAGAAAAAAAAAACACACAGAAATATCATTCAAATTCCTCACACTATTTTGCACCCCTACATACCTCAAAGCTTGCTTCATGGCATGTTGCAATGAGTCGAGATCGTGTTTCTGCAAGAGAAACTGCAAGACAGGTCTTTGCAGCAATGCCAATCCTTCGTGATGGTCAGCATTTTCGGGATCGTGTCTCACAATGGCCGATGAGCCTTTCTCATTTTTTGGTATCAACTTTTGCAGTGCTGTCGATGGATTGCATAGCAATGAAGATCCTCCCTCTAATACAAAAGAATCATAATTATTCCCATATCTGAATATGAATCATTTCACTCACCATTAGCTATTTCACAGCTGCTATTGTTCCTCTTCCGCAACATTATAATCCTGCCATCATAGCCAGACTTTGACCATGGTATACCATTGGTGCCCATCGAAACGGATCTATGAAAGCGGAGACCTTTATTGCTGTCCGAATCATCTGATATAGAAACTTCGGAAAGGGGCTGCAAATCAATTTAAAATTTAAACAAATCAAATTTGACATGCATTATTTTAAACATCTCACCCTTTGTCCAGATGAAGATGGACTGGGACTGTACGCTTCCGGAAAGTCTTGCTTTCCCATCACATCATTGAAGAAAGGTGTTGTCTCATCACGAACGAAATTAGCACCCAAAGACTGCAAACATTGGAATGGCGGTAGTGGACCAAATGGTCCAATGCAATCTGGTGGTGATATATTCTCCGATACTGATGGCATGGCAATGCTTGACGAAGGTCTTCGTTGATGTCCCATACTGGATTCCGCTGAGCTTGCCAAGTCCAACAGGAACATTGCATTGTTCTTCATAATGACATGCGGTTCCAAGCCAGACATCACCACTGGTGATGTGG
Organism: Crioceris asparagi; assembly: GCA_958507055.1. NCBI lineage: Eukaryota > Metazoa > Arthropoda > Insecta > Coleoptera > Chrysomelidae > Crioceris > Crioceris asparagi. The sequence continues at coordinate 2,920,731 of OY293830.1, forward strand.
GTTTTATTGTTACTATCTTTCTATTTGTTGCAGTCTTGTGTCGAACATTTATCTGTTTTCTGCCACTTCCGCTTTTCATGTATTTCTCACGACAGTTTTCACATAACAAGTACCAAGAACTTCCAGCTAGAATTATTCAAGCAATTATAAGTAAACATTTCAAAGAAGAGGAGGTTCTTGCAACTTACGGACTCCACCATCACCACAATTCCCCGCCCAACCTAAACAGTAAGTACCACCGGAATTGTAGCCCTTCCCACCAGCATGCTGACCACATCCTGGATGCATCTGATGCATATGGTAGGTGACCGGATGTGGGAAGGTATCGCCGCATAGTTCACACAGTGATTCCACACCAGATGATTGCAAGTAACCGGCCACACCTCCTAAATCTTCTAGCAATTGCAAACAAACAAATTATTATACTCCATAAAGCAATAATATTCCATATAATAAGTAAACTTACCTAAGTAGTTTCTTGGTGGTATCTTTTTCTTTCTGTACTTTTTGCTCTCCTTTTCCATTGTGGCATTCTTATCTTTGCTGGTTTCCTTTTCAGATTTTTTCGCCTTGGTCTGTTCTACTGGACTCTTGGGCACCATTTGCTGGGCTACTGCTTGCAAGCAGTTCGTTGTTAGCTCTTCCCACAGATATACCAAAGATTTTAAAGCTGGAGGCAGAACAGAGATGGTCTGATAACCGCCATAGTTGTCAGTGCTGCCTGTGCCACTAAACTTATCATTTTCTTCATTAATAATGCCCTCGTTGATCTTTCTGCGATTCCTGTTGGCACTGGCATTTGCAGCTGAGCGTGTCAGAGACTCCAACGTTGATGGCTGTATGTGCAGGTAGTTGCCAGCGTTGCTGACTTCGACTGAATGTCGTTGTCTCGCCTTCTCCTCCTTGGTCAGCTCCTTTCGCCTCTTGTCCAAGGGCAACTCCTGGTGACGTGTCACGACTAGGGCACCTTGCTTAGGCAGGGTTGGATGGAATTTGAGGAATGATGCGCACGCCATTGCATCATGGACAATACCTTCATGCCACAGGAATGCGGCAAAAACTGCTCGAAGTGACTCGGCCACAGATGGGCTCATTGCTTGTTTCACTGGTTCCGTCGTCCCATATGGCATCTTGGAGTTTGATGGCAGCTGTTGAAGGTTGGCTGGTGATATGGCTCGTTTGGGTCGAATTTTCCCGACACCTCTATCCTTCCTGGCCATTTTGGGTGAGACTTTCTCATCCTTGCCGCCAGATGATCCAATGGAAAAGTTGCTCTTCACTGCCGTTGGTGGAGGAGGTACGTTGCTATTCTCTGGTGAGGTTTGCGTTCCAGTCTGGGTGAGCTTTCGAGGACTCTGATCGGATTCCTGTGATAATGCAAAAATGTTGAAATGTGTCATTTGAACTGGTGATATGGATATCATTAAAAATGTCTTACAGTAGTGGTAGTAGTAGTAGTACATTCCCGTTTTGAGTAGTTTGGAGTATTAGGTGGACTCGACTCTGAGCGTGGTAGTGAACTACAGCTAGGACTGGGTGATAGTTCTCTGGGTTGAGTGGCTTGGCTAAGTGACTGTGATATGTCTCTGGTGATGCTACTTACCAGCGCACTGGTATCGGATTGATTTGAGCCTCTTCTGGCAGTTGGTTCATAGCCACATACTGGAAATATATTTTCATTTTATTAAATTAGAATGATCTAGAAATTTCTTGAATAATCTAGAACATCCCAGACTAATTTGGAAATCTCTGAAATGTATTCCAAGTCTCTCATTGATGGAGCATATTTGAAATGTTCGAAAAAAAGTCTAGAATAACCTAAGAAATTTCTAGAAATGATTTAGAAAGCTCTAAATTAGATGCTACGGTTCTGAACGATCAAGAATGTTCTAGATTGATCTAGACTGTGTGTCAATATGCAATAATCTAGAAAGATCCAAAGTGTATCTCAACTTTCTGATCGAAATAAGCCAGCGAAGCGGGTATATTCACAGCAAGTTCAAAAATAAAGTAATATATACCTAGAGGTGATACACCCATACTGCGTGGGGATCCAAATATCTGTGGGCTACTGCTCTGGCTCTCCTGCTGGGGCATTGCCCTGCCTAAAATAACATTTTACTTGTAAGGCTACATAAGACAACATCAACTTTCGAATGTGAAATTGTTGTATCAACTAGTAATACTACTGCGAAAAACAAAACAAAATATTAACTGAAGCTCTTACAAGGAATAGCTACAGGACTCGAACTTCTACTGGCTATTTTCGGCGAAAGATTACCAGCTGCCACTGCTTTGGGACTCTGTGAACGTTTCGGTGTATCAGGTGGTGTTACACCATTACCATTTGCACCACTTTCGCTGAACGGTCTGATGGCTGAGCTGATAATGATGCTTTGTTGCTCCACCGACACTTCACTGAAACAACACACCATCATTTGAACAACTATTCGACAAAATACTACCCAAGCCTTACATCTTTCCATCGTCACCTTGCAACCACTTTGGCAGGCTGCTCAATTTACCATCCTTCTTCTCTTTTCTCGCCATCTTCGGTGACTCATGCTGGCTGTCACCAAAAATGAATGGATTCGTCGAGACAATCTCTCCTCCACCAGCTTCCGAATTAGCGGTACCAGCAGATAAAATTGGTGAGGCAGTTTGAGTGGTGAAAGCAAAGTTGGCCTCATTGGATTTGCCACTGAAATTGAAACCTTTCTTGCTCTGCTTCTTATTTGTGGTAGAAGCTGCTTCTGGTTGCTCCGCACTTAGCTTGGGATAAACCTCAGCATCTGCCCCAGCACTGCCATTATCACTATTACTACCCAAGTAGAGCACATTGTTTTGTCCAATAGCCAGCGACCAGGCTTCGGTGTCCGTATTGAAGCAGTACTTCTCCTTGGTGGCTTGATCCAGTTTCACCCAGCATCCGTCAGAGTTCACGGTGTACTCTGTAACACCTATCCTGTTGCCCAAGACCAACATGCCGACTGGGGGTGCCTTGAAACTTGGTCGACTGCGAACATTGTGACCTGATGCGCCACATTTGATCACCTGGTAGTTAATGCTGCCTCCAACAGCTTTATTCCTGGAAATAACACACAGCTTTGTCAAAGAAGGAAGAGGACAGGGGGTGAATAAGAAAGATGGAGGAGATGCTTCAACTGAATTCTAGGTACTGAAGTGCCAAAAACAAAATGTAGGCCCACTTTGCAGATGCTGAGAACAAATTCTTGAGTGTCCAAGTGGCCCCAGACATATTGATAAGATGGCGAACAGAAAAGTATATGGTGAAATGTAAGTCTTTGTTAAAATTTCATGTGATAGTATACCCTCAAGTGTATTGTGTAACATCCTTACCTGTCCTGGAATTCTGGCAGCTTTCTCATGATAGTATCTGTGATGACTTGATCCAAAATGGATTTTGGTTCCTCCACTGGCAAGAGCAAAGTTTTGCCCAAATACTGATTGTACTGGAGACACCACGCTTCGATAACGCTTATATTGCAGTACTGCTTTATTGTATCTGCAGACAATCTTAACCATACACCATCATCGTTGTGTATCTGGAAAGGTGAAATCATATAGAACCAAGAAAAGAATCCTGTTGATAATTATTACTTCATCAATAAAGGCTATAGTTCCATTCACATGGACTATACCAATTTGTTCACTTTGAAGCGATGGGTGTGCCCTTATTCTCAATCCAGCCGAGTTTTTGGCCACAAATTTGCGCAATTTACTCGGTTGATGGGTGGATTTTTTGGCGGTATTCTGATTTGGTGGTGTCATACCTTGTGGGGGTTCCTTAACTTCCACTTTGTATATCTTTGAAAAACAAAAGCAATAAGTTTATCTCCACCAAAACTTCCCTTTTCCAACGTACCTCTTCCATGTCGTATCCATCAATGTTGGCCACAATGGAATAACATCCAATGGCAGCGGGTGTCCAGGTGGCGCTGTATGTACCATCACAGTTCGGTCTGACCAGCATATTTTCCACTGAACGCTTCACTGACGGTGAAGTGTAGCGTAGCTCTTCGAAAGAGTAGTTTTGGTAAGACTGAAAACAGATTAAGTTTAATGTGTCCAACAAAAAGGTTGAAGTATACCTTCATAACAGTTATGGAATGGAAGCACATCTTATCTCGAACTGTTGGTTCGTAAGGTATGTTTAAAGGAGGTGGTGGAACACCAGTTGATGTGGATAGAATCTCCGATTGGCTGACTCGTCTCATCTTCCGGCCGCCATCGCAGTCTCCGATGTCTTTTTTGTCGATTGGCATCGCCTTCACTTCAACCTATAACGTATTAGTTGAATTATTTGAAGACCAAAAATATTTAGAGTGTTTAATTATTTACCTTCATGTTGGACACGTGGACAATTTCCCCATACTGATCTCTGGTCAGGACAGTGATGACGGCAGGCCATCCACATCTAAGTTCTTCTCTGGCATACAGTACTTGACATTTGACAGGATCCACTCGGCTGCCAGGTTGAAGCCATTGCGCCAATCTCCCACCACTAGAACCGGCGACACAGTTCACAAAGTCACGCAGGAAGAGTCTTTCATTGGAATGGGCACTGCAAAACAAAATACATATTTAAAAAGTATTAAAGAAACCATTTTTTAGAAAAAATTGGATCGAGGTCATCAGTTGGTGTACTGAAAAGTACAAAAATAATATTAATTCTATTGATGCTGGTGCTTTTGAAGTTGTGCAGTTGCAGTTAGATTGAAAACTTTTTGCACCAATAGAATTAATATTATTTTGTACTTTACAGTGCACCAATTGATAAAGTCGGTCCAATTTTTTGTAAGAAATATTTATTTCACACTTTGGAGTGTTACATTTGTCACGAAAATCGTTGAAGGTCCATCATTATCTATACAATTTGCTTGTATTTGCTATTATTCAGAAATCTAAGAACATCGTCGTGGAAATACGCATATTATAACTCGAAAACCGCAATTCTATGGAAAAAATGTTCAATATAAATGTTGCTAGAAATAATCTGGACATTATTATTCCATTCTCAGATTTTCAGTTTTAGAAAGAAATTGCCTCTTCCAAATAACGAAAATACACATAGGTATTTCAAATTTTAACATCGCAGAAACTCGAAAACCATAGCTCTTATGAAAAAATGTTAAATTTAAATGTTTCCAGATATTTTGTTATCTTTATTCTGCCACAACGGATTTTCGATTTTCGAGAAAATTTGCCCCCTTTCGGATGGAAGGAGATTTCAGACTTGCGTTTCTATGAATATGGGACCAAGTCTCCTCTTTCAAATGAATTAAAAATCGTCAAAATCGGACTACGCTTACTATATAAAAATCGCGCACGAACGACAGTCGAATTGTATCTCCTCCGTTCGGGTTTCGTCGGTCAAAAAATAAGTACTATTGACTATTTCTCCTTGAAGTGCAAAATATTACAATTTCCTCCAAATTACGTTCATTATTGGTATTATTCTTGATTAATTAATACATTAATATTATTCAATATTCGCATTCAAATATTTCTACCTCAGAAAAACATTTTGTTCACAAAAGAATCAATCATACGTTAAATAATGATACCCCAAAAAACATTCATGTTTATTTGTACTTAGTACGTTGTGAGTTATACAAAAATTCTGTTTATTATTCCTTTGAAACGCTTCTCCAAAATACCGAGATATGAAACAACTAAAACAACACAGCATCTGAGCCTACCGAAAGAAAAGATGATGAAATCAACAGAGAAATTCAAGTCCAATTATTACTATTTTGTTTGTTATTGACTTTGCTTTGATCCTGACCGCTATTATAGTTCATGGTGACGTACTATTATAATTCCAACAAATGATAACGTATGCTTATTTCAGATCCGTGAATCACTGGAGCCTGGAGTTAAAAGTAAACGTCGTATTAATGGTTTTCTCTTGACTCATATTGTGACAGTTTATATATATGTAGATGGGGAATAATATGGCGATGGCGGCGAATAGAGAGATAAGGAAGTGTTAGGGTTTTCCTAATCTGAGATTATCCATGGATTTATCAACAGTCTACATATAGTCTATTTGTTGCTTTGTGATAATAGGAAATACGTAAACAAAGTAATGAAGATTTTTCAAGCACTAAAAGACGAAGACGTAAAGCGGACCTACAGATACGAAAAGTCATTGGAACCAATTAATTTCGGTAAGAGATCGAAAATATAGTAAGCATCTTTAATAACTATCTCAAGATACCAAACTAATAACAAGAAGTATCTAAATTAAATTTTAATTACATTTATTTATATTTGTTCTACACGATGGTTTTATTTGATCGTGAACGTTTGTATTTTATTGACCGACGAACCAAACGGAGGAGGTATACAATACGACTCTTTGACTGCATATTTTTTTAGGGATGTTCGCGCCTTCTCTGATTTTCCTGACTCGTTTTTCATTTGATAGAGGACTATTGAGAAATGATCCAATTAAAAAAAAACGATATTTAACATGTCCTTCCCCTCAAAAATTACTCCCAAAAGGGGTTGAGGGGCAATTTTTTTCGAAAATCCAAAATTTAAAACGGCTAAATTAAAGAAAAGACCATATCCGACTACGATTAAATGGGACATTTTTCAAAAAAATCATTGGTTTCAGAGTTACAGCAATGGAAAAATTTGAAATATGTGCATTTCCGCGATGTATTGAAATCTCTGATGCCAAAAGTCTTCTATCCTAGTACAATTGCACAACTTCAAAAGTAGGTACCAACTCCAATAGAATTAATATTATTTTTTACCTATTTTTCAGCGCACCAACTGATAAAGTCGCTCCAATTTTTTGTAAAAAATATTCACATAGGTATATGTATTGAAAAATAACGAATTTCCGTTGCTTTTTTATATCTAATATAATAGTTTTGCCGATTTCGAAACAAATTTACAGCCGGGACTTCTGGTTTCAAACAAAAATTCGGTTGTTGATACTTTCATATTTCATGCCAACGACCTACTAGCGCCACCTTACAAGGCTCCAAAGCTGATGACCTCTCCTATCTCAAAAAGATTATTTCCAAATTGTCCGAGGTTTCAATTCAATTCATTGTTGACAAAATCTATTAAATCTAAAGAGGTTCGAAAATCGGGTTTTCTAATAGAGGACTATAAAAACATATTTAAATAATTTTTATTAACTCATTCTGTGAAATCCTTGTATTTACTAAGCTTAACTATGATTATAATATAAATGCACGAAACCTTCGAGGTGTGAGTTCTATTCATATTTGCCACATTTTTAATACAAGTAAATAAGAATATTTTAAAAAGTTTTCAATAGTAGCCATTCCATTACATCAGGTTATAATAAACCCCGCAACCCCTATTTTTCTCATTCTTGTTTCTTCGACCTTGTCCAAGAACTGTGGTGTGCTGCAAGGCGCAAGAGCGTCTTTCAGGGCTTTCAGATAAATAATAAAATACTTCCAGCGCCGGCAAAGCTAATTTTAATGCTGGCAGTGTCAGTCTAGTCCTTCTTTGTCTATGTATACGTTTCCGAACATGTACACGACAAAGATAGATATGACGGTGCGTCTACGATGGAAAGAAGATAGAATGCGGGTGCAGTAAGTGGAGAGTTCAGGACCGTAATTAAGATATTGTGGATTGTATAAAAATGTTGTAAGAGAAACGGCGTATATTATTTTTGGGTTGCTGTACCTAAAAAGTGACAAAAGGAACCCTTTGGTGTATCAGATGTCAGCTGTAGAAAGAATACTTTTAGTACTAACTTCAACAGTTTTATGATTCCTGAATCATTTATAACTCAAAAATAAGTTATGTTTAAATCATTCATCACTAAACTCTCTAGATACTAAAATACCTACTTACTATTTTGTTAATAATTCAGCAATAAACGAACATTTTATAGGTTATGTTGTTATTAGAAACCTACTCTAGAACATAAAAAAGAAATTAAAAAGATTGGTTTTGGTAAAAATAAAAAGTTCCGTCCACGGATCCTGCATCCTAACTTTTACTTACTTGAATTTCGCGAAATACTTCTCAGTACTATGCCATGAATATAGCCAACCTTTTGAAAGAGATGACGTAGTGTAGTTGCGTGTGTTCTGATTATTTCTTTTTAGAATGTTATTCCACACCTTCATCGTTTGTATTTGTCAGTGAATAGCGAAACACACAGGAACTGCGCCTGCGCTTCACTTTATACAACCCTGTTTCTAGCAGTATGTTCTTGTTCTTACCGTTCTCATATTATTACATATATTATATATTACTTGTTGCTATGAAAGATCTCTTGTTTATTTCTGCTGCTTTCCTTATTACAACAATTTCAAGAAGGCCGTATCTACCCAGAACTCAACAACGCTTTGAAGCGCTTACAAAAATATGACAGCTGCTATTCAAATTATCTGGTAGATTCAATCACTGAATCTAGCTTTTTGCGGCAGTTATCAAACTTTGCTAATTTGAACTCTATATATTCACAAAGGAGGATATATCGAACAATTAAAAAATCATCCCCAGTGGGCTATGAAATGAAAATTTGATATTTAACCAGTCCGGTCCTATTGGTGGTACCAGAAGAGAGGACGGATAAGAAAGAGTGCAATGGATGTGAGATCAGAGATCGGCCAACTAAAACACGACCGCGCGGTCTGCTGTCAAATTGCCAGTCAGTCAGTTCAGTTCAGTCGATGGCTTAGTGCGTACGCATGCTTGTATTTTATTTCCTGACAAAACGTAAACAAAAAAAAATATCGAGTGCTTTTCTAATAATTATTGAGATAAAAATGAAAGGATAGTGTGAGTTAATGAAAAGATATCGAGCATATTTTGTTATCGGTCGCTCGTGCTTGGTTGCGCTAATAATAATTATGTCGTGAGTGAGAATAATATGAGTTCGCAGAATAAAAATGATAATGGGTGTGCGATGGTTTTTCTCGGTGGTATATCTATGGTGGTTGTCTTTGTGTATTGTCTTTTGTTCCCTATTCATCCCCACGACATGGGCTCAGAAAGGATTCACAGCGTGCGATATATGTAATTGCACTAGCAAGTTATCCCCATGGAAGATAATCAATTGCAGTTTGGAGGACGATAAGGCAAGTCCTTCCTTCTAATCAAAAAAAGACTAACAACAGTTTTAATTCAATCCCACGGAGATACCAATTAATTTACGTATACTAACACTTGGGCATGTTTTCATTCAAGTAGGTATGGTTATGGTTGATTTAGATCGATCGAGAAGATCGATTCTTAAACGCTACGTAGGGGTTACGTCTTGAGAGGATAACACCACCCGTTCTGCACTTGTCTCGTCCTGTACATTATGACTTCCGGTGTGTATCAGGTTGAGATAAGTTAAGAATGCATTGCATAGATTTATGGTTGTTTTTTTTCATTCCATCTTAATTAGTGCTTCATGTTGGCTCTCACAAAAATCTAGTGTTGAACAACAAACTCGACAAGATAATTACCATCTGACTGTACCTTTTTGGGGAGTTAGCTACAAGTTTTGAAATCAGCTAAATTATCTGTGTATTCATTTGATATTCGAAGAAGTACCTATTCTTATACTTGCTACCGAATGTAATAAGGTATATTTACTTCGAGTGAAACCTTCCAATGTATATTTTGTTTTTTTATAATAGTTTTATTCATAATTACTGACTACTTAGTACTTTGTTCTTGATTACCATTCAAAAACACTGACAATTCAAGTGTTCTCCAAATTATTCTACGATGCATCCAGGTACTAGTCCCGAATATACATCAATTTAACGACCTTGGGAATAAAAAGTTATATTTAATCTGCCTGAGGACCTAACATATAATGGATTTGAAAATCAATCTAAACAAATCTTAATAATAATCAAGAAATCATATTGGTTGTTGGTCATTTGTTTTAATAATAATGCGGCTTAAAATTTACTTACGTAACACTCTCGTTAATTTTTTTATCAATATATAAATGTTATAATATGTATTTAGCCTTGATTTTGTAACGTATTATACATATATGATTTTAATTCAATCACTTTCTCTTCTTATACGGGGTGACAAAAAACAATATAAATATAGTACAATTACCTATTAGAAAATTGGTTTAGTAAACTATTTTTGAATGAATAAATAACTATTCTCATATTTTTACTAACATATTGATTGCAAAGATTTGTTTTTTCTCGTATAATTTTTAACATAATATAAAATTATATATATCTCCAAATCTTTCTTCATTATTTAAGTACTTTCACTTAAAAGATATACCTACCTAAGTAGATGAACGAAATTTCAAAATTTATCGATCGAGAAATCCATCAGATAACAATTAACTGATAATAACTGAATGGAACGTTCGTGCAAGTTCCTTTATTCTGTTTGGATTGTGATATTGATGGTTGAAGTTTAATTTGTTTACTTTCACTGAGATATATTTATAATAGTATTTGCCTTTCTAATAAAAGGTTATAGACATACAATAAGTATATAGGAGACATTTACCTATAGAAAATTTGTTTTGATTTCAAAATGGTTATACTTGATACAAAACTTAAATTCTACTTACTTATTCCTTTTAAGAAACAAAACAACTAAACAATTTGGATTAATCGAGTGCATATACGGAGGCGTGACTCAATGGCTTAATATTTTCTTAAACTATTCAACATAATTCTTGGTCATTGACCATTCAGCCCCCTCAAAACGTATAACAATAATTAAAAAACACATTCGTTCCAATGTTATTAAAAAAAATCGGTCAAGTGTACTCTTGGAGAGGGTTTTGTACTCAAGATTATCGCCTAGATGATTTTTCTGTGAACGTTGAGTGAAGCCCTACATTCTGTATTTTTTTTTAATTCAGTTGTTTCAGATATCAGGGATAAAATGGTCAATTTTCTCTTCTATTTTGAGTGCAAAAGTGTTTCGCGAAACGCGATGGATCGAATCCTCGTTGGGGTAACCTATTTTTTTTTTTCATTGATAAATTTTTTGTTCTAGATTATCAACATAACTCATAACCACGATCACTAAACATAATAACACAATAATAACAACAGATAATGTAGCAGTGATAAAAAAATATTTTTTACAAAAAATTGGACCGACTTTATTAGTTGGTGCACTGAAAAGTATAAAATAATATTAATTCTATTGGTGCTGTTACTTTTGAAGTTGTGCAGTTACAGGTAGATTGGTAACTTTTGGCACCAACTTCACAAGTACCAGCCCCAATAGAATTAATATTATTTTATACTTTTCAGTGCACCAACTAATAAAGTCGGTCCAATTTTTTGTAAAAAATATTTATTTCACACTTTTGAGTGTAACATTAGTCACGAAAATCGTTGAACGTTCACTAATACCAATGAAGATAGTACTTATTCTATTACCCACGTATATCCCTTGCTTGTAGTTGTTATTATTGAGATCTCAGAACATCGCTGCGGAAATACGTTTGAATATTTTAGTTGTTACCATTTTAACACCGATTTTACTCGAAAACCGTAACTCTAAGGGAAAAATGTTCAGTATAAATGTTGCTACAAATAATTATGTCTTTCATGTACTGCAAACAGATTTTCAATTTTCGACAGAAATCGCCCTCTCCACATAGCGAAAATAGGTATATTTGAGAATTTAAAATGTCTCTATGTCGAAAACCGTTACTCTTTTGAAAAAATGTTCCATTTAAACGTTTCCGGATATTGTCCTATCTGTAATTATATCAACGCAGATTTTCAATTTTCGACAAAATTTGCCGCCTTTTTTCGGAGGGAACGAGATGTCGGATTCCCGTTTTTATGAATATGGGACCATTTCTCAAGCCTCCTCTTTCAAATAAATCAAAAATCATCAAAATCGGAGTACGTTTACTATATGAAATGTGCGCACAAACCAAAAAAAAAGCACACAGTCGAATTGTATACCTCCTCCTTTTGGGAAGTCGGTCAAAAAATAAAAGAATCTTCTACTGCTGATCTTTCATTGGCACCAAATTCAATGGTTTTATGAATGATTCCTACATCATGTATTGTTATTTAATACTTTTTGTTCTAACATCCAATAAAGTCGGTCATAGTTTTTTCCTAAAAATTTATTTCGTAATCCGCACGGCAAATAACAGTTCCAATGTCAGTTTAGACAGAGATGAGAGCCAAACAGTGTGAAGCCGATATCAGAGAGTGACGTCATAGTTCATAAGCAGAAAAGAAGGTTCATGCTCGTTTAAGAATTGGCAAAATAAAGCTATACTTGGAGGACGGAAGATAAAGAGATAGTTCTGTCACAAGTTAGAACACGAATGAACGAACCCATAATACCAAATAGGCCATCAGCTGTGACGGAGTATACAACCGGGTGTCAAGTTCAAGTTCAAAAATCGTTTATTTCCTATTTGTACAATACTAATTTTTATATATATATATACAGAAAAGAGGCCTGGCTTAGGGGGATAGCCCCCTCTGCAGGCAGGAATGATTATACATTACAATGGTGGTAGATACAACCGGGTGTAGTACCCGTAGGGTATTTATATATGGTCGTATATATACCTACCTGCATATATATGTGTGTACTTCTTCTTCTATTGACCTGAGATCCTATTCTATCGAATCGTAAGCGTCTTGACGTAGGTATTAATAATATACGTTTGCTATTGGTTTATAAATTTTACCTGCCTTCGCTGTAACAGGATATGTGTTTAGATATTATTTCTAGTGTTGGTAAATCGTTGTAGGTTAATTTAAAGAATATGGAAAAAGAAGCAAATATAATGATTCATCACATTCAGTGGTAGAAATATTGCCAGCTGAAGTGTAATGGCAAAAATAAACAACCTACAACTTGATCATGACTAAGAATTTGAATATTTTTGAAATAAAAAAATATTATAGGAACACGCGGTTCTACAGTTTGCAGACATATTTTAGTCTAAATCTGTTGAGCACTTATATGTTCATTGAGAAAATGGCTATTGCACTAAAGTTCAACAAATGCGCAGAGTTGAAGCCTTATCTGGACATTCAGCCACTAATTTTAAAGCAGAAAAGCTATTTGACCGACGAACCCCGAACGGAGGAGGTATACAATTCGACTGTCTGCTTTTTTTTTGTTTGTGCGCGCCTTTTATATAGTAATCGTACTCCGATTTTGATGATTTTTTATTCATTTGAAAGATGAGGCTTGAGAAATGGTCCCATATTCATAAAAACGGGAATTCGACATATCCTTCCTTCCGAAAACCGCCACCGAAGGGGGTGGATGGGGCAAATTTTCTCGAAAATTGAAAATCTGAGGTGGTATAATTAAAGATAGGACAATATCCGGAAACTTTTAAATTGAAATTTTTTTCAAAAGAGTAACGGTTTTCGAGATAGACGCATGTTAAATTCTCAAATGTGCAATGTGGAGAGGGCGATTTCTGTCGAAAATAGAAAATCTGTGGGCAATACATGAACCTCATAATTATTTGTAGCAACATTTATAATGAACATTTTTCCCTTACAGTTACGGTTTTCGAGTAAAATCGGTGTTAAAATGGTAACAACTGAAATATTTAAGCGTATTTCCGCAGCGATGTTCTGAGATCTCAATAATAACAACTACAAGCAAGGAATATACGTGGGTAATAGGATAAGTACTATCTTCATTGGTATTAGTGAACGTTCAACGATTTTCGTGACTAATGTTACACTCAAAAGTGTGAAATAAATATTTTTAAAAAAAAATTGGACCGACGTTATTAGTTGATGCACTGAAAAGTATAAAATAATATTAATTCCATTGGTGATGGTACTTGTGAAGTTGGTGCCAAAAGTTATCAATCTACCTGCAACTGCACCACTTCAAAAGTAACAGCACCAATGGAATTAATATTATTTTATACTTTTCAGTGCATCAACTAATAACGTCGGTCCAATTTTTTGTAAAAAATACTTATTTTAACCACAGTATAGATAAACAATAGTTTTTAAACGACGAACCAAAAGGAGGATGTACATTTCGACTGTTTGCCTGTTTTCCATTTGATAGTATTGTGAATTGGTCCCATTGAAAAAAATCCACATCCAACATGTCCTTCCCCTCAAAAACTTCTCTCAAAGATGGTGGCGGGGGAAGTTTTTTCAAAAATCGAAAATTTCAGACGACAAAATTTAAGAAGAGATCATATCCGGAAACGTTTAAATTGGATATTTTTCAAAAAAATCATAGGTTTCCGAGTTACAGGAGTGGTCAACTCTGAAATATGTGTCTCCGCTATGTGGTGGGGGCATTAATTTCGAAAATTGAAAATATGTGGTGGCCAAATTAAAGAAGTGATTATATGTATCATTATTTAAATTGGGTATATTCCAAAAAGTGTACGGTTTCCTAGTTACAACAGTGGAAAAGTTTGAAATATATGTATTCTTATATTTTTATTATCCTCTTTGGTGAATGTTGATGATTTTGATGACTAATGTTACACTCTAAAGTGTGAAATAAAAAATATTTTTTACCAAAAATTGGTGCATTGAAAAAAAAAAAAATATTACTTCTGTTGGTGCTGGTACTTTTGAAGTTGGTGCCAAAAGTTTTCAATCTAACTACAACTGCCCAAATTCCAAATTACCAGGACCAGGTATATTTATAAGGCCCATAATGTAATACCACGAAACTTATTTGCCTTCGATTCTAGAAAGTAAACTACAGAGCAATAATATTGCAATAGAAAAAAAATTGGAAAGCTTACACTGCACATTAACAGTTTCCATATGCAATTAAATGTTATAAATTTCCAGCTCAAGTACTTATGTGCTCTAGCGAAATGGTGTTGTTAACAACCATCAATAAAGATTTTTAATGTTGTGTATCAGTTCAAGGAACTCATACTTACTTCTTCAACTACAAGAACACGGTGCTGAATGATTTCTAAGATATTATATTACGGTTGTTAGTCTCTAACTAAAATAATATGAACATACATTCTGTATAATTACCAATAAGATCCATCAGCACAATGAAATTAATCAATCTCATTTAGCAGGTACGGTATTACACAGGGTGTATACTTAACACACGGAAAAAAATTAAAGGGTTATTCTTTAAACTATTTTAAGAATATTTTGTTCTTTGATGATTGTTGAAAAACCGCTTCATTTTAAACATACAGGTTGAAAAAATTTACGAGTACCATTTACGATATTTCTTAAAATTCTTAATGTACGTAAATCAAAGTATGGCGTACGGCAATGGTTTAGCAAGTACAAGAAAACTTTAAAGTACAAAAACAATTGTAATTATTTACAATTCCGTGCACCGGCACATTTTAGTTTGGTTGCTCGTGAATATTTAACAGCAACATAACATGAAGATCATTGGTCGAGGTGGACCAGACGCATGGCCTGCAAGATCGCCGGATTTAAACCCCCTAGATTATTTCTTGGCGAGTTATCTAATGTCATTAGTTTACGCCACTCCAGTAGAAAATTTGGACGACTTGCGAAATCGGATAATTGCAGGATGTAGGTAATTCCATTACAAAAGAACCTGTTATGTTTGAACGGGTTCGACAATCACTGATGATAGGATTGCATGCTTGTAGCCAAGCTGGTGGAAGTCATTTTGAACATTTATTGTACCTAGATGTGCTTTTTGATAAAAAAATGTTGTAGCTCTCGCAATTTTTTTCACACTGTATCTTTCAAATGAAGCGGTTTTTCAGCAGTCATCAAAGAACAAAATGTTTTTAAAATAATTCAAGGAATCATCACCCTTTTTGCCGCAGGTTTAGTAATCACCCTGTATAACTATCTACAATCTCTGGTCAAGATTGATTTAATTTATGCAGTAGTAGCATATGAAATTATTATTCTTAATTTATGATGATGTCTTGTAAAAACTTTCTCTTTTCTTTATTCACGCTTCTAATTTGATACTGACATGGTAAGTAATAATGGAAATCATGAGTCACTGAATCATTGGAATAATGTTTTGGATTTAATAGACTTCAAAAGGGGCTCCATAAGCTTTCCTTATCGATAACTATTGTTAATTAATGATGTAAAAAGCTTTGTCTTAATAAGTATTTAAATGAAATAAATTCGGAAAATATTAATGCTGCAAAGTTATTTGTGAGGTTAAATTTAAATGTACCTAAGTTTAGTTAAATTATTTCAATCACTGTCCAAATTTGTCAGATTCACAATAATTTATCTGACCGACATGTGCATTGGGGGCGACTTAAAAACTGTTCGAATTTACAATTGGAGCCTATATAATTTCATCACAAGTGATCGTTAATGGGCAAACAAATACTTTTATTTAAAACCAACCCCTTTTTCACTTGAACATATCAAGTTCTCAATTCAAATCCCTAGATATATAATTTAGGTATATTATAGAATGCTCACCACCCTCTTGTTAAATTACAACTACTGACTGGCTGCCCTGTACCAAAAGCCAATTATCTCAACAAAGACTCGATTATCAGATGGTAAATGGAAAAACCTACCCATAACTTGACTCCACAAGCTTTTTATAACATCAACCGTTTTCTTTCATCTCGTTTATTTTTATTATTTTCCACTATAGTGTAGAATTACTATATAAGTTCATACTGTATATACAGGGTGGCCAATCTAAAACCGAGTCGAAAACGAAACAGAGCCATTTTCAGGGAAGTGTGTCATTATTTTAGGAAAAAGCAGGGATCGGTTGCTTTTTGTTGCAAGGGGAACACTTTTTCTTCGGTATTTTTGACTCTACCACTTTTACCTTCTAGTAAGAGGTAAGAATCACCCTAAAATATTTAAATAGCATTGGGGGTCGAGTAAGATGTCTTTCAACAGTTCGTGTAATTCAGTATATAGTAAATAGTATTTGTAAATTCCGCCTAAACGTTGAAGAAAATTGAATTTTAAAATTTAAATTTCTCTGCAAACATTCAGTTACTACGTCACTGGTGTGAATTTTTAGTTCTTGCTTTGCATTGTTTTGTGGCAGTTGTGGAAAGAACAGGAATGGAAACAATACAAACACACAAAAAACGTGAAATTTAGTTTGTTATCGTATTTTGAAGTATTGGTTGTTAGTGTATCTACTTGTACATTATTTTTGAAAATGGTTTATTCGATTGCGTAAAGGGTATAGATATAATTTCGCTTTACTTCATGAACAATAAATAGAACAGCACAGCTATTTAATGAACATCCAGAGAAACATGTCAGTAGGAAGTTTAATGTAGAGTTAGTACAACAATTTCAAGAGACGGGGAATGTAGTTAATAAGAAACGAGAAATTGAAAAGCATTTAGTTAATGAAGCTAGTGAAGTTGCAGTTTTGGGACATGTTCATCTTGGTCCCACTTCAAGTACTAGGCAACTAGCATCTGTGTCTGGGATCAATCGAAGCCATTTTAAAAAAGAACAAATTTCGTCCATATAATTACTGCAGGAACTTCATGAGGATGATTTTGACGACCGTTTACAATTTTGCGAAGTGATGCAGGAGCGAGCAATGAAAGATTCACACTTTTTAATATCTGCTTTCCAATGAATGCAGCTTTTTCCTGAACAGGACGGTATTGGTCTGATCCAAACCCGAGAATTTTCCATGACGTGCATACACAGCTGCCAGCAAAATTAAATGTATGGGCTGGCATTTTCGGTGACCGACTGCTGTGGGTCCTTTTTTTCTCCCTGGTACGAAATGTATTTGCAATTACTGGAAGACGCTACAGATCCTGCCTTGACTGATATTATTGAAAATGATCAGCTGTGTGATGCAAATCATTTGCTTTTTCAACAGGACGGTGTTCCTCCGCATTATGCTTTGATTGTTCGTCAGTATTTAGACCAACATTCTCCAAGGTATTGGATTGGGAGAAGAGGCAGCCTCCTCGATACCCAGATTTAGCACCACTCGATTTCTTTTTGTGGGGATATCTAAAAAGTTAAATCTACAGAACACGTCGTTAGAAGATTTGCGTCAAAGAATTGTTGACGAGTGCCGTCGAATCACTCCGGAAATGCTTCTGAATGTGCGCGAACATTTCAAGTGGTGGAGTCAAAAATAGCGAAAAAAGTGCCCCCCTTGAATCAAAAAGCGACGGCTCCCTGCTTTTTTCCTAAAATAATGACACACTTCCTGAAAATGGCTCTGTTCTGTCTTCGATTGGCCACCATGTATATAGGAACCTATATAAACGGTAGGTAGGTATATAGCCTCACCAGAACGGCCGAAGATTGAATATTGAGGACGACACATAAGTACCTACATACAACCAGTTCTTGAACAAGTTTTTATTTTAATTTTTTTTATGCTTCCTCGAAGCAGCCACGGTAGTCTTAGTTGTGGATTATTAATTACTATGATTCGATAAGAACGTAAGCGTTTTTTTTTTAATGAAGCTATGATTATAATAAGAAGTATATCCTCACTGAATTCAGTTCTGAACTTTTGAGATAGTCTTGAAACTTAAAACTTAAATAAGTACTGATTACAGGAATTTTGTTTCACATCTTAAATCCTGGACGTTAACTTGCTATAATTTTGGTGATTTTTGATTCATTTAAAAGAAGAGAGTTTCGAAATGGTCACTGATTTAGAAAAACTCAAACCCAAAATCTTCTTCCCTCTAAAAACCAAAAAAAATTATTTCAAAAGGGTACGCTTTTCGAGTTGCAGCAATGGTAAAGACTGAAATATATTTATTTCCGCTATGTGGAGGAGGCAATTTTTCCCGAAAATTGAAAATAGACAGCCAAAATAAAGAAGAGATTAAATGTAGTAGCATTTAAATTGCGCATTTTTCAAAATAAGCTACGGTCTTCGAGTTAAAGTAAAGCATTGTTAAAATCTGTGATTTCCGCCGCCATGTTTTGAGATCACTGACTAATAACAAATTCAAGTGAAGAATATACATGGTTAATAGGATAAGTCCTATCTTCTTTGGTATTAGTGTAAAAAATATAGAAATGTATTATATTCTTAATTTCAAGCCTTATTTTTAGATTAATCAAGAAAAACCATTACGTAACCTTGAAAATCCAACATTTCTCTGTAAATAATGCTTTTGTAGGCAGAAGTGCGAGGTTCCGCAAGGTACCACTCTCACCTCTGCAAACTAAAGTTTGCATTGATTTACTTATCGTTTTTTTCAAATATAAGTAAGCTTAAAATTGTTTCAATGCAATATTCTCAAGTAGTCCAGTTCTATATTGGCACCAACTTTTTAAATAGTTTTTATTACTTTCGGTTCTTGTATCAATGGACTCCGCAGCGATTTCTCAGGCCCCATACCGTCTAGAGACTTGAAATTTCGAATTCGTACTTAGATCGCAGACATCTCGCCGCCTGTTAAGCTCCAAGTGTGATCCAATATTGGTAATTATAATTATCTCATTCAATCTCATTCAACCAAGATCATTATAATGTCGACATGGAACGACAATGGGATCCGTCACTGGAATTACGCACGAGCATGGAGCGTATATATACGTCTCGTTCTCTGGTATATAGGTACTTTCTGGAAGATCGTCTATGGTTATGTCGCAATTGTCAGACGTCAGACGTTATTGTTAATTCAAAGTTTAATTTTGTGTTGTGGTAGACAAACAGTAATTTGTTATGGAATTGCTGTTGCTGGCAAACACATATACATAAGTATAGTTAAAATCGATAAAAGGATAGCAATAGTAGGTACTCATCGGTACGGTTTAAATCTTAAATGCCCAATAAAAACTATTTTTAATTTTTTTCAAAAATTTCACTTGTTTAAATATAAGTAAGCTTAAAATTGTTTCAATGCAATATTCTCAAGTAGTCTAGTTCCATATTTGCACCAACTTTTTATAATTCCTACATTGTGTCTAATTATTTCATACTTTTCATTGCGCCATCTAATAAAGTATGTGTACACTTACTTGTTTATTTAATGAAACAAAGAATTCATGATTCCTCCTTCATACTCCCAACGTTGTTAAAGCGATAAGTAGATAAGCATTTTATATACACATACAAACATATAGAAAAAATGAAATTGAGTCGAATGTTATTGATAAATTTTTGAAACATTTCATCGCATCAAAGTACCTTCATACGAAGACGCGCGATGAAAGGTCTTTGTAGCATTTTTTGCTCTCAAGAGTATCGAATATCAAAAATAGCCGACAACAGAGACGGTGCTGATTCATCAGAATTTCTGCAAAATACATGCAGACATATAAGAGACAAATCGGCGAAAGATATTTAGTTATAAAACACGCAGATTAAGAGGGCATTTTTTACATTATAGGCTTGGCCCAGCTACAGATATTTTGGAAGAACAGTTTATAAAGGGAAGAAACATTTTGTTTAAAAAAGTTATTGATGTTCTCCTGTAGAAAAAATAGCTTCTTTGTGTTTTATTCGTCTATATTTCAGGAACTATGAGATTTGCCGTAGTAGTTATTGAGAAAAACCTTTAAAACCCTTCCAAAATGTCGGCTTTTGAGGAACTTTCTTCATCACTAAGAATTGCTACATCGACTAGAACATCAACAATAGTGATTTGAAAGTTTTCAGCAAACGTTAGAAACTAGTAATCTTCACGATTACTTAAATTAATACTTTTTTCATCACTCAGAATTGCTACATCAACGAGAAGTGGTCATGGTGCTAGAATTCGATTAGAGGAACTCTAGAACTATCTATCTATGGAGTATCGATTTTCAGCTTAATTCTTTGGAAATCACTATATTGAGACGCTAACTTCCAGTCGATAGCATCACATTTCTTAAAATACGATTTTCGGTACTAAATCCGACAAAACTATTGTTAAAAAGTATGAGGGACTGTCGAATTATATCGGAAGCTATAAGAACTCCATTTACAGTGATCTCACACTTTAAATGGAGTTCTTATTTCATCCCATATAGTTCTAGAGTTTCTCAATACTGCTAAGACTTGACATGCTAGTATCGTTATATACTCTTTTTGACCGACGAACCCCGAACGGAGGAGGTATACAATTCGACTGTCTGCTTTATTTTTTTTTTTTTTTTTTTGGTTCGTGCGCGCCTTTTATATACTAGACGATCTCCGATTTTGATGATTTTGGATTCATTTGAAAGAAGGGGATTGAGAAATGGTCCCATATTCATAAAAACGCAAATCCAAAATCTCCTTCCCTCCGAAAACCGCCCCCGAAGGGGTGGTGGGGGCGAATTTTCTCGAAAATCGAAAATCTGAGTTGGTATAATTAAAGATAGGACAATATCCGGAAACGTTTAAATTGAACATTTTTTCAAAAGTGTTACGGTTTTCGAGATAGACGCATGTTAAATATGTATTTTTGCTATGTAGAGAGGACAATTTCTTTCGAAAATTGAAAATTTTTCGATACTACATGAAAGATATAATTATTTGTAGCAACATTTATAATGAACATTTTTTCCTTAGAGTTACGGTTTTCGAGTTAAATCGGTGTTAACATGGTAATAACTAAAATATTCAAGCGTATTTCCGCAGCGATGTTCTGAGATCTCTATAATAACAACTACAAGCAAGGAATATACGTGGGTAATAGGACTAGTACTATCTTCATTGATATGGTATAGTGAACGTTCAACGATTTTCGGGACTAATGTTACACTCAAAAGTGTGAAATAAATATTTTTTACAAAAAATTGGACCGACGTTATAGTTGATGCACTGAAAAGTATAAAATAATATTACTTCTATTGGTGATGGTACTTGTGAAGTTGGTGCCAAAAGCTATCAATCTAACTGGAACTGCACAACTTCAAAAGTACCATCACCAATAGAAGTAATATTATTTTATACTTTTCAGTGCATCAACTATAACGTCGGTCCAATTTTTTGTAAAAAATATTTATCTCAACAAAATACCTAGGTGAGAGATCCTATATACTGTTGTCCGCAGATATTTATTTAACGCCCTAATTTTCTGTCCTTCGAGCGTGCAACATCGTCATCATGGGTCATATCGCCCTGTTGAAAAAAACAAGAACTGGAGGAACTGTTGAGGTTGTTGTTTTTTTTTTCTTTATCTCCGTCCGTTATGGTTTTGTGGAAATTTGCAACTGGTTCAACCACGATATGCCGAGACGATATTTTGTTTGTGGTTTTTGTTTTGTTCGGGTTTTCAATGATACTGTTTTTCATCGAGGTTTTGTTGTACTTCTGGCTGAGAAGCATTCATTTGAAGTGATACTTGGCAATCTGGTAGGATCTGCATTGATTTATAATACACACATTTATTCAGTTATAGCAACTGATATAATATATACTGAAGTTTGATATGGTTTTTTTTTCAAGTGCTCGGAAATTTCAGGCGTACCAACTAACTTATGACGTAATACAACTGGTTCCATAAATTGACTATATAATCCCAAATCCTCACTGATCTTCTAAGCATATAACATTTCCTTCAGATATGATAAATTAAAATAATTACGATAAGTAGGTACTTTTGGGTAGAGAGGCTCCTAAGCCATTTATTAAATAAGTAACATTTGTGCAATATTTTCACAGCTGATTGTTGAGCACGTATATAAAATGACGAAGGAATTCCTCTCGTAGGACGAGTTCGTCGACAGCCCAACATCCAGATGGCATTTTGTTTATTTTTATACAAATTTCAACAATATGTAAATTGACGTCCCAAACTACTCCGTTATTTCACAATTATAATTGTGTTTGGAATATTTACCTACTATTGTCGACCAGTTATTTTTAGCTCAATCATGTGAGCTTTACTTTTACTTATACACATATATCTCTGAAATAAAAATAAATATGCACATGAAAAAAAAAAATCGTTGGCCCGTAGCTTGCGTAAAAAGTAGATTCACCATGAATTACACAATTTCATTCGAACTTGACCGCTTTTTCTTTAATTAAAACAAAAATTGTATCCGATCAGCTCTTGTGACCATTTATTTTTAAGAAGAGCCGTTCAGCCAGAATATGAATACATAATTTAAGCATACCTTTGTCCCTGCTTTTTCTTAAAAATACGTGATATAGTAGACAATTTTTAGCAAAATCGTTTGAGCCGTTTTCGAGCCAAAGTTTTGAGCTAAACACGTTTTCCGCCGATATTGCAAGCAGGATGCTCAATCTGTGTCACTGCCGAGAGGTTTCGACACCCTACAAAACAAAATAGAAAGCAACAAAATCGGTGCATTCATGCGCGAGATAATTTTGGCATACAGACAGACAGACAGGCGAATGGCTGAACATAAGTCTCAGGGACCTCTAAAACGTAAAAATATGATACCTTTATTTTTTATGTAACACGAATAGAAACGATGTACTTGATCAACAAACTAAATTTTGAACCTCGTTAACAATGCCATCGTGTTATAAAATATGTCCGTCACATTTTTATCAGTGGCTTCCTGTCATTACTGTTATATTACTTACCACATTATATTATTGTGATGTGAGATATGTTTGGAATATAATATAAAATATCCTACCAAAATTATTTGGTATTTTAACCGTTATTATCGATTGATATTCTTTTTATAACTCAGCAATACAATAATACTTCGATACTATTCCTGAATATTATTGGCTCTCAAATCCTTAATTCCTATTTGATTAGAATCAGGAGTTACCAGTCATAATTAAAGCTTCTGTCACTTTCATTTTTCAAAACAGTTGTCATACATAAAAGTATTAAGTATTAATAGAAACCTTTGTTGACAATCTAGTGATTCAGCCTGATTAATTTCACAAGAATTTCACTATTAAATTAAGCATCTTAATACTTCTTTAAGAAAGTTAGTAAAACTCCCCTAGGTGATGACGTAAACAATGCGTTTACGTTCTCTTAGACAATTTAAATATATATTTTTCCTCAAACATAAACATTTATTTGTCGAGATTGTCGAAAAGTCGAAAAACACATGATATGTTGTTAACAGCACAATAAATCAGTTCGAACAAAATAACAAAGAAAAAGATTTCATTGTCGATGTTTTTTTTATTAGTCTGTGACTTTTGAGGTAAGAGCACGTATTGCTATTGCTAGTCAGACAACGATGTTATAAAGAAATCTGTTGGGGATATTCCAAATCAACGCCAAGCTAACTAAACACGTTTATTATATCGGCTATGGCTCTATACAAATGTAACTCAATAGTAGTCATAATGATGATATTAGTCATTAAGATGTATGTTGACCACCCTCATTATTCAGGTAGGCACTTATCAATTTAGAATTCAGTTAATATAAGTTCCAATTATTCTGGTTTTTTTTTCAGTGCCTCAGTCCCAGTTTTTTTTGTTAGATAAAGTTTGGGTAAAAGTTTAGCTTAGTGGCTTTTGCTATAAAAGCCCTACAAAATCAAATGTTTGCAGAAATAGATGTACGTTAGCAAAAATTTCAATAAAATGGAGGCGAAGGACGCTATTTTTAATGATTTGTTCATAGAAATAGAAAAAATGGTGTTCTTAGGATCTAGGATCTTAGGATTTACGACTTTTAGCTGTAATTTTCCATTTGGATGTATCTTTTCAATGCCAAATAGTATATAATCATCCTTGCATTCTATTAAACGGTAACATTCCTCAAAATTAGCAAATAAATGCGTTAAAAAGAGTAAACAGAAGATCACGAAAAATTGAGGTGAAACGAATTGATGATTGACTTGTCTTGTGCAGTATATTCAACATTCAAGTGCTGTTAATGTTGAGAGAAGAAGAATCAATTCTTTCACTTTTTTATTAACAAATCATTAAAAATAGCCTCTTCCGACACAATTTTAATACATTTATTTTTGCAACTATTGGATTTTCTCGGGCTTTTATACCTAGCAAAGTCCGCTAGACACCTCTTTGAAGTTGGCATGGCAAATTTGGCAGGCAAACAAACAAAGTATTGAATAAGTAGCCGTTAATTAGCCGTAAATTAACCGTGAAAATAAAAAATTAACCGCATGCAAAGAAACCCGGAAATTGGTTTGCATGCTAGCTTCAAGTGAAGTTGGCATACAAAAACCGTAAAATCGGTTAGGATCGTCCCAGCCAATTCCACTCTGGCTCATAATTTGCCGCTAGTTAACCGCTAATACGTACAATAAAAAGAACGTTCTAAAATCTAACGGGATCGTTCTAGCTACCTGTAAATGGGCCGAAATGTTACTCCAACTATCGCACTAATTAACCGTGAAAGAGAAAAATTAACCGCAAGCTAAGAAACCCGAAATTTGGTTTGCATGCTAGCTTCAAGTAAAGGTGACATGTAAAAACCGTAAAATCGGCTAGCATCGTCCCAGCCAATTCCACCCTGGCTCATAATTTGCCGCTAATTAACCGCTGACGATACAGCCTCACACTTAAGGCCAATGAAATTTTAATTCGAAAATATCGCTTGTTTTTGAAAAAATCGCATGTTTTTCATACGTACAATAAAACGAACGTTTTAAAATCTAACGGGATCGTTCTAGCTACCTGTAAATGGGCCGAAATGTTACTCCAACTATCGCACTAATTAACCGTGAAAGAGAAAAATTCACCGCAAGCTAAGAAACCCGAAATTTGGTTTGCATGCTAGCTTCAAGTAAAGTTGGCATTTAAAAACCGTACAATCGGTTATGATCGTCCCAGCCAATTCCACGCTGGCTCATAATTTGCCGCTAATTAACCGCTGACGATACAGCCTCATACTTAAGGCCAATGAATTTTTTTTTCGAAAACATCGCTTGTTTTTCAAAACATCGCATGTTTTTACTACTGCATCAAATACTTTATTAAATATGGTAGGTACTAAAAAATAATATGCAGTACTTGTTTTTTTTTATTTGATTTTTATGTAAAATATCAACTTGGGCTTAATCTTAAGGTTACTATTTCCTCACTTTCCATCAAATCATCATATAATATCCATTTCCTGCTCCGAAAAGTTATTGCCTGGTAATGACCAACTTCCCCAGACTTTTGGCTTTCAGAGCCCTGGTAGGCTACTAATCCAATCAAATGGAATATTTCAGTTTTATCAGATAACTTTTTGAGTAAACTTTTCAACGAACAATATAGTGACTGCTCCGTCAACCCATATATTTCGAAACAAACCATTGCACCTGAAATAACAAAATAAAAGCTCAGAGCAAATAATAATAGTATGTAAGTTTTTATTTAATATTCTTCAGGATTTCGTCACGTATTTAAAGTTGTAGATTAATTAATGAAAATGCACATTATGATCCTGTGATTACTGAACGACTGGTAACTGATTTCATTGGCCTTTAGTGTGAGGCTGTATCGTCAGCGGTTAATTAGCGGCAAATTATGAGGGTGGAAGTGGCTGGGACGATCCTAACCGATTTTACGGTTTTTAAATGCCATCTTTACTTGAAGCTAGCATGCAAACCAAATTTCGGTTTTCTTAGCTTGCGGTTAATTTTTCTCTTTCACGGTTAATTAGTGCGATAGTTGGAGTAACATTTCGGCCCATTTACAGGTAGCTAGAACGATCTCGTTAGATTTTAGAACGTTCGTTTTATTGTACGTATAAAAATATGCGATGTTTTGAAAAACAAGCGATGTTTTCGAAAAAAAAAAAATCATTGGCCTTAAGTGTGAGGCTGTATCGTCAGCGGTTAATTAGCGGCAAATTATGAGCCAGGGTGGAATTGGCTGGGACGATCCTAACCGATTTTACGGCTTTTGCATGCCAACTTCATTTGAAGCTAGCATGCAAACCAATTTCCGTGTTTCTTTGCATGCGGTTAATTTTTTATTTTCACGGTTAATTTACGGCTAATTAACGGCTAATTATGCAGTACTTTGTTTGTTTGCCTGCCAAATTTGCCATGCCAACTTCAAAGAGGTCCGCTAGACTAGACTATTACCAAAGTTTTTTTCAGCATATCATATTCGCAATCGTTCAAGTACAAGAAAGAACCTTTAGATTAGATTGTGCGGCAAAACGACAAACCGCAGCCATATTTTATTCCAAACTTGTTCACAGAAGCCAAATGCCTAATAAATATCGGTATGGTTCTTAACCTCAACACAACCGGAAGCATTCTACTATAACTTCTTCTTCTGCATCTCGTTTCCCGCCCATATGAATAATTCATCGCATCTATCAACACAAAAAAACTTGGACTCAAGCAGCGGCTCATCGTCAAACCTGCTTTCTAGAGATTGTATTGCACTTGCAATATACAGTGTGTCCAAGATAAGGATGTCTTATTATACTTATTGAGCTCTACAAGACGACGTTGAGATATTTTCAGTATGACGTTTCGTTTCGGAGAAATCATCAACTTCATTTTTTGTAATGAAGAAAAAGAAAATAACGTATTCTTAGCTGTAACTGAAAATCCGGAAATATCTGTTAGAAAAATTGACCATACAACTGGAATAACAAAATCTACTGCTCATTTTGTTTCGAGAAAACAGAGATTTCGACCGTACAAATTTAGAAGGGCTCAGACCTGGTGATGAGGAAAGGTGAAGAAAATGTTGTGAGTGGTACACTAGGAAGTGTCAGGATGATGAAAACTTTCCCCAAAGGATTATCTGGTCGGACGAGAGTATGGTAACAAATAATGGAATCTTTAACCGGCAAAATACTCAATATTAGTCAAGAGTAAAATTCCCAAGTACACCGAACGGCTAGACATTAACATTGTTTTGGTTTTAATATGTGGGTGGGGATTTTTGGAACACGTTTGATAGGCCCTTTTTTGAGATGATTCTCTTATCTCGGAGTATTACCTCAACTTATTGGAAAACGCTTTGGAAGAAGCCTCACCGATTGCAGGGGTTAGAAACTGTTGGTTTCAATAGGATGGCGCAACCGCGCACTACGCCCCAATCGTGGGCCTGTACCTATCGGACAGATTTCCGAGAAGATGGATTCCCATTCAACAGTTCCGTGGCCCTCTCGTTCGCCGGACATCACTCCGCTCGATTTTTTTTTTGGGTTATTGCAAAAATTAGGTTTAGCGGCGTGTTTTTGCATCTGAAGATCAACTGAGACAAATAGTTCTTGAAGAATTCGAAAACATTACACCTGATACGTCGAGAAACTTATAATTTTTTGTTGAAAATAGTTGCTAGTTAATTATAACCTATTATTTTACCTATCTAATTAGAGTTTTAAAATCTTCAATAACGTTTTTTTAAATTTAATTTCTTTAAATACAACATCTTATTTCATAATAGTGAATGATAGAAATAATCAAACATTTTAGCAACAGAAATTATATAAATAGCCTACTACTCCATTCTCAGCGTCATTATTTCAGCGCCTACTACAACAAAACGTTCGAAATTTATTAAAAACCTTTCTTCTCTAATTTAAATAATGTAGAATCATATTGTGCCATACATCTTTGTATTTGTAATAAAAAATGCTATTTAATACAAGGGGTACTTCCTTACGGACCAAATAAAAAATTAAAGTTGATGATGATTTCTCCGAAACGAAACGTCGTACTGAAAAACTCTCAACGTTGTTTTGTATAGCTCAAAAAGTGGCAATGAGAAAGTGTCTTCTGTTTCTTTATATCTCGGTAAATAACATGAGAAAAGAATAAAAACGAAATCGATAAATTTACTTTTTTTGACATTTCTTCGGAAGTAAGCGGAATTTGTCTGTTTTCTCAAGAGTATGTTATTAACCCTCAAGTAACGCAACTTTTCTCAAATTTAACCATCTTTGTATCTTTCATACTTTCCGAGATCCCAACGATAGACATCCTATCGTGGACACCTATATAATACCTACTACTATCATTCAATTCGTTTTCTTTTACAATTATAGATTAAATCACCCTTCTGCTGATTTGTTGGTGTTTTATTTTTTTTATATTCGTCACGATGTCCTTCTGTACGTACTTTAATTATCTTCCCCGGCCCCGTGTTTATTTTGATAGCAAAGACTTGCTGTGTTGAGAGGAATATTAAGCGACGATAACGTTTTATTAACATCCTGCTATCGCCCATTGGACAAGCGAGTAAAGAGCAGGAACCATTGACCGAAATTAACGCTTCCTAAGTAGCTAGTGAGACGTTATTATTATTAATTTCACGAAGAGCACCTTTCACACAAACAAACATCAGCCAGGCAATATAACACAAGTTTATTTCATTTTTATATTGTCGGTGTAGTTGACTCTATAGTTGTCTGTGAATTTAGTTTATTTGTGTTTATGAAAAATTCCATTGAAACATGGATAAAATAAAACTCCTCCTCAACCAGTTAAGAAATGTCATGTCGCATCTTTACTTGAATTAGCTTAATCCTTAATTATTTTCAAACCTATCGGATAACTTTGCATGAAGTTCCCAATATAACAACAATTGATTTGTACTTTATCTATGCAGGACCCAAAAGTTGTCTCTCAACTGCTAATACAAGTGTCCTTATCATCACGATTTAGAGAATTGATCTCTTTAGAGAGTAGGGCACTTCAGAAACCAGAACTCTGATGGATTGATTAAGAAGAGTTCGTAATTTGATTAGTAAATTTGAAGCAACGAGATCAAGATAACCAAATAGCAGTGATGTATGTCCTAGATGTCTTTAAGAAAATCGAAAGTTACCTAATACTAATCCGTCCGCAATCAGAAGTGGGATAGAAAACTCTGTTTCTAGCTAAAACATGTTCTCTTATGACACATATCTAGTAGAAATGTTTAGAAGTCTTACAGCATCTGAGGGCGTTCTCTTTGGATTGCTTGTGATCGTTTCTGGGAAATATGTCGGTGAAAAACAATTATGCAATCACCGAAGTGAGTTTTTAATATTTCATGGAATATTAAATAATGTAATTTTGAGTTATTTTTCAAGACCATGGCAAAATTAATTGGGAGAAAAATATCTCAGAAGTGCAGAATAGATTCAATTTTATCGATGATTTCGCAAATTTTTTTTCTTCGCATTATTTTACAATGTTGAAATTAACCATGTTATTCATTTGAGTCATGCGGCTCATCAACTGCTAGTAAAATCTTTTAAAACTTTATAAAAATACACTTTAGAGAATAAATGCGCGCGCGGTAAGTACGGAGACTCAAACAGATACCTATATGAAAAGATTAACGTTCTGAATTTTCCTCTATAAATAAATTATATCAGCAGTTGAAACATTCTAGAATAATATTACCAATTTCATTAGGTTGGGGAAATATTTTTATAGATGAAAAGCTTACATATAGACTGTAATGGATTAAGAGAAATAAATATATTGGTATTAGTAGAATGTAAATATGGATATTTGCCAATACGTTACAGTTTAATATAAATTGCAAGGTTGATTTAAGCTTAATTTGACAAAATACACTGAATATTTATTTTTGGAAAAGGTAATATGGCTTTGGCTTTGGAACACTTGATAGTAATTAGTATGTGACAATGTTAGTAGCAAGCTGTTTTACTATAAATATATTCATATTAGATTATTAGATCGACTAAGGTGATTGTTTCAGAAAGTAATTCAATTATTAAAATTTGGTTCACATTTTTCTGTGTATATGGGATACATATTATGAAATTACGGTAGATGTCGCATTTATGGAGTTATCAAGTTCAAATTTGCTGTAAAAACCGGTATAGGTGTGATCTGACCCTACAACTGTTCTTTCAAGCATTTTTCCTTAAAAGTGACACAAGCCGTCAGATTTGAGGTAAATTTCTTATAGAAATGTACCTATTGAGATCATTCACACTTTTGAATTTCGAAAAAAATTCATCGGCATGTTGTTATATGTCTATAAGTTAGTCCAAAAAAATATTTGGTTCAAAAGTTTATAAATATATATGGGATATTACGAAATTAGTTAACACGATAGAGGTCGCAGTTTTGGAGGTATCAAGTTCAAATTTTCCACAAAAATCAATCTCTTAAATATCTCGGCCGATTTCGTTATTGGGCAATATCGGGTAAGTAGTTTCAAAATGGCGACCGTAATTTAAAAAAATTATCAAAAAAGAGCCGTAGCGTAAATATCATCAAAAATAATTTTAGATTATAGATATAATCAGTACCTACAATTTTTGTTCGAAGCAATTTTCCATAAAATGCACAGATAAAAAAATACAAATTACTTAATCAAAAAAAATAAGAAATATTGATAAAACATGAACACTCAATATAAATTTGATGTAATTGTACATTTTCTGGAGATTTTAATATAGGCCCTGTTTAAAAAAATATATAGTATATTTATTGAAAAGAAATAGGCGAAAAAAGAATTCAGCCTTGAAGTGGAACGCGAACCCTGTCTGCTTTATATTCAACAGTCAAAACAAAACCTCTAACCGCAAGGCTATGACACATACGGCAATTTTATGTAATAACATGTAGGTATACCAATCAAAAGGTTGTCCAAATTTCAACTGAATTTTGAGAAATTTACCTTTCCGCTGGCTACAGGCCATCGGGATTTTTTTTATATTAAGCTCCGTGGGATTTCTAAGTGTAGATACACGAGAGTGATTTTTTTTTCTTAATAAGCCTGTACACCTATAAGTAAGTATATTTTAAAATTGTATTCTTGAACTTTGATGCTCAAAAATAGCTCCAAAAAATAAACTTGTTACATTACTACACTTCTAGTAATAATAAAAATTAAGATCACCACAGGGATCAAATATGAAATTTAATAACGTCCGTAGAGAATGTTTACGCATATCTAAGCCCTGGCATATGTCTGTCTGTACGTACATCCATCGACCTTAAAAGAAAATATAGAAGAAGAAAAAACATGAAAACCCACAAGCACTTTTAGCTTTAGTTAGACTATACGATCTTTTTGCTCTCATGTTACTGCTTTAAATATTTAAAATTTAATAGATCATTACACTTATTTGAGCCATGAATGTTGCTGTTATGTTTATGTAAATGGTGCCGAAATTTGACTATAATAATAATATTAATGTGTAAGATGTTTAATCTATATACTTATACATATACAATATACATGCTTTAGGCAGACTGTTATTACATAGAAGGCTATGTTTGTATTACATCTATTTTATGTACATACCTCTACCTATACATACATAAATATATATAACAGTCGATTGTAACATCCTGTCTTTGGCAAGCTAATTGGTTAACAAGGTGATGAATCACAATAATTATTTGTATCAAAGAGTGTTGATTTACATTACCTTGATAAAGTCATAATGATCTGATCAAAAAAATCATTTCTGATATTTCTGTAAAACTTATTCAGACAGCATTGTTCATCTCACACTTCGAATTTTTAAAAAATGTAAACACTGAAAAATAAATCGCTGAAATACAATACAAAGAAATAATATCTATCGAAGGGGACAAGTTTTAAACCAAAAAATATTTTTTACAAAAAATTGGACCGACTTTATCAGTTATTGCACTGAAAAATTCAAAATCATATTAATTCTATTGGTGCTGGTTCTTTTGGAGTTGGTTCAAAATTACCAGCACCAATAGAATTAATATTATTTTGTATTTTTCAGTGCAACAACTGATAAAGTCGGTCCAATTTTTTGTAAAAAATATTTATTTAACATTTTTGAGTGTAACATTAGTCATGGAAATTGTTGAACGTTCACTAATACCCAAAAAGTTATAGGTAGGTTTAGCTTGTACATAGCGGAAATACGCAATATCACATATTTTATTTAGACTTTACCATTGCGAAACTCGGAAACCGTGACTCTTTTGAACAAATGTTTAAATCTCGAATTTTCGATTTTCGGAAAAATTAGCTTCTTCCACATAGCTGAAACACATATTTCAGACGGTAGCGCGGAAACGTATGATTATTTTTAAAAAATGTCCAATTTAAACATTTCCAGATATGGAATTTTCATTAATTCTGTCGTCTCGGATTTTCAATTTCCGAGAGAAATTGCTCCCTCCACCGCCTTTGGGGGCGGTTTTTGGAGGGAACGAGATGTTGGATTAGATTTTTCTCAATATGGGACCATTTCCCAACTCTCCTCTTTCAAATGAAACAAAAATCGTCTAAATCGGAGTACGTTTACTATGCAAAACGCGCGAACAGCCATAAAAAAAGCAATCTTGCAACCGAATTGTATACCTTCTCCTTTTTTTGAAGTCGGTCAAAAAATTGCTTCGCCCCATTACACCTGGCTTCCGAAGCAAAGATTGTATTTAATATTTGCCTGAAGCTTGAAAATACTCAATGGTGATGGTATCGGTGGCTTATTTTAAAGGTCATTTGAATTGTTTTCTTTGGGTGTGTGATTATTTAAAAACGGGATATTCGTTTTTGAAGAAAAAAAAATGATTTCTAAAACAGCTCTAAAATTTTTGGATTCCATTTTTTTCACCAAAGTTTGATTTAACTTTTACATAATGTTCACGCAGAAGTTGCTTTTTTGATAACTTATTTTCATTTTAAACTTTGTTGGCATACTTAGTTAAAAAATAATTAAAGATATATTTCTCGATGCTGTTTTTTTTCTGTTCAATTGTCTGAAAAGCTTACCAAAAATTGAACATAATAATAAATATAATTTAGCACTTTTTGATAAGTGAAGCTCCTCTAAAATAAATCTGAAACGTTTATCTTTCTATTTTTAAAACCATCGTAAAAAAAGTTATGTAAATGTGTAAAATGAATCTCTGTAGCATATATTGGCGCCTATCCATGTTTTTTTTTCTTCTTCCATTCATTGTTTTTAGAAATAAGGCTTGCATACCAAACTACTAGCAAGCATTGAACGATAAAAATATTTATCTCAATGGATATGTTTTATGACGTAAGAAAAAATAGGAAATTTTTACATCCATGTCCACTTTACTAATATCACTTTCTTTTACACTGGGGTATCAAATGCATAAATAAATCAAAAACCTAAAAATAATTGAATGTAATAAAATACGATGGCTTTTAGGAGATAAATAATCTTCTTATTCCAAAAGTTTTTTTTATGAATAAAAGTAAGTAAATTTATCTTTATAACGTGTATATTCAATTTGAACGTTTATTTTTTTTTGATTGTTTCAGTAAAGACAAACTTTCTTATAACAAGGGAATATATTATATATGTATATTTTGTTAGTAATTAGTCCACTAATTGCTTGGTATTTTATGCAAATAAAATTAACAAAACCTGTTGTCAAGACATTTAGATACGTTTAATCAAGCCAGAAGTTTCGGGAAGAGTAAGGGAAGAGTTCTCCTATCGGTTGGGTCTGTGCTAACAGGTAAACTGGGCACATTTTCAAAAACTGTTACGCTAGAAAGGTATTGATGTTATTATTAATGTAATTGTTCATTAAATAGTTAAAAATCAGTTTTTAGTAAATTCAGACACATAGTTTGGTAAAAAAAAATGTTATCGACAAATTTCTTTTCCAATAAGCTTTCCAAAGAGGTGCCGCAAGTGGTGTCTTCTAATTTGAAAAAACAAAGTTGCCTAGGGCTTCGCCCCCTTTTTAGAGCCCCAATTTTTTCTACATAACGAACGCGAACTCCATCAAAAATTTTTGAGGACGTATTTTTGTATTTTAGAAAAATCTTATTCCTAGGACCGCTATAAGCAGCGAGCGTTCCATTTAAACTCCCCACCTTGTATATACGACCTTTGTATTCTGCTGTGCACTTACAAAATGACTAAGACAATTAAGAGATTAATAATTATTATTGTAAGCGTTAATTTTGTAGGTAAATAAATACTCTTAATTGTACGATATATTATTATAATACATATAGAAATAACTGAGAGAAAAAAGTTGTGCGGTCGGGGGAACCCCGGAATTTTTTTCACCTTTCACAAATTATTATCAAACAATAAGGTGTGTATGTGTTATTTGTGGATGTTTTGTCTCTTGACTTATCGTTATTATATTTCTACTACTAAATCAAAATCGTCCTACACCCATACATGTCTTCGACTAAATAACATTGTCTTCGAAATCTGAATCTATTATCATTATTATACATAGAAACTTGTGCAATGATTTTCTAACAAACAATATAACAAATTCTACGCATCTGAAATGCATGTTCTTCTTTCGTCTCTTATATAAAAGTATGTCGTAGTCTCATGTCGATGAACGGTTGTGAAATAAAAACATCTAGCCGGTGCCTGCCTGTGAACCTGTCTGTCTGTCTATCTATCTGTCCTGTGCTGAGAGGGCACTTTTGTATCGCTGCCGTTTTAGCCTGGCTGACGGTTTGTTGCGTCTTCGTTTTTCCTTTTCTCTTCTTGCATTATCTTAATGTTCTACCACAGCTGAATGGACACTAGATTAGATTGATGCTCATGCTCATTCTCTTTATATCCAACGTCATGCTCTGATAAATTTAGTGTTGGTTGTTGTCTGTTGCACTGTCCTCGAAGCAGAACCAGGTTGAGATTCAACGAAACAGGTAATAGAAATACAACAACTGCACGATAATATATATATATATATATATATATATATATATATATAGAATAAAGTCCGTGAGTAGATCAAATTTTAACATTTAAGAAACACCTTTAAAAAATCTCTTTTAATGCTTGCAAGGCATATTGAGTGCTAATTATGTGCTGTATTACGAAATAAATTGCTCTTATATTTTTTAGGACAAGCGCTGAGAATGAGATTCATTCCCAAAAAGTTACTTTCAAAGGTTGCTGTGCTAACATTATCTAAAGCTAGCAATGCAGTCATTTTCATAAAAAATATAAGAGCAATTAATTTTTTGAATACATCACTTAATTAGCACAAAATTTAGCCTTCAAGCAATACTAAAGATTTTTTTTCAAAGGTGCTCTATTAACTTTATCAACAAATAGCGAAGCAGCCATTTAAAAAAATATAAAAACAATTAATTTAACAAAAGAAAACGTTTTTGAATATTCATAGTATCACGGTCGAAATCAAAATTATTTTTTATTAACCCTTGCTATAAAAGCACATTTTTTTGTACCATACAGTGCGTCCATAAAGTAACGCATACATTCTTTATTAGCTAAATAGACAATAGTATTAGAAATTCCCAAAACAGGTCGATTTTTTATTTTAATTTAATGTTTTTTCAAATTATAAACTGATATACAGGATGAATCACCTTCAAGTGATGACGTCATCACCATTTTTAATGGAGCATCCCATTTTTTCAATTTCTGGATTTCTCTTGATGAGCTGAATTCAAAAATGTATAACACGTTGCTTCAAATTGGTGAAGGGTGGGCAAAAATACAAAAAAAAATGTTACAGAAGAATGTAATGTACGGTTCTGTCGTTGTCTAGCGGTCAATGGAAAACATTTTAAACATTTATTGTAAATTTTTTGTTTGTTTTTTTTTAAGTTTATCAAAGTAGCTGTATAACAATACGTATTTTCATTTAATGTGCGTACTATCTATTACATTTATTCCTTTATTTAATATTTTGTAAATCACTTAATTTTTGTATTTTTGACCACCGTGTACCAAAATTTGAGACAGCTTTTATACATTTTTGGAATCAGCTCATCAAGGGAAATCCGGGAATTGAAAAAAATGGGGTGTACTATTCAAAAATGTTTCGGGAATTTCTAATATTATTGTTTATTTAATAATAATATTAATAAATGTATGCGTTATTATGGACGCACGGTATAATAGAACCGTCAGTCACTAAAACAATATTTACAACTAGCTGTTACTTTCGGCTCCGTCCGCGCTACCTAGAATCGGTTTAGCCGTTACGAAGATTCGCCGGAACAAACAGACAGATAAAAATGATAAAAATTGTTGTTTTGTTATTAGTGACACATACACTTCCATATGCAATTAGTTAATTTTTTAATAACTTTTTAAAATCATTTGTCATTTAGAATGTATATATGTAGTATATATACAGGGTAGCTAGTCTGGTCTCAAAAAAATATCCTAACAAAAGTTTTCGTAAAGTAACGCTACTTTTCGGGATTTGATGTCATCGATGTTTTTTAAATTGGACATTTTGTGTCAAATACTTATTTTCTAGCAAACAAAGTAAGTATTGCATCAATAATATAATGGTACTCTCGTTAAAATCCGGGTAAATAAGCTAACTAAATAGTATTTAATACAAATGGCATTGAAATCATTTATGTAAAATATATAATTATTTCAAGAACTGAACACGCTGTATTTTTCCTGACGGTAACTTCCGTCGTCCAATCGCCAATAATTACATTGTAAGCATCGATTTAAATTTTAATTACAGCTCAGTCTCAATAAACTTCCTCGTTCTCGATGCAAGTGTTAGTCCACGAGCCCAAGGTAAAATACATATTTTTTATCAAAAATTGGAGCTAAATACAAAATAATATCTATTAATTCTATTGTTGCTGGTAAGTTGTGCCGTTGTAGTTTGTTGTTGTAGGCACCCACTCCAAAAGTACCAGCATCGATAGAATTAACATTATTTTATATTGAGTGTAACATTAGTCAACAAAATTGTTAAATGTTCACTAATACCAAAGGAGATAGTACTTATCCTATTACCCATGTATAGGCTTAGATCTCAAAACATCGCGGCGAAGATATTATAGTAGGTATATGTTTCAGAATTTACTGCTGTAACTCGAAAACCGTAACTCTTTTGAAAAAATGTTAAACGTTTCCGGATATGATCCCATCTTTAATTATGCCGTCGCAGATTTTCGATTTTCGAGAAAAATTGCATCCTCAACCCCCTTTGGGAGCTTGTTCTGGAGGAAAGGAGATTTCGGATTTGAGTTTATATAATTATGGGACCATTTCCCAACTCTCCTCTTTCAGATGATACAAAAATCGTATAAATTGGAGTACGTTTACTAAAGGCGCCAACAGCCATAAAAAAGCAAAAATACAACCGAATTTTATATATACTTCCTCATTTTTTCAAGTCGGTCAACAAAAATCATTCGAATCATATAGACACCTACATGAATGCATTTGTTTGGGTGAAATACAGGACGCCACCTCATTTGCATCATGAGATGAATTTAATGTCGCCGGCGCTTTGACTATATAATGGGTAGAGGTATAATTCCAAAATCGTGTTCCATTTGTGAGTAACTGAATAATTATCAGGAGGAAAAACATGCTGTTTATACTACGTGGGCGTACGTTAAAACCTTGTGCGAGTATTGTATGAAGAGGCGAAACATGATATATCCCATAGATTGATTATATCAACATTAAAAACTATTCAAGTGAAAGAGAGACCATACTTCGGACAGATTTCACTGTTGGATGGACATGGCGGACATTAAGTGATTCATGCAAATCAGTGTTATATACCGTGACAATGTGTATTCAGGATTTAATAAAGAAGATCAGTTTTTTTTTATTGAAATCAACCACTGGATGATGAGTAATAAATATATATATCAGTGCAAACAGATGGTTTCATTATTAAAAAGTGTTGCGGCTGTTCGAGTTTTATTTTTGGCATAAACTTTGTGATTATAAATTATAATGACTGAAAAAAAAAGTTGGAAATTATTTCGGTATTTAATTTAATTTCCCCTCCAAAGGGCGGTAAGTAGTGTTGTAGTATTTAGTGTTTTCGATACGATACGATAAGCTACACACTAAATGAGAAGCAGTTGACCTCCTATGGTCAAATAGATTCCAAATTGAGGTACGGAATTTCTTTGTGGGGCACATCTGCACACATCTCAAAAGTCTTTATAGCTCAAAAAATAATTCTAAGAATTATGTCTGGAACCTCCAAGCTCCCCAGTATCCTGACCCTGACTATTTATTCCCTTTTTACCTATGAGGTGTGTCCATATGTTTTCAAAAATCTTAATGTTTTTAATAAGAATAGTGATGTGCACGACAAAAACATAAAAAATAAAGAGTTTTGCTAAAAATAATAGTGTTTTTGGTCAGTCACTTTAGACATCAATATCGTTATAGTTGTGGTTAACTTTGTGGTTAATAACCATAACTTTCTTCGCAAATCAGAGAGTTTTTGGTCGCACAAGTTTAAGTAACTGTCACAATTGTAAAAGTGTTTTTTTTATTTGATCTTAACAAGCTTCAAATAATCCACAAAATGCTTACCTAGGTTTATACTGGAAATACTTCACTAACGTGTAAGAAAATCACTTAAAACTTAACGAAAAGTTCAAAAATTCAACAAAAAAGAAAAACATAAACAGAAATGTCAATGTCAGAATTGTCAAATAACGATAAGCACTGTATATAAAGATACCGCTAATCCTCCGTAATTAACCACGTCCGTTATGCGGCATGACAAGTCGCTACTGCGCCGACTCCGTATAACGATAACCACGATTTCAATGACAAATGTGCGAACCAAAAACACTCTATTTATGTCCTTGAAATCTCACAATTTCTTGGGACCTAAATTAGGTATATACCTAATATTCTTCCCATCAAGATTAAAAGAAGTGTTTTAAGGCACGTCTTTAAACGGAAATGGAACTAATATATTATTATTATTATAACCGTCAAGTTTTTCGAAAACGATAATTGGGAATAGTACTGGGTACATTATTCATATGTTGTCAAAATCAATGTTTTTAAAAGGTCTATAAGAATGTCATTGAAAAAGTCCTTCAAGATGACGTACACGCCTATTTTTTTAAATAGACTCTAAAACATATTATTGTTTTGTTTTTTGACAACAGAATGAAAAATACATTTCCTATGATGACTAACAACTATAAATATTTTTTACAAAAAATTGGACCGAATTTATTAATTGGTACACTGAAAATATTATTAATTCTATTGGTGCTGGTAATTTTGAAGTTGTGCCGGTGTAGTTTGTTGTTGTAGGCACCAACTCCAAAAGTACCAGCACCAATAGAATTAATATTATTTTGTATTTTTCAGTGCACAAGTTAATAAAGTCGGTCCATTTTTTTTTAAATATATATTTGTCATGAAAATTGTTGAACGTTCACTGATACCAAAGAAAATAGAACTTATCCTATTAGGTACTCGTATATAGGCTTAGCTTGTACTTGTTATTATTCAGAAATCTCAAAACATCGGGGCGCAGAAGTACATATTTCAGACTTTACTGCTGTAACTCGAAAACTGTAACTCTTTTGGAAAAAAAAACAATTTAAACGTTTTTGGATATGGCGTCATCTTTAATTGTGCCATCTCAGATTTTCGATTTTCGAGAAAAAATGACCCCTCCACTCCCATTGGGGACGGTTTTTGAAGGGTAGAAGATTTCGGATTCGAGTTTTTCTAAATATAGGACCATTTCTCAACTCTCTTCTTTCAAATAAAATAAAAGTCGTCTACGTTTACGTTTGCAAAACGTATGAAATATCAAAAAAAACTTTGTAAACCTATGAGTAGGTATAATTAATTTTTATTTTTCTAAAAATAAAATTCATTCTATTGTGAAATCAAACCAACAGCATTTCATTCATCGGCAACGAAACAAGCTAATCCAGTCTACGCTCACACACACTTGATTAATAATATCAACTTAATCTAATCTTTCTGTCTCTCTTGGACATTGGTGTGGCTAGCTAGGTTCATATTATATTATTAGTTGCTTTTGATAAATTTATTGCTCCAGTTCAAGCTCATTAGTCACTTTCTCAGAACGCACACACAGCATGCAGCACGTCGAAATTTTTTTTCCACATGGCATATTTTATTATGTTTTATTGTACATACATATGTAAGAATGAGAATTCCTTTCGGCTTTTGAAAAGATATCTCTACGTGAAAATACGAGGAAATGAAACGTGTACCAAATGACTAGATTGGTAAATATATGTATTTATTTATACTGAGTGCATTTAATCAAATTGCCTTTCACAAAACAGGTGCGAGATTGTGTCCTTGTTATTCCAGTTGAACATGGTCTGTGTGTTTGTACGTTTTTAGTTCCTTTGTGTTGTATTAAGATAAGAAACAATAAGAATATACATAACATATTTATATAATCGTAATATGAACTACTTCATGTCTACAGTTCTAGAATCCCAGAGTACATATTTCACCTAAAAACCCATAAATCTTCATTGACTCTATAGTTCGTTTCACAATTAGAATGCAGTGTTGCCGGGTATTATAGGCAATGTACTTTAAATGGGAAAACAGAATGTTACTGTTCTTTAAATTTACTTGTATCTAATGTTTTCTTTTGTCATTTTCAAATTCTTTGTTTTTTATTATTGTCTAATTATTAAAACCCCATGGAAACAATGAACTCCATAAGACACCACACTGCATTCGCAGTTTGAAACAGTACCTACCTTTCCTTATTGAGGTATAAAATTCGATTGTCTATTTTATTTCGTGTGTTCGTGTGCCCCTTTTATATAGTAAACTTACTTCGATTTTGATGATTTTTGATTCATTTGAAAGAGGTTACCTGAAAAATGGTCCCATATTCATAAAAACGCAAATCCGGAATCTTCTTCCCTCTGAAAGCCGCTCTCGAAGGGGTGGATGGGGCAAATTTTCTCGAAAATCGAAAATCCGGGACGGCAGAATTAAAGATACCAAAATATCCGGAAACGTTTAAATTGAACATTTTTTCAAAAGAGCTATGGTTTTCGAGTTTTTGCGATGTTAAACTTTGAAATATGTGTATTTTCGCTATGTGGAAGAGGCAATTTTTGGCAAATTAATTTCCAGATTATTTGTAGCAACATTTATATTGAAAATTTTCTCCATAGAGTTACGGTTTTTGAGTTGCAGCAGCGGTAAAGTTTATAATATGCGTATTTCCGCGAAGATGTTCTTAGATTTTTGAATAATAGCAAATACAAGCAGTGCAATCATGGAAAATGGTGAACGTTCAACGATCTTCGTAACTATGTTACACTCAAAAGTATAAAATAAATATTTTTTACCAGAAATTAGACAGACGTTATCAGTAGGTGTACTGAAAAGTAACAAAATAATATTAATTCTATTGGTGCTGGTACTTGTGAAGTTGGTACCAAGAGTCTTCTATTTAACTATAATTGCACAACTTCAAAAGTACCAGCACCAATAATAGAATTAATACTTTTTTGTACTTTACAGTGCATCAACTAATAACGTAGATTCATTTTTTTTCAAATATTTATTTTGTTTGTAGAATTTGTTCAGCTGTTTCAAATATTAGCACCGGCAAACAGACTCAAAAATAAAATACCATCACTTAGTTTATTCATAAAGTTGTCCTTTAAATCACATTTTTTAAATATATTTTTATTGTAACATGAGTAGGTAATGCTGAAAACGATAACGATAACGATTTATTTTCCAAGAGATGAAACAGAATAATTACAAGAAATTACAGTAGTAGTACCTAAACTGTGTATTTTGCTTGGTTAATAATAAAAAATAATTCTACCAGCGTCACCTTGCTTTATCGTAAGAAACTGATGATTCCTCTAAATACCAATATGTTTTTTTGCCTTTATTTCACTTGTTTTTTTAATTAATTTTATGAATCATATTTGAATCACAATATTATTGTGCTATTTTTTCTCAGTAAATCACTCGTTAGAAACCGGTTTGTGGAAAAATGAATAATTTATCCAAGAATAAATATATCTAGAAATCAACAGTAACTAACGTGCCGTTATATCCAAACGTTCCTGATCCAAAATTAGCTTTTCTACCCACAAAGAACAAAACATTAGTCGTCTATTTTTCTTCCACCCTTGTGTCTCATTTACTAAGACACAATAATATACTTAATACGACAGCAATTCTTGCCTTCTGAAAACATGAGATGCCATCGAACTTTGTTGAAAAAAGAAACACTTCCCTCTATAGAAAATAAATAAAAACCATTATATAGGATGGATTATAATAAAGAACAATTTTGAACAGTAGTAAATAATGAATATTTTTTAAGTTGGTTCACTTGCAATTTATTTATATAGTAAATATCTATTTTCCAGTTTCTTGTAGCTTAGTAAATTATGAAGATTAATTCATGTATTAATCATTCCGCGGCTACAATACCTACTGATAAATCCGGCAACAAGGCTAGAGTTTCGACAAAATCAAATGAGTATTCGGAACTCTATTGTTTGTTACAATGTTGCCAAGAAATCAATAGCGTAATTTTATGACTTAATTGATATTTACGTATTTTGATACTAAAACAAAAAATTTATAATCTTTATCAGTAAATTTAGAAAAATTCTACCACATCCGTGAGCCGCTGATCACAGAATATTAATATAGATTTTGTTACACCTTTCTCCATTCTTTATAAGAACTATACCTACTTCTAAATTTATTTAGTTTTATGTCTACCTATAAATGGTCTGTATTTTGCTCCACCCTGTACAAGAGACGATCCCGAAACGCGCATATGAAATCTATCTCGTCTTT
The DNA here is from genome assembly GCA_958507055.1 of Crioceris asparagi. Taxonomy (NCBI): domain Eukaryota; kingdom Metazoa; phylum Arthropoda; class Insecta; order Coleoptera; family Chrysomelidae; genus Crioceris; species Crioceris asparagi. Next base: position 2,964,001 of record OY293830.1, read on the forward strand.
TCCTCATGGTGACGATACTGATGCTGATGATGACGTTGATACCGATGTTTTCTCGATGTTTATTTAGTTTTTTTTTTTCTTCTAATGTTTGAGTCTTAGAACTGGAAACGTATATTTTTTAAATAAAAGTTTGTTGACGGTCACCATCCATTTTATATTGCCTATTACATTTTTTCTTTCATTTCTGAAAAGATTCTTATAATAATATATGAGAATTTTGACGACGGTCGGGTTGATTGTGTTTATAATTTTAGATGAAGCAACTTCCGGTAGAGGTATGTATTATACGTGGACCTGGTGTGTAGCAAGGCGCTTGCTTGCTTTTAAAAACTGTATTTATTACATAGGTAGGATAGGCTAGAAAATGGATGGATTGTATATTGTAAACGTATAGTCTATTTTTGAACTCTTTCATAGAGGTTCATTGAAGCCAGATTTACCCGTGAAGAGAGTTTTTGTATATAGGTATAAGTATATGCTATATTCAAACGCCAAATTCGGCCACTGTCCGAAATTTTGTTGTTGCCCACAATACGACGTGGAAGTAGGTATGTGCTATTATAGTCCGTTTGAAAAGGATAGAAGGTAATAAACTGTATATGTTGAGTATTATAATTTTTTGATGAATAAAGCACACTTATTCGTTCTTTTAACTATGGGGAAAACTTTAAAATATTTTAAATTTTTGACAATTTTGAAAAATAACTTGCAGATAATAAAACGACTCGACGTGAGAACTTTAAAATCACTTTCAAATTATTGTTAAAATCTTAGACAGCTATATAAAACAATAAAAACTATTCAGCATATATTAAGAGGGCATGTTCTAGGAAATATGCTAATTACAAGACAAAATAAATGAACTGTTTATAAAATTCTTAAATACTTAATACCTGCATAATAACCTGCAATAACATTAGCTTCAAGGCGAAATAAATTAATAGATTATCCGCTTTAACTGAAATTGCTAGACTCAACTGAATATGACTGAAATACACCAACTCAATTAAAATTCACGTAAGTTACGTTCAATGCTCAGAAATTTTGATGACAATTATAGGTAGATTAGAAGACTTTTGGCACCAACATAATTAATATTATTTTAAATGTTTCAATTAAACAACTTTTAAAGTCATCCCGAGTTGTTTTTGTAATAAATAATTTTTACAAAAAATTGGACCGACGTTATTAGTTGATGCACTGAAAAGTATAAAATAATATTAATTCTATTGGTGCTGTTACTTTTGAAGTTGTGCAGTTGCAGTTAGATTGATAACTTTTGGCACCAACTTCACAAGTACCATCACCAATAGAATTAATATTATTTTATACTTTTCAGTGCATCGACTAATAACGTCGGTCCAATTTTGATAAAAAATATTTATTTCACACTTTTGAGTGTACCTTACATTAGTCACCAAAATCGTTGAACGTTCACTAATACCAATCAAGTACTCATCCTATTACCCATGTATAATCTTTGCTTGTAGTTGTTATTATTGAGATCTCAACGCATCACTGCGGAAATACGCTTGAGTATTTTATATGTTACCATTTTAACACCGATTTAACTCGAAAACCGTAACTCTAAGGAAAAAATGTTCATTATAAATGTTGCTACAAATAATTATATCTTTCATTTAGTATCGAAAAATTTTCAATTTTCGAAAGAAATTGCCCTCTCCACATAGCAAAAATACATATTTAACATGCGTCTATCTCGAAAACCGTAACACTTTTGAAAAAATGTTCAATTTAAACATTTCCAGATATTGTCCTATCTTTAATTATACCAACTCAGATTTTCGATTTTCGAGAAAATTTGCCCTCACCACCCCTTCGGGGGCGGTTTTCGGAGGGAAGGAGATTTCGGATTTGCGTTTTTATGAATATGGGACCAAAAAAAATAAAGCAGACAGTCGAATTGTATACCTCCTCCGTTCGGGGTTCGTCGATCAAAAAAAATATTGATGATTTACTATGAAAAAACTATATAATAATAACTATATAATCGTGATATTAAGTAATTTTCTGTCTGCTTTATTAGATCTAATACTATTAGAATTCTAGAATACTGAATATTTTATCATAATTACATATATGGAATAAAAATAAAATTAATTTACCATATTCATTAAATGCTTTTATTCGATTTACAATGTAGACTGAACAATAAAAAAACGCACCGTGAAACTTTCTATGGGGGCATGTAGGTAGTTAAGTAGTTTTAATTGGTAAATTAGTGTTTCTAATTAGATTGAGAGTTCGGGCATATCTGATGTTCGGTCAAGCGTATGAAAAATACTCGGACTTTTTTCAGTTGTTTCAAGTAATTGCGTGTTCATACAAGTCTCTTTTGTTGAAATTTTAATTACAAAATTTCTTTAAAAATTGTGTTCCTAAAAAAATCATTGACGATATAAACAGCCGCTATTTTGAAACTACTTATATCTATGAATAAGTCCCAGCACTGTTCATAAAAAGAGAAACTGAACTAGACCTGTTGTTTTTATTTCAATTATTGTCTTTTTTCAGCCTTTTTAAATAATTGTACCTACTTTTCCGTGAACTTAAGGGCTTAGGACAGCATCTATGCTTCGAAAAATGTATCGGTCAGAGCTATAGAAAAAAGCATTATGATTTTCTCAACCAATTCTCAAAAGATGAGCTTAACCGATTGACATAATCAAATGTTGAAATTAGAATTAATTGAAAATCAACTGAATGGTTGTTATATTTAAATATTTATATATAAATGAAACAGATACTGCCATTGAATTGTACCTAATAAATAATATCTACGATACTACTCGAAAATATATACCAAAGAAAACCAGTAACCTATAAATCGTGACAGGCAATAGATTTCAAATACAACAACAAATAAAAATTGATCAAAGTAATAAATAACCGATGAGAATTTTCTCAACATTTTCGGGATCATAATGAGTAGTTATGGTTTTTCTAGGTAGGTATATACTGGGTGTTCCAAGGTATCGTATACTGGCAATATTTCGCTTTTTTGACAGTATAATGAAAAAAAATGCTTTGAATGACATCAAAATATCTTCCTAATGACTGACTTATTACAAACAAATATTACATTGGACAGGCCTGTGCCTGTGCAAATGATTGATGTTCTACACTACGTATAAAAAATATTTTTTGACATAAAAAGCATCGGGTTGAAGTTTTAAAACATGGGCGGAGGCAATTTTTAATTTTTATAAGGATAATTAAATAACCCAAAAAAGTCACAAAAAGTTAATATTTTTGTTGTATGTGCTAAGTGGTATTCCAAATAGAATGACACATCATTTTCAATAATAATATCTAGGGGGTACCATTTGAAAATAAAAAGTGAGGGGTAGCTACTACAGGGTTGTCAAACGTACAAAAAAATAATGAGTCATTAGAAAAGGTTTTTTGATGCCATTTGAAGCCGTTTTTAATTTTTTTATTATCTTGTAAAATAAGCGAGATATTGCCTATATATACGATAACTTAAGACACCCCGTATTATGGAAAATGTTGTCTTCTTCTAGAAGGAAATTGTTTTATCAATACATTCACATTGTGTGGATATTCTTTCGCACTTTACTCGTTATCATTTTGAACTCAATGTATTAAACAAACATAATGAGACAATCGAAACATTTCTTTTGTCTATCATTATTATTATTATATAAATATAGGAATAGAAGAAAAAAAATAGATAGCGCACACACTTTCCAATCCATCTTTTATCTGTTGAAAACTTTTGCGACTCAAATGATTGTAAACATTAATAATGAATTGTTAACAATAATAAACTGTATCCGCATAATATTAAGTAAGTGTACAACAGTATTTACAGTGATAAATAAAATGACCTACGATATTGTTATATTAAATTGTTGATGTAAAATACAATATTTACTGAGTATTATAATAGTGCTTTATCAAAATTAGTTGAAGTTGCTTTTTCACATATCACAACTAGTATAATATGTATGTACTACGATAAAAGCCAGTGTGAACAACAAAGATTTGATAATATATTATTTATTTATATTAAAAGATGAATGTTATTAAATGTTAAACTATATACATGGTTATCAGAAACTCAGGGATATATTTCACCTTAGGTATTTTAAATAAATTGTTCCCTAATAGTGCATTTTAATTTTTAATGTGAAAAAAAGGCTATTGATAAATATTTTTTTACAAAAAATTGAACCGACGTTATTATTTGGTGCACTGAAAATTACAAAATAATATTAATTCTATTGGTGCTGGTACTTTGAAAGTTGTGCAATTGTAGTTAGATATAAGACTTTTGGCACCAGCTTCAAAAGTACCAGCACCAATTGAATTAATATGATTTTCTGAAAACTTTGATAGAGAAATAGCATAATTTAAAAATTCGTATCTCTGAGATTATTTAACATCAAGAGCTGAAATTTTTATGAACACTTCACACTATGTCCTTGATATTATACCGGGTGTGCTCAAAACATATTTATAGTGCAGTTGCAGTTAAATTGAAAAGTTTTGGCACCAACTTCACATGTACAAACCCCAATAAAATTATTATTTTGTATTTTTCAGTGCACCAAATAATAACGTCGATCCAATTTTTTGTAAAAAATATTTATTTCACACTTAGGAGTGTAACATTAGTCGCGAAAATGGTTGAATGTTCACTAATGCCATTACCAAAGAAGATAGAATCTATCTTCTTTGTCATTACCCATGTATATTCTTTGCTTGTACTTGTTACATGTTATTGTTCAGAATATGTACTAAAAACATTGTCGCGGAAATATGCATATTAACATTACCACTGCTGTAACTCGAAAAAAAATTCAATGTAAATGTTGCTACAAATAATCTTGTCTTTAATTTGGTTGCCTCAGATTTTCAACTTTCGAAAAAAATTGTCCTCTTCACATAGCGAAAAAACAAATATTTGAGATTCTAACATCGCTGTAACTCAAAAACCGTATTCCGCATATTGTCCTATCTTGAATTCTGTCGTCTCGGATTTTTGATTTTCGAGAAAATTTGTCCCATCCACCACCTTAAGGGAAAGTTTTTGATGGGAGGGCATGTCTAATATTGTTTTTTTTTTCAATGGGACCAATTCTCAATAATCCTCTCAAATGGCGCGAACATCGATGAAAAAATGGGTTCGTCGGTCAAAAATAAGAACATGCCTTTGCTAGAGTCAGCAGACGGGTATTAGTTGTCAGTTGTCATCTCATAAACAGTGGGTGTTTTTGAATTACTTTCAAGTTTATTGAGGTCCACAAGCTTTTTCTAGAAAAAATTTCGTGGTCGAGAAAACGATTGTTGATACTCGCATATTTTATGGGTGCGACCCGTAAAGTCCACAATTTCGAGAATGGCTCAGCAGATTTCGATAAAGCAGAACGAGGTTTTTGGGCTCGAGAAATCGATTAGTGATACTTCTATATTTATTAGATGTGACCCTAGAGGTCAATAAGTGCTTTTAATTCGGTATGGGGTTTCGGGGATGAGAAATCGATTTGTGATATTTCGAAAAATTGTTAATGTTGATAATTGTATTTTTTTTCATCGCTCGATATACCCTCCCCATAAAAATTTATTTATATTAGAAGATGAATGTTGTTTAACGTAATACTGCATATATACTTATCTGTGCTAAAATTTTAATTGGATTTCTCATTCTATTAAATGGAGCGGAATAATGAATCTGTTGCTTGATTCCTCTTTTTCTTTTCATCGGTGAGGCAGAATAGAGAGTCTATTCAATTCAATTATCTCTATGTCCTAATTGGAGTTTTATGGGCGCGTAATATCTTCTTCTAGTAAATGTTATTAGATAAAAAAATAATCAGTATTCTTTCTGTAAGTACATGCAGTGATATATTATATAATATGTACCCCGAGGTTGTATTTATTATATATTTTTGATTGGTTCAATTATTTATGTGACTCATGCAGGTTTATTGGACTTTTTTTTCTCTTGCAGTTGGTTGATGACTCAATAGTAGAATTGGATTGGTAATATTTAGGAATTATTTTTTTGGCTCAGCATACCTTACAAGTATTTTTAAATAAATCTAGACATGGATAGAAGTATTTTGATATCTTATTATTTTTTTTCCAACATAAAATCTCTTCTACCTTCTTTGATCTAACTTTCTATTATTGTTAATTAAATTTTTGCCAGCATATGAACTACTCAATTGCGCTGCAGTCATAGAATGCAAATAATTTTCATAGAATCATCACAGAATATAAAACTAATCTGTGGTCCTATGATCTATCTGATTACAATGTTGCCAAGTTAATTTAAATAATTTTGTATTCAGGATATTTATATGACTGTTGCTGGCTAGGTTTTTGTTTTAGTCACATGTTTGTCTCTTGAATACTCATGAGACAACTCCATGCTAACTTCCCATTCTATATTAATTTCTAATATCTTCCCAGAAATTTATTAACGTGTCCAACAATCACCGTATATAGTATCTTTGATATTTATAAGACTGTTACTGACTAGGTTTTTCTTTTAGTCACAGGTTTGTCTCCTCAATAATCTTGAATAAATGTCTAGGGATAATTAATTCTATATCGAAAACTGTAACCACAACTGAGTTTAATTTGTTATCATCAAATCAAAAAACGTAATACACCTGTTTTTTCTGTAGTAATGTTATTCTTCTATTTATTAAATCTAAGATATATTTGTGAATTTCGCAACGTTGCAATTGGAATTTTTGCCATAGTTTTAAGTATGATACCAGAAAACATGTAATTCAGGCCATGATATTTTGAATTTTTTACCGACGAACCCCGAACGGAATAAATTGTATACCTAATTCGACTGTCTGCTTTTTTTTTGGTTCGTGCGCGACTTTTATATGGTAAACGAGCTCCGACTTTGATGATTATTGATTCATTTGAAAGAGGAGGCTTGATATTATTTTATACTTTTCAGTGCACCAACTAATAACGTCGGCCCAATTTTTTCGTAAAAAATATTTATATTATCCATTTTTGCTATTGAAAAGGCGTATTTCCAAATAATATTCTTTATTTTTCGCAATTCCGACATCCGCATTTGTCCCTTGTATGATAAATAGCCTCGAAATAAGAACAAGTTGTGCGGTTAAAGATAGAAAGAATACATTTGGGATACATTTTTTTTACTTTCCTACCGCTAGCTCAAGTAGCGATAAAATGAATGCATTGTAAGTGTGTCAAATTTTCGGTTTCCGGCATCTATCAGCTGTTTACTACGGATGATTTTGTTACTTTCTTAACTGTTTTGTAGGGCACCGATATCACTCGTCTCTGGCACAAGTTCAGCACTATGCTTTCAACAATTATGTACTGTGAAAAACATGTTTTGCATGAAAACGATTCTGACTATTTTGAAATTTTGATGAATCTCGCCTAAAGTATTCTCCTGGAATTTCTCAACCATCATCTGTGAGAAAAAGCTAGAAAAAAGGTAAATTCAAATGAAATTTCATATTTTCTATCTGCTTATTCACATTTTGGCTTAACGGGTCGTATTTCGAAAAAAATATGCACAAACATTGTTTCAACTAAGCCCTATTATGTTAAGCAATCAATTTCGAGTCTGGCTCGCGTGGACAGGGGCCATGAGACATTAGTAACTATTTAGAATAAAGCATAATTAATCTCAGTAGTTTTCTCTTTCTTCTTCTCATTTCAATAAGTGAATAATTATCGAAGCAAACAAAGACGACATCATCGACAATCATCAAACAGCCATCAGTAGTTATACCAACCAATTTTCCATGCATCAAGCACAGATAATCCTCAACAAAGAAACCGGCGGTGATTCTTAACAAAAATAATCCAAATAAACTCTCTCTCTCTCTCTCTCTCTCTCTCTCTCTCTCTCTCTCTCTCTCTCTCTCTCTCTCTCTCTAGTCGACTGTGTCCGTCTGTGTGTTCGTTCGTATCAACAACAACCACTTCAATTAAGCACCGGTTTATCATCTGCGCAAAGTTGTTGTTGCACGTTGCACGTAGAGAGAGAACTAAGCGCTACTCATCAAGTCCATATTCCGTATCTTTTTATTTTGTGCTGAAGTGAGAAAACTATTACGACGGCGCTGTAAGTAGAAAGATAGGAAGAATGAATACACAAATATATATATATATACTACAACTCACGGGCGGTAATTGACCCATACATATACACACAAACTGTGTATCTATGTTTCTTGAAGAGATTTTGCCGTATATATTTATCTAAAAATACAACTGCATGTGTATTTGTATATATATATGTATGTAGGATAGCTCGATTTGATGTAACAAAGCGTCCTCGTCGTCTTCTCCATGGTGTGTGTAATGTTCAACTACCAAGTCAGGTTGACAGTGTGTAAGAGGACAGTAGCGTCCGATCAAAGCTGGAATCTCTATTTACAAATATAAGAAGAAATCTCTGAATGAGTCAAAGTTAAACAGAGTACACCCTTCCAATTCCGAGATTTATACAACCTGGTAGCTTTTAATTCCTAAAACTCGATTCGATTTAGAACTCGATAAAGCGGAACTCCTTTTTTGAAATGAATCCCAGCGAACAATGTAAATTTTAAGACAGCCAAGTTTGTAACAAAACAAACAGCATGATTAGTAATTTACTTTGATAACAACTTCGATAATAAAATAAATATTTTTTACCAAAAATTGGGCCGACTTTATTAGTTGGTGCAGTGAAAATTGTGAAATAATGTTAATTCTATTGGTACTGGTAATTTTGAAGTTGTGCAATTGTAATTAGATAGAAGACTTTTGGCACCAACTTCAAAAGTACCAGCATCATAGCATTATTCATATTATTTTGTATTTTTTACTGCAACAATTAAAAAAGTCGATCCAATTTTTGGTAAAAAATATTTATTTCACACTTTTGATTGTAACATAAGTCATAGAAATCGTTGTTCACTAATACCAAAAAGATAACTTATCCTATTACCCATGTATATTCTTGCTTGTAGTTGTTATTATTCAGAGATCTCAAAACATCGCGGAGGAAATACACATATTTCAGACTTTACCACTGCTGTAACTCGAAAACCGTTGAACGTTTCTTGATATGTTCTAATCTCTAACTCTGCCATTACAGATTTTCTCGAAAAATTGCCTCCTCCACACCCTTTGAGATAAATTTTTGGAGGGAAGGACATATTAATGTCGATTTTTTTACGATTTAAAAGGTGAGAACATCCATAAAAAACATCTCTCAATAGTTCTCTTTAAAAAAAAAGAATCCTGAAAATCGGAGCACAGTTACTATTAAGGCGCGATTATCTATAAAATAACTCGAAAACTGTAACTCTGTGAAAAACATGTTCAATATAAATGTTGCTACAAATAAGCTGGCCATTCTCAAATTGTCAATTTTCGAAAGAATTTGCCTCTTCCACATAGTGAAAATACACATATTTCAAATTTTAACATCGCTGAAACTCGAAAACCGTTTCTCTTTTGAAAAAATGTAAAATTTCAACATTTCTGGATATTTTGTTATCTTTAATTCTGCCATCTAGAATGTTCGAATTTCGAGAAAATTTGCCCCCTCCACCACCTTCCGAGGCAAGGAGATTTCGGATTTGAGTTTTTATGAATATGAGACCATTTTTTTAAGTCTCCTTTTACAAATAAATCAAGAATCATCAAAATCTGAGTACGTTTACTATAAGGGTGTTCGACCAGCGGTTCAAACCAGTCCCAAACGATGAATAATTTATTCCCAACTACTAGTAAGATGTTCGAGCAGTAGTTTGACGATTTCCCAACTAGTCCGGACTCAGTTTGAGACAGGCGCAGTTGAAGCATCTTCTTCTTCTTAGAGTATAGTGTTCTCTGTTGTTGGAGAAATCCCTTTCAGAGAATACTACCAAAGTCCTAAACTTAACCCTGGTTTATGTTTTGTCCATCAGTCTTTCATTGATGTTCTCTCTTTTCTTTGGTCATAAAACATATCTATCGGCATAGTCATTTGGTCTATGACGACGAAAATGTAAGAAAGTGGAAGGGGTAGTTTGCAAACTGCAGTTTGGTGTTCGAGCAACAAAATCCCAAACCACTTGGAAACTGTTTCAAACCGCACATGCGCATTTTAAACAGTTATCAAACCGTCCCAAACTACTGCTCGAACAGCCTTTATATTACGCTCGCACACAAACCAAAAAAAAAGCACCCAGTCGAATTGTATACCTCCTCCGTTTGGGTTCGTCGGTCAAAGAACATGCAGACAAACAGTCGAATTGTATACCTCCTCCAGCCGGAGGTTCGTCGGTCAGAAACTTGTCAACACGCAAGATTGCATAGCAAAGAACATGACAAAATTTCTTTTAAAGCAACTGAAGAACGTTATATATGGAAGCTCTGAATTAACGATCTTTGAAATAACTTGATAGTTAGGTCTTACTTCTTTTACCAGCGAAGCCGTTATCCTAGCACTTATATATTTTAAAAGATTTTTTTCTAGAACTTGGCTATCTTTTACATTCATGACGTTCATTATTTTTTGTCAAGTATTTATCTTTTCATTATTTGAATAGAAGGTTTTTTAAAATTACTTCCTAAAATTGTTTCTCCTAACTGCATTATCTGTCATTAACAGAATAAAATATTTCATTAATAAAAAATACAAAAAGTGGGCAAACATTCATTAATCTTCCTAAAACTTTCATACAAGTTACATCGAGAACACCTGAACCAAATTCGATCATTTAAAAATCAGTGATTAAAGACTATTGTTAAGGAATGCTTTTTATCGAGAAATTCGAATTAGTACTTCTCTGTTGGTAGTACCCATGGTCTATATAAACTGTCCATGGGTAGTACCTAGCCTTTAGAATGTGAGCAAGACATGGTGTTGCTGCTTGTTTCAGTTGTGTAGTGGCTGGCGCCTGTAAAGCTTAAGACTTTTCGTTCTCATAAACTTTTTGAAATATTTCTAGATTTTGTCATGATAATATTCCCGTAGCTACTGTAGATATATTTCTTCGAATTGAATATAGATGGAGGTAAACTCTCTGACCCCAACATTTCATGAACAATGGTGTTGCTTCATTCAGTTTTTTAATTATATACCCAAGAAAGCAAAAAGTATATTCTACAAATATGTTCAATTAATCAAATCACATATTTAGGACATTTTATAACATGCAGTGATTTAGAAGTCATTTATTTATCTACTAGTCAATAAACAGATTTAACCTTTGACACAACAAAGATCAATAGTAACTAAATACATGGATAGATTTTATACACAGCGATGTTTAAATATATATATATATATGAATGCGTATATACATTGAAAAATGAATATAACGTTCGTGTAAGACAAATATTTTGCTCTAATTAATAACTTTAATCTATATATGCAATTATAATTATAAAATTTTTATTTTATTATCTATTATACTCATCGAAGCATTCAACATTATTCACTAATTTGAGACAATAATTGTTATTATTTCAACAAAATATTAAAAAGTTTTTGAAAAAAAGGGAAAAAGGTAAATTTCAAAAAATATATTTCATAATATTTGTAGAAGTCCATTCACAAAGTTGAGTGAAGTGGTAAGATGAAAAAAGTCTTCTTCACAGATTGTTGGTTAAAAAGTCAAGTTAAAACAAGTGGAATTTTTGAAAAAAAAAATAAAAATAGTTTTTATTAGGCATTTAAGATTTGAACCGTACCGATGAGTACTATTTCTATCACTCCTTTTCTTGATTTGAACTATATACTTATGTATATCTGTTTGCCAGCAACAGCAATTCCATAAAAAACTACTGTTTGTCTACCACAAAACATAATTAAATTTTAATTTAGTATTATCAACGTCTGACGTCTGACAAATGCGACAGCTGACAGTGAACAGCGCGACATAACCATAGAGTAATATATACGACGATCTGTCAAAGAGTACCTGTATACCAGACAGCAGAGACATATATATACGCTCCATGCTCGTACGTTATTCCAGTGACGTATCCCATCGTCCGACATTGTCGTTCCATGTCGAAGAAATAGTTTGATCTTGCTTGAATGAGATAATATAATTTAACAATATTGGATCATACTTGGAGCTTAACAGGCGGTGAGATGTCTGCGTTTTAAGTACGAATTCGAAATGTCAAGTCTCTATACCGTATGGGGCCTGAGAAATCGCTGCGGAGTCCATCGATACAAGAACCGAAAGTAATAAAAACTATTTAATAAAAATATATTTCATTTAAAAAAAATCTGGTTTGTCCATTCATACGAACATAAAATTTTTCTGCCTGCCAAGACAATGTTGTTATTCAAACTTGAAGTAGGAGGGGCGACTGTTTAGCCAGAATATGAATAAACTGTTGGAAAATAATTGTACATCTGATAATTTGAGCATAACTTTTTTCCCTGCTTGTTCTCGAAAAATATACTATACAGCTTCTTACGCGCCGCTGGTTTCTGGTGAATTTCAAAAGCACAAGAGTGTGTGTGAACGAGAGTATTTATATTTGGAGGACAAAATTAGCGAGATTTACTCACGAATATTGTGTGTAAGTCGTATTTATACACATAACTCTCAACTTTACTATCAAAACTCAAACGAGTATACGCATGATGTAGAGAGTGTTACAAAACTTATTTCTGTATGTATAAAAACAAACATGCCAATACATATTATACATAAAATTAAATACAATTGACATTTTATTATCTGGTCGATTTGTTGCAAGGTGAACAGGATTTGGATTTATTTATCTTTAAGTTCACAGTAAATTACTTCAAAGTTGACAAATGATTTTCTTGTTTATTTCCAGATTACTAATAGATAATTGTTTAAAAAAATCAACATATATACAATATACTAGCTGTTTTACCCAGCTCATCCTGAGCAAACACTTTCGTAGATTGTGCTACGAAAACATAAAGTCATTAAAAGTCTTGAGTATGGAACCTTTCTATAAGACCTACTCGCACGTAGAACCAGTCCGAACACCAACCCAGATCAATCCACAGATATGCACCAAGAGAGAACAGCATGATCATTTTTCCTACATATGTCTTAAGGATTTACCGGTATGGAACCCTCCACCTTTAAATTCTAGTCGCACTGACAGACTCTCACAAAACATTCCAGTGACATACTACATACGAATATATACTGGAAAATCGACGAAAATTCAGCCATAGAGCTCAGAGATACTTCTTTAGGAATTACAGATGTGGAACCCTCAACCTATGAGGCCCAGACACACATAAAATATAGTCTATGTCACCCGCGCAAATATAAGAAACTAGTAGAAAAGTAGTTTTTGAGATTTTTGTGGTCCTACGAAAAGTCGTTACTCGTAATGTCTTAAAGATTTTCCGGCATGGAACCCTCCATCTTTAAATTTCAGTCGCACTGACAGACTCTAAAAAAACAGCCTATGTCATCCGCGCAAATATCAAAAAATCAATTTTTTTTTTAAATCGCAATCGGATATGTAGTTTTTGAGATTTTTGTGGTCAAGGATTACTAATATCAAAGTTACAGAAATCTGCTAATTTTATCACTGAACCATCTTTTAATGCGGAAATTCACCGACCAGGTGTGTTAATTATGCTGTTTTTCAAGATCATGGCCTCCAAGATGGCCTGATCTTCACCCACCAGATTATTCTTTGTAGGGTTATTAAAAAAATGTATTTAGAAGACGACCAATAATTTTGGAAGATTATAACGACGAAAAGGGAGGAAATTTGGGGATTAAAAATAGAAAATAGAATTAATATTATTTTATACTTTTCAGTGCACCAACTAATAAAGTCGGTCCAATTTTTTGTAAAAAATATTTATTTCACACTTTTGAGTGTAACATTAGTCACGAAAATCGTTGAACGTTCACTAATACCAATGAAGATAGTACTTATTCTATTACCCACGTATATTCCTTGCTTGTAGTTGTTATTATTGAGATCTCAGAACATCGCTGCGGAAATACGCTTGAATATTTTAGTTGTTACCATTTAACACCGATTTAACTCGAAAACCGTAATTCTAAGGAAAAAATGTTCAATATAAATGTTGCTACAAATAATTATGTCTTTCATGTACTGCAAACAGATTTTCAATTTTCGACAGAAATCGCCCTCTCCACATAGCGAAAATAGGTATATTTGAGAATTTAAAATGTCTCTATGTCGAAAACCGTTACTCTTTTGAAAAAATGTTCCATTTAAACGTTTCCGGATATTGTCCTATCTGTAATTATATCAACGCAGATTTTTAATTTTCGACAAAATTTGCCCCCACCACCCCTTCGGGGGCGGTTTTCGGAGGGAACGAGATGTCGGATTCCCGTTTTTATGAATATGGGACCATTTCTCAAGCCTCCTCTTTCAAATGAATCAAAAATCATCAAAATCGGAGTACGTTTACTATATGAAAGGCGCGCACAAACCAAAAAAAAAAGCACACAGTCGAATTGTATACCTCCTCCTTTTGGGAAGTCGGTCAAAAATGGGCAAGTGTATGTTATATTCTTCATTCGTCAATGTTCCATACTATTTCACAGTTCTCGCAACTTTTCTTTAGTCCATACAGATTTATCTTTATCTGTGATTTTATCAAAACCCTTATCTGAGACTTAAAATAATACGCTGAGAAAACATATATTTCAAAGTATTTGTTCAGAAAATTTCCGTTCCATACTCTAAACTCGAAAACTATTCCCTTAAATAAAAGCAAAATAATTGTCAACATAAAAACGCTTATGTGAAATAGTTTCGGAGAACAGTATCTGCGACAGATTCAGGAACACTGACAATTTTCAAGTGTTTTCTGATTAGAAATTCCAAACTCATGAGCTTTATGATCTGCATCAAATCGAAATGGATGTATTAAAAAGTTGGATGGTCGTGTCGCCGCCTTGTTATGTCGGATCGAAAGGGTAAGAAAGTTAAAACCAAAAAGGTCTTGCTCGAGTTATGCTTGGAATGTATAGAAAAACAATTTCTCTCGTTGGTGAGACACGTCCTGTTGTTGGGGTGCACAACATGTACTCTCGAAGGAGCCGCGGTAACAGCTGTGCTACGGATGCCATGGATGTTGTATATTATTATATACTACAATGAAGAAATAAATATTTTTTACAAAAAATTGGACCGACTTTATTAGTTGGTGCACTGAAAAGTATAAAATAATATTAATTCTATTGGTGCTGTTACTTTTGAAGTTGTGCAGTTGCAGGTAGATTGGTAACTTTTGGCACCAACTTCACAAGTACCAGCCCCAATAGAATTAATATTATTTTATACTTTTCAGTGCACCAACTAATAAAGTCGGTCCAATTTTTTGTAAAAAATATTTATTTCACACTTTTGAGTGTAACATTAGTCACGAAAATCGTTGAACGTTCACTAATACCAATGAAGATAGTACTTATTCTATTACCCACGTATATTCCTTGCTTGTAGTTGTTATTATTGAGATCTCAGTACATCGCTGCGGAAATACGCTTGAATATTTTAGTTGTTACCATTTTAACACCGATTTTACTCGAAAACCGTAACTCTAAGGGGAAAATGTTCAGTATAAATGTTGCTACAAATAATTATGTCTTTCATGTACTGCAAACAGATTTTCAATTTTCGACAGAAATCGCCCTCTCCACATAGCGAAAATAGGTATATTTGAGAGTTTAAAATGTCTCTATGTCGAAAACCGTTACTCCTTTGAAAAAATGTTCCATTTAAACGTTTCCTGATATTGTCCTATCTTTAATTATATCAACGCAGATTTTCAATTTTCGACAAAATTTGCCCCCTCCACCCCCTTCGGGGGCGGTTTTCGGAGGGAACGAGATGTCGGATTCCCGTTTTTATGAATATGGGACCATTTCTCAAGCCTCCTCTTTCAAATGAATCAAAAATCATCAAAATCGGAGTACGTTTACTATATGAAACGCGCGCACAAACCAAAAAAAAAAAAAAGCACACAATCGAATTGTATACCTCCTCCTTTTGGGAAGTCGGTCAAAAAGTATGTAGTACTCTGATGCTACCTTACAAAGATATAGTCATTACATATTTGTAATATAATAGAGGCATTGTTACATTACAATGTCATAAAGTTTGTCTATATCATCACTAAATAACTTACGAAAGACTGCATGTGTGTTTTTCTTCTTCTCGCCAATTAAAATATATATTTTGGAGTAGATTTGCTCCTTAGAATATCATTTTTGGTTCTCTACCCAGTAAAATTGTATTTCCACTCTTTCTTCTAAATTCTAAAGTAATTAATACTAGATTAACGAATTTTTCTAACGCTTACTGAGAAGCTCATGGATAATCATAAAGGGTGTTCGAGCAGTAGTTTGGACCAGTTTCAAACTGTTTCCAATTGTGTTCTGTGATTGTGGAGCATGCGCATTTTAATTTCCGTCTTCTTAAAATTAAAATGCGTATGCTTCTGACAGTTTGAAATGATGCTCGAACACCCTTATAGAGAATAGAATATCCAAATTATTGTAACCAGTTGCAAAGCATTGAACGCCCCTGCCGCATTCCTTTCTTAGCCCAATTTGAATTTGCTGAACTTGAAGCATTTCGAACAATCAGACGAATAGGTACCTAATAATTTGAAAAGCTGCTCAACTATGACCGTGTGTCAAACAGCTGATAATGTTCTTCTAACAATACTTACAAAAGTACTTTCTACCCTTTCTGAAATCACGCATCTTGTTATTCTGGTGTGTTGTAATTTGATGGAATGCCCTATGCTTATACCATCTGCGCTTTATAAATAAATAGTTCGTAATTTATCGTCTCCATTATCTCGCGAACCAATGACGATATCAAAATGGGGGGTGGGCTCATTCGAAGCGTAATTAAGTATTTAAGAACGGAAAAAGTTTCTAGCCGAGTGACGTTAGCTGATTTTTAACAGCAATTCAAAAACTAAGAAAATTCCGACAGCCTGTTGCTATCGGAAAGCTAGATACACGTCCTTACAGTCCAAGATACAACTGTGCGATAGCCTAGTGGCTAGAGCATCGTACTGATTGGCAAGTATCATAGTAGAGGGACGGATTTAAATTCGCGCCGGAAGGTTTTTTTTCCGCTTATTTTACTAATCAGTATATTTTTATATAAAATTTTGAAAATCAAGATCTATAATATTTCAAAATCCACTGAGAAGATGTCGTATGGACCTCGAGGGTCACACTCATTCTTCTGGTTTCAATTATTATGTATTTATAAATAGTAGTTACAATAAATCCGGAGATACGTCAATTTGAGACCAAGAAGTGACATCCTGCAATCAAAAAAATTACATATCTACATCAAACTCCCTTCGAGTGACAGTTATGGACCCAAACATTTTAAATAGGAAACCATTTCAGTTTTGTTTTTTTTTTTGGAACGGTTCTAGCAAGATGGACTTTTTTTTATAAATGTACAAATGTCTAAGCAAACCGACGCTTTTTGGAGAGAATTTGAGTTCTTCTAAAAATATGGGACCATTCCTCAATTCTCCTCTTTCAAATGAATCAAAAATCATCAAAATTGGAGTACGTTTACTATGTAAAACGCGCGAACAAACCAAAAAAAAAAGCAGACAGTCGAATTGTATACTTCCTCCTTTTTTGAAGTCAGTCAAAAATGACGGTTGTGGCCTAGTGGTTGAGTTTCAACCTTCAACATTATCAAACCACCGGTGCCCTAAAAGTTTTTCAAAATCGTTGTAAAGGGATGCCGAGAATCGATTCATAATGGCCAGCACAGTCTCCTGATCTTATGTCAATGGACTGCTAAAGGGGTTATGTGGTATATATATAATAACACATTGTATATTATTAGTGCAGATGCCGCTACTACAAAGCCCTTTTATCGTAGTATCTTTCGTCTCTCCCTATATATACCATTTTCTGTCTCTCTTGGACAAATTGGATCGAATTGTAAGCCAAATATCAACATCAAGCATCGACAAAACGGAAGTTTAATAACTCCCAAATTATCATCAAGTAAAATAGAATTGTAGGTACAACCTCAACAATTTGTATTG
Organism: Crioceris asparagi; assembly: GCA_958507055.1. NCBI lineage: Eukaryota > Metazoa > Arthropoda > Insecta > Coleoptera > Chrysomelidae > Crioceris > Crioceris asparagi. The sequence continues at coordinate 2,982,071 of OY293830.1, forward strand.
TCTTATTGTATTATTATTACTACTATCATCATCTTCGGTAGTCGCTTCAAGGAAACTAAAGGGCTTTTTTTTTTGGTGGAAACATCTTGCAACGAAATACGTATAATTTCTCCTTATATATATATATATATTATAGTGAGTGCACGTTTGGATATTTTGTTTCTTTCTTTTGGCCTTAATTTTACGTTGCAGACGTTGTGGAATGTAGTGGAAGTACGAGAAACCTATGCGTCTGTCGTTCGGACTTTATTATAAACCCGCAATAATGTATTTCATTTGCAACACAGCAGCATTTTAACTGCACGATGCTCTAGTTACGGACAGAAATAAAACAGTGGACGAGACAGTGGATGAAGAAGATACACTATGAAGTTTGCAAACATTTTCTATAATATGCTACGATTAAAGGAACAAAGAGATGAAATAAATGTTTTTTTTCATATTCACACACTTTCACGATGTGAATATATTACTCTTGGTTTTTTGAAAAATTAGTTTTTTTGGAATTTTGACCCATAAAAACCACTCCAATTAAAAAGTTTTGAATATACTCAATGTTTTGCCTGAAATTATCTATCGTTTGGAAAAAAAAAAACAAAAAAAATCACGTCATTCCCGTTCGAAATATTCGCAAAAAAACAAGAGTCTGTAAACAAGCAAGAAAGTTAATCCGCATGATAACTCAAGAACGGAACCTATTTTCGATCAAGGGTTTTTGCTGTTGGTTGGTATCGGCCCAAGGAAGAGCCCTATGTTTTTGGTGAAGTTTAGATATTCCGGTGTCGAGTTACGGCCGAAAAACCATGTTTTTTAGACCATATTCAAGAAAAATCATCGAAAGTCACAAATTTCTTCACATTTTTGGGCTAAACGAGTATGCTAATTGATGAGAATATGCTCATGAAGGCTTACTGCCCTCGTTACTAGTTTTGTACTCGTTATTCTACAGGTATAATATGTGGAAAATAATATTTTATAATTTGTTGTTATGGCTGCATTAGAAATACAAATTCTGAGAGAATTTCAACTTTCTACCTATTACGAGTAAGATACAATCCAGTGAGAGACGGACGGACGGACCGCGGAGGCTTAGTTGTAGGGTTCCGTTGCCACAATTTGGATCTACGGAATCCAAAAAAGATGAACCATTTTTTTGGTACGCGTTGAATTTTTAAAAATGTAACATTGTAACATAATTATTCGTAATTACCACAGAAATATAATAAATATTTATGTGGTAATTACTGTCCCTTAGCGTTTCTCCAAAGCTGTCTCTAGAAATAGATCTTGATGAAATTAAGGATATAGGTAAGTAGAAAGCAGAAATTATGAGGATCTCAACATAGTACGGAATACTGATTGTGCAAGGACAACTTGCTATTTCTTTTGTTGTGAGCTCTCTGTTTTTTTATGTCGTCATACTCAATCCAGTCGTTAATTTTCGGGCAAAGCTTTATCTAAATCTAAAATATATGAGCAATTAATTTCGGAATACTGCACTTAATTAGCTCTACAAGCAGTAAAAAAGATTTTTTTTTAATTAGGTAGATTTTCAAAGATAGCTAAGCAGCAATTTAATAAATATTTTTTACCAAAAGTTGGATCGAATTTATTAGTTGGTGCACTGAGAAATACAAAATAATATTAATTCCATTGGTGCTGATACTTTTGCAGTTGGTTATTTTGTATTTCACCAAATAATAATGTCGGTCCGAGTTTTGGTAAAAAAATATTTGTTTCACACTTTTGAGTGTAACAGTCCTGAAAATCGTTGAGCGTTCACTAATACCAAAAAAAGATAGTACTTATCCTAATAAGTAATCATTAGCTTGTACTTATTATTTTTTATTATTATTTGTTATTATTCGGAGATCCCAAAACATTGCGGCGGAAATAAACATATTTTAGTTTTTACCACTGCTGTAACTCGAAAGCCGTAGCTTCTTTGAAAAAAGGTTTAATTTAAATGTTTCCCGATATGATCTCATCTTTAATTCTGCCGTCTCAGATTTTCGATTTTAGAGAAAAATTGCCCCCTCCACTCCCTTCGGGGGCGGTTTTTGGAGGAAAGGTGATTTCGGATTTGAGTTTTTCTAAATATAGGAACATTTCTCACCTCTCTTCTTTCAAATGAATCAAAAATTATCAAAATCGGGGTACGTTTACTATGCAAAACGCGCAAAAAGCCAGACATAAAAAATTAAAAAATAACAAACATCCTTCTTTTTTCAAGTTGGTATAAATAATAATAATAATAAATATTCCTTCCCGTTCTTTGGAAGAATCTACGAAGTATATTGATAAGCTCTACCAGCACATTTCTAATAGTAAAACAAAACCAAAAGCTAACACTCAAAATTTATTATACCGTTACAGGAGCCATAATTTACTCTACCAGTTTTTATAATATATGATCCTATGGAACCGGAAGTTCTTCCGCTTCCATACACAGACAACAAATACAAATTCCCCAAAAACTAATACAACAAAAGGCAAATATTTATTCTTCTTATAAGCAGTAAATTTATTTCAGCACCACACATTTTTAGGGAGAATCTATCCAAAATTTTATTGCCTCTCACATATGTCTATCGTGTTTGTGTTTTCCTCATCCATCTTTTTTTTTGTTCAGCTTTCTCTACTGCTATGCTTGGGTTATTTTTAAAAAGCCATCCAAAAAGACCTAGCTTATCGTCACTGTCACATATTTATGATGATAATGTTACACATTGAGAAGGTTTCATAATAATAATTAATTCACTACTAGTCGTGGGAGATATTTTATGGATAATATCAACTTCATTAAAAGGGTGGTGGTGTTTGATAATCAGGAGAGAACCTCTTATCTTCAATTTTATGGTGGCAGCTTAATGATATGAATGCCAATAAGATTAGGGGAAAATATTTTCTACAAAAAAAAATAGATCGACTCTATTAGTTGGTGCACGAAAAAATACAAAATACTTAATATTAACTAAGTGGTCGAAATTCGACCGTAATTCATTATTACTTTCCTACGCTGTATAAGGAAAGTATTGTAATCGTGTGAAATTTTCGGTATCGAAATTTTCACAAATGTTGACGTTTCAGTTTTCTAAGTCTAATAAACATAGTTTCAGCCATTGGCCTCTCTGTCTGTCTGTGACAGCATTATCTCTGGAACGGATCGGTGTATTTTGTTGCTTTCTTTTTTATTTTGTTTGGTACCAATATCACTCGCCGATGGCACTGAATGAGCATCGTATATACACAGGGTGATGAGCTATAGCCAAAAAAACGTGATTTGCTCAAGACTGTAGCGCAAAAACGGCTATAAGGATTTTGATTCAACTTGCCTGAAGTATTCTTCTGAGAGCTCTTTTCCACCCACATACAGCGCCATCTCTGAGAAAAAGCGCAAATAAAACTTATGCTTGAATAAAATTCCATATTTTCCACATGTTTCTTCAGATTCTGGCTAAACGTTTCAACTTGCGAAAATGTTACATAACCTTTGTTGATTGTCTTAACATGCTGAAAAAAATGAGTGGTAGCACGATTTGACCACTTCAATACCGCTATTATCGTCGCTATGTAAGGAGAGTATTGTAATAGTGTAAACATTTTTATTCAGTGGAATTTGCCTGCGATCGGTAGGAAAGTCGTGTGAGTGGACACACCAGATTTTTTTTTAAATTCAAACTTTATTGAGTTTTTTTTGATCAAAGATATACCTAATACCTAATTGCATATAATTTTTGGCAATTTTGTTCTATTACTTCATTTGCAAGCTTGTACAAAACGGCATTAGCGTGTGTTGTTTGCCTGCTTTCTTATGATACATATGAAATTTAAAATTTAATGTTAGTTAACAGTTCAAAAAACAAAATGACAGCTGGCTATTTATTTTATAATACAATACATTGTTATGTTTCGACTTAACGCCGGTAATATTACTTTACCCTTATGACAAAATGAAGAGAATGTAGTCCGTCCATAAAAGTGACCGCATATTCGAAATATTTTGCACAATCGAGTATTTATGTATTTTTCAATGGGACTAATTCTCAATATTCCAATCCTCAACATTCAATAAGTTGGCATTGTCCTAAAAATCCGAGAAATTAAATAATTAATTTTATTAAGTAGTTGGCTTGATTTTTCCTACCGGTGACACGTAAATGACATTCTGTATTATTGTCAATTGCTGAGTCGTTGAAAATGGAGTTCCCCAAAACGAGATATGAAAAGACTTTATTACAAGAATAATAGAAACAGTATGAATACATTGGAAGTGTATCACCTTGACATGTAGGGATCCCGAGAAACGACAATCCCACCGATCTTTATTCAACGTATTGGATACAAATTTAGTTGAGCATGGTTCCTTTAAGAAACCCAGACAAAAATCTGGAGACAAGATTGATGAAGAAATTAAAGAAATCATTATTAATGAGGTATAATTAATCTTAAGTTTTTTAAACGAGCCAAACCTATCGCGGATTCTGTCCATTAATTTGGACAAATTTGGTTATGGTTGTCATCTCTCGGGATACATCTTAAGATACACTGCCAATGTATTTATTCACACTGTTTCTATCGTTATTGTAATAAAGTTTTATCATTTCTCGTTTTTCTTCATTGGAGAACTCCATTTTCAACGACTCAGCAATTGTCAATAATAGAGAATGCCATTTACGTGTCACCGATTGGAAAAATCGAAGCCAACTACTTAAAAGTAATTTACTTAATTTCTTATGATACATCATCAAAAATATAAAAATGGCTATTCAAATTTGTGGAAGACCAATTTGGCTCCCATAAGAAACAAAAAAGTTCATGATAGTTAGATACACATAGACGAAACGTCAGGTTACAAAACTATCAACACCATTGGAAAGAGTGAAAAAAGCGGCAATGTAAATATGCTATTTACTTAGAAATTCATCAAGAATAAAGAGATCAAGAGATAAAGCCAGGAAAAAAATAAAATAATTTCCAGAAAGTTCGGGTTTTTCCGGATATCTCCGGAACTAGTTGAAATTTCAAACTTTCTAAACGGCCTAGTGTTGAGCACATAAATGAGCAACTTTGCCCCAATTTAACCATCTTCTTATATCCTATATTTTTCGAGATCCCAATGGTGAGAGTCGAATTTGAAACCGTCTGTATATAAAATATACTATCCAATTGTATACCTTCTTCTTTTGGGAAGTCTGCCAAAAAAGACCGACAATTAATTAATAAATTTCTTCAGAAATTTCTTCTCATTATCTAATCACCTCTACAAAGCTACTGCATATTGCAACAAAAATAATGAATGAGGAGAACCAGAAGAAGAAGCAAGAGTAGATTCTCATTTTATCAATTGATGAATAGATTACGTAGTATGTAGTTGCTTCTTCACGCTCGTTAACCTCTCACTCGAACAATTAAATGCAATAAAGACATCTTGTGACCTTCTTTTCCGCCCACCAGCATAACACAAAAAGGAGGAGCGCCGAATTATTTATATTTTTTTATTCATCGGTCTTTCAGCTTGAGCGGTCGTTGCAACAACACAAGCGTGGCTAATTTGTTTTCGATTAGCTCAGAAATATTGATGAGTGATTTCATTATTATGTTTATTTGTTTTTTTTTTTGCATTATAAACGATGAATGATTTTAAAGAAGACGAGAAATGCTGCCTTTTACAACATTTTCAAAATTAAATTTCATTTACCTTATAATTTAAAAAACAATTATTGTACTTTTGTACCGTTTTTTTAAATATCAGCAGGGTCTTGGAGTTAGAGTCTAACTATTTCAAATAAATCTTAAAATTTGTCAAATCTAATGTACCTAGCAAAGAAAAATGCAAAATAATAATAATTCTGTTGGTACTGGTAATTTTGAAGTATACATTGCCCATACCCGCCCACACTGCATTCTCAATGTGACACGGAGTATACTTTAGGGTTTCATTGAGACGAGAAATTAACAAACTCTCGTCTTGATGTTTTTTTTGAAGACAATCTCTCAATCTCGATTCGAAATTCTCGAAATTTTGAGAGTTTTTGATTTGTATTTTGTTTAAGATAGGGTAATTCTTTTTCTAAAAAAATACTTTAAAATACAGAGCTATATACTATGAAGTAAATGCCACGTATAACAAAAAAAAACCGCCGCCTATTGTCCCGAAAAAAAAATATTATTCCAAAAAGGGAAAATTACACGAATTATTTCTTTTAATTTAATCTTTTATCCATGCAAAAATGGTGTTATAAGAATATCCTTTGAACTATTATATAATCTTGAACTAACATTTTTGAAGAATGTAATAGGAATAAGGTTAAATTTATGACATTTTATGACAAACTGACCGAACAGTGTCGTGTTAATTAATTTCTAAAGTAAGTATCAATAATTATCTTGTGATTATTTTTAATAAAGACATGACATTAAATTATTGTTAAAATCTAATAAAAATATAATTTTTAAACAAGTTAGCACACAAAGGTAAACAACTGCAATTTACTGAAATAACTCGTTAAAAATGAGTTGTATTTCCTGGAATCTTATCAACAGTTGCATTCGACGTGCCAAACATTAATCACGTTTCCCAAAAATGTGTATAAAAATCGCTCAAGGTTATAATTTTATTTTTCGTTTTATTGATGAGATCATTATTTTTGATACAGAATTCCACAAACTCCCTTAATTAGGATAAATAAACTGCCGGAAAAAATATTTCACTAAATGAATGACTCTTTGACCGATTTTTAGAAACTTTTAGTAAGTGGAATCACAGATTGTTACATTTTTTAATAAATCTCCAAATGTAGCATTTTGATTAAAAAAATTAAAGAAGAAAGTGAAGAACCATTGAATTTTCTCATAATTCCCGTCATTTTCTCTGATATTTACTGTCATCTTTTCATTTTCAGGTGCTACAATTCGACCAGAGGAACATCATCATTCCCGCCAACGTTACAGAAATTTACATCTTTGGGGGTGGTGAAGTAAATTTTGCACACAAAACATTCAATCTTCTACCCAGCTTGGAACTGATACACATCGATGGTACCAAGAAGATTGTATTAGAGAAGAAATCCTTCATCGACATAACCGCACCTAGTCTTTTAATTCAAATACGTAACTGTGATGAACTTACAATTAAGACTGGCGCCTTTGATTCCGTTCAGGTGAGATCAAAATTGTAATAATTTATTTTATTAATAAAATTAACCTTAGGTAACGTTACAAGAACAAGAACTATCTTAAGTCTTGAGCAAATCCATTCATTTAATTATTCTTTTTTGTCATTCATTTTATTCATTTATTATTATTTTTATTATTTTATTTGTTATTTTTTATTATTATTCATTTATTCATTTTGTCATCTTTTTGTAAGTCAATTTCATAAAGTTAAAAAACGCCTTATTAGCAGCGTTTCATTATTAAATAAGATATATTGGGGCTATTCTTTTGGCACAACGTTAATTTTAAAGGTCCGTTAAAAAATAACGTATCTTAAATCTAAATAGGCATTCTGTAACCTGCATTCGATAATTTTAAGGCTTGATTGAAAAACAAACATACAGATCAATTGTTTTCATCCTGCTCTATTTTATTCCTAGATACAGAAAGATCTAATTATTGAAGCAACTAGATTTCTTCCCCTTTTTGTTACTACAGTTTCTAAACTCAAGACTTTTTGATTTTGTTATGCTAAAGACCCCAGATTTGTGTACAACCCCAACAATTCAATAATAATTATCATTTCTAGGGCGCTGTTTCTACTGAAATTGAAAATGTCAAACACATAATCATCGAACCATCATCGTTCAGTAAGCTGAGCCATAGCCTTTTCCGAAATGTTGGACATTTAGAGTTGAAGGAACGAGCATTCGATATAACAAACCAGATAATATCAGCACACGGAGCTGTAACTGAGGTAAATTCCAACTTTCTTCTTCTACCAACAACAACTCCTAATCATTGTTTTTTTTCTACTATTTCATTATTATTTTCAGATTGTATTTGACAATGTAAATATCACCGAATTACCGCATGAAACATTCTACAAAGCCTTAGCTAGTGTCCTAATAAAAAATTCCAACATTGGTATTATACATACAGAAACATTCAAGGCCACTGAAATATCAAGTGTAACATTTCACAATACCAACATTGATGAAATCTATGAGCGATCATTCAAAGATGGCACTTTTATAGCTCGCTTGGAAATATCAAAGTGTAATATTTCCAAATTACATCCCAGATCGATAATGGTTGCTCTAAATAATTTCACGTTAAACCATTCCATGTAAGTTGAAAAGAAAATATATTTACAGAGCCAGATACTTATGAGAACAATGTTTGTTTCAGAATACGCGACATCAAATCAAGAGCAATCGATCTAACTGTTGCCAATCTGGTGGTCATTGACAATCAAATAACCAACATCGAATCGATGGGTTTCATTTTGAACAAATCCAACAAAATCATCGTCGACGACAACATCATCGATCGAGTCGAAGCCAATTTCATCAAAACCTACTCCAGTGACATCACCAAATTCTCATTCAAAGGCAATGAACTGCATCGAGTGAATGCAGCAGCAATGAGTTTCCTCAATGAAATCGACCAGAATCACATGTTACTCAATGACAACTCATTTTGGCAATTGTGCGACTGCGCCATGGAAGATTGGGTGCAACAGATCACAAATGCTAGTAACAGTGACAACCAAGTGAATCAGTTCATGGATACTAGTTACTGCACCATAAACAATTTGTTGGGACAATGTTTCACCCTTAAACCAGGGATAATAAATATGAGAAACTTCACCAATAACAAATGCCAAAACTTTACCGAATGCAAAGTGATCGAAGCTACTGTCAATGAAATCGATACATCTAGAAACAACACAACATTCCTACCAACAGACGATACTGCCAAACAAAACTGGTTAATCTTCATTATATCCATCGTGGGTCTATTTATTTTGGGTATTGTGATCACCTTCATAGTTTTGCTTGTCCGTGGTAGTAGATGGCTGAAGGAGAAAGGTTACTTCCGCAACAATATGCATTACAATAACAACGATCTAAGTACCGAAGAAGAAGGTACCATAGTGACGGTGGATGAGATGGAAAAGCTCGAGATACCTGAAGAGCTGACAGTGGAGTTTTTGCAAATGCTAGCCGAACGCTTAGATGATCCAGCTACCAATCAAGAAGCTACCGAAATGGTGGTGCGATTGTATGAAATGTTCATCGTCGATGATAGCTACGAAAATAATAATAGACAAGATGAAGAGGCCCATTTGTATGAAGAGCTGGGCAATTTGAATTTGCAAATACCGCCACCTCCATACGAGGAGCAGCAGCAACATCAACCCCCCCAAGTACAGGATAATAACCAGGCTGCTGGGAGCACCAACAGTGTTGTTGTTGCTGCAACAGCAGCACCCAGAAACATTCTGCGAATGATGGAGGAAAAGTTCCATCAAGATCTGCTGCTGCCACCTCCCAGTAGTAGTAGTACCAACAATGTCAAATCAACATCAAATATGACACATCCAGCTTTGGTGAGTGAATACTCGGAACCTACAGATGCAGCCGTTCACTTGTATTCCGAATTGAAGGGCAAAAGTAATGTCATCGATAACAACAATGCAAATGCAGCTGTTGCTGGGTTAGAGAAGAATACGCATACAAAAATAATGGGTAATGGTTCATTGAGAAGTTGCAGTAGTAATAATACTTTTAATAGACCATTGCCCAGTAAGCCGAATAGCAAAACTTTGTTGTTGGATGAAGCTGGACCATCATCAAAGTTATAAAATATGGTATAAAGTGATAAAGTATTTAAATATTTTAATTTAAAAAAAAAACCAGAAATATATGTATCGAAGATATGTTCCAAATATATAAGGTTTCAATCAAAGGTTTTTGAAAAAATACTAACACATATTACTGACATCAAAATAAGCTGAGTAAGTAAATACAAAACTCTTGGTGGTTTTTGTGAAATTTATATTTTAATAATTCATTACAATACAACGAAGTTGAGGTTTAAAAATAAATTTAAAAAAATGCCATGAAAGTAGTTCAAAGTGACCATAAACCATACAAAGATTTATATGACAATGGAAATGCAAAGATATTTTGGCATAACTTTTTTTATCATCTCCAAGACCGTAAATGGCAATGATACGGGTGGTATGCTTGGCTCCTAGAGTCTAGTGACTCACCCGACACCCATATCAAAATACTGCTTGACACCTTTTTGACTCTTGGCGGTACACACCAAACGATTAGCAAAAGTGACAAACGAGTAGACTGCTGCCGGTTGCATAAATTCTAGAACACTGATTCACTAGACTCTAGGTGCTAAGCAATCCATCTATATCATTGCATACGTGGCCTCAGGCAATTTATATTTTTTTATCTTGAAAATAACGTATGGACGAAAAACTTTTAAAAAGTCTTGTTTTGATTTAAATAATATTTGGTGGAATTTTGGTTATTTTTACAGCGAATTATACCCATTTCTATCCAGTGATCCAGTAGAAATTTGGAATATGCAATTAAAAAAAATAAGTCTATCTATCTACGTCTATGGGAAGATAATTTCCGACATTTTTTTTATAAAATATGACAACATACTAAATTTCAGCAAAGTCCCATGAGACGTTAGTAGTTATAACATTTTTTTTAACTTCAGGCTCGAATAGCGGCCTAACTTCTCATCTTTGAATTTTAGTAATTCAAAAAAGCTTGTTTTGTTATCAAGAATATGTGTCAGCAATTTGTAAAAACCTTTAAGAGATACCTTATATTTTTGAAGATTCAAGACAGATCAATATATCTGCATGAATTTAAAAAAAACATGAAAAATTATTTTCATACAAGCGGCGGGTACATAAATCTCATGATTTTTTTCCCGCCAAAAAATTAGACTGAAAGTGCCATCTGACAAATGATATAAGGGGCTTGCCTTGAAATTGAACTGCACATGTACATAAAATATTGCATAATAGCTTTTCTTATAATTCTATTTTAATTTGTAAATATTAATATTTTAAATAGTCACTTATTAAAAACAATTTTAGAGATTATGCTGAAAATAAATTTATTATTCTATTGTTGATATGAAAAAAATATCTTAAAGCTGTGTTCTTCCAAGTTGATAATGATAAAAATAAGAATGTGTTGTTAATTGTATAAAAACAACCAACATATGAAAAAAATTGCTCCAAGGCAATTGAGTTTATTTTTAAAAGCAAGATAATGGTGTATTATGTCTTGCCTTACTTATACTGTGATAATGTAAATTTTATTACTTGAACATTATTTTTTTTAAATAGTGTTGTATATTTTGTATTTTAATCTTCGAAGAATGTACGTATACAAAAATTATAACTGTATGATATTTTGTAATAAAATTATTGATACAGAGTTGATTGAATTTAGTTAATCCCACTTCTGATATTAAATAGAAAATCTTTTCTTATTGTAGTTTGATTTATAAAGTATAACATCTTATACTAGTTGATATCTGAAAAAGCGTACCTACTTTTCTAAATTCCGTTTTGATATAAAACAAAACAGGTACCTGCGAGTGGAATTCAGGTGGAATGAGTTCCATGGGAATTAAAAGTCAATCTTCATTTTGAATTTATTGTAAACTAGAGAAAGGACCTAGATTTTTTAATTTCCTCAAAATCTATGGCTTGTTAATTTCAAAGACAATTGTTTATATTTCTAATAATGAACTCTCCCATTTGATACGATGGTAATACATTTGATTTTTAGTATTGTTCTATCGACAATAAAATTATATCGATCGTCCAAGGGATACAGAAAAAAACATAGCTTTATTATATTTTAGTGAACAAATTTAGATTCTTCATTGTTTGTTATACACTTATTTCATGAAAAATACGTTTAACACAATTAGGTTTGAAAACAAGATGAAAATAGGTATTTCTTTAAAATGAGGACTGAAATAAAGTTGACTTAGAATATTTCTTAAGCAACTCCTTATGCATCTTGATGTAACGTAGGTTGCCTAACAATAATACACTTAATATTAAACACCTTAGGTAACTTTTAGCCTACAACTAGTACACCCAGATGACACTAGTCGTACTCTCGAGGACAAGTTAAAATAATTACTTACCAATGTTCTCTCATATTGTTAAGATTTAAATGTAATGACTATTGGGAGAAGAGGAAAAAGTTTAATAAAATCTCCTATTGTAATTTACATAATAAACGCACCATTAATATTTCCCGTGTTTGATAATTTCATAAAGAAATAAACAGACCCTAATATTCATCTCGACGAATGAAAATAAACAGGTCTTTCCTAATAGTATTCCTACATGATACCCATTCATATTTTACACTCATATACAAGGTGTTGCATTATTAAAAGCACATCATTGAGCTTGTACATGTTCATTAGTGTTTTTGATATATGACGTATTGAAATATATATATATATATATATATATATATATATATATATATATATATATATATATATATATATATATATATATATATATATATATATATACATATTTATATATTATTTTGTTCATAACTCGAATACATATAAGATAATTAACATTTTTTAATTGAATTTCGATAGAAAAAGACTACACGGACGCCAGTGGTGAAAGCAAAGATGTTCTTCCATGGTCTCTCAAATTTCAGTCATAGGTAGACAATAAAATGTTTCTTTCTCGTCTTTCACTTGGCTGATATATTTTTTTTAATTTTCACGACCCCTTATATCATTTCTGTTAATCGGATTCATACTCAGCATACAATTATCAAGCACCCTGTATATATGGTTGTAATGCTCATGGATATGAATAATATTTCCAACTTAGAGAACAAAACAGCTCAACACTGCTAGTAATGTGAGATTGGATAAATACTACAAATATAAATAAAACGGGTGCATCTCCGCTAATGCTACGTGCTTGGGATAGGTATTTTTTTTCTTCAATTATCTATGTATATTATAATATATCGGTCATGCAAATCTGATCACGAATTATTAATATTCTCTAGATGTGTATAAGGTCGGATGTGGACGACATATTAATAATAGTCGGTGAGAATACTCGGTGTTTTAAAGTTGCGCTTTTGAAGGATGAAGATATATTTATTATTGGTGCATAGTGAAATTTAAATATGAAACGGGTGCAAGTGCCAATTGAATAAAATAACATCGAATGTATGATGCTGATGTAATTTCGAGGTAAATGTGACATTTTTAGATATTACACATAGGTACTTATTTGCAGTGATTACTCAATTATTAATTTGCGAGTGAAATTGATCAGAAGATGGAAACGAAAAAAAAAATGTTCCTCCTCCATCGATAATTTCTAAATGACGCAAATATAGTAACGCCCCTCCACCGTTTGGGTTCCTCGGTCAAAAAACAAATAAACGGTCGAATTGTATACCTCATGAATATGAAAGTCGGGTGAAAAACTACGATTTTATGTATTCGTTTAATTCGGAACTCCAGATCAAGTTTTACTCTAAAAATGTCTCAATACATACAACAGCTATTAAATTTCACCCAACATGCCCAACATAAGTAAAAATATTAATGACTTTATATCTATTTTATTCTGCAGTCTACGCAGACATATTAACCATTTGATAATGGCATTACGTACAGATAATAATTATATGGTTAAGGCTGACTCGGTATGTGTAGCAATTTCAATTTTTACCATGTTAACTTTCAACACGCTTACCATACCCATGTGATTTATAACCTTACACAGGCGATGACAAAAACTTGATATACATGCATAAATATACCACTAAAGGGTATAAAAACTAAGAGAATGCGTAAAACTCGTTTACAAATTTATTTGCAGTCAGACAAGTCAAAAGCGCGACAACGAGGAAAACATATTTTTTTACATTTCAGCGGCAAAAACATTTTTCAACGGAATTTATATCTTCGGATCAAAAAGTGATAGAAATAATGTAAATATATTATTTTGTTAATAGAAATTCCTATTACAAATTGATAAAAAATATTTTTGAAATTGCACAAGGGACAAGGGGTCTGCGAATGTTTGATATATTTGGTAACTATACAGTTTGTTTCACGAATGATTGCGTCTGCCTTCAAATTACGAGAAACGGATCAATTCAACCGAGGGGAGTAAATCAGTGGCGTGACAATTTTGAGATAAGATCTGGTATTACAATTTTTTTGTACGCTTTAAGGAAATTCATATAATTGGGGAGAAAAAAATCATCGATTGATTGAATAAGCAATTAAAGATTTATTGTTAACAATAATGCAGAAACACATAGAATAAAAATATTTTGCTTGAGTTTTAAAATATAAATTTATTCATCTCAGTTCTCTGAATTGTCACTTCGACTTTGTGACGCCTATTAAATAAGGATTGCGTTGCCTTCGTATATACGAGCAGCGCGCTGTATAAAGCTTGAAATACTGATGTAGCTTTTAATTAGATCGACAAACGTAGCATAAAGTTTCATAATCATGAGATGCGATGAGAAGTATAGTGATGTATGTAGTGTATGTTTGCTTTTTTATTATTATTTTTTATGTTCGCGCGTGTTGCATAGTAAACATAGCCCGATTTTGATCATTTTTGATTCATTTGAATAAGAAGACTTGAGAAATGGTCCCATATTCCCAAACTCAAATCCAAAATCTCCTTCCCTCCAAAAACCGCCCCGAAGGGAGTGGAGGGAGCAAATTTTCTTGATATTCGAAAATCTGAGACAGCAGAATTACACATGAAAAAATATTCGAAAACATTTAAATTGAACATTTTTTCAAAAGAGTTACGGTTTTCAAGTTAATGCGATGTTTTAAAATCTCTGAATAATAACAAGTACATGTTTTTTTAATAAATATTTGAGATCTCTCCTACTATATCCCCGTATCTGTTGGGTTAGAGACCTCATATGACTCAACGATTTAATGGCCGGAATACGAATGTTGTAAATTATTGTAGGTAAGTTAATAACTTACCTACACTTACTACGAGAGTCATACGTAATAAATCTTGTGTTATGTCATTAGAAAAAAAATCTTCCTATTGATTTCCTTTGTTCTTTAAATGAAACCGAAGCGAAATGTTATCGTGGACATAATTGGTATAACAATGAAAAGGTCGTAAAATATGTCGGCAATAAAAGTGAAAAATAAATATTGGCAGCTGGAGCGAGCATCGGTTCACACGTCAAAGGTGGCGGGAAAAACCTTTACGATACGCTTGGGTAAATATTAAATTTTAGGTGAATTTCATAGGCTGTAGAATTTTATTTTTCAAGATTTTTTTATTAAAAACCGAACGTACCATTTTTGCTGAAAAATACAAAATAATATTAATTCTTCTGGTGCTGGTACTTTTGAAGTTGTGCAAATGTAGTTGGAAGGATTTTGGCGCCAACTTCAAAAGTACCAGCACCAATAGAATTAATATTATTTTGTATTTTTATAGCACCAACTATTAACGTCGGTCCAATTATTAGTAAGAACTATTTATTTCACACATTAGTCATGAAAATCGTTAAACGTTCACTAATATCGAAGAAGATAGTACTTATCCTATTACCCATATAAATTATTTGCTTATTGTTCAGAGATTTCAAAACACCACGACGGAAATACACCTATTTCAGACTTAACCACTGCTTTAACTCGAAAACCAAAACATTATTTGGAAAATGTCCAATTTAAATGTTGCTACATATAATCTCTTCTTTAATTTGGCCGTCTCATATTTTCAATTTTTGCAAAATTGCCCCCTCCACATAGCGGAAATACATATATTTCAGTCTCTACCATTGCTGTAACTCGAAACCCATAGCTATTTTGAGAAAATGTCCAATTTAAACGTTTCCGGATATGGTCTTATCTTTAATTCTGCCGTCTCAGATTTTTGATTTTCGAGAAAAATTCCCCCTCCTCTTTTTTAGAGGGACGAAGATTTCGGATTTGAGTTGTTCTAAATATAGGACTATTTCTTAAGTCTCTTCTTTCAAATGAATCAAAAATCATTAAAAAACAGCCATACATAAAAAATAATAATAAAAAAGCAAACATACGAACGGATTGTAATACCTCCTCCTTTTTTTGAACAAAAAAGTTATTTATTAAATTTTTCGAGTACAAAATACGCAATAATTTTCAAATTTTTCGAAAACTCCCTTCAAATGGCTCCAATTCGGAAATCAATTTTACCGCTAGAATTTTCCAATTTTCTATAGCTTTCAAGAGGATTTGCAGGGAGATGAATTTGTCTGGATTTCTTGGATTCAGAAGGCAAATGAAAATAATCATGAAAATTGGCATCCCCCCACTTATTTCTAATATTTCGGGTTTTTATTTTTATAACTGAAAATGTCTTAATTTTTAATAAAGAGTTAGTAACAAAATAAGTTTTCGTATTCTTTTTATAATAATATTTATTTTATATTTTATTTAGTGTCCACAAGATTATTCTGAATTGTTTATTTTAAGGAGCATTAATTAAGAGGCTGCAATATTAATAACGATGTATATTACGTAAAAAAAAATTTAATGGTACATCCATATTATTTCTCTTGCAAAACGACCATGACAGAAATACATTAAGTTCCATGACAAATGGCAATAATGATGTACATATTAATATCTTCATAGATCATAATATTTAATAAAATATATCTATTATTTGAACAGATGTCAATATTACATAAATATATAATTAGATAGATATATTTAGCTATCGACTATTAATAGGAATTACCCCGAATTACACATTGCACGTCATACGTCATAAATAAGGATAATAAAATGATACAAATATGTTTACTTTTTGTATAGTTAATATATAAATTTGAAGGCAGGATGCTGCTCATTAGAAAATACGGCAGGCGATGGTAATATCGTTGAATAAATTGGACAGGCACCTAGAGATGCTATTTTCCATTTGAACTTTCCTCGAAGTATATTATTTCATTAGAATATTCTTTTATACATAATTAACACAAAAAAAATCCAACGACACGTAGTAGTGTAACTCTGCGGAGTAGCCAGCAGTTGTTTTTCGACCAACTTCAATTCTGTTTTTTGGTGTTCCATGTCCAAAATAATTTGTAAACACGATAGAGGTTGCATTTATAAAGATATCAAGTTCAAATTTGCTGTAAAAGTAAGTAAGTGTAGTAAATGAGCATGATCGGGCTAGCAGTTATAAAATGCCGGCCGACCAAACTTTGAAAAAAAATCTAGAATAGCCGTTGGTTAAATTTCATCAAACATATTTTTAAGTTATAGATGAGAAATGTCCCTACAACTTTTATTTGGAGCATTTTTCCCTAAAAATGATAGAAAAAATAATAAAAATAGAAAACCGTAAAATTTACCTATCGATGATATTTTTCATTTAAAATAAAAAGTGTCACTGAAATGACAGTTTTCTGAAATATTTGATTTCGAGAAGCTTTTGAGAACTGGTTTATCTTTTTCAAAACCATGATAATATTGATAAAACCATGAATCAATAAATATTTTTAGAAAAAATTGGCCCGACGTTATTAGTTGGTGCACTGAAAAATTCTATTGGTGCTGTTACTTTTAAAGTTGTGTAGTTACAGTTAGATTGATAACTTTTGGTAACAACTTCACAAGTACCAGCACCAACAGAATTATTAATATTTTGTATTTTTCAGTGCACCAACTAATAACGTCGATCCAATGTTTTTTAAGAAATATTTATTTCACACTTTTGAGTGTAACATTAGTCACGAAAATCGTTGAACGTTCACTTATACCAATGAAGATAGTATTTATCCTATTTTCCACGTATATCCTTTGCTTGTAGTTGTTATTATTGAGATCTCAAAACATCGCTGCGGAAATACGCATAAATATTTACATGTTACCATTTTACCACCGCTGTAACTCGAAAACCGTAAGTCTAAGGAAAAAATGTTCATAATAAATGTTGCTACAAATAAATAGGTCTTTCGTGTAGTACCCAAAGATTTTTAATTTTCGAAAGAAATTGCCCTCTCCACATGACAAAAATACACATATTTGAGAATTTAACATGCCTCTTACTCGAAAACCGTAACCCTTTTGAAAGAATGTTCAATTCAAACGTTTCCGGATATTGTCCTATCTTTGATTATTCCACCTCAGATTTTCGATTTTCGAGAAAATTTGAACCCTCCACCCGCTTCGGAGGCGGTTTTCGGAGGGAATGAGATTTCGGATTTGTGTTTTTATGAATATGTGACCATTTCTCAAGCCTCCTCTTTCAAATGAATCAAAAATCATCAAAATCGGAGTACGTTTACTATATATAGCGCGGGTACAAACAAAAACAAAGCATTCAGTCGAATTGCATACCTCCTCCGTTCGGGGTTCGTCGGTCAAATAAGAGCATGTTTGGAAAAAGTCATTATTTCTTCCCAGCAAGAAAAGTTTTGAATTCGGTTAGAATATCGCGCCATACCCCAGTTTTATTGCTAAAAAAAGTCACCACTGAAAGGTCCAATATTGATTAACATTTTTTTATAAAAACCAAGAACAAAGTATATAAAAATTGAAATTTTCGTCCTGAATTGAAAAAAAAACATGAAAATCGATACACAGCTTCAAAAGCTATTGTCTATTGAAAATTGCATGTAAAGACAAACAACAATGGTCATGTAACATTTTTTCGCAAGATGAAACGTTTAGCCAGAATCTGAAGAAACATGTAGATAAATATTTTTTACAAAAAATTGGACCGACGTTATAGTTGATACACTGAAAAGTTTAAAATAATATTACTTCTATTGGTGATGGTACTTTTGAAGTTGTGCAGTTGCAGTTAGATTGATAGCTTTTGGCACCAACTTCACAAGTACCATCACCAATAGAAGTAATATTATTTTAAACTTTTCAGTGTATCAACTATAACGTCGGTCCAATTTTTTGTAAAAAATATTTATTTCACACTTTTGAGTGTAACATTAGTCCCGAAAATCGTTGAACGTTCACTATACCATATCAATGAAGATAATACTTATCCTATTACCCACGTATATTCCTTGCTTGTAGTGGTTATTATTGAGATCTCAGAACATCGCGGCGGAAATACGCTTGAATATTTTAGTTGTTACCATTTAACACCGATTTAACTCGAAAACCGTAATTCTAAGGAAAAAATGTTCATTATAAATGTTGCTACAAATAATTATATCTTTCATGTAGTATCGAAAAATTTTCAATTTTCGAAAGAAATTGTCCTCTCCACATAGCAAAAATACATATTTAACATGCGTCTATCTCGAAAACCGTAACACTTTTGAAAAAATGTTCAATTTAAACGTTTCCGGATATTGTCCTATCTTTAATTATACCAACTCAGATTTTCGATTTTCGAGAAAATTCGCCCCCACCACCCCTTCGGGGGCGGTTTTCGGAGGGAAGGAGATTTCGGATTTGCGTTTTTATGAATATGGGACCATTTCTCAATCCCCTTCTTTCAAATGAATCCAAAATCATCAAAATCGGAGATCGTCTACTATATAAAAGGCGCGCACGAACCAAAAAAAAAAAAAAAAAATAAAAATAAAGCAGACAGTCGAATTGTATACCTCCTCCGTTCGGGGTTCGTCGGTCAATAAAGCAGACAGTCGAATTGTATACCTCCTCCGTTCGGGGTTCGTCGGTCAAAAATATGGAATTTTATTCAAGCATAACTTTTATTTGTGCTCTTTCTCAGAGATGGCGCTGTTTGTGGGTGAATAAAGGGCTCTCAGAAGGCAAGTTTAATCAAAATCCTTAGAGCCGTTTTTGCGCTACAGTCTTCAGCAAATCACGTTTTTTGGCTATAGCTCAACACTCATGTATACAGGATTCTCCTTCAGTGCCACCGGCGAGTGATATTGGAACCAAACAGAATAAAAAAGAAAGCAACAAAATACACCGACCTGTTCCCGAGATAATGCTGTCACAGACAGACAGACAGACCAATGGCTGAAAATATGTTTATTAGGCTAACAAAACTCTGATAAGTCAACATTTGTAAAAATCTCGATACCGAAAATTTCACACGATTACAATACTTTCCTTATACAGCTACTATAGTAGCGTAGGAAAGTAAAAAGGAAACATACAATTGAATTGTAGTATACCTCCTACGTTCTTCGGCTGTCGGCCAAAAATTGTAAATGCTCCGTATCGATTTCCTTCTAATAAAAGTCGTTTTCTTATTTTAGTATATGTTTGTGGATTTCGCATCCGCCTCCGTTAATACCAAACAGTCAACGACTCCAATTTCCGAACGTATATATTTATAAGTTCAAATAGAATTTCAATCCGCACCTTCGTCTCGTCACACACCTCTTCCAGCTTCTCAAACAGGGTATTTTCATCACTCACTATATACAGAGTAACTAACATCCCTTCAAAGTAGTACAAATGGACGAACATTCCAAGACGCTCGCTAAACGCAAACCAAGAAGAACAAAAAAAAACTGTGACTGGTTCATTCATAAACAAATGAGAAGGTATGGTGAATATGTACATAACAAATGCGCCGAACACACCTAACAACTTCTTGGTCAATTTCGCCAAATTCATCCAGGCTGGATAACCGTTATGCTAAAAAGCTTCTGTATGTACTAGGATACCTTATAATATTTTTTTGAA
Organism: Crioceris asparagi; assembly: GCA_958507055.1. Lineage (NCBI taxonomy): Eukaryota > Metazoa > Arthropoda > Insecta > Coleoptera > Chrysomelidae > Crioceris > Crioceris asparagi. The sequence goes on from OY293830.1 coordinate 3,002,756, forward strand.
AAATATCAATTTCACAATTTTGAGTGTGTATTTAATGTCAAAATTGTAAGCTTATATCAGTAATTTCACACTATAGCGGCTGTAATCCTGCACTTGTCGAATTTTTGTATTTTTTTGCCCTATCCACCCCTTTTGCGGAGGTTTTTAGGGAGGATATGTTGAATTTATTTTTTTTAATAAAGGAACATTTCTCAGTTTTCCTTTTTCAAATGAAAAAAGGAAATGATCAAAGTAGTTAAAGACATTGAAGATAAAGATACAACAAATATTTTTTACCAAAAATTGGACCGACTCTATTAGTTGTTGCACTGAAAAACACATAAATATTTTTTAGAAAAAATTGGACCGACGTTATTAGTTGGTGCATTGAAAAATACAAAATAATATTAATTCTATTGGTGCTGTTACTTTTAAAAGATGTGTAGTTACAGTCAGATTGATAAGTTTTGGCACCAACTTCACAAATACCAGAACCAATAGAATTAATATTATTTTGTATTTTTCAGTGCACCAACTAACAAAGTCAAATTTTTTGTAAAAAATATTTATTTCACACTTTTGAGTGGATCATTAGTCATCAAAATCATGCACCGTTAGCCAAAGAAGATAATGCGTTACTCTTACGTATTCAGAGATTTCAGAGTTTCCCACTTCTGTAACTCGAAAAGCTATGATTTTTTTGAAAAATGTCAAGATCAAATGATGTTGAAAATTATCTTTTCTTTAATTTGGACATTTCAAATTTTTGATTTTCTGAAAAAAAAATGCCCCCTCTACATAGCTGAAAATATGGGATTTTCTTCAATTCTGCCTCTCGGATTTTCAATTTTCGTGAAAAATTGCCCCCACCACCTTTGGGGGAAGTTTTGGAGGGGAGGGGCATGTCTAATATTGAATTTTCTTTCAATAGGACCAATTCTCAATCGTCTTTTTTCAAATAAAAGAAAATATCATCAAAATCGGAGCACGTTTACTAGGCAAAAAGCGCGAACAATTGAGAAACCTCCTCCTTTTTTAAAGTCGGTTAAAAATAATACTAACTCTATTGGTGCTGGTACTTTTGAAGTGTGCAATTGTTAGATAGAAAACTATGGTTTTGGCACCAACTTCAAACGTACCAGAACCAATAGAATTGATATTATTTTGTATTTTTCTGTGCACTTACAAATAAAATCGGTCAAATTTTTTGTAAAAAATATTTATTTAACACTTTTGAGTATAACATTAGTCATGGTCTTGAAAATAGTTGAAAGTTCACTTATACCAATTACCTGTTCCTGTAACCTGGATCGCTTATTTATATAGTGCAGAGGACTGTAAGTGAAGTTCAAAAATATTTCTACAGGCATAAACAGGGTGATTCATTACTGAAATCTTCTGTCTTTTTACTAACTTTCTTTATTCTTAAACTTTTTTGATACATTGCTTAGTTTTAGAGATATTCCACAAACTTCCGGACGTTGCTCAATTGCGTTGGGCAATATTTTACTTAAAAAGCAGCATGCCTTGAAAAACAAAACACATCCGAGCGTATTTGGATGTAAGTAATTCAGTTTACGCTTGTTGTGTATTTACATCCCCTGGCTTACGAGTAAGAAAATAAAAATCGACAAATAATTCAAACTTCGGCGCCATTTTACTGCAAACGGAAGCGTTTTTGGAGAATGGTTTATATTACAAACTATATCATTATTTTAGTTAGGTTAGGTTAGGAATATCATTATTTTGGTTAGTTCCATCGATCCCTGAAGTTATTCGAATGAAACTTGAATCACCCTGTATAGACATTTCAAATTTGTATTACTACCATTGTGTTACTTCAGGTTTGAGTATTTCTTTAAATGTTGACCAATACATTCTTTCTACTCTCAAAAAAATGACACGTAATGTGTCAATATTGTGCAATTACAGATGATTTAAATGAAAGCATATTCCCATATTTACATGGCACATTTCGAATGAGTTTTTTTTTTGGATGGCTTGTTAATATGTACTTATAACATAGGTACTTGACTGAACGCTAAAAGGCTGACAAATTAACCAAAAAAAAAATAAGCATTATCAAAGCTAGCACAAAGTGAGACGCGATCGCGGATCATGAACCTCATTTCAGTCATCTCTTGCAAGAAAAAAAATCGCCGCGGCGCGACACACGATGTAATAATAATAATATGTGTCGTCAAAGTGCACCGACTCTGACGGGAGGTGGCAGTACCTTACTTTGTATAGGTAGGTACTCACTCATAGGAGGACTAATTATTATTGCTGACACAAGTTAATTGGAATTGTTGTTGAATGTGTCTTTGGTGATGTCTGTGCGTGCTCAACTCCTCATACAGTCAGCGACAGTGTTGCAGTTGTTTTTTGTCAATGGAACTTTAGTTTTCCATTGAGCTGATATTATGTACTTAGTAATTTGAGTGACTTAAGTTCCGCTGAGTGAATGAAATTATTGGTGTTTTGGAGGTGTGATAAGAAAAGTTTATAAAAAAAATTGTGAAGGTTGAGGATAAATTTTGAGTTGTTTCTCTCATTAATTTTTGTGGGGAAAGTGAAAAAAAAGTGCTGAGTCGAAGGAGAATTCAGGGGTAAGACTAAAAATTTTTAATAACAAGGCATTAACAAATAAACCAAAACGAATAATCCAGTGTTTGATCTCTAGTGAGACTTAGAAATTTAGTGATAGCGAGATAGGAATTAGGAATGAAAGTTATTATGTATTTTGATGCTAGGTTTCTCTTAAAAAAAATCCAATAAACATACTTCGCTGGAAATTTTTGACCAAAAAAAAGTTGGGTGGACAAAAAATCATGGATACTACTTTTTGTCAAAAACAACCGGTCAACATCTCATTGAGGTGGCATTAGATGACTTTTTATGGAATAACAGAGATAATAGTATAACAATAACATATTGTCAAAAAAATCTATTCACTATCAACAAATAAATATTTATTTCAAAAAAATGTATTGATTTTATTAATTGGTGCACTGAAAAATACAAAATAATATTAATCCTATTGGTACTGGTAATTTTGAAGTTGTGCAGTTCTAGTTAGATGGAAAACTTTTGGTACTAACTTCACAAGTACCAGCACCAAAAGAAATAATATTATTTTGTATTTTTCAGTGCACCAACTGATAACGTCGGTTCAATTTTTTGTAAGAAATATTTATTTCACACTTTTGAGAAAATTTGTTATCCTAATCATTCAACGTTCACCAAAAAAGATAATACGTTGCTTTTACTTAGAGATTTCAAAACATCGCGGCACATATTTGAGACTGTTATAACTCGAAAAACGATTTTATTTTGAAAAATTTCCAATTCAAATGTTGCTTCATATAATCTCTTCTTTAATTTGGCAGTCTCATATTTTAAACTTTAGAAGAAAAAAACCTCACCACATAGCAGAAACACCCCTATTTCAGACTTTACCACTCATATTCGAATTGTACCCACACCTCCTCCATTTGAGAACTCGGTCAAAAAAAATAGTAAAAAACACTAATTGTAAAAACTCAACTTGCATTCATTTCGTACTAATTAAATTCTATATATTATATGCTCGCCTTTCAAAATTTGCTAGAATCGGGCTGATCCACGGGAAAGCAGGAGTATGGGTGCGACCCCTGAGGTTCACCGTATTAACTTAGTTAGTGAATCAACATTCATATCAAACGAGGACAATTGTAGGTAGAAATTATATGTGATTTAATGAAAAATATTTTTATTAAAATTAAATGCTGAAACATATTAACATCCTTCTTGAAATTATTGTATTTTAGGGTCTTCGGAACATGAAGATGTGTCAAAATAAGAATTTTGAAACTAGTTAATCAATTATTATGTAGAAATCTGATAAAGTATATTATTTACACATAAAATTATGTAGAATATTTGAAATAAAATCCACAAAGGAACTATTTACGCAATTATTTGCATTATTTTGCAATGTATTTAATTTCAGATGTTTTGTTAGGTATTCGCATAGATTAAAAGGAAGTAGTATTTAATATGAGTTTTGACCGACGAAACAAACGGAGGAGGCATAAAATTCGACTGTTTGTCTGCATGTTTGTTCGCGCCTTATAAAAATAGTACACTTGGTCCGATTTTCATGATTATTTTTTCATTTGATAGAGGACCATTAAGAATCAGTCCCAATGAAAAAAATCGACATTCAACATGTCCTTCCCCTCAAAAACTTAGAAAGGAGGGTGAACGTTTTTTTTTTCGAAAATCTAAAATTTGAGACGATAAAATTAAAGAAGATACTTGAAAAAAATTATAGGTTTCCGAGTTACAACAGTGGTGACGTCTGAAATACGTGTGTCTCTGCTATGTGGTGGGGGCATTTTTGTTTCGAAAATTGAAAATATGAGACGACCAAATTAAAGAAGAGATTATATGTAGCAACATTGAAATTGGACTTTTTTCAAAAAAATCATAGGTATTCGAAATACAGTAGTGTTTATTTCTGGAATATGTGGTGGTCGCATTTTTTTTCGAAAATTGAAAATATGAGTTGGCCAAATTAAAGAAGAGATTATATGTAGCAACACTGAAATTGGACTTTTTTTTAAATGTACAGTTTCCGTGTTACACTCAGCAGTGGGAAAGTCTGAAAATTGATTTTGATGACTGATGTTACACTCAACAGTGTGAAATAAATGTGTATTAGTTGGTGCTCTGCAAATAAAAAATACCTAATATTAATTCTATTGGTGCTGGTACTTTTGAAGTTGGTGCCAAAAGTTTTCAAACTAACTACAACTGCACACAAAATTATTAGTACCAATAGAATTAATATAATTTTGTAATTTTCAGTATACCGACCAATCCAATTATTTGTAAAAAAAATATTTATTCAAAACCGAATGCATATAAACCAATAAAGAATTACTTTTCTTCAAATAAAACTATTCAGTCATATCAGTTATTTCGGTATTTTGAACTAATTTTCGACAACACCCCCACATGTTAGATAAAAGTTCAACAACATCGAAGTACAAGAAAACAAAAAGGTGGAAATAATGTCATCTATTATTTCTATTTAATATGTATTATATATGTGACGCACCTATGTACCTATAACAAACAATGATGAATAATGTCTTTGATAACGCTGATGGTCGATGACTCAAAAAATAGGTAATCTGATAAACCTCATCTATTCATTTATGTATATAATAATTCGTACGCATATTCAAATTAAGATTCAATATTCAAATCCAACAAAAATGGAAAATTATTGAAAATATGGTCTTTTCTTTAATTTTACAGATTAAAATTTTTAATTTTTGAAAAAAATTGCTCCAAGCGCCCCCTTTGATAAAAAGGAAATGTTTGATTTAAAATTTTTGATATGGGACCATTTCTGAGGACTTTCAGTGCATCAACTATAAAAGTCCGTCCTATTTTTTGAAATAAGTTATTTTTAAAAAGAATATCTTTATAAATTACTTCTTTGAACCTATTTTGTTTCGAATTGAACAATTGAATCTCCTTTAAAAATATTACTGTGAATACACGCCACTGTAAAAGCTGAAAATTATGTTTTTCATAAAAATTATGTACGTTTATTAACTGTCACGGCATTCTAAATATCAATAAAATATTTCAAACTAACACCCCGTTTTTTCCTAACTGAGCATTCTTATAGATACCTCAACCAATCACATAGGTATTAATCAGTAATCAGAAAATTGACGTCTTTAATATGACAGCTATCAGAAAACAACAGTGAAACATAACCTATTTTTTGATTCTGCTTCTGCTGTTTCCCAATTCTATTATGAACATTATGGACATCTATTATTTAGTTTACGACATAATCTTTCGCATTATAAATATATTGAACAGAAAATGAAAGAAGATACAGTATTTTCTGTTTAATATATTTATAATGAAAAAGATCATGTCGTAAACGAAACGATAGATGTCAATAATAGATTTGAGAAATAGGTTATGTTGCACTATCGTTATCGTTTACTGATAGCTGTCATATTAAAGATAGACATCCGTATTCATATTCAAAAGTTAGTACGCTACGAAATTGAGTGCGGAAGTTTATGGCTACCAGAATACACAACTGACAGAACCTTCAAATCCACGGTCGTAAATGAGGACTGTGACTGTGCTACAATCTTAACTAACCTAACCTTAAATTAGGTTTATGACTCTTATGTCAGTGTTACGGTAGCATAGTGTTTGGTTTTTTACTTTAATACGGTAGTAGCTGGTATCTAGTACCTATAAAACTAAGATTGTATTATAAATACAGCTGTTTAACTTTCTGATTACTAAGCGATTAGTAATCAGTCACTTCTGTGAACGCGATCTATCATTGATTTTTCATCTGAAATTAAATGTTTGCAAAACAAAATGTAACCCCTCGTATATACCGAGCGACATAAAATTTTATGGCACATTTAATCGCAAACAAAAGATTGCCTACACGTCGTCGAAACTGAAACTATACCTATACTTTTACTACCACACTGATGCCGGTCCATAAACGTTATATTTATGTACACCAATACAATAAAATATAATATTATTTATTATTAGCTCATAGAACGGGAACACTGAAGTTGGCAACAAACAAGAATAGGTAGAGTTGGTGTTAGTTAGTGTCGTTTTTGAAATACATCGAACGTTTTGAATAATCGCAAGTTTCGAATTTCATCAGTGCAACAACCAGAATATTATAAATATATCGTTCACATTTTATATAGTTACCCCCTTCAATAAACAAAAGTGTTGCTATTCTGTTATCTAATCTTATCATCGTCTATTTTATGCTCTGTAATCAAAGGTTTTATTATTGCAGACGCAAAAGTTGACGACGGTCTATTTAGTTTGAATTGTTGTGCTTCAGTTAAATCATAATCGTATTCAAAAAATACAGTTTAAAATATTACGTTTAGGTACGTAGGCGGAAAGTATATGAGTGAAAAAAAACTTAAAACACGTGGGATTTAAATTTGGCATATAATTATTAATACAGTGAGTATTTTTCTACTGGATAATTCGTAACTTGTTTATATAAAACAAATACGTATAGTGTATATTTGTTTTAAAATCAACAAGTGCCTTTTAAACAAAGATGTTCTGCTACTGAATAGAATAATAGTTCAAGGTAGTATTATATCTCTATAAATGGAATTGTAAATATAATCAAAGGTAGATAAAGACATTGACTTGACATTATTTTTTAATTTAACAAAACAAAAAAGTTTCTTAGAAATGCAATATTTCCGTTTAAAAGATAATTATTATTTTTGACCCAAAAAGGAAGAGGTAGATATAACAATATTATGTTTGTTATATTATTGAAATTTTCAAAATATTAACAGGTCCTTCCTTAAAAAAACCATCCAACAAAGGGTTTCCAAATTAGAGCTGTAGGAAAATACAAAATTGTGGCCGCTATATTACTTATAAAATAAATAAAAAATTAATATTATTTTCTATTTTTCATTACACCAACTAATAAAGTCGGTCCCAGTTTTTGTAAAAAAACATTTATTGTAGAAATAGTTTATTACACCTTTTGAATGGTTTATCGAAAATCGAAGAAAATTTACATATTTTTGGGAAAGTTATTTCTCTAACTCGGTACAGACATGGGCCTGTTACAATTTTATTATATATGTATAGATGTATAGATGAAATCATGAGTCAAGTAGATGTCATATTTTTCATCTTTCTTCCAGATAATACAAAAATCGAAATCAACCATCCAACATGTAGCTGAAGGGGCGAACCATAAATATAATAAAATGATGGAAACACTACTTGTTTTGAAACGATTCAAAATAGCCTTCTTATTGGCTACACTATCATGTTTACCGGAATTTGTCTCAAATGATTTTATCAAAAATGACATAACAAATGAAAGAGCCTACGGTTGCCGATGGTATGGGGGGAGCAGTCCAGTGTTGTCGTGTTATTGCGAAGATGGCGCTGAAGTAAGTCACTATTTTTTTAGATAAAAATCAAAATTTGCAATCAATTTTAAACCTTTTTTTGTATACTTTTTCGCCTTTTGATGTATGGAAAAAATAATGAAATAATTATTTCATACAATTTTCTATCTAATATTTTCGATTTTAAAGGTTATTTTTAGAGGAATTAAAAAATGATTTGAAGAATTCAGGAGTAAATATCTGTTTTCATTGCAAAACCATTCGAAAACATATAAATAAAACGACGAGCACAACATCGCCTCATACATTTTATTTCGGGATCTATTTCTGTAATGATTCATACATACAACGTAATCAAGGAAACTGTCTGATATTGTCATGTATGTATATGATTTCCAATGTTTACTCACTTATCACCAATTCTGATCAATATGTGGAGGCAATAATAAAACATTTTTATGTTTCAAGGATGTTGCAATTAGTAACTTATTACCATGTATTATGTACATAAGGTGTGAAAATAAATCAGTTACGTAAACATTACTTACACCTTCCACTAATATGTCAAAGAAAGTCTTGCGTCCTGTGTAGAAAAAATACGATTTCCAATACCAGAAAAATGATTTCACAAGCAAAATATAATACCGTTTGAACTATCTGTAAAGAAATTAAGGGGACTGTTTTCTTTTGTTATAAAAAAAATTATTATACAATATCCGTAATGTAAGAAGTAAGTTATATACCCTATTACTAAGACTCCTCTGGTGTCCGTCCATCTGTCAGCTCGCTTTAGCTTAAGAACCGTAATAGGCAGAGATTTTCTAATCCCACTTCTGATTTCGTTGGTTATTCCAATACTTATGTATTTTTTTAAATAACATTTAAATTATTTTTTCTCTGTTATAAACATTTATGTTTCTTGAAAAATAAATCGTTATTATTATAATATTTCTCTTTGCTTTCCAGATGCACATCCAAAGATATTCCATACCAGTATACGAAACGACTGAAATACACATAATAAACTGCCACACTGTAACCATCACAGAAAATGCCATAGATGATATAAAAAGCTTACGCGACATCCATTTCACCGACATTAAATCCCTTCACATTGCCAGTGGCGGCATAAATTGGTACAGCTATCGATCTAGAGGCAATGTAATGTGGCAGGAAGAACGATACGACTTTAGTGTCCCATCACTGCATGTCACCATCACAAATTGCCACGTCACTGCAATTTCCAGCCATGCATTTGCTGGCAGAATAAGTGAAATCATAATCCAAAATTCTAGTATTGCCAAAATTGAACCGATGGCTTTTGCAAATTTATTACAAAGTGATCGAGTAGCTATCAGACATACACGAATCGATACAATTGATATGCAAGCTTTTAAAAAATTTGCCACTGAAAATTTGGAACTGAACAATCTGACAACCAATCAGATACCGAGTCGAGCATTTTCAAGTGTTACAGTCTACAAAAACTTCACCATATCCAACTGTTCATTCGATACAATACGTCCCAGTGGTTTCATGATCGAAAATCCCAAACTCTTCCAAGTTCTGTACACCAATGTCAGTCATTTGAATGGTGAAGCTTTCAAGATTTCATCCAGAGGTACTGTGATCTTTCGCAACAATACATTCGGGGAAGTACACGATCGCGCCTTCGATGGCATCAAGCTCAACCGTAACGAATACCACGTGAGCGATGGTGCCATATTTATTTTTGATTCAAATACTTTTTACAGCCTCTCAAGGTATTCACTGGCAGTGAGTGATTTTGATGTTAAATACCACAATATTTACATCAATGAAACATGTGATTGCACCAGTTTGGATCACAAAATTAAAGAATCCGAATTCTATGGTGATATCAAGTGTCTATATGATGTCGATGGTACTTATAGAACAGTTAAAGAGTACAAAGCCAATATGTGTTCTGTGATCACCACCTATTATGTTTCATTGACAATAGCTTGTGTTGTGATTGTACTAGTTGCCATTGTATTGTCGGCATTGGGATTGTATTTTAGGTATTTCTTTAGAAGAAAAAAATATGGCAACAATGCTGCCAACAACAGCAAAAGTGGCAAAGGTGCACTCAGTTTAATTGTACCGGACGGTAGAACGTATAGGGAGACTGAGTTGCATGTTATTGTTGAAAGAACTGATCTCCTTACAACTGATTTGTGAATTATATAGTATGTATATAAATAAAAATATAATTTGTTTTGTTACAAACATGTTTGTATCATTTCTTGGAAATATCACGAAGAACATTTTGTGTTGATAAGAAATTTGAATAGTTATGAATTTATAGTTTTTTGATTCTTTTATACGGGGTGTCCCAAATTATCGTATACAGGTAATATCTTGCAACATTTTGTGTCTTTTTTGGGTTATTTATTATCCTTATAAAAATTAAAATTGCCTCCGCCTATGTTTTGAAAAACTTCAAACCGATGTTTCTTATGTCAAAAAAAATATGTTTTATCAGAGACAAAGAACTATTACCCAAATAAGTCTATTTATTCTATGAGTTACACGTAGTGCAGAACATCAATCATTTGCATAGGTTTGAAGATTTTAAAAACATGGGCGGAGGCAATTTTTAATTTCTAGAGGGATAATTAAATAGCGTAAGAAAGTCACAAAATGTTATTGTTTTTGTTGTTAAATGTTATATCGTGGTATTCTAAATAAAATGACATACAATTTTCAATGACAATATACAAAGAGTGCCGTTTGAAAATAAAAAGTGAGAGGTGCGTACTATGGGGCTGTCAAATGTAATATTTTTTAATGCAACATTAGGAAGGTATTTTGATTCTATTCAAAGCAGTTTTTTTCATTTTTTCATTATCTAAACAAATAAGCGAGATGTTGCCTGTTTACGATACCCTGGGACACCCAGTACATCTATAGTTGTCGGCGTCGGCTCCAACTTTGAAAACTTACCCCAGAAGCCATAAAATCACTCATTAACTACTCTAATTATTATTTAATTGCATCATTATTATAATTATTAATTATCGTAATTCAATTCAATTCAAAGTCTCTAACTGATCTATTTTATTTCAAAATTTCCATAGTTTGCAGATTTTAAAATCAATGAAATCGAAAAACAAACACTCTTTATTCAAACAAATCACTCACCTATAAGGCAGCATACCATCCAACGCCTGGTGGACTGTAGGTGGGGAGCTAAGGGCTAACCCTTTGGACAACAAACCACCATGCTGTGCAAAAATCTCCGATGCCACAGTCTCTGCAGCTTCAGAGTCCACCTCACTTTCATCTGGAGAAAAAAACCAATTCAACAAACTCATCAATATTAATTTCATGAAATCTTCCCATGAAACTCACCTGCCCCAATATTGGGCAAAAATATATCCTTTTTGAGCAAACTTGCTGCGCACATTCCACCCAAAAATGACAGCTCAGCTTCCAAATGCTTCAGTCCAACGTTGAGGTAATGATTGTTAGTGCCATCTGGTGGCCATTCGTAGCCGACAACGAGACATTTGAAACCGTAGGCGCTCAACCGTTCATCTTTCAGATAATCGGAGGCCGTCTCCAGGGAGAAGATCACCTCATTCCCGGGCAGAATTACAGAATTGGTGGGCCACTGCAAACTAGAGAAAAAAAATACAGTGTGAGGAAGGGAAAGTAAAAAAAAAATTAAAAGAAAAAAAACATAAGTATTGGTATAAACAATGAAATCAGAAATGTAATTAAAAAAAGCTATATAAAAATTATTTGTTATAATAAATATTTTTTTAAAACTATTTTTGAATCTTGTTTTGTCAATTTAAAAAAAAAATCCGTTGTCATTATATAATTTTATGCCGTTATAACGTATTGATTGTTTGCCAATTGTTGTTATAATTTTTATTGATACAAGATTATTGGATCATCTAGTTAAATAATTGTGTTGATCACAATTAAATCGAAAAATTCAATTTGAATGTTTTAAATTCTAGTCCCAGGATAGACCCTTGTAGAGCACCATATAATACGCTTTTTTTCTGAACCAGATATTTCTTAATGGAACGACAATGTCGGTCAGACAATGGGATCCGTCACTGGAATTACGCACGAGCCTGAAGCGTATTTATATGTCTCTGTTCTCTGGTATATAGGTACTCTCTGGCAGATCTTCGTATATATTACTCTATGGTAATATCGCACTGTTAACTGTCAGCTGTCGCAATTGTCAGACGTCAGATGTTGATAATACTGATTTAAAATTTAATTTTGTGTTGTGGTAGACAAACAGTAATTTGTTATAGAATTGCTGTTGCTGGCAAACAGATATACATTAGTATACTTCAAATCAAGAAAAGGAGAAATAGCAATAGTACTCATCGGTACGGTTCAAATCTTAAATGCATAATAAAAACTTTTTTTTTTAATTCTACTTGTTTTTAAGAATGTCTTTCTGATGTTTCACTGACCCATTTGGTTATTTGATTAACTTCAGCGACCCCCCAAAAGTGCTAAGACAAGTTTGTGACATAACCAGCTTTGGAAAATCTGCAATAAATATTCTTACCTTCCACTAAACTTGTGCAACACTGGCCAATATGGCATCGGTGGAGCATCGACATCGTCACAATAAAACTGCCCTGGTTTCCGTTCCGATAGATAATCAATTGCAGGCACAAACAGTTGCAACGTATCCTCAGGTTGGACCGTCGAACAGGCCGGATCAAATTCCAAAGACATCCATTTCACTGTATCGGGAAATATGATGCGATAATTTGATACTGTTGCCGGTTTGTAGGGGTGTTCACTCTCCACCATGGTGTAATGATGACTGGTTGTGTTGGTTTTTTGATCTGCTGACACGTCCAAGTTGGCAGAACCACTTAAGCTGATCATTGAGCGGCTGTTGATGCTATTCGTCGAGGAGTTGGTAGTTGTGTCCATTAGGTTTAGGGCGGCCACATGTGGTAGAAGGTCTTGTATAAGGGATAGAATGTGTACTGCACTCTGGAAAAAAGTATTAGAAATATAAATGAAAGCTCTTGCGGGATCAAGGCTTAGGGATGAGCTCAAAATCATACTTTTCTTTCAAACTTACCCTCGAATCACTGGTGGCTAGTGGACTTATATGCGCCAAAACGAGCGGTAAGAGTGTCGTTACAATACACGATTTGCTCAATATATCCGCCGATGGGACTTCTTCAGCTCTTTCACGGGCCATTACCATGAGAGAGCTTGCCTTGTTTATGACAGCGCTTGTGAGTGACAGAGCTGTGTTACGTGCTTGCTGCTCCAGTTTTGATGTGGCAGCCCTTCCATACTCCAGAGGATTACTACAACAAAATAAATTCAGGAAGAGGTTCAAGAGAATATTTACAAAAGCGATATAAAAATTGATATTTTGAACGTTTCAATTCATAACCACAACTCTTAAAAAATGTAATTGGAAAGAATATAAACACAGAAAATACATTTTTTTAAATATGTCATCTTGGAAAAAAACAATAATGACATCATCACGAAAGCTTCATATAATGTGGAATGCTCGGTTATTCAACAATAGTATTTCGATACTTCTTCAAAAGAAGCACAACGGTGGAGCGGTCTACTCTCTATCCCTGAGGTGTGAGTTCGAAAAACAGCCTAGCTTCACTTTTTTCAGTCTCAGTCTTTCTATGCTTAATTTATTTACAACCATATCGTTTAACTTACCTGTAATAGAGTAGTATCGGTATCTGGCCACGAGTCAAAGTGGTGCCATTGAAGCTCAATGAACATGTCGAAAATGTAAACACACTATTATCTGATCCTTTCACCGAGCTCAACCCACCATCACCATTATTGGTCCTACCACCATGATTCCGCAGTCGTACCGCATACTTGATATTCTCCTTTATCGGTACAGGTCGATCAAATTTAATCTCAATGATATCAGGTGCATAATCTTCAGGCCCAAATGAACCGCGAGTAATGTCCAAACTGTGCCATCTATTTGTATGTGTATGATGGTTCTCGGAACCATTAATTGTGCTCGTCTGGAAATGAATAAATAATAATTTAGAATAGAACAGGAAATAATTGCAAATGTAATTATTACATCTTCAAGTATCTCCAGTTCATACTCATAATGTCCAATCCCACCGTAGACACCAACTCCAGCAATCGAGATGCCAGGATGATCCACCTGGAAGCAAATAGCATCCGGTGAACCATTTCCAGTGTTCCACGTCCGTGACTGATTGGTTCTTGTGAAGCGAGACGGTGTCATGTGCAATGTTCTGCCACAAGTACCTTGCAAATCCTCCTTGAATAAAAATCAACTCGAATTATTTAAAGCCGTCGCTTTTAAATTTGCGCATTCCAAAACTAACCTCAGTGGCGCTACACTGATGCACCAGTTCCGCTAAAACTCTCGCCAACAGATGACAACAATACTTTGTCAACTCGCTGGAATGTGAAGTGCAGATTTTCTGCAGATTCTTGATGACTTGATTCGATGCCAAATTCAGGAGGCAGTCCAAGACATCCTTCCATTGCCAGGCGAGGGCAGCGTACGTTGATTCCATCTAGGATAGAAGAAATTATGATACAAATGGCAGGTTTTCAATATTGTGTTCTTTGGCGACTCCTAATTCAAAAGATTTGAGTCCATAATGCAATGCCAACAGATGTTTTGGTCGATTGCAGAATCTAAATGTCACATACCTGACTCTTGTAGCTCATCTGTTCCACCAGTATAGGATAGTGATGTGAATCCGAGACACTCATCATGGGCAGGCCGGTGTTATCGGATGGGCTCAAACCTCTGTGCAGAGAACTTTCAGCACTGACACTGTGCCCAATCAGCGGGAAGGTATTCCTCAATCGGACGCTGGGCGCGCATAGGGCACACAGTACTGCACTCAATAGTCTGCTGCTGCTGCTAATTGTACTGGAATCCTAAAACAAGCAGGCCAGAATCAGTGAAAGTTTTATCTTTATCAACATTTTGAAAACTTACCTTGGCACTTTCAGCTAATAATTCACACAGGCACGTCCATTTCAGATACGAAGTGGGATAGAAGGCATGGAAGCATGCGACAAACGTATTATGACACTCATCCAGAACATTATTCATCATACTCAAGCCTGTTGTGGTGATTTTAGTGGATTTCTTACTCTGTTGCATCATACTTGAAATATTATCGGACAATATTTGTTTCAGCAATGTTCTAACATCACCAATACATTCAGCCAGCTGGACATTCTCCAAGGAGGCTTTCTTGTTGTTGATTTGTTTCGGGTAGATTTCATTGGTGTAGATGCAAATCAACCGTAAACTGGCTCTGCTGATGTAAACGAGTCGTTCCAATTCGAGATTGGTGTAGATATTTTTGACAGACTGTCCTTCTACCACTCCCCACTTGAAGGTGTTCCAGGACCATTGTAACAACGACAGCAAGCTTTGGAAACAATCCTTTGTTACTGTGCGTGCAAAATCTTTGGATAGAATGTGAATGGGTTCCGTAATGTCGATTTGTCTGGGTGGGTTTTGATTTTCTGGTGTGATTATCTTGTACAGAAGCTGCGGTATTTGACCGGCATTGACGTCGGTGCCGTTGTTGGATTTCTTGGATGATTTGAAATAGAACAACACCTGATCCTCAGTGGTTACCATTGTCTGACCGGAGGAACCACAATCGCTGCTCGGTCCACTTATTCGGCACCATGCTACGTACCAACGATGTGCCTTTTGATGAGAAAATAACGAATTTAATGAAGAAAAGGTCTGGAATTTATTCACTGTTTTACTTGTGGTTCTTAAGCCAATTAATTTCGACATGTTGAATCGGGGTTTGTAATATTCGCAAGTGTTTCAAACTCACCTTTATATATAATAAAGGCTTTGATGGCTTGCAGAAGTCTAGCTGGTAAGACTTGGGGATGTAACCCAAAAATAATGCGATGGATGTACTTATGACTGTAAGACCAATAATAACTTATGGGGTAATAGTCTGGCATGGCAAGGCAAGCCAGTGTACTATGAGGAAAACCCTCGATAGAATACAAAGTTTGGCCTGTGTTTGTATCAACGGAGCTATGAGAACGTACCCAAGGCCAGGGAAGGTACCGGAAATAAGGAAATTAGGAATCGGAGAGCCTGGTCCTCTCTGGCCATACTCATCCCATCAGCTAACCTTCCCAGTGATGAGATGACAAGGAATATTAGCATTGAGAAAGCTTTTACTACGATGGTAAGTAGAAAAAAAGATTGGGAAAGGGAGCACACAATCCAAACTCTCAAAAAGAATGCCACCAAATGGTACACAGATGGTTCTAAAACCACAACGGGAACTGGCTCTGGAGTATCCGGCCTGGTACCAAATGCTTATTATCGTTAGGTCGCTGTCCAATCGTCTTTCAGGCAAAAGTACTTGCAATCGAAAGGTGTGTGTGGAAACGAACTTAGAAAGAAACCATCAGAAATGTAATATAACTTTACATTCTGACAGTCAGGCTGCGATTCAAGCACTGAGCTTTCTTATCATCGATTCTAGGATGGTATGGGAGTGCCGAAGAAAACTCAACGAAATAGGCAAGAAAAACAAGGTCTATTTAGTCTGGATTCCCGGTCACTCGGGAATCATAGCGAATGAATAGGCCAACACACGTGCCAGAAAAGGAGCACGAACTCCTTCCATTGGTCCAGAACCTTTCTTTAGTACAAGTAAATAAATGTACCTACAAGAGTTTCAGGAGGAGGAAAAAACAGAAAGAGAAACAATCTGGCAGAATCTTCCTGAGTTGGATCATTCCAATGGGGATGATGGGGAGCACGATAGACCTCAAGGCTGCAGTGCAATGAAAACCCCTTAAATCTACAATCTATATTATCTTTCAATCATCTCTTTCAACTTACCTGCAACTGCACGGGCTCATCAAACAAAATGGGAAACTTCTGCCTCGGTCCACACTCGTACGGTATCTCGTCCGTTTCACTCAACAATTCACCATCAATCTCCTGCTCTCCACCATCTGGTCCGATATCGAACAGCTTCAACTTGGCCGTATACTCACCTCGACCACCAAACAGACCAAAACCACCCAGCAACAGATCCGAATCGGCCATGAAACGAATCGCCTCGATACTGTGTCCAGAATAGCCCCAGCCACCGCCATGACTTTCGAATCTATTCACCGATTGGAAATCCTCTTTGGTGAATTGTTGTTTGCCACCTGAGATCATTTGTCGTCTATCATCGTCGACGGGTTCGTTCACCGTGGTGATTTGCAAGTCATGAGCTATCGTTAGAATGTCCAAGCAACATAGGAGATTCAGCGCCGCCTGGAAGCGAGTGATGTAACAATTGGTCGTCACTGGTATTGCCAGCTCTGGTGACAGTATCGAACATAGCTGAGTATTTTTACACGAGTTTTTCATATCATACACCACTTTAACGTCGCACAGGAGTTTATTATCGACAGTTTTGATGGCATTTCGCGTTTGTAGTTCACTTGCAATGATATTGTAGCATGAAAACTCATTTGTATGCCCATTAAACGACCATAGCACGTTGTAAATGTGATCCATACAAACAGTTTTACCAGTGAAATCCATCTGATCTGGTCCTTTGAACGAATTACAGTTGCCGTCACGTTTATTGATGACCAGGCATTTGAAATTCTTTGCAGTCTCTTCTTCATTGGGCAGCAAAACTATGGAGTTTTTATTGGCAGTCACTGTGGATTTTGATATGCTAATGGAGTTGATCAAACTTTCGTCCAATTTCAAAAAGGTCTGATCACCCGACGCCCCCACCCATGTCGCTCGACGACCATGCCTTGGACCGATGTTGGGTATAGCACCTGGAATGCTGTACCATGGCGTGCGAGGGTTGGTTGCGAATTTTGAGGAACATGAACTGTTGCCAGGTTGTGTCACATCGTGTGATGATGAAGTTGATGAGCATGTTGAAGCATTGTTGGGGGATCTGCCCAATTGTCCTTTCTATGATGAAAAAAACAACAACAAAAATTTAAACAATGTCAGACGTTATGGAATAAGCTGGAAGTTATACCTGGCCATTACCAAAGGTGTAAACTTCACCTTTTGACGTCAATACGACTGAATGATTACTTCCGGCGGCTACATGTACCGCTGCATTTGGTAATTTGACAAGTTGAATGGTGCTTTTGGTTAGAATATCTCCACAGCCTAATTGTCCATATAGATTCGATCCAAAAGTGTATACCTGTGAATGATTATGGGTTCAATAAAGGATTGGATATATAATATACGGCTCAACACTCTACCAGCGGATGCTGATGAGAGCCAACAAGCTCAATACCGTACATACTTTGTAACCACTGTTTATTCATTCATTTATTCATTTAGTAGGTCTTACCTGTCCATTTTGCAAAAGAAGAATCGTATGATGCAATCCACATGCTACTTGTATTACTGGATTTTCAGTTGGCAAGACAATTTTAGCAGGTGGCAGACACGTCATTCGAGCAGCGTCTTTTTCAACATCAGATCCTTGTTGCTCTTTAACTTGAAATTAAAATTATACCATATTTTTGGGGGTAAAACGAATATTATTAAGCAAACCAAAATAACATTTCACTTGTATACTTTTCTTACCTGTAGATAGAACATTAGTTTGTCGAATACTGTTATTCAATCGATGTATTGATACAGTATGATTGGAAGGTGGCTTGGATGATTTGATTTTCATTGCTTGTTTACTGGATCCCTGGACGGATTTTTTACTTTTATTCTTACGATCTTCCAGTCTACTTTGAAGCTGAAAAGAAATTTAGAATCACATACACTCTTCAGTATCAGATATTTATTGTTACTAATAACATTATGAATTTCAAGGAGGAAGGAAACAGCAATATGTACATAAAAAAATAATAAAAAAGGAAACACACAACCAAAATGTATACCTCCTACATTTTTTTGAATTCGGTCAAAAACCATAATTACCTGTTCCTGTAGCCTGGATCGTTGTCTCGGTGGCATAGCCTTTTCTCGAATTATTAAGTCCAATCGCATCATTCCAGCCAAATCGGCCAACTCTGAATTGTCCACAACTTCTCTAGCACAAATGCGACAGCAACCACATACAGCACAACCACTATCACCTTCACCACATCCACATTCCCTACAAAGAAATATAGCATTGAAGTAATGTGGTGCGGCCCAAAAGATCCACAAAGATCCAAGCTCGTGTAAAACGATCGAAACTTTTAAACTTCAATGGCATCACTCAATTTTTATCTAATAGAAAACAAATTTGTAAGCATGGGAGAAGTATCTGCTTCAGAAAAAAAAATATTATGCGGTGTTCCACAATGTCTATTCAGGGACCAGTTCATTTTCTCATGTATATAAATTCGTTGTTCAGTTTGGAATTGAATGGAAAAATAAATTTGTTTGCTGATGATACTCTACTAAAGCATATAGTGGAAGTAATTTACAAGAAATCAAAATTTGTATGATGCATGATGTTAGCAAAATTTTCAATTGCTTAAAATGTCATCAGCTAACACTAAATTATGAGAAATCATCTTTCACTTTTATAGTCAGGAAACTATATCTACTGATTTAAAAAATCAAATTAAATTCAATAATGACAATATCAAATACTCTTCTACTGTAGTTTTTTGGATTATTCATAGATAAAAATCTATAATGGTCCAAACACATTGAAAAATTGAGAAAACAGATAGCTCCAATAATTGGAATTCTATTTAAAATAAGAAATTATTTTCCTTTCAAATACCTGAAATTGATATACTTTTCATTAGTATATTCAAAGTTTAAATATTTAATTTCAGTTTGGGGCTCAGCAACGAATTCTTTACTGAAACCTTTGAAAATACTTCAGAATAAAATTATAAAGTGCATATTCAAACTGTATTACAAAGAACACACAGTTAATTTATATAAGCTCAGGACATTATTTGATATTTGTTCATTATATAAAATTAAAATTTGTATTTTCACTCATCTTGTCGTAAATAATTTAAAACATTTAAATTTAGTTTTTCGATTTAATAGTTATCAACACAATCCTTTAACTAGATGTTCCAATAATCTTTTATCAATAAAAAATTAAAACAATAATTGGCAAACAATCAATTCTTTATAACGGCATTAAAGTATATAACGTTATAAAGATTTTCTTTTAGAAATTTAGTAAAACAAGATTCAAAAATAGTTTTAAAAAATATTTATTATTATTGCAATATAATCAATAATTTTTATAAAGCTTTTTTAATTACATTCCAGATTTCATTGCTTATTCCAATAATTATGTTTTTTATTATCATTTTTTTACTTTACCTGTTAAAAACATTTTTTTCTGTGGAAATACATCATTTTTATTATCAATAATAATAATTGAAATTTTTATAATTATTTATTCAAACAAAGTTCAATTGTCCGAACAATTAATTATGAAAATGTAAGAAGAACAATATCCTTATGGTCAATTATGTTACTGTTAGTTTCTTTAGTGACGATTGTCTTATCTATACTCACTGTCCTGGGTTCCTTTCCGAGCTCATCGACGACAAGCAACTGAACGAGTACCCGGTACACTCTCGGCACACAGTACACACCATGCACATATCATCGTGCCAGGAATGCTTCCCCGGTGGGCAAATGTTGTGCTGTTGCTGTTGTTGTTCCCCCAAATTACCATCATCAGAGACACCGGAAGCAGCGGCTGATGCAGCAGCAGCAATCAAATTGTCACTGTCCTTGTTCTGCTGATGATGATTCTCCAGCTGCATCTCATCGAACAGATCGTGCTCCTCTTGAGCCCCACACGTATCCATGGCGACAATGTTGTTGGTTGTGTTTGTTGTTTCTGAATAATAGAATTAAACAATTTGAAACTGTATAAAAAAACTAGATCGTTTCTGTGAAAAGGCAATAAAAATAAAAACGAATTCTAAACCATGGTTCAATGAACAGATTTCAAAATTGATAAAACAGCGAGATAAATATCATTATAGATTATAAAAAAAGTGTTATCCCAATGTATAATCAATAATTGATTCTTACATTTTTCTCAATAAATTTGCAAAAAACTGTTCGGAAACCTAAAGAAAAAAGTCAAAGATGTTACTCCAAAATTAGTGTGGAAGGCGATAAATGAAATCCTGTATAACAAAAGTAAATATGATGCTGAAAACATAAAATTTATTTCCGTTGATGGAAATATAATACACGATCGACATGAAATTTGTGAGAGATTCAATAATTATTTCATCAATGTTGGTCCCAGCTTAACTGTAAATATCCCCACCAAAATGAATATCCGGTAGAGTCAAAATCTACTTCCACATACCTGAAACCTACCACCCCAGAAGAGATTGAAGAAATAATCAGTTTACTGAATGTCGAAAAAAGATCCAGGGTTGGACAAAATAAGTAACAAAATTGTTAAAGTAGTGAAATCAACTGGCACCTTCGATGGGCTAATTAATAAATTTATCCTTTTTGACGGGCATAGTTCCTGATAAAACAAAAGTTGACAAGGTGAAACCAATTTTCAAAACAGTGAATAAATATGAAATGAAAAATTATAGACCAATCTCAATTTTATCAGTACTTTCTAAAATTATTAAAAAAACTGTACATTCAAGTCGGATCTGAGTAAAGCATTTGATACAGTGGATCATAAAATTCTGTTGAATTTTATGAATCATATGGGTATCAGGGGATTAGTTTGCAAATGGTTTCAAAATTATTTATTTAATAAAAAAAAGTTTGTATACATGGGAGAAGTGTCTGGTTCAGAAAAAACCGTATTATGTAGTTTTCCACAAGGATCTATCCTGGGACCAGTTCGTTTTCCCATCTATATAAATTCGTTGGTAAGTTGAAATTGAAAGGAAACATTTTTTGCAGATAATATTACTATATTATATAGTGGAAGTAATTTACAACAAAAAAATCCAATAATTGGAATCATATTTAAAATTATAAATTATTTACCTTTAAAATGCCTGAAATTAATATACTTTTCAATAGTAATATTTGATTTCATTTTGGGGGTCAGCAACAAAATCTTTACTGAAACCTTTGAAAATACTTCAGAATAATAATAATAATAATAATAATAACTGAGTTTATTCATAGCAATTTTGAATACAGTGAGATATACATTATCAAATATACGTTTTTGCATAAATAAACTGAGCAGACCTTACGAATTAAAACTTGTTGTAAGGACAAAAATTCAAATTATAGAATTAAATTGAATTATTTCTATTACTATATATACTATTAGTAACTCAAATGTGGTCAGTTTTTTATTTTTGAAAAAATTGTCTCCCTTTCTTTATTATCCATTCTTTTGTTTATTTTTTTTATGAAAAAAAGGATTGAACATTCCTCATTTCATTTGGTATTGATTCATATAAATGTGGAATTATATAGGTGAAATTTTTTTGACATATTGCTTTGTGTATTTGCTTTTTCGGAGTAGTAGTTTTTTATTCCTTGTATTATAATTATGTGGGTTAAAATGAATATCTCCTTTATTTTTATGTATTTTTAAAATAATATTAGAACAGAATAATTGTCAAATAAAATTATAAAGTGCATATTTAAAATGAATTTCAAAGAACCCAATGTGAATTTATATAAACCCGGGAAATTATTTGATATTTGTTCTTTATATAAAATTAAAATTTGTATATTCATTCATCTTGTCGTAAATAATTTAAAACATTCAAGTTTAGTTTTTCGATTTAATAGTGATCAACAAAATCATTTAACTAGATGTTCCAATATTCTTCTATCAATAAAAATTAAAACAATAATTGGCAAACAATCAATTCTTCATAACGCCATAAAAGTATATAATGATTTAACGATTTTTTTAAAAAATTTGGTAAACAAGATTCAAAAATAGTTTTTAAAAAATATTCATTATTAATGCAATATAATAAATAATTTTTATATAGCTTTTTTTAATTATTATTATTTTTTTACTTTCCCTGTTACAAACATTTATGTTTCTTGGGAAATAAATCATTATTATTATATATTTTGCGAGACATTTCTACTCCGCAAAAAGTCATTACCCACTAATGCGCATATTTTACATTATTTCCTTACTACAGCGCATTTGTGGAGCCATCCCTTTCACTGTATTGTGTATTTTTCCGAAAAAGTCGGCTATTAAATATTACCATTTGGTCCTTTCTTAAAGTATTTTTTTAGTAAAGATCTATTCACTCTACTGAACTTAGAAACCTTTTCAATAAACGAATAAATCACTTGGAAAGCGCATGCGAAAGCCAGATGCCTTAAGAAGTTTCACATATAAAAAAAAATAATAGTTTTGCTTGACGTATTTTGATTTTTACATACCTTCCTTGTTGGTCATCACAAATTCCCTACCACATTGGAACTTGTTATTAATGCCAAATGTGTAAACCTGGCCCTTGTTGGTTAATGCTACAGCATGTGCTTTGCCCAGTGCTACTTGTGTGATGATGTCTCCTTTCAAACTTGTAACGATCCCTTTAAAAAAGATGCAATAAAAATAATTATAAAAACATTCAATCTAAAATTCTTTATTCCAGTTATTTACCCGTTGTCGTATCCGCATGACTTGTATCTTTGCCAAACATCAACAGTTCACCTTCTCTATTAATTAGAGCTGTAGTTCCATTATTACAAGCCACATAGACAATATTCTGGCCATCAACTTTTATCATCTTCTTTGGCTTGACTGGTTTCGGTTGCCTTCGCACTTTGCTCTGGTCACCGTCTTCTCCTCTTCTGGCAGTACCTTTGACAAAGAATATAATATTCAAGGAAAATACCGCAGATCCAAAAAAAACATAGAATCATACAATTTGAAATTTTCATAAACATATTTTGTTTAATGATTTCCATTTATATCATGACTTACCAGCAAAAAATACCGAACCATCCTCAGTCAAAAGAATGGCATGCAATCCATCGTGACCAATAGCGATCTGACTGACTTTTGGAGCCTTTGTCAAAATCAGTTCTGACCATTTGCCTGTTCTTACACCCGCCTGCTTGATACCCAAAGCTGAGGACTTGCCACAATATAAAACCTACACAGAAAAACAAATGAATAAAAGCACCGAAGAAAATAAGTTGATAAGACTCTACCTTTCCTGTAACAGTACGTAGAAGGCCAAACTCTTTGCCAGCACAAATTGATGCGATTTCCTCCTCAGTTCCCGTGCTCACTGTGTAAGTACCGATTTCTTCATCGAACGAAGAGACACCCAGTACATCGATGCATTTGCGTGCCAACTTTAATGGCAGCTCACTTACCAAGCTGGCTGGAGCAAGGTTTTGGTTCAACATTCTGACCACAAATCCATCCTTAATAAGAAGCAAGGTACATAAACAATATGATGATTCAAGTGTACGAAAAAAAAAACAATGAATCTTACATCTTTTGCCGGTGATATAACGCCTAGATATTCCCCATCAGAGAATACAACATTCGACGATACATCTCTATTATGCAATGGAACTGAGCCTGATATAAGAAGATTCGTCCGTTCGACTATAAGAAATTCACCACCTCTTCGTCCACAAAGTTTCATATAAAGATGACTCTAAGAAATGAACTCAATTGATCCAGAAGAACTCAATTTTTTCTCAATGTTTCTACTCACATCGCAAAACACCAAAGTACCATTATCATTCGGATAGAAATCCGGCTTCCAAATGGACACGTGACCCTTGATTGTGCCACCATAACCACTGCCGATCTTCAAAAGCCCTTTGGAAGTGAACAGATACAAGTACTGACCATCACATGCCAGTGATTTCATTTTCAAAGTAATGTTTTGCAACTCGTTGGGAAACTTGACTACAAATGATTCAATTTTGGAATGCATGGGAACCCCATGAGTTATCCAATCGGGTCTTGTCACCTTGCCCAAAAGGACTCCATGGATGCATCTTTGTAGGAATGATAGAACAGCTGGCATCTTTTAAAATTCAGCTGCTGTTTAACATATCCTCGAATTCATTTGCTACAATATATGACTTACCTGGATATTTTGGAGTGACAGGGATCGGGGGCACATAAGAAGAGCAGCAACGGCTGATAAATACTTGCCAGTGTCACCTCTAACGACCACCAAAGACAGCAGGCATGCACAGGCGACAGCAGTGAAATGACTGCCATCATTTGCTGTTGAGCTTTCAGGACCGTGCAGTGTAGCTAGATCCAATAAGAGGTCAAAAAGTGAATCAATAACTTCTGGTGGCTCCGTTTTCAATGCCTCCGGAGCTTGTCCCTGAAGAACATCCAGCAGCGCCTTTAATGCTTTAGTACAGAGAACAGGGTGAGTTATTCTGCTCTCTTTGATAAGCTCGAAAACGGACCTCAAGCCAAGTCCGACTACTTTTGACACTTTCACTGGTGTGTAGCAGCTACTTTGTGAATTGTCTTCAGTGTCGCTCTCTATTTCACTCTGGTCTTGGATAGGAGCACTGCAGCTGCTCTGTAAATATTCATGACTGGCATGTCGGATCCACCGGTCCAAGACTACTAGCCGAATGGAGGCAAATACAGCAAACGCTGAAGCATTCCCCGGTAATTCAATTTCTGGGGCGTTCTGTGAATCATTCTCGCAGGGTAAGTCGATCTTATTCTTCTGTTTGGAACGTGTCTTAGAGCTTTTCTTCCTTAATCTCTTCCACTCTAGTCTTTTCCTAATAATTAGGTTAAATGTTATGAAAGTAAATATTAATAATATTTTACGTACTTGGAATTCTCTGGATATGCTTTGTAAGCTTCATGAAAAATAATGCTGAAATCTTCAATGTCCGGCAACATTTTTTCGGGGCGTAACTATTTTTACTAGAAGCTTTGGTAAAATATTGATTTTTACAATGGATGGAATTGTTAAAATGTCATACCACCAATTAACCGGGTTAGAAATTTATACTTTAGAATTTTTTTCAGAAAAAAAGTTCAAGACTGTAAGTATTTTATTGATTAAAAATATAAATAAATAAAATCGCAAAGGTCAGTATTTTTAAACAAATTCGCGGAAAACAATTCAATTGACAATTGACAGTAACCCAACCGGAACTAACAAAATAGTTCATATATCACCTAATCGAGCACAGAACCATAATAACGATAGTAGTTCTGTGGTTGACAAAACCGATTACCCTTTGCGGTTATGTAGTGTTGATAAACAACAGATTGTAATGATATTTGCTGGCTAAAAATAATCCAAAAACAACTGAAATGTGAATAGAAGTAGTGAAAATTTAGTACAAATCAAATCATGGCCGAAGTAATATCCCCTATCTTAAACAATATACTCAAAGTAGAAGGAATTGAGGAGGCTTTCAGCTGCTTTCTGGTTCACCGGCCCAACAGCGAAGCTGACAAGATTGCAACATGGACTCAGGAGATTAATAATGCCTTTCGAGGCATGAATACAGATCAAGACCAAGTACAATTGGATGCAGCTCTGAACCAATATTTGTCCGTGGTGGCAGGTTGTTCTCAGAGTCGTATGCAGCTGCTAATATTCCTGCTTGAAAGCACTGTGCAAAATGGATCTCTTCCGTCCAGAAAAGTATGCACAAGCATCATGAGTTGCAAACTCTTGATACATAACAATGGACAGTTTTGGATAGAATGTTTCAAATTGATCAAGAAAATAATTGATTCGGTTGAGTATAAAGGAGTTAGAGAAATTATGAAGGTAAGACATAGATGATTCAGTAGTTACAATACTTTTATGTTTATCGTTTAATCATAGGGTTGTTGTGAGAAAGCTAAATCATTACCATGGCGGCTACATTCCGGCCTGCAACCGATAACACAGGCACTCATTGATGTGGTAACGAAGATTATGGATCGGGATGCATGTTTGTTACCTGGTTATATGCTGGTCAACGAACTGCAGAAAGCATACCCTGACTGCCCACACTGGAGACTGTCTCCGCTGATAGCCGATTATGTCGACAGCTTTAGGGCCTGTGCCCAAATGGTATCCATTGTGGGTCACACCGAAATGAGACCTGTTGTCGAACACAGCGGCTGTCCTGATCACTTGGTGAACACTTGGAAGCTAGATCCTATGACGTTGCGCTTCAGTTTAAATGGTAACACTATCCGATTAATGTAATTTCTATGAGATTTTATTAAAATTGTTTGTTCAGGTGTTTTACCTTACGCACCAGAGCTTCTGGAAAAGCAGACTGGGCTACTGCGTTACGTTCTGGAGCAGCCATACAGCAGAGACATGGTATGCGGCATGTTGGGTTTAAATAAGCAACATAAACAACACTGTCAGGCTATTGAGGAACAGCTTATAGAACTTGTGGTGTTGGCACTTGAGAGAACCGAGGCTGAGGGTGATGAGCAGGCTACGCAGGATTTGTGGCTTCATCTGTCATCACAATTGATTTACTTTGTTTTGTTTCAATTTGCCAGCTTTCCCAGTTTGGTGTTGTCGTTGCATTCGCGTTTGCAGGGCCGTGAACTGAGAAGGGGTAGAGATCAGCTGATGTGGGTGTTGCTCCAATTCATCTCAGGTATATGCTATTTAGAATTACTTAGATTTAAGCACGATTTTTTCACTCCTGTGCAAATGTTTTATACGCATTTTTTCTCTTGCGAGACCGCTAGTCTTCACCTATTCTTTACCATCCAGCAATTGCCGTTATAATATTTACAAAAAAATCCCATGTTTTCAAGGTTCAATCCAAAGGAATCCACTATCCAACTTCCTGCCCGTTTTAAAACTCTACGAGCTCCTATATCCGGAACAAGAACAACCCTTGCCCGTGCCCGATTACAACCAGCCACAATGCACTCGACAAATGGCCATGACATGCATCTGGATCCACTTGACGAAACGAGCACAAACCGAACAGGCCAATCTCACATGTCCGGTCCCTGCAAAATTACGTGTCCACCACGATTTCCTGCAGCATCTTGTGCTACCCAGCAATGCCGCCCTAGCAATGGGCAGCGATTATCGCATCGCCCTTCTGTGCAATGCATACTCGACCAATTCGGATTACTTTTCCAAGCCAATGGCAGCACTGGTGGAGACTATTCAACCGACAGCAAAGTCGGCTTCATCGCCCACAGCCCCACTCAGTATGACAGTGTTGGACTCGTTGACGGTACACTCAAAGATGTCACTGATACACAGCATCGTAACGCATGTCATCAAATTGGCGCAAGGAAAGTCTGGCATGCCGCTCTCCCCAGCTCTAGTGGAAACGTACAGCCGTCTTTTGGTCTATACGGAGATTGAGTCGTTGGGAATCAAAGGGTTTCTTAATCAGCTGTTGCCGCAAGTGTACAAGTCGCACGCCTGGGGTACACTGTATACACTGTTGGAGATGTTCAGCTATCGCATGCATCACATCCATCCGCATTATAGGGTGCAGCTGTTGAGTCACTTGCATTCGTTGGCTGCAGTGCCGCAGGCGAATCAGACGCAACTGCATCTGTGTGTGGAATCGACGGCACTGCGGCTTATCACAGGTAATTATTATATACATCTATCCTATATATACATGTACAGCTATCTTGAAAATGATTCCGTAGATTTCATCCCTACCAAATACTTGCTAGCTTGACCCATTCAGTCCCCATTCAACGTTGTGAACTCACCGCACATTTCCTTGAAGTAATCAAATTATTCTTAAATTAATAAAGAGATTCATATAATTCATCAGTAAAAGTAATAATTGATGCAAAATACTGGTTCTCTTCATTTCTATTAGTAATTGAAATCGGTAGTCCTTATTGACCCTGTATCAATTATGATTCAACCTCATAGGTTTGGGAAGCGGAGACGTACAACCGGAACTGTCAAGATTCCTAGCCGAACCCAAAACCATCGTATCCGCCGAATCGGAGGAGCTAAATCGTGCCCTAGTGCTGACACTGGCTCGTGCCACCCACGTCACCGGGGCCGATGGTTCGTGGTGTCACGAATTGCTCGTCACCATTGCTCAGAGCACACCACACGCTTGGGCTCCCCATACACTCGATCGATTCCCGAGGGCATTGGCCGAGTTTTTCACACAACATGCCGTCCCCAAAGAGAACAAGCAACAATTGAAAAAGGCCGTCGAAGAGGAGAACCGCAAATGGGCGTCAATGAACAATGAGAATGATATTATGGCGCACTTTGGGGTACCCGGGGCACCGCCGCTGTTCCTATGTCTTCTGTGGAAGATGCTGCTCGAAACCAATCACATCAGCCCTATTGCCTACAAGTATGTAATATAGTTTAAGCTTGTAGTATTGGCCGAATTGAACCATATTCTGTTGTTTTTTCAGGATTCTGGAGCGAATAGGAGCCAGAGCATTGTCAGCACATTTACGCAAATTCTGCGATTGCCTCGTCTTTGAATTCAGCAACTCACCAGGTGGTCAACATGTAAATAAATGCGTGGACACAATCAACGACATGATTTGGAAATACAACATTGTCACCATCGATCGACTAGTCCTTTGTATGGCTTTGAGGATGCAAGAAGGTTCTGAGGCACAAGTATGCTCATTCATCATCCAGCTGGTCCTACTCAAAGCCACCGAGTTCAGGAATCGAGTGCAGGACTTTGTCAAAGACAATTCACCCGATCATTGGAACCAAACTAACTGGCACGAGAAACATTTGGATTTCCATAGAAAGTATCCGGAAAAGTTTGCGCCCGAAGAACAGAGCAGCGTGTACCATCCGAATTTCGGGAATGTGTGTTTGCGATTTTTGCCCGTCTTCGATATTGTGCTGCATCGATTTTTGGAGATACCGCAAGTGACGAAGAGTTTGGAAATACTTTTGGAGCATCTGGGGTGTTTGTATAAATTTCATGATCAGCCTGTTACGTATCTGTACAATACATTCCATTATTATGAGGCTGAACTTAGAGATCGACCACCAGTGAAGAGAAAGTGAGTAGGAAATTATAATGGGTTAATATTATTGAGCCTTATTGTGCAAAATGAAATTCTTTGCAATTGTTTTTCTTTCAATATGTTCTTAAAGGTTGGTGAGCGCAGTACTGGGCAGCTTAAAGGAGACCTTGTCCGAGCCGTATCAAACCTTTCTGATGAAGGGACCCGAAGATATTTGGATACCCGAACTGGACTACTACATCCAACTTGTCAAACGTGTGGTCGATGTTATCGGTGGTGCTAATACTAATACAAAAACCGATTGGCGGTTCAATGAATTCCCCAATGCAGGTGCTCACATACTGTACACATCCTGTGTGGAACTGATGGCCCTAGCGGCAGGCCCCCCCGCCGTTGCAAATGGACTTCTCGATGTAGTTGCAAAAGGTATATTATGCGTTCCTAACTCGTTTAGGAGTTGGTGATTAAGTCGCGATTTTGAACCTGACGAAGGAAATAAACATTTCCGAAATCATAGCACTAATCATATTGTTTTATTTAATAAATGACTGCTATTCCTATTAATTTTTTATGTTGATAAATTTAACAACTGTTTCTTTCCGTCTCCAAGGTTTCGTGAAGATCCCATCCGACCAAATCCATCAGTGGATCAACGCCATTGGCCTCATTCTGGCAGCGCTACCAACAAGCTATTGGAGCATTTTACATGAACGCCTGCTAGCCACGTTGACAGAAATGGAAACATGGCCGTTTGAATGTTCACCATTCCGCCTATTCGATTTCAAACAAACCCATGCCGGCCTGTTACACAACCGTTTCAGCTACATGTTGGCGCTGGCTCATTCAGTTTGGCATCATGCAGGTCCTGGACAAATTGCCAGCGTGCCTCGATGGGTGCGAGAATGCTTGCCCACCATCATTAGAACCGAAGAACAGTTTATCTTTGTGTGTCATTTGGTCGGGCCATTTTTACAGAGATTCAGCGTTGCCATCGTAGATGTTACGAATGCTCTGTACGAGCTGCTAGCTCAAGTCGATCAGGCGCAAAGTGAATTGAAGTACATGGACCCCATTTGCGATCTACTCTATCACATCAAGTATGTTTTTGTGGGGGACAGTATGAAAAAGGATTTGGAAACTGTTGTGCGCAAACTAAGGCCTCACTTACAATTGAGATTAAGGTTTATTGCACATTTGACAGTTGAAGAAGTACATGCTTCCTGATGTAAGATTAAAAATTTAATGTCTAAGGTATAATTTATATTATAACAATAATAAATTGATAATTGGATTAGCGAAATGCTAATCAGAGTCGCTGTCACTCGAACTAGGAAAGTCTGGCACGCCTGGAACAGAAGAGATACTTTTATATACATTCTACTTACATGAAGAAAATGAGAAAACGATGTATATTTTCGGATGCTTATTATGTGTAAAATATTTTCGCATAATTTAGACAAATACAAAATAGTTCTCCAACAGATTGTATAAAATAAAATAGAAAAATAAAGTTTTTGAATATATTAGCTTCCAGTCATTAATTAACATACAAAATTGCCCTGGTAATAACTTACGTTGTCTACCAAGTTGTTGTTTATTTTGCTCATCCTTTATGTACTTATTCTGGGTTTCTACAACGGCTTGGCCATCAGCGCAATTGGCATACAGGTCCAATAGTTCCCGGTTCAATTCTATGAACGAATGGCCCCAAGAGAATTTGTTCAGATAGAATCGGGCAGCGTCCTTGTAACCCACAATATACATAGTGGCTGCTATAGCTTCGACACAGCTCAGCTGACATGGTCGACCATAGTTTATTGGATTGGTTGCGACCAGAAAAGGCAAAAGCCGCCCATTGGTTGCCTTAAGGGCTGCAATGGGAGTTTCTTCGATTCTTGCCCATGAGCAATCGACCACGGCTATGCCTTTGGTTTTAACTATTTCTCTATCTTCTGGGCTAACACAGCGATCGCCTGTAGGTGATAATACAATACCGCCGAATCGTTGTTTTACTTTGAGACATTTTATGAGTTTCATCCGCGCTAATTTGCGACCTGAACATTTCTTGGGATCACACTGATTGAAATCCCACATCGCAACTGGAAAATCGGGTGCTCTCTCTAGAACGATATAGATTTTCAATTTCAATATAACATACCACATTGAAATTACAAGTCACCATCATCACTTGATGTGGAATCTGAAGAGCTATCGTCTGAATTTTCATCTGAAGAACTTGCGCTTGCTTCCTTTTCGTTTTGACATGGTTCTTCTAAACATAACGAGTCAATCTTCTGTTCAACTTCGTTCATTTGAAAATATAAAAATATATTATATTTCCAATTTTGTAAATATAACCTATATTTGATTTTGTCGCAAGTAGGTCTATTGTCGCATCGAGTAGATATAAGAGCACAACACATGAAATTTCTTTGACAGAGATGGATCTCGGTTGGGTAAAGAAGTTCAAAGGTATGTATTAACAATTAAGCGCGCGCAATTCGTAGTAGACAAAATTTGAAATGTTTAAAAATAAAATTCATGTGATCTTGACGCATCTACTATTTATACACCGAAAATTGTATAAAGCACGCGCTTCGTAGTTAAATTTGAAAAATGGAAGTAGCAATAGCAATGGGTCATTTTTGTGATTCTCATGGTCCTTGCGTAATTTTATGTACAGACAGAGCAAAAGAAATACCAGAGAAAACACCTGTTTCTTTAGATGTCCCAGTTTGCAGTGCTTGTCGGTCCATCGAGTTAGATACAGTGTATACATGTCAGGATGAAGATAATTATTATGTTAGTACAAGGACTTCAATGGATAAGAACGTGGCTAGTTTTCTAAAGGACGCAATATTACGAAGTTTCAGTGTTGAAGTAAGTATTTATTGCTGGATATATTTACTTTACACCAAGACACAGACTCTACATAATTTATAGGTTGTTCAAGAGCAAAATAAATCCTCAGGAACTGTGTACTTTGGAGATGATAAGAGGGGACATGTTATTTCTCATGTGTTTGATATCAAGGATTCATTAGCCAGAGGTTTCAAAAGAAAATATTGTATAATAGTGCTAGGAAAACATCAGGTAGGTAACATTGTCATTTTGTTGAAACCTTGAAGATTTTGATATGTAGAAATATTTTCTTCAGATTCCTCTATTACATCACTACAACTTTATCGAGAAGAATCTGAAACAGATAAGTATGGAGCTGCAGGAGAAAGCCGCCACTGTAAACGCCAATGAACAATTGGAAAAGTCACAAAGAGAAGTGAGACAAACGCAAGGATACACTAAGGCACTGCATAGATCGCTTTCGGAATTAGTTGGCGAAAAGTACGTGTTTGCTCACATTCACATGTGGTTTGTGTTTTTATTGAGAGCCGAAATATTCAAAAACATTCCACACAACGTTCCAGAATGTCCAGTCGATTGCTCCAAGGCAAAGGAATTGCGAATACTGAGAAATAAAATGTCTGAAAATGTATTCAAGACCATCGTTTACTGTGTTCTGACAGGAATAAGGGTAGTCGAAGAGAAAGATACCAACATTATGCAAGAATTCTATCAGCTGTTGCCAAAAGGTTTTGATTTACCATCAACTGGTAATTTGTGCCAACTGTCTAGAACAGAGGATGGCAGCTGGCAAGTCTATTTCAAAGGATGCATTCCAAAACATAAACCGAGACTTTTGGTACTCATTGAAAAGGCCTTGGCCAATGAAAATCTACCAGATGCAGCATTACCTTATCATTTGATGAGCTTGGTGATGAGATGGTTCAACATTGCTAGCGTTTTGAGCTGGTCACCTTCAAATCGTTGTGATCTTCTGATGCAGTCGCTAGAGATACGTCAGTGTGACATGCCGCTACTTTCGTATTGGATACCACAGAGTAATGCGTGTGTGAAACTTTGTCAAAATGACTGGTTAGAATGGTCCAACACCAACAATCAAGTATGATAATAATCGTGTGTTGAAACACTTTGCAGAACTTATCTTGCAATTTATGAGTTTAGATGAGCGACTGATTTATTATTTGTGAAATCAGTGACAAATAATGAGCTTATGTTCAATAGTTTGTCTTACAGTGAATCTGATTTGTGGACTGAGGCCAATCTTACTGGAGGAATTATCTATACTGGCCTTCAAATGAAATCAGCCACCAAATATTTACCCCTTTTCGAAGATTGGCTTCCTCTTGAGTGACTCATTTGATTTCGATAACTATAGATACTTCAGTAACAATACTGTGGTACAAGTTTTAATTTGAGAATGTACGGGGTAGATGAATGAGGCAAAGATTTCTACCAACAATTTGCAATATCTAAAGATTTCAAAATCAATGAGTGAAGAGATAGCTAATTTCAAAACAACTTTTGGTGGTCGGTTTTTTTAATGTTCAGTATATTTATTACGTATCGATCTTCGGGACCAGTTAGTTATACAGATTTTTTATAATGTCTTTAAATTAATAGATATAAATAATAACATATTTATTTTCCTGTAATATATAAACATTCAACAATATTATGTCATAAAATGAAGGCATTTCAAGAATAAATTTTGTTTTTAAACTTATAAATTTGTTTTTGATTTCTTTTTCTTTTTTGATTTGACCACATCTAATGTTTCAGATTCCTCATTATTTATCTCAACTTCATCGCGTATTTTTTTCTTTTTTGTTCTGACCACATCTAATGTTTCAGGTTCCTCATTATCTATCTCAACTTCATCGCGTATTTTTTTCTTTTTCTGTTTCTTCAGGCCAGACTGTTCCTCTTCTTCAATGGCTTTCTTCTTTTTCTTCTTCTTTTTGGGCACACTTTCTTCTGATATACTGTCTTCTTGCATTGTTGAGATGGTTTCTTCTATTTCAGTCACTTCTTCTTTGTCTACAAGGTTTTTCGATTTTTTCCGTTTCTTTTTCTTCGGAGTAATTTCCTCAACAGAAGTCTCGAAATGTGAAGCATTATTTTGCTCAACATCAGCAATCATTCGTTTCTTCTTTTTCTTTTTAATCTCACCATTAATGTTTTGGCTTTCTTCATTTTTAAATTCACCCTCATGTTTCTTTTTAGCCTTCTTAGTACTTACATAATGTTCTTTTTCATCACCACTGCTCTCATCAAGCTCAACAATAACTTTTGACTTACTGATAACTTTTTTGGGACTGTCTTCAACGACTACCGTCGATTCTTCGTCGATTTCTTCCTCCTTTTTGATTGTCGTAAGGGGAATAACAGATAAGCAGGTTATACGACAACCTGTACTGACATTGGCCAATTCTTCCATATCACGGTTCCATACCTTTATTTCACCATCACTGGATGCTGTTATTATGTACTCAGTGCATTTGATTATTGATTTTACTCGGCCTGAATGTGCCTTGTAGTTTTTTCTGGTTAGATTGCTGATTTTAACCAAAGATATATCACCATCTTCGTGACCAACTAAAATTTCATCATTCGAGTACCATATGCAGCTAGTGACACGGATTTTATGTTCGACAGCTTTGAGAGGTCCTCCTGTTTCTACGCTCCATATCTCCGTGTATCTACCCCCATATAAGACAAATCTAACTTCATCATCAGCCCACAGTATCTTCTCGACACTTCTGGGTTCCTTGCATTTGTTTAGAAGATTAACTATGAACGCTTGCCGACCTTTAACAAGGTTCCACGTACTAAGCGTACAGTCTGCACCCAATGAGAGGGCTAATTTGCCAGAGGAATGTACCGCAAGGTCCAAAATGGCCTGACCTTTGTGTCCCTTGTTCCACATCTTTTCTAGCTTCCAATTGCCCACTCTTACGATTGATATAACTCCATCGGCACTGCCTGAAATGATGTGCGAGTTGTTTGCTGTGAACTGCAAGCAGTTGATTGTAGCATCATGTTGGGTAAGCATACAGTGCTCTTTGCGAGTCTTCAAATCGTAGATTATTATTCTGTCATCAGCTGCACCTGAGGCCATGTAATTACCTGATACAGCTACACATCTCAGGCTGCTGCTGTGATCGTGGGAGGCGAAACTTTGTTTCAAGCTAGAATCCTAAAAGATAGATTTTTATTTATTTATTATTATTTACACTCGTTTATATAAATTACCACTTACCAATAAACTAAACTTGTAACCCAATAAAAACTCCTCATAAGAACCGGCTACTACTTCAAAGTAGGCCATTATTGGATAGACTAATTCAAAATATTGTTTTCAATTTTCAAAATAATTTACAATTTGAGGTTACAAAACAGAAATAGCACGTGTGTCCAATCATCGTACAAAAGAACTAATTCAGAGAACACTTTTCGAATAAAGGTGGAATAGTTCTCGTGCACTGTGAGTAGTTTAAATGTTCCCAATCAAATCACCACATAAAGGTAGTGACAGTAGCTTAGATGTAGAGTACACGACTTTTCCTACTATAAGGACACAGCAAGAGTATATAAAGGGAGGATGACTAACTCTGTATCCTGTTCTATAAGCAGAAGTGGCTGAAATAACGTCCCGTGATATGTTGTCAATTTGGTATGTTGCGCAGTATTTCACTGAGTGTCTATTGTTGTATTTAAGCTTCTTTCGCCCATACTACATAAGGATGCGCAGCGTGATTTTGCGCAACACACCGAAATGACATACGATAACCCAATGTTTTTTGTGCTACTCCCACTACTCGTCCTCCCTATATTTGTTCATGGTATGAACCATAAATTCGTGTGAACCATTGACATAGGGAACACTAAATTGGAGTAGTGTTCTCTGAAAATAAATACTACATTCGGCAAGCATCGATGCGTGCCTATCTCCATGGTACAAATACACTCTCGAGTACAGAGACAACCATGGTTGTCTCTGCTCCAGCATGTCTTTCTCATTCATTGGAATTGGAGGGGTACTGGGCCAGAGTACAGACCTCCGTATATAAATATTTTATCTAAGGGCCAGAGAAAACTTGGGTACTGGGCTGGGATAAGTGTGACTGCAAGTAGATAGCGCGTAATGTGTATGTAACTGGCTCAAGCTCAAACAAGTACTTCGTTTTTAGAAGAAAAAAAAACTGTTCTACTCTTTTGAAGAGAGCGATTATCGGAGAAAAATACTTGTTAAATTTGATTTTTTTAATTGGACTATTTCTCAGCAGGCAGACTCTGTCGATTAAAAGAAACATCATCAAAATCGAAGCACGCTTGTTCATCCATACATAGAGAAGCAAGCATACAGTCGAATTGTATAGGTACCTCCACCGTGATTTCGAAGCCGGTCAAAAATTAATAAACTACCAAACATACTTATCGTTAAGTTTAGTGATAAATAGTCATTAGAGATAATCAGAAGTTAATAACTTCTTCATGTAGTTTTTTCCAATATCGCTATATTGACACAAACGCAAATACACTTATTAAAGTCGTTTATCTCTAGAGAAATGGATTTTCAATATAATAACGAGACTATGGGGGGAGGGAGGCCACATTAATGAAGGGAATTGGGACGGATAAAGGGAGTTTAATTGTGCGATTGCCACTTATCTCTCCTGGCACCTGTTTGCTCATCACTCGAACGCTAAGCCCTTTTTATTGGTGTTAACCAAATAAGGCACATCTTTTTTATCATCTGTATCCATCATTCATCAATAGCATGAGGTCGCAGTTCATCGAACAGGTAAGAAAGAAAAACTACAATCTATTGTCGTATTTAAGCTACAAAATTTGTTACATTTATTTTTACAGAGGTAAAACTTTCGTTGAACAAAATTATTCAACAGTGGTCACCAAAATTAAGACAATATACAGGGATGTTCCGGAATATCATTTACATAAGCAAGGGGGTAATTCTTTAGCTTTTTCATGCTCAAGACGTCATTAGTTCATCATATAAACAAAGGTCCGCAAACGCTTCTTAATCTACAGAGTGTTATTTGTTTTCTGTTTTATTGTACGTCCAGTTTTTGGTAAATATCTTATAGAAATTGCGATCGTTCCTCAGTAAAGAAGCCGAAGATTTTTAAAAATAAATAAAATTGTTCGGTTATAGCTGTAAAATCATTCGCTAATTTAGTCTAAATTCACGAATTTTGCCCTGACGAAGAGAATGAACATTCTCGAAAGTTCGAGAGTTTGGCTTAACTCAAAGAATTTTATTTATTAAATACCAGCATGCCCAAGAATCATCCTGATATTGAATATAAAACCAAGCAAGAATGCAAATTCAAAAAATACACAAATAAGATTATAAATTACAAGCAACGTTAAAACAAACAAACTATTATAATTTGGTGCCCAATATAGATTTTTGATGGTAATTTAATTTTCATGTGGAATTTTGTAGGTGCAAATACTGATGGAAATCCAGCAGATTATCCAAACTGAACAGATGTTTGGAAGAATGGGCCGATCCAATTATGCATGGTTGTGTACGAAAAAAGTTGCAAGAATTTGGATGTCGACTAAAGATGAGTACAAGATGAGACAAGTACTAACTAAGGTGAATTATTATCTTAGAATATTTAGTAATAAAATATTTCAAACTTTGTCCACTTAGTAGTTGTAACATTAGCATTTTTCTCCCAAGTATTTTTTTATCTACTCCATAAAAAAGTAGCCGAGTAGAGAATTCATTTAATTTTTATTAACTAGAGGTACAAAAGAAAATAAAAAATGTGAAATATGGTAACAAATCAATTTAATTTAAATTTTTATTCGATAGTCGTATAACACTTTTCATGGCCAGAATATGTGTGGGGTCGGTACCCTACAAAACAAACAAGAAATCAACAAAACTTGTCAAAGAACGAAGGAACAATGGCTGAAAATATTTTGTTTTGACTGATGGAGCTGTGAAACATGAACCTCTGTTGAAAACCGAACCTCGTATAAATTTTACACGAATAAGATACTATGTATACAGGGTGGTCCGAATTATAATGGAGAAACAGCGTATTCAGTAAATGCTTCGTTTTGGAGATACTAGGTTTTGAAATATATGTAGTAATGTTTTTATTGATATCTTTTATTTTTAGTTGTTGGTATTGATTAATATTAAATTTACAAGTTATTAATATAATTTCTGGACATGTTATGTAAATAAAATCAATAGAAATAGCGCGAATTAATTTAATTTGAAAACCTCAGATATTAGGTGCACATGCAAACAAAAATTATTTTTTTCTCGAAAACGGTTCGTTTTAGTGAAAAGACTAAAGAGACCATTTTTGTTTATAATTGATGAGGATCTGAATTTATTAACAAAATTGCAATCAACCATTGGCGTACAAATTTTTTTTTATTATTTAATTTAATTACAACGGTCTCATGAGCGCCACTGGTATAACAAAACAAGTTGATCATGCTATAAATTTTTTTTTAAGTGGCAATAATACCTACTGGGTTTGAAAACAAAATTTAGAAAAGTTTTTTTAAAAATAAGAAAAAATTTTCGCAATATTTCAACACCCCGTATCTCCAAAACGAAACATTTTAGGAGATAAGTTTATATGAACTTTTTTAATTATTTTTATCTGCTGAATACACTGTTAAAGTTTCTCCTTTATAATTCGGACGACCCTGTATATTATTTTTGACCGACGAACCCAAACGGAGGAGGTATACAATTCGACTGTTTGGCTTTTTTTATTTGTTCGCGCGTTTTAAATAGTAAACGTACTCCGATTTTGATGATTTTTGATTTATTTGAAAGAGGAGACTTGAGAAATGGTCTCATATTCGTAAAAACTCAAATCTGAAATATGCTTTTCTTCCCGAAGGGGGTGAAGTAGGCAATTCTTCTCGAAAATCTGCTGTGGCAAAATTAAAGATACCTAGGAGAATATCCGGAAACGTTTAAATGGAAAAATTTTTCAAGAGTCTGAGGATATCACATGGAAGACCAGATTATTTGTAGCAACATTTATAATGAACATTTTTTCCTTAGAGTTACGGTTTGCGGTGGTAAAATTGAAAATACTTATGCGCATCTCCGCCGCGATGTTTTGAGATCTCTAAATAATAACAAGTACATGCAAAGAATATAAGTACGTGTGTAATAGGATAAGTAGATACTATCTTCTTTGATATTAGTGAACGTTCAACGATTTTCGTGACTAATGTTAGTTAAAATAAATAGTGTGAAATAAATATTTAAAAAAATGGACCGATGTTATTAGTTGATGCACTGAAAGATACAAAATAATATTAATTCTACTGGTGCTAGTACTTGTGATGTTGGTGCCAAAAGTTATCAATCTAACTGCACCATTTCAAAAGAATTATATGGGATGATGTTTGTTACTTTATTATCTTTAATTGTAATTACGTGGGAATAATTGTCACAGATGTTATAATAATTAAAGATAACGTATAATAACACATAATAAATAATATAGGCTATTGCCAATAGAAACACTATAAAATTTAGTGGATACTTTTTAGTGCATCACG
This sequence comes from Crioceris asparagi, assembly GCA_958507055.1. NCBI lineage: Eukaryota > Metazoa > Arthropoda > Insecta > Coleoptera > Chrysomelidae > Crioceris > Crioceris asparagi. Next base: position 3,043,038 of record OY293830.1, read on the forward strand.
GAACGGCCCTATTTTTTTCAAAAAGCTACCTACTTGTTAATTTTTCACATTCTAAAATTTATATTACAAGATGCCCTGAAAAAAAAACATTCAATAATGTAATTATCTGCTCACGTTCTTCTCAGAGAAATGTTTATTAAAATAGGTACAACCCGATCAACAAGTGCAAATTATGAAACAACTATTAGAATGGCTGGACTCCTATCCCGAAGCTGATGTACTAAAAATCCCTGAAATGGCTTTGAATCTCTTAAACAATTGCATCAATAACAATCTCATCGAAGAATCGAATCTATCCCGAATGTCCAGCTTTAGAAACAGCTTCAAGAGATTATCCATGCGAATTGGAAAGCTTAATCATTCACTGCTGGTTACGAATTTGACGGATTCCAATAAAACATCTCGATCAGTTACCTTCAACGATGAACCTGTTGTTTATAGAATTTTCGAATAAAGGCTGAATGATTTTATTGTTTGTTTTCTCCCTTCTTTGATTCAAATAGGAGGTACAGGTCCAGAACACAATTCTAGTAATTTCAGCTTTTCTTCCCAGGTAATTATTGTAGAATGATTTTGATAAATAAGCACAAGCCGACAACGTCGCGCTCCTGATGTACGACGTTTTTTGGGGAATAAATGTTCAAAATTATAGGATTGTCTATTCTGATTATTCACCAACCAGGATGATGGGATAATATGTGAAATAAAACGATGTTTAGAAAATTTATTTTATATTCAAAAAATAGAGGGACTCACATTTACATAAGAAACTAATAAGACAACATTGGAATGATCCTGAATTTCAAAAACAATCTCAATAGAATGGTAGATATAGAGAGAAAATTGTACAAAACAAATTAAATGCACCATATCTGTATCATCTATATATAGTACAACTTATGTAAAAATATATATACTTTATACAACTCTGATAAAATTATATAGAATATAAATAGGCTCACGACAATCTGAGAATTGTTAGCAATAAAAAAAAAGAATACACATATTTAACTGATTGCACACATTTTTAGTAATTTTATGAATAATTTAATGTATATATAAGATACGTTTCATTTAATGAAATGAGCAAAGATGACGGATGAACTTATAAATGTACAATGTATAGTTAAAAAATTGTTTCAAATTTGTTTACGCCATCCTAATGGACTGGATGATCTGGAAAACTGCTGACCCACAAACGACGAAAATAAAGAGGGCTAATAACCATGGACCTACAGCAGGACCATCTTGGTTAGGTTTCTATAGAACAAAAACAAGTAAATACAAGAATAAAATATTAATTTGTTAAATTTAATAATTAATTAGAATCGTTGCGATAAAATGCTGGTTATGTGGTTCTAGTTATAATTTATACTATTTTACAGAACATAAGACAGAAATTCAAATATTGTCCATATGTTATTTTTTTAATAACGGAACGAATGAAGTGGAAATGCAATACATCAAGAATGTTATAAATTATTTTATGTTTTTGATGAGCTGGCCAGATGAAATAAATAAGCATGAAGAGATAAAGAACTCGGTAGTTCCAGAAACGACGAGCATCCATTCATTACCTACCCTACCAAAACCCACTTATCTTCCACATGGACAGTTTACATTGCTCTAATAATACTTTTGATAAAGATATCATCACCCTCATTATAAATATAATACAGGCTAATCGATCGTAATGTAATGAACATTTTATAAACATGATAACAAAACAATATGGTTAAGATATGAAATATTAACAGACTTACCGATGATTTTGGTACATTTCCTCTTAGGGTGACATTCTTCATAGCCTTTTCGTTGGCCAAACGCATCCTTTGCTTGGGTGCCATAATCGCAGTTTATTGAAAATGTGTAATTTAAATAATTTTAACAGAAAAAGTTTACAAGTCCGACTTGACACGTCTCACACGAAAAGCGGTCGTATTCAAAGTGAAGTGAGCAACTTCTTCAAGCAAATTTGACAGATAACAACTTCGCGGTGGACACGTCACTGGATTGTGTTGACGTGGGCATGCGCAAAATTGTTATCTATCTCGTGGCAATATTCAATTTATGAATTTCCAGAAAGTACGTGACGATATGGTATACAACAATAATGATAATCCTTCAAAATTACTAATGGACAATGGAGAAATTTAACTATGGTGCCACGAATATTATATACTGTTAAATGAGTCTAGAACGTAGATACTATTAAGGATCTTATGTTGAATAAATAAGATATAAATTCCTAATAATCAATAAGCAATTACTATCAGTGCCATTATTTTTTCGAATATTCATCATCATTTACTGAATCTTTATTTCCTTTGCGTCATTAGATGTTTTTAGACAAATATTATTATGTTTTGAAGTGATAAAATGTCATCTATGCAAAATATTCTAAATCAACATGAGATTTTTCTATTTCTGGCACTGATAAATCTATCTAGTCTAATTGTGCTTATTAAGGCATTTTGTTGAGACTGATAGTGGATGCATAAATAAACTTGACAGATGAATCCCTTGATTTCCTGAATATACTAGGTATTTGAAGCTACTCAAAAATAATTATATATAATGCTATGGCTATGGCATTATAATGTATACAAGTAGAATTTTTGAAAAAAATAAAAATAGTTTTTATAAGGCATTTAAGATTTGAACCGTTGAACGTTGAACCTACGATTGGTCTCCTTTTCTCGATTTGAACTATACTTATGTATATCTGTTTAACAGCAACAGCAATTCTATAACAAATTATTGTTTGCCAACACAAAATTAAACTTTAAATTAACAACAACGCAACTAAAGACTTCCTAGTCTAAGAAACGCAACATAACATAACCATAGAGTAATATATACGACGATCTGCCAGAGAGTACCTATATACCAGAGAACAGAGACGTATACATTCACTCCATGGTCGTGTGTAATTCCAGTGACGGATCCCATTGTCCGACATTGTCGTTCCAATGGTTGTTCCATGTCGAAGAAAAAGTGATTTTGCTTGAATGAGATAATTATAATTAATCAATATTGGATCACACTTGGAGCTTAACAGGCGGCGAGATGTCTGCGATCTAAGTATGATTTGGAAATTTCAAGTCTCTAGACCGTATGGGGCCTGAGAAATCGCTGCGGAGTCCATTGATACAAGAACCGAAAGTAATAAAAACTATTTAAAAATGAATAGCATATTCCTATTCAGACAAAAGTGGTAATCCACAGCCTCCTATTATTAAGACTTAAATATATGTTAAAGATTATTGCAACTCTAATGAAAATATGTTGTTTAAGAATTATTTGTACTATGGTTAAGATAGTAATAATAAAAATTCCACAGAAAATTCAATGTGCTAGAATATGGGTAGAAGTCTAAGAGTCTCAGCAGAACGGCAGAACTATCTCAAATATACCACCTATACATAATGAAACGTGGGATAACTTCGGCTTCTATGTGCCCTACTATTCAGAAGTATTATCTATTATCTATTAAAATAAACATCTATCTACAATATATATATATATATATATATATATATATATATATATATATATATATATATATATATATAACTTGGTAATCCTTAATTTGCCTAACCACGATACACCTACAACGGTATGCTACGTTTTGAGCTCAATTTGGTAAAGTTCGCGCATTTTTAACCACTGACGTCACCACTGCGTGGACTAGAGAAGGTTGAACATGTTAATGTGATGTTTGTATGTTTTCTCTGGAGTGGTGCTAGAGCACTTTATTGATGTGGTGCACGCGTGCTCGTGTGTGTATTTCTATATCATGGAACGACGTACAATAAGATTTTAATTTTGAAATAATTAAAATTGAAATGCGCATGCTCTGTACTAAAAACCAGATATTCGGAATTCCTCAAAATTGCTCCACGAATACGCTCATCCCCTGTCAAGAAACTTCACGCATAAGCAGTAAAAATGATTTTGCTGTCAAATGTCAAATTTAAAGATTGCCATTTTCCAATATGGTGGTAGTGTTTCACTGCAACGGAATTTATTGAACATTTTTTCAATTTATAAGGCTTACTTGTTTAAAAAGTAATTATTAAGTGTTGTGTTATATTTAACTGTGATCAAAATGTTCAAGACAAAATTGGAAGTAGACCGACATGTGAACAATTGTCTGAAAAAGATAAATAGTGAGCTTGAGGTGCGTGTTTTTTTATGAAATGGAAGCCATAATCTAGACCGGCTTTTCCTGTCACTTATTATTACGATAAATAATTACACTAGTTTCATATGGAACTGCTTCCTTAAACTAAGATTGATCATCTAATTAGAATGATGATTAGGTTAGGATTTGCGTCTTATTTTTAGATTTTTTCTGACTAATTGTATCATCTTGGCGGGAGGACGCGTATTCTTGGAAGCCGTCTCTCAAACTCTCAACATGTTTTCTTGAATTTTCTTCCTAGTTGTACATTGCACTACCTGAATTCAATAGAATCGAGCTAGCTCTCAATTACTGTGCTATCTTAATTACGCAATTATTGATTATGCATTAAAAACGAGAAGTTCAAAAATAAATATTTCAGTCACTTCATATTTGTCATATACCGTTTTCAAGATAGTCTTCTACTTCTACTTTGAGCAGATGTTGTCTGGGAAACCATAACAGAATCTACCCTTCTTAAAATACAAGAGATAGCTTTTGTTTCAAATTAATTTTCTTTTCAGAGAAATCATAGGTGCTTTGCTTTTGCAAAATTATACTTCAACGTTGGTGAATATGAACATGCCCGCAGATACATTTCATCGTATCTAAGTGTTAAGCCTAAATCGGCAGAGGGTCAACTTTGGCTCGGAAAATGCTTGGAGAAACTAGGTAAAAAGGAGGCTGCTTTGGAAGCGTACAGAAACAGTCTGAAGATTGATCCGAAGCAAAATAACTTAGTTCTCAAAGGTACATTTATTGATTAAATACGTTAATAAATGAACAATATAATTGATATTTCATGTTACAGTTTGTGAACTACTTTCTTCTGACGACGTAACTATGGACAAATCTGGTGCAAGATACTTCTGCAGTATGGCGCAAAACATTGATCCCAACAATCCTATTGTTTATAGTTTGAAAGAGAAGCTTATAACGACTGAAAATGAAGATCCATCCGAGGTGACAAAACTTCTTCTGAAGGAACTGGAAAGTAGACCGATGGATGTGAATTTGCGAGTTCGTTTATTAAAGCATTTCCTACAGCACAATATGATCAAAGAGGCGTATAAACATGCCTCCGCAATTGAAGAGAAGAGCCTCTCTTTCTTCCACAAAAATCTCAACTGGTACGAAACATTGGCCGAAATACTTGTCCGCTTCGAAAGAGACCGATCCCTGGCATCGCAATTGACATGGGAGTTTTGGTTTTTATCCGTTTCCGTTCTGGATAGACTTGTTGCTCTGACTCTAGATGAACATGTCGATACAGTGAAAAACAGCACTGAATGCATAACGGCTGCATTCAATTTTGACCAGATGCTCTCAAAAGCTTCACAAAACATCAGCACATGTCCTGATCGGCAATTGGTAACACTCTTCCTCAATCACTACCATGCACAGCTGTACTTTCACATTGCCACGTTGCTCTTCAAGCAGGCCAAGAAGGATTTGATAAATTTCAAAGAAGCAGCCAACATAAGCTTGCCTGTTTTACTGGCAGCATATCATTCCTCACCGCCCGATCTGCAAAGCATGTGGTTGGTTCACTCGGCGGAAAATACGCGACGACTAGTGCTCCACTGGCACAAAGAGGCATCATTTCGTTGCTCGCAGACCGGCCACGTTCTCTTGGGCGCAGCCAAGGATAGAAAGTCGGTCGTATTGGAAAAAGCCGCTCAATACTCCACCGGCAACTGGCGTGATCAACTGTTCAAGAAAGTCTTTGTGCAGAGGGATCAACACTTGAAAATGTCAACTAGTTACTTTGTTTCCAGTTCAACACCCCTGGAACCAGTCATCAAGCTACCTGAGCCGTCAGATATGTTGAAATACGACGAAGTGGCACAGATAATGCATCCAGACTCATTGCATCATTATGTTTGGACAGCGATGAATAACCAACTATCGAAATTCGATGTGAAAACTTTTGATGGCCTCCAATATTCCATTAGAAATCTCAATAATTGTGCAGCTGAATCACTGAATGTGCTCGATGTTCAAGCCTTCATATACTGTGCTACATTGTGTGCTAAATCCAGATTGGAAGATAAACACCAAACCGCCATCTATTACAATCAAGATAGACCGCGAGTTTTGCCAGCTGCTATCACTGACACACTCGGCACTCTTAATCAAACCAAATTTCTAACTGCAGCCTACAAAATGTACAAAAATGAAAATTCCTCCGACATGGGTGAATTGCGTTTGGTGCTCATCAAAGGTATCGAAGTTGTTCGCTGTGTCGGTCATCATGGTCTTCATGTGAAGTTGTTGGTCGCCTTGGCTAATATCTTTGACGAACGGGCGAAAAATGCCACCAAACAATCCGAAACAGAGTTCAATTGTGCCAGAGCTGAACTGTACTGGAAGACAGCTTTGCCACTATTGGAAAAAATCAAAAACAACCAGATGATCATCTATCCCAACAACAGAGTATTCGAGTACAAGAGCAGGGACATGACTGTTGCGGAAGCGGCTATCAACATTGATAAGGGCAAACTTTTCACTGCCATTCAACTTATGAAAAAGAAGGACTACGAAAGAGCACTTCAAATGTTCGAGCAGCTAAAAGATCCGTATGCCAGCTTCTATCAATCACAAATCTACAAATACATGGCCGATCAGAAAACCAATCAAAACAAAGAGAATGTCACATCGGAAATGCGAAGCCAAAACATTATACTGTTATCGAAAGCACGCGACTCTCTCTACCTGACATTGGACAGATTGCGCGAGCCTTCAGTCGATCGCAATCACCCACTGAATGAGCAACTTGGCACCGAAATTGAAAAGATGGAGCGTCTTCTATCACGCATCGATCCTGATTGCAACAATCGCAACGAATGCGATGGCATGTCCGATGAAAATGCCTCATCTGACAACAGCGTGGGCGAGCAGTTCCTATCGACGTACGCACATACATCAAGTTTCCACAATGGCACCCATTACACTCCCAAACAGGATACGCACAATCACCATTCCACGCCGCTGCGTTTCAGCATCCAGCGCCAGGAGGCTAGACCCAGTCCGGAACGTTTGGACGCTCAGATCCGTCAAATGGCTGCCACACGAGACACGGCCATCCACGGTGTCTTGGAGCAGAATAAAATACTGGCCGATTCACACAAAACATTGGTGGAGGAGTTGCGTGGTTTCAAGGATGCCATCAACAATTTAACATCTGTTGTGGACGATCTGAGGACCATGAAGCGAGGCTTTGAAGAACTGAAGGATGTAAAGAAATCCGTAGATGAATTAAGGCATTCCGTTGATGATCTGCAAAATGTTGTCGATGTAGTTAAGGAGATGCGTAAAGAGCTGAATGAACTGCGCAAAGATCAAACCAAACAACCCAATCAGCTGAGCGATGAAGATTTGTTCGTTTTGGATTCCGACTATGGAGTCGATTACAACATCAATTCCAACATGAATGCATACGGTGCCAATTTACCGAACATTTATCCCAACTATCCTGCTGCCGCCGCAGCCGCTGCGGCTGGACGAATGCCAAATGCTGCTAATGCCCTAGCTGCTGCCTATGGACCTCCAGGACTGTATCCCGGTTTATATCCAGGTCTGGCGGCATATGCCTACGGTGGACTTGGCCTACCACAACCGGGCACCTTACCTTTCGCTACTGAACCTCAAGTACCCGGATTGACAACACCAATACCACCTGGTGGACAAGTTGTCAGCAGCTATCCACCACAAGCCCTGATGGGTCAGCCGGTGATGAATCCAGCTCTGTCTTCCTCGACGGCGGCGGCCAGTTTGGGTGTTGGTATGTTGACTGGTCAAGCTTTGTCCTCGCAGGCAGCACCCGTCTCGATGATGATGTCGCAGCCTCAGCAACAGCAGTCTGTTGCTTCTAAGCCACAACAAGCAATCAGCAACAGTACGCAACCCTTGATTTCCTCATCTTCGTCGTCATTCAGCTCGAGCAGCGTCAAAGCACCGCCACCCGTTAATGTGGTGATCACCAATTCGGATCCACTTCCAACCAATAGAACCTCGATTTCACAACCTGTGCTCTCAGTAACGATTCCACCGCAACATATCAAAGGATCGTCCGCCACTAATAATCCCCCCAAGGTACAGCAAGTGCACAATTATCAAATTACCATGCCTACTTCAGCTGTTACAGGCATGGTTTCCACGCCATCTATTCTCAGTAAACCACCTCCAACAATATCGACGCAAAGTTTGCTTTCCAATGTAGCTCCACCACTTTTCTCTGCAATCAATCAAAACAAATACATTTTGAAAAATAATTCTTTGGATGGATCAAATAATCAAAACGAAACATTGAATAGTTCACGCGATAAAAACTTGTCTACCAGCTCAGTGGAGGAACATGATCCGTGCCCAGATTTTAAGCCCATCATACCTCTGCCGGACGAAGTTCCAGTGAACACAGGCGAAGAAAATGAGAAGGAACTATTCTGTGAACGTGCCAAACTGTTCCGTTTTGTTATTACTAATGGTAATGCTGAATGGAAAGAAAGAGGTGTAGGTGTATTGAAAATATTGAGCAATCCAGAAACTGGTAAAGTTCGGATCTTGATGCGACGTGATCAAGTTCATAAAATTTGTGCAAATCATTTTATTGATAAAACCATGAATCTCACACCAATGAACAACAACGATCGGGCATACATGTGGGTGGCACACGATTTTGCTGATCAAGTGATGGTGGTGGAAAAGCTGTGTGTTCGATTCAAGACTGCAGTTGAAGCTAAAAGCTTCTATGATGCCTTTGAGACAGCTAAAAAACTTCTAGATACTGTGAAATCATCTGCTTCCCAAACCAAAACAAACCAAACTTCAACTCCAAAAGAAGTAAAACCAGCAAAGGAAGTTAATGCATTAACTCCTAAAACTACTGGTGGACATACCACCACTTTAGGAGGATTCGTTTTCACCAGCACCCCAACCTTCAAGCCTAAAGAGACCGAAGCTGTTACTGCTGTTCCCTTGGCAGTTGAACAAGAAACATCGAAAACTGGTAGTGTTGGCAGCAGTCCATTTTCCAGCTTATCTTTTGGACCAAAGACCACCAGCATGTCACCAAATCTATTCAAACCGACTGCAATAATTCCAGAAGTACAAACATTTTCCCCACTTGTAATTTCCCAACAAAAAGTCGATTCAACACAAAATGACGACGATTCTCATACCGATGATTTTGTGCCAACTGCTGAATTCAAACCAGTTGTAGCATTACCTGATCTAGTTGAAGTGAAAACCGGTGAAGAAAACTCTGAGGTACTATTCGAAAATAGGGCAAAATTGTTCCGCTATGATCAGTCCGGTGAAACTAAGGAATGGAAAGAACGTGGAGTCGGTATTATAAAAATCTTAAAAGACGACACCATACGTCTGTTGATGCGACGTGATCAAGTCCATAAAGTTTGCTGCAACCATCAAGTATTGAAGAATATGACATTCAAATTCAACGCCACCAATCCCAAAGCTATCGTATGGAGTTGCAAAGATTTCTCTGAAGGTGTTCTTACACCGGAAATGTTCACTGTTCGCTTCAAAACTGAAGAGCAGGCCAGTCAGTTTTTGCAAATTGTACAATCTGCTCAAACATCGTTGGATGAAAATAACAAGATCAGCAACAGTAAACACCACAAGCCAGAGACGAGGCCGAGAACTACAAGTTTCGGTGATAAATTCAAACCTGCCAAAGGCAGTTGGGAATGTAAGACCTGCTACATATCCAACGATGGCAAATCCAGTACTTGTGTAGCTTGTGATACCCCCAAAACAGGCACCACAGGTAAGAAAAGTGAAGAATCCGGTGCTCTGTTCTCGTTTGGTACTCAAAAAATAGGCGATGCTGCAACACCAAACACCAGCTTTGTTTTTGGTAAATCAGCCGCTTCTACTGCCTTCCAATGGGGCAGTGGGGCAGGTAATGCCTTCATCAAACCAGCGGATTCGTCTTCAACTATAGCAGCCAATAACAACGCCAGCAAACAGGTCATTGACCTATCTACGACACCAGCTCAAACCTTCAAGTTTGGCGTATCATCATCTTCTGTGAGCTCTAGCGACGCTGTCCAAACAACAGAACCTGCTGTGGCCAAAGGTTTCGGTGATGCCTTCAAACCGAAGGCAGGTACTTGGGAATGCAATGCTTGTTTAATTAGAAATGATGCAGAGAAGCTGTACTGTATTTCGTGTGAGTCACCAAAGGATGATACTGTTCCCAAGAAGGAGAGCAACAATAAAGGTAATGTTTAGTGAGTGTTTAAATTTTTATCGATGAAAAAACCTCTTTCAAATTGAAAAATTACATTTCAGTTTGTTTGGCTCTATCTTAAGCTCTGATACTTTTAAACGTGTCATTCCAGAACATTATAAGAAAGCACTTTTGATAAACAAAAACAAAAAAAATCCCAATGGTCTGTAGACATCGGAAAGATAAATTTCTCAAAATTCATTGAATTGAAATTTGAACAACCTTTTCATTGGCTTACATGTCATTACAAGCAAATTGCCCATTTTTAACCAAATGTGTCATAGCCTTATGGTTAGAGGTTGTTGTTTTGGCTGTTGAATATAAAGCAGATAAGGTTCCAGTTCCGCTTCAAGGCTGTTTTTTTTTTGCCCGATAATTTAAATATATTTATTTTTTAATCAGGATCTATATCAAGATCTCCAGAAAATGTACAATTACATCAAATTTATATTGAGTTTTCATGTTTTACCAATATTTCTTATTTTTTTCTTTATCATTTTTTTTGAGTGCATTTTATAAAAAATTGCTTCGAACAAATGTTGTAGGTACTGATTATATCTATAACCCAAAATAATTTTTGATGATGTTTACACTACGGCCTTTTTTCGATAATTTTTTTAAATGTTTGAACGGTCGCCATTCTGAAACTACTTACCCGACAATGCCCAATAGCGAACTCGGCCGAGATATTTAAGAGATTAATTTTTGTAGCAAGATGCCGTTGAAATTTTTTCGAAATTCATACATTTCTATAGGAAATTTACCTAAAAAAAAACTTTTTTTTCAGGCGTCAACTTGGACACTCCCGGTCTAAAATTCACATTCGGCATACCACCTGCACCTGCATCAACGAAACCATCTACAGCTGTAACACTAAGTGCTCCTCCCCAGGTCACTTTTAGCCCCAGCGTAGACTCAGTCAAATTACCAACACCAGCCAGCCAGTTGTTCACATTCAAGTCTGAGCCGTCATCGGCAACAAATGTCGTCTCCGTGGACGATTCCAAATTTGTGTTTGGCTCGCCACAAAAACACGATTTCGAGTTTAAGCCACGATCACCGAGAAGAGCCAGTGCGGGAGGACAAGGTGATGAAGGCGGTGCCGAATCTGATGGCAGCTATGTGGAAGAAGAAGAGGAGGATAACATCTATTTCAAGCCAGTGATTCCACTGCCCGATAAGGTGGAAGTGGTCACTGGTGAAGAGAATGAAGATGTTCTCTATTGTCACAGAGCAAAATTGTTCCGATTTATTGGTGGTGAGTGGAAAGAACGAGGTCTTGGGGATTTGAAAATATTGAGGAATAAGTCCAATGGCAAATTGAGGTTAGTACAATTGGAAATTGTTATTTGTTATATTGATGATATTGTGGAAAACTCTCAAAATCATAAAGATAATATAAAAATTGCAATAACATTATCTACTTACTTCTTGTTCATTTGAAAGAGGAGGCTTGAGAAATGGTCCCATATTCATAAAAACGCAAATCCGAAATCTCCGTCCCTCCGCAAACCGCCCGGAAGGGGTGGAGTTTGCAAATTTTCTAGAAAATCGAAAAGCTGAGGTGGTATAATTAAAGATAGGACAATATCTGGAAACGTTTAAATTGAACATTTTTTCAAAAGAGTTTTCGAGATAGAGCCATGTTATATTCTCAAATATATGTATTTTTGCTATGTAGAGAGGGCGATTTCTTTAGAAAATTGAAAATCTGTGGATACTACATGAAAGGCATAATTATTTGTAGCAACATTTATAATGAACCTTTTTTCCTTAGAGTTACGGTTTTCAAGTTAAATCGGTGTTAAAATGGTAACATCTAAAACACCTCAGAGTATTTCCGCAGCGATGTTTTGAGATCTCAATTATATTCATTGGTATTAGTGAACGTTCAACGATTATAGTGACAAATGTTACACTCAAAAGTGTGAAATAAATATTTTTTACAAAAAAATTGGTCAAAGCCTTTACCTATGACTTCCCTCGACAAAGCACCTCGCTTCGAGATGGAAACAACCTCGTCGCTTCTACCGTTCTTATATTGACACTTAATATTTTGGACACCCTGTATATATGATTAACGAAAACCCTTACATTGCGTCGCCGGTAGTCCTTCAATATGCAAACCAAAATTCGTTGTCCTAGGTCAAGCCGTTATTGAGCTACAACGCCAACAGACTGCAAACAGACCGACGGACTTGAGATACCATGGTTTTTGTGATCTAGGAACCCCAAAACGTAAATATCAGCAAAAATCTCGAAGTCGATTTTTTACGTGAATACAATACTTCCCTTATTGAGGGAAGTAAAAATAGGACCGACGTTATTAGTTGGTGCAATGAAAAATATAAAATATTATTTCTATTGGTGCTGGTAGTTGTGAAGTTGGGGCCAAAAGTTATCAGTCTAACTGCAACTGCACAACTTCAAAAGTAACGGCACCAATAGAATTAATATTACATATTTTGTATTTTTCAGTACACCAACAAATAACGTCGGTCCATTTTTTTGCAAGAAATATTTTAAATGAACCTATTTCAATATACTAGAGTAATATCGAATCAATTTACATTTATGCTAACTATTTGTATCACAATTTCCTTTCCTTTATTACTACTAATACTAACGATTCTTAAATTCAATCTCACAGAGTATTGATGCGTCGAGAACACGTCTTAAAAATCTGTCTCAACCATGTGCTGTCATCGAACATCGAATACCTGCCCAAAGATGAGAAATCATGGTTGTTCCATGCTGCCGATTATTCTGATGGTGAATTGGCCCACGAACAATTTTCGCTGCGATTCAAGAATGCTGAAATTGCTGGTGATTTCAAAAATGCTGTGGATAAGGCATTAGCATCAGAGGCTGCAGGCGGTGATCAAGGTAAAGATGTCACCGATAGTAATAACAATAACAACAATAAGAAAAAGCAATCAGTAACAACACAACTTGTAACTAACCACCAAAATCAATTGCTTATGTATTCTGGGTTTGCTCTGTTGACTGTCGCTATGTTGGCTATTTACTGGAATAAACCTAGACCACCTAGTTAGGTTGTGATAGTATTTTTTTTATAGAAAAATGCGAGAAAAGTGATACATCATTCTTACATTATGTAAGAGTAGCTGCTTGTATCTGATTAGTCTTTTTGACGGTGTTGTAAAGTGAATGATGTAATAATAGATTTGATCAAAATCTACTATCCGTATTCGTTATTAAAGTTATAACATTCTTAATTTAGATTGACATATTTGAACGCTTTTATGATTCTATTTCCTATATGAATGATAATTATAGATAAAAAACCTGCTGTGAAAAACCTCTTATATACAGGGTGGTTCATAAAAGGTGTGCAGGACTTTAGGGGAAGTTAGTCTAAAATATGAAAAAAGGGTCAAAGTTGATAAAAAAAATGTTTTTTTATGAATATCTTTAGAACTGTTAGAGGTACAGCGCTCATCTCTTACACATTTTAAACTCATAAATACCCTTATTTTAAGGTGCAGACAGTTTTATTTGAAAGGCTCAGTGGCGTAGATTTAGGGTATATTTTGTATTTAAACCTCTATAACTTCTACGCCGCTGGACAAAATAAGGTTTTGTTTGATTTTAAAGCCGCCAATGTTTTCTTAGAAAAAAGGTACTCTTGATCTAGTGCTTTAAAGTGATCCGTTTTCGATCGATAATTTTGTAATCAAAAACATACATCTTTTATTGTATTTTGTTAAAATAATTTGTGTTCATTTTTCATCATAAAATAACCTTTAGAGCAATAGAGCAAGAGTACTTTTTTTGCTTTGAAAACATTGGTGGTTCTGAAAAATCAAACAAACCTTACCTTTACCAGTGACTTAGAAGTGGGGTTTAAATACAAAATATACCCAAAATCTACGCTACTGACTTGTCTGCACCTTGAAATAACAGTAAAAATTGCACAAACCAATTCTTATTTGAAGAGATATACAAACATTTCCATACTTCCAAAGGCAAAGTTATAGAATAGAACTAAGAAGATATTAAAGAAAAATATTTAGGTGTTGCCATATTTCTGAAGATACCCCAAAACATTTTTTTAAATTGCAACAACCTATTTTCCTGTTATTATTCTAGTGATCCCGAAATTCCCTGTAAAAATGTTATATCATTTTTTACTCAATAGTCATTTTTGAGGAATCGATCGAAACATATTGGTATAATGAGCAGTCTTTTTCTATTAAAACATTATCCTTGCAAAAATATTATGTCACTGAAATGAATGTTTTGACATCAGTCAAATGCTGATTATTTGACCAATTACTAAAATGGCGAATCGAGTAAAAAACAACTTTTTTTGGAAGAAATTTTGAGATCTTTTGAATATTGATTGGAGACCAAGGTAGTTGTCATTTAAAAAAATATTGTTTTCGTGTCAACTCAGAAATCTTGCAACACCGCGATAACTTTTACAACATTTCCATTGAAATAACTTGTCGACACTGTTCTAAATAATTGATAATACCTAAAAAAAATACATAACACTCTTACTTCTTTAATAAATTTGAAATAATACCGGCATCTGTTCTGCTTTATCTACAAACAAGTCTTTTTAATTACCTGTGATTTAGAGAATCATATTAGCTTTGAAATTATGCTAAATTTAAAATGTTCATATGAATACGACAGTATGATATTTCCTTGTTTTTGTACTTATAATTGGTGATTTAGGATTTTAAAATGAAATAAAACACACCTACAACGCTGCTAATCCACACTGTTTTCTGTTTATTCTAAAAACCATCTAATTACGATTCAGTTTTAAAAATAATATCGGTTAAATGTGTCCTTCACAAATTTGTCAACTTTTCTCATATTTTTATTCGCTTTGTTCTTGAATTAACCAACAACTTTAGCTCATTTTCGTAATCAGCTCCAAGTTGCCTTTGTTTTTTATAGAAAATTTGAGTAATTTCACAACGAAGCTGTGGTGTTTATGTTGTTTTGTAATAACCTTAGCCTATAAAGCTGTCATATTGTTGCCCATAATTCATTTTTAAATTCTAAAACACTAATTGGATCACCCTTTTAAATATATTTTTCGTAAATAATGTTATTTGGGTCCGTTTCTTTCTAGAAAAAATACTCAATTCACTAATAAAATATTTGATATTTGAATATTTTGATAATGTTTTTTAAATGCATTGTATTTATGTACTTACTTTTATATTGTTTGTGATTTTTTATATATGTGATGGTTGCAATGTTTCCTAGTCCTTTTTTTATTTTATTTAAAAAAATATATACATATATAATATATTGGCGTGAAAATAAAAACCAACGTATTAACAAAAATTGTCTTGTTTGTCTTTCCAACCTTTCCCTTATAATAACAATAACAACAAACCTTTAAAGTCAAAATCCAAAGATATGAGAGTATTTATTGAAATAATAGTCTTCCAGATATAAAAATTCTTCAGATGCTTCAAGTATCCAATAAAACTAACCAAAATACTTTCACAGACAATATAGAAGAGTGATTTTTATTCTTCTGTTACAGCTACATGTGCTAACTTTGTTCTAGGCACTAAACAACAACAAACCACATCAAATAAAAAGGCAGATTCCGATGATGATGACGTAATATTAGTATCGGAAACCAAAGTGAGCGCTGAAGATGAAAAAGAAGCACTTCGATTAAAACTACCACCCAAATTCCTAGCCTACAAACAATTACCTGATTGTACCTGCGAACAATGCAAGAAAGATGATGAATATCTCAAAGAACTGTTTGCAGATGGCAATAAAAAACCATTCTCAATATTCTCTTCAAGCACTGGAGTCGGCTCAATGGACACTAATAGTTCTGGTAGACAAATTTTCGGAACACCACTTGGTGGAACAACAACAGGCAATAATACCAGTTCGAGCACTACTAGTTCTGTATTTGCATCACCGATTGGAGGCATTTTTGGTCAAACAACAACACCCAGCACAGACAAAACGAAAGCAAACAATGCCAAAGAGGGTGCAACGGCAGGTGGATTGTTGAAGCCACCAACATTTACAACTCCAGAGGCTGCAACTACAACACCCATCTCAAAACCATTCACTTTTGCAATTGGGCAACAAGCTACTGCAAGTATTTTCTCACCTGCTGCCACAACACCTCAAACTGCAACAACTGCCACAGGCAGTATCTTCAGCTCTACTGCCTCCAGCCTATTTGATAATAATAAAACTGCATCTTCACCAGCAGCACCACCTGGTGGTTTGTTTGGTAAACCTTTGGGTACTACCACTGCAAATATATTTGGTGCGACGAATACGTCCAATACGAGCACCAGTTTGTTTGATACAAAAACAAATCTCTTTGGAGCAACGCCAGCAACACCACCACAACAAAAGATTTTTGGTGTACAGAGTACAACTTTGGAAGCTGCCAAGACTAGCCAGCAGCCTCTGTTTGGTGTTAATTCAGCAGTGTCAAGTAGTGGATCCATTTTTGGTGTAACTAATGCGAATAAGGCACCTGTATCAAGTACAGGATCAATATTTGAAGGATCTTATGCTGCCGCGGCTGCCACACCGGTTGTTTCTTCATCTGCTACAACATTGTTTGGAAATACCAATAATACACCTGTTGTTTCTGCAGCTTCAAGTAACACGAGCATTTTTACATTTGGTGATAAGCAGCCATCTTTGCCGAAATGGGGACTGGCACCTGAAAACACAGCTTCTTCCACTACGACGACGGCCAATTTGAAGGATAGTGATGAAGTCGTTTTGAAAGTTAGTTCGTCAGCTGTTTCATTTGCAGATCTTGCGAAAACAACCACTCCAAATGCGAAGCCAGCTTTTGGCAAAACAGGTAAAAATTCAATTTTGTTTACTTTCCTACCGCTACTCTACTTTGGTAAATATATCAGACTTTCTTCTTACATGAATTATTATCGCCCTTGAATCCCCTAAACTATTTTTGAATAAAAAAAATCGGTAAATCATATATTTACTTTTATGCGGTCATAAACAATTGATTGTTTGCCATTTATTGTTTTAATTTTTATTGATAAAAGATTATTGGAACATTTAAAACTAAATTTGAATGTTTTAAATTATTTACAAGATGAATGAATATACAAATTTTAATTTTACATCATGAACAAATATCAAATAATTTCCTGGGTTTATATGAATTAACTGTGGGTTCTCTGTAACTCAGTTTGAATATGCACTTTACAATTTTATTCTAAAGTATTTTCAAAGGCTTCAGTAAAGATTTTGCTGAGCCCCAAACTGAAATTAAATATTGAAGCTTTGAATATACTAATGAAAAGTATATTAATTTCAAGTATTTTAAAGGTAAATAATTTCTAATTTTAAATATAATTCCAATTATTAGAGCTATCTGTTTTCTCAATTTTTCCATGGACCATGTTAGATTTTCGCCTATGAATAATCCAAGAAACTTTGCAGTGGAAGAGTATTTGATATTGTTGAATTTAATTTGATTTTTTAAATCAGTAGATATATTTTTCCTGACTAAAGATGATTTTTCATAATTTAGTGTTACCTCAGATTTTACTGATATCGTGCATCATACTAATTTGGTTTTCTTTTAAATTACTTCCACTATATACTATAGAAATATCATCAGAAAACAAATTTATTTTTCCATTCAATTTCAAACTTGCCAACGAATTTATATACATAAGAAAAACAACTGGTCCCAGGATAGACACTTGTGGAACACCATATAATACGTTTTTTTCTGAACCTGATAGTTCTCCGATGCATACAAACTGTTTTCTATTGAATTAATAATTTTAAAACCATCTGCAAACCAATCCCCTAATACCTAATATGATGCATAATATTCAACAGAATTTTATGATCCACTGTATCAAATGCTTTACTCAGATCCAATGATCCACTTTTTTTTGTAGTCCAGATCATGTTGGTACTGAGTTATCACAACCAAAACAGCTGATTCTGTGTCACTATACTTTCGAAATCCTTATTGAGCGTTTCATAATAATTTCAAGGTATTCCAGGTATACCGTTTTTTTAAATAACTTTAGAAAGTACTGATAAAATTGAGATGGGTCTATAATTCGTCATATTTATTCCTTAAGTTTTACCTTGCCTTGTTAGGAACAGAAACTATACCCGTCAAAAAAGATAAATTTATTAATTTCCTCTTCAAAGGTGCCAGTTATGATTTCACTACTTTAACAATTTTGGTACTTATTGTCTAACCCTGGAGGTTTTTTTATTGCATTCAGTAAACTGATTATTTCTTCAATCTCTTCTGATAAGCGTGAAAGTATACGTCAACCCACATTTTCGAAATTAGCTAGTGAAATGCTTGAAATTGATTTATCTTTTTTTTGCCTCTTCTAGGTGATGGAAGTTTCGCATTCCTGGGTGCTGGCGCTCCAGTTTTTGGTTCTCTTACCAAGTCAACCACTCCAAAATCATCGAAAACAGAGAAAAACAAGTCGCAAAACGAATCCGATGATGAAAACACCAGCAATGTCCAAGGTGAGGGGGGCGAAGAAGAGTATGATCCTCATTACGAGCCAATAGTGCCTCTGCCAGATGCAATTGTGGTCTCAACTGGTGAAGAGGAGGAGGAGCCACTGTTCAATGAGCGAGCTAAATTGTTCAGGTTTGATGCCAATACGAAAGAGTGGAAGGAAAGAGGTGTCGGTCAGATGAAAGTGTTGCACCATAAGGACAATAGTAAGTCTAAACATACGATGTTATTAATATAAGCATCCACAGGACACTTATCGAACCCATTAATAAAGGACGCCAGCTATATCTCAGGATCCGTTAATCGGATGACCCAGAGAAAAAAATTCTTAGGGATAAATCGGCCAAAAGAAAAAGCTGGAAAATATTCATAAGGTGCTGAGTCTACCGCTAGAGGGTGTAACTCACACCTCGAATTAAAAAACACTGTTTTATTCAAAATTATCTCAAGTTAGTCTATATTGAAAATATTTTTTTATAGGCTAGTCAAAATAAGAACTTTAATAAATATTACTGATACTCAGAGTGTTTTCTAATTTTGTTACGTAAAAATAAAGGTTTAAATATATTTTTAAATAAGTCTATAAGAACTAATCATATCGAGTTTCGGTTTTCACAATTAACTGTAATCTTTCACGCTCTTTCTTCCTAATGAAAAATACCATTGCATTTAAAATTTTCAAAGTGTCGTCTACCGACTCGGAAAATAATCAAACTCGAAATGTTATTCCTCTAGTAGAAGCGCCAAAAAAAAGCGCTTTGAAATGAATTAAAGCTATTCAAAATAGGTCATACCAAAAAAAAGTTATCCAGTTTTTTTCAAACAAACATTTGAACCTCCCCCAAAAATTTTAATACAAAAAAGTTGTCTTATTTTCAGTAGGTTACCTCTAGCGTTAAATTTAGCAACTTATAAATATTTTCCAGTTGGCCGATTTACCTCTAATTTTTTGTTCTGCGGGTCTTCCGATTAACGGATCCTGTGATATAGCCGGCGTCCTTTATTAATGGGCCACCTTGTACATAATAATATTTTTTTCTTCTTTTTTTCAGACACATACAGATTTTTGCTTAGGCGAGAACAAGTGCACAAAATCGTCCTCAATCAACTAATCGTACCAACATTAGAGATACAGCCGATGATGTCCTCCGACAAGGCATGGATGTGGGCCGGTTACAATTACACTGATGATGAAAACAATTTGGAAAAACTTGCCATCCGTTTCAAGAATGTCGAATTGGCTCAACGATTCCATCAAGTTGTTACCGATGTGGTGAATATGGTCATTAAAATACAAAATGACAGATTGTTGATACCAGCTGGCGTACAAAATTATGGTATTGAAGATATCAGCGATGAACATGAAAATGAAGAAGGTGAATGTGATGATTATAATGAGGATGAAGATGATGATAATGGAGAACATCATCAACATCATGGAGACAGTGAAGATGATGATGAGGAATATGACGATGAACGGTAAGTTGAATTTAGCCAGAATATCGGACAACAAATTCCCAGAACGATAGGCTGGTTCTATAAAAATGAGTAACCATGGGGTGGGGTACTATGTAATTCGATATGAAAGATCATAAACAAGGGAAATTAATTCAGGAGTTCCACAAGGATATGTGTTGGGCCCTATCCTTTTCCTACTATATATGAATGATATCACCAAATATTAATATTTGTGGGAAGTTCACTCTCTTTGCAGATGACAACACCAGAGAGTAAAAACCTTTATGACTTGCATAACATAGTATCAGGCGATTTGAAAAAAGTTAAAGATTGGTGTGATGCAAACAGATTATCTTTCAACTTAACAAAAATAAACTTAATTTCATTTAGATGCTCGCTTATTGAACTTTCTTGAGAAGATAAATCCTTGGTAAATAAACATCATACTGAATTTCTAGGAGTTTTCATTGACCAAATTTTAAAATTCAACTATCATGTAACGCAACTCACTGGTAAAATCTGCTCGGGATGTTATGCTGTTAGAGTCATTTCTAAGGAATTGTGGTTTGGCACAGCCAAAATGGCTTATTACGACTCTCAGTTACGTTATGGAATACCATTTTGGGGAGCATGCAGTCCAACTCTTTTCAAAACATTGCTCATACGTCAAAAAAGGGCTTTTAAGGTTATTATGTACCCAAAAACCAAGAAAATCTTGTAGAACCTCCTTTATAAATAATATTTTAACTGTTTCTGCTTCGGAAATCATCTACCCCTGTACATTAGATCTGCAAATCTGAATTCCAATTCAGAAAATCAGCCAATTTCTATCTGATAGGCCCTATTATAATAGTTTGCAGGAATATTTTTGACCGACGAACCCCGAACGAAGGATGTATACAATTCGACTGTCTACTTTGACTAAGGTTACACTCAAAAGTGTAAGATAAATATTTTTTACAAAAAATTGGACCGACGCTAATAGTTGAAAAATAAAATATTATTTCTATTGGTGCTGGTACTTGTGAAGTTGGTGCCAATAGAATTGCTATTATTTTGTATTTTTCAGTGCACCAACTGATAATTTCGGTCAATTTTTTTGTAGAAAATATTTTTTGAATATTTTTTTAAATCATTTCAGATGTGTGATGTTTTCGAAGCGATGCACTCTCAGTGAATTGCGATCAGAAGATGATTGGCACAACGTATGTATGGGCGATTTGCAGGTGTACTATGATCCGGATTCATTCGCAGCTAAAATCGCAGTCACCGATGATCATGGCACCTGTCACAGTGAAACATTGATTGCCATCAATACTGTCATGGACGTAAGTAACAATTGAAGTACAGTTTGTTTCACGAATCATGGCTATTGTGTGTAATCATTCACGAGCTACGTACATATCGCTATACGTCTCATCGCATCTCATTATCATGAAATTCTCTACTACGTTTGTCGATCTAAGCTACGACATCAGTATCATATATAGGGCGCTGCACGTATGTCCGAAGGCAACGCAATCTTTATTTCATAGGCGTCACAAAGTCATTGTGACATTTCAGATAATTCAGGAGCATACATTTATATCTCATAACTCAAGCGATAAATTTGTATTTTGTGTGTCTGCATTATTGTTGATAATAAATATTTCATATTATGTTTGCATATTTAATCAATCGATATTTTTTCCTCTAATTATATGAACTTCCTTAAATGCCATATCTTCGCTCGAAATCGTTACGCCACTGATTTACTCCCGTCAGTTGGATTGATCCATTTTTCGTGTTTTCAAGGCAGACGCCAACATTCGTTAAACAAATTGTACTATAATTGATGTTTATTTAGTGTTCCGTACTACAACTACCCGGAACTTTTTTTGTTGTATTTAGAAAATTTCAATTTGGTTTTTTCAAGGTCAACAAAACCCAATGCAGGTGGAAGGCGGTAGAATGGGCTGACGGTAGTGTCTTGGGATGGAGAGACCTTAGGGCTACATTCAGTAGTGAGCAAGCAGCTCAAGAATTTCATCTGACTTATTTGGAAGGACTAAACTATGCTCAACAATCTAATATTATGGATGAGCTACCAGCAGCAAATGAAGTTGAGACTGAAGATTAAAGATAATGTATGTTTGATTTTTTTAGCTCTTTTTTGATCACAGCTAAGATGAAGTGTTATATTTTTTTTTTCAGAAGAACCCACCCTCGTTGATGATGTGAAGTAGTAAGATTTAATTGCTTAATTAAAACAAATATATATGGTAGTTTTTAAGGGTTGTAGATTACAAAGTTGATAGTAAAAATTCATCTTTACACCTGTGTAAAATAAAATTTTTAGTTTTTAATGTAATAGGATTTTTTAATTTAGCTATTTATCGTTTTTTATAGTTCAAGTAATTTTCATTGTTACATTATGCGAGAAGTCAATAAATCGAAAATTATCTGAAGCATGTTTATTGAAAATAACGAGATCCATCCCAAAAAAACCTCAAATAAAAATAAATAAATAACCTGTTCCTTTTATTTATAAAACACAACTTAAATCTTATATTTTGAAACGTATTCGCATTATTCTATTGTCTTATATAAATTTTAAAAAACGTTTTGAAAGAATTCGACAATACGCAACAGTCATTAATATTTTTTCACGACTTAGTGCATTAGGTATTTGATATTTTTAGAATAAAATTCAATTCTCGTGAATTCCACATTTTATTGAATTCTCCAAAAATAATATCAGCTATCTACATTTTGGTGATAAATAATAATTAATAATAAACAATGAATTACATATAGGTAAATTTAAAGAACTGCAATAGTTTTTGTCGTTTTCCCATTTAAAATACAATTGCCCATAACCCATTCTCAACTTGTTTTTACTTGCTCTAACTCATTTCATTGCAAGAAACTGAGAATAATCCAAATCCACAATTAATTCCGACATTTGCTCAGCCACAACCGGTGAATTGGCCACCAAGATTTTTACTCGTTTCGAAAGTCTATTCAATGGCCCTCCATTGGTATCCATTACAACTCCGCCAGCTTCGCTAACGATCAATTCTCCAGCTGCAATGTCCCACAGTAAAAGTCCAAATGAGAAAAATACATCCACGGCACCGCAAGCCACCATTGCCATACTTAGGGCTGCCGATCCGATACTTCGAATTCTGTATGAAGAGAAAATTAGATCAAAAGGTACATGGATGTTGTGTCAATTAAAACTTCCCACCCCTTTTTTTATCTCGCAAAGGGATAAAAATCGCCAAGACACGTCGATTTTGTTATCGGGACACATAATGGCTTAAGTTTCAGAGTCTTGGAACTTACCCTTTAGGCAGGGGGCGTAAAGTTCCCTTACATTTTAAATGCCAACCTATGTTGTCATTTTAAAACTGTTTTGATTCTGATTACGCAGAGTTCTAAGTGTGTATGTACCATCTACTTCCAAACAATAATAAAATATTTGCCCTCCTTCTGAACGAACATTTTGAAGCATTTCGAGGGTTTAAAGTTATTTTTGTTATAAATTTCTGGCAGTTTATATATTATATGGAATTTTCTTAAATTTGGTACGGTGACATACCAGAATAATGAAAAATATCTATCTAACACTTTTTCTATTTCTTATTGAGATCATCATATCTACCTTTATAATAGGTTTGAAGTATTGGTAAACCATTGATCGACTGAACTTACCCATGTGTACGCGGCATGAATACATCAAAATTGTCCTTAGCATTCTTCATCATCAACGGATGACTACTGCAGCCATAATCAAACATTATCAGTACCTCTGATAATTGTCTCTTATCCGAAACGGAAATACTCTCGCCATTCAAAAAAGCCCCTCTGCCTTTCACGGCTGTAAATAATTGATTTAGCATAGGATTGTATATAAGCGCAATTTGAGGCTGTTGCTGTATAAAAAGCGCTATGGAGATACAAGAGTGTGGAAACGAATGGACAAAATTCATGGTACCATCAATGGGATCCAAGATCCATGTTGGGTCATCGGTTAGCTGGAATTCACCTTGTGTCGATGACTCTTCGCCGATGAATTTGTGTGTGGGAAATTGAGTAGCCAATTTCCCACGCAATATTTCCTCGACATGGCGATCCGTTTCTGTTACCAGATCCAAGGAGTTCAATTTGGTGTCGATTGATTTTCGCTTTATAGAATTCTTTTCTTGGATAATCTGAAAATAGAGGCGCGTACCTACTTGTTTTAATTTTTTTAACAAAAGGTAAAGTGGTATTCACTTACTTGGCCTGCATCTTTAACCAACTGCAATACGCACTCAAAGTACAAATCAAGCCCAGACGTCATGTTTTTCTATATAATGAATATTTTCTCCGAATTTCAAAACGTATAAATTACCACAGTAGTTGCTTGAAAATATATAGAATAGGATTTTTTTATTACATTATTGTTATCTTGAATTATGTTATAAGCTACTAACAATGTATAAAGTAATCTCTGGCTAATATTTTTATTCATATATTAAAAGAGGAAATTCCTAATGACATATTACGTTGATAATACATAGGGACAGGTGTACTCCGTTTTTAAATGTGTACAATATATATATTTTTTAAGTGATGGCAACTTTTACTCCCAAGATTTTCATTTCTTTTTAAAAGTGCCACTTTATTTTCATAGACAAATTTAATCTCGCTGCTTTTTGTATATCTTATTACAAATAATTGCAATTCATTTATTTATATATATGAATGAATATCATGTTTCTATATTTCGTTTGTTAGTGCATAAAGAGTTTCAAAACCTTTTTTATTTCAATCTGCTAATTGACCAAAGACTATTTGAAAATTGAAATCACAGATGTAATGCGAAATTGAGAAAAGAAGAAGAATATTATGATGAATAAATATCAAGACCTATCGAGATAGAAAGAAATATGTTAACGGAGACAGAATATTCTTACAACTTTGCGGCATCCTTTGAAATTGTATTTTTATGTTTTAAGCAACAT
This sequence comes from Crioceris asparagi, assembly GCA_958507055.1. Lineage (NCBI taxonomy): Eukaryota > Metazoa > Arthropoda > Insecta > Coleoptera > Chrysomelidae > Crioceris > Crioceris asparagi. Next base: position 3,068,441 of record OY293830.1, read on the forward strand.
CCACCTTCGACTACATCATGCTCATGATATGTGTATCGTGAATCGTGATTATGCTTTAAATCATCCAGGCCGATCCTAATTTTGCGCATGCGGCATACGTCAATGTTAAATTTCAACCTTCTTTTTCCACAAACCAAATTCTAAAATGACACCACTTATTTAAAACAAATATAAATACCAACTTAATTAAAAAGAGCATTAACGCATGCGCAAAATCAGGATCGGCCTGGATGATTTAAGGCATCGTTTCAACTATGGACTGTAGAAGTCCATAGTTTCAACCCATGAACAAATATAGGGAGGACGAGTAACACGAGTAGTGGGAGTAGCACAAAAACATTGGTCGTGTCCACAGCAGTGTCTGATTACCAATCGATTAGTAATCAGTAATCAAAAAGTTGACGTTTTTAACATGACAGCTATCAGAAAACCATAGTGCACCATAACCAACATTTTGTTTCAGATATTTCCCAATTCTATTATGGACATCTATCGTTCTGTTTACTACATAATCTTTTTCATTATGAACATATTGAATGGAAAATACTTTTTTTCCTTCTATTTTCAATTCATCTAATATGTGTAATTGTAGAATTCAATTATTTCAAATCTTTTGAAAACTGTCAGTTTGAAAAATGCACTAATCAGTAATCAGTCGTGTCCACAAGATACATATTTTTGATTACTGATTACTAATCGATTGGTAATCAGACTCTGCTGTGGACACGACCATTCGGTTATCGTATGTCATTTCGGTAGGTTGCGCAAAATCACGCTGCGCACCCTTATGTAGTATGGGCGAAGGAAGCTAAAATTATTTATTCTATAATCTATGGCTAAAATACAACAATAGAATAGAAATACTGCGCAACATACCAAATTGACAACCGATCACGGGACGTTATTTCAGCCACTTCTGCTTATAGAACAGGATACAGAGTTAGTCATCCTCCATTTATATATTCTTGGTTTCAACCAATGATTTCAATAGCTTTCAATTACGAAACACGCGGCAAAAACTGGAAGCTAAAAAAGACTTGGACGTCACAGAATACTAATTAGATACTAATAAATATGGACGCTAAGCGAACCTCTTTTTTTACGCTCGTTTCAAGACCTTTCTGTATGAACGTGGCATGATACAGTTTGAGACAACCATACAGTCTTAAATGTAAAGCAAGAAGACTGGAGACAGGAAAGTAAACTTCCTATGCTGCTCTACGTAGCCACATGAGATTACAGAAGTTGCATATCAGAGGCTTGACCTTGTGTACGACGATCTTGACAATTACCTTAAATATTTGTTCTCTTTATTTATCTTCGTGATCATGATCTGCTGTCTTTTTTAAGCGAGAGAAGCTTTTCGCGCACTGCGTAGTGCGCAAAGACGTATTTAAAAAGATATGCTTATGAAATTTTACACGATTTACCACATACTTTAGAGGTAGTGTTCTCTGCTATAGACTTATAATTTTTCTGGTTGTCACTGATTGCGAAATATTGGGTTATGTGTTGTTATTACAATTTTAATTTTTGAAAACCATTTGATTGTTGACTACAAGAGATTGTAATTTTCACTGAAAAGTAGTTTGCCATTGATGTTCTCTGCAAAACATATGAGCTATTATGGATAAACCTCGCCCATGTGGATGTAAAGGATGCCGAACTTGTCTTATATGTGAGAATGAATACAATATCCAAGCAAAATCACCTGTCTTGATTAAAGAATTCGGCACTTATGTTTACTGCCCATACTGTGAGAAAGCATGGCCTGGATGGGATATAAACGACTACAAGACCCACCCACATCATGAAGGTGAATCCATTGATTATCCAGGGATTTATATTGATTTAAACTTTCTATCAGAATCTGAAGAAGAGGATCTCGCCTGCACTATTGACTCGTTACCATGGGATCTATCACAGAGCGGTAGACGGAAACAAAACTTTGGCCCAAAGTGTAATTTTAAGAAACGCAAATTGTGCTTGGGAAATTTCAACGGTTTTCCTAAAGCAACGAAATTTATTCAAGATAGATTAATCACAGTGCCACTCTTGAAAGGTTACCAAACTATCGAACAATGTTCTTTGGAGTACAATCCATCCCGGGGTGCCTCCATAGATCCACATATCGATGACTGTTGGATATGGGGCGAAAGAATAGTCACAGTGAATCTTCTTTCCGATTCTGTACTAACAATGACATATAACAATAAAGGCGAACGTTACAATCTAAATTGTGTCAAAGATTATCCAGCAGTATTGACGGAGAATGGTAAACTGAACGTAACTAACGATTGCTATGTAGTAAAGCCTTTGCATTCAGGTGAAAAGCACCCTATTGTAAGAATACCGATGCCAAGGCGATCGTTATTAGTGATATACGGTGCAGCGAGGTACGATTGGGAGCACCAAGTGTTACGAGAAGATATTGTCAGTCGTAGGGTTTGTCTGGCATATAGGGAATTCACCCCGCCCTACTTGGAGCATGGTGAAAAGGAGTGTTTGGGTAGAGAAGTGATAGATAAGGCCAAAAATTTTTGGAATTGATCAATTTTTATGTACTTTAATGACTTTAATATATAAGAATCTTATTGTGATATGTTATATTGAAATTAAATCATGTTACAGAAAATTGCGTAATATTTTGAAATTATTTCATAGTCTTAACTAATTGAAGGTTTGGTATATGCTTCTGCAATATAACTCAATAAAAAATATAGTGATAGTTTTTAGTCATTTTACCAGAATTTGTAATATATTAATTTAGAAAATATTATTTTTGTGTAATAGTAATATTCGTTTGAAAAATTTACCAGCTTTTTTTTCTGGGTAATGTGAGATTTCTTAGTAGTTTTGAGCGCACAAACTAATGCTAACATTGCCGATTGATCAATAGTAGCCTAAACATTTCTTTGACTGGTCCACCTTTTCCGTGGGTACTTATTATACCAATAACCTACTCGCTTCAAGAGAGGCAATTTATTCAAATAATAAAATTAGGTTTAGCGTCATCATACAGTAACAATTAGAGATAATTGCAAAATTTAAGTCGATTCATTTAAATCTAAGGAGAACTATGACACCCTAACTTATTTTCCGATCGGTTAAGGAGCTGTTCACTAATTTCTTCCAAATTTTGTGGTTCTATTAATTATTATTAATAAATCTGTTAGAATTTAAATATTTTATTAGGGTAGGGTGCAAATTGTATGTGGAAATGAGTACATTTTGAAGGAACAGTTGGTTAATGTTTAACAGCAAAATTGTTGTCATATCTTAAATTTGCGTTGAACATTAATATTGTATATTCCTAGAAAGGAAACCTGTAGATTCTGCGCGGGCAAAATTTACAAGATCATTTGTTAATTCTGATGCCTATGCAACACTCAATACAATCAGGAAATTCATCTCATGTGTGACTGATGTCTTCTTACACCTGGGGTTTTACTTACTAGTTTTTATAAACTTTCCTATCTCTTAGTGACTCTTAGCAGGTCTGTCTGGTACAAATTTTGCAATTGACTTTATTTCGAGATAAAAGCCTAAATCATTAGGTCGCACCTTGATATTTTAATTTTTTCCGTTATGAAAATTTGATTTATTAAAATAATTTATCCTACCTACACGTTAATTGACTATGTTTCATTTTAGTTAAAACCTCTTGAATCTGAGATTTGAAAAATACTATTCATTGAATGATTCAAATCATCAAAAATTTAAATCTACCAGAAGTCAAACAATACTGAAAATCATGGGCCTTTCAGTTTGAATATTTCCAAAGAATATAAAGTAAAGTAAAGTTTAAATTAGCTATGGTCTTGACAGGCAAACACGATTAAAAAATGCCCAGTCTACTTTTTTCTATTGTTGAAAATCTTCCATCTAGTTTTAAACACTGAATAGGCAATAATGACGAGAAACATATTTTTCCATTCAAACAAACCTCTGCACCGGAACGTCGGAACCAAATACCATCGTAGAAATTTTGCGTAATTAAACAATCAACTGTTTCTAATAAATATATAAATTCAAATACCTATATTACGATAACATATTATACATTTTCCTGATAACAAAGCATTCCTTGTAAGATAACGGGCATTTTGTTATTTGAATTTAGGAATCGTTTTTCTAGCCAACCAAATCGCAATACCGTAGGCAGAGATTAACAAATGAACATCACGAGAATGTGACATTTGACGTAAATAGACAATCAACTGTTTTGAACAGATAAAAATTCAAATTTATCGCGATATATAATTTTCCTGCTAACAATGCATTCCTTGTACGATGACGGGCAGCAGAACCATCCATCAACAACCCGTTCCCAACGAGACGGCGGCAGCGCGTCCCACAGGCAATCGACCAACCAGCGACCAGTAGCTAGCGTGTCAAGAGAGCAAACCATGCGTTATTGTATTGGTGTTGTTATGCAGTAGAAGTACATCATAAGGACTTGCTTGACTTGACTTGTGTGTTGTGATTGTTATTATTACAAACCCGTGTGTGTCTTGTGTTGTCTGGCGAGTTAAATTCCGGTGTTCTACAATATAATCGTGTAAAAACGGTAGCCGGTATTCCTCCGGAAGATAAAATAAAATTCAATTCGACTGTTTTTTGACAGGACCAACGAATGAATGAGAGTGTTGTGACTTGTGAATGTTGTTGTTTTTAACTAAATTGGAAAGTTTACGAAACATCTACCTCTGCAGGTAGGTTGTTAAATTATATATTTTGGCCCCTCTTCTACACTTGAATGTACTACTTATTAAGTCTATCTCACTCTGAAGCACGCGATGTCCCATTGATGATGGTTCGTCGATGTGCGATTGTTTTACATCAGCAAGTTCTTCGCTGCATTCAACAGGTGTCAAGTGGTATGGGTAGAATATTTCTTCGGATTTCGGCTCTGCATTCTGCTACTGTTTATTTTTTGGCGTTGTGCAGTAGCCTTTCACGTAAAGTACTTACATTTCAGAAGCCGGTTATATGTTATATGCCCAAGGAAGAAACAAGCTAATATGTACCTATTTGAATTTTAGAACGTGTATGATTCAAATTATATTTCCGTACGTTTTCACAAAACCAAGGCATGTGTGATAATCTTGAGCAAATGACCTTTGGGCGAATATTTTTATTTCTCTGCGAAGCAATAATATTGTCATTAGTTTATTAAATCCTTTATCAAATGTCGCTTAGTTTCCTTTGCGTTTGGAAATGACCGATATTCAAACGACATGAACTGCTTAATAATTAATTGACACACTTTTCACGCAACTGTATCAACGATATATCAATGACTTTGTCATGTAGTTGTTTCACAATAGGTATTTGTAATACGATCTCTAAAAGCATAGCTTGTAAAGTACATGGTACAAGCAAAGTCTTGGGTACCTAGTTGATTTTTAATTATTATTTGAATTCAGTTATGGTCTAATGGGAATTTGATATTTAATTTTTCCATGCGACCTTGCAATATGTATAAGTAACTATAAACTAGTGGATGATGTTTTCTGATTTATTTATAGGTGTTTGTTTGCCTTTTTTTATGATCGACGTTTGATTAAATTATTATCTGTTATAATAATATTTGAAATATTAAGTGGTGCTTCCGATGAATTTATAATATGTACCTATTTGTTATTGAATGTATGAGTCCTTTGTAAATATTTGCATTATTATGCTGATGAATATTGGAACTCAATGATGCAATAAAAAAAACAAAAGTGTAAGAAAAATAATATCGACTTCCTCAGAATACTTATACCTACCTGCTAAATAAAATTACCTAGTTACGTATTTATTTCACCTGAAATATCGAACAATTCAAAACAATCATTCTTAGTGTGTCATTATATTGTTGCGAAGATAAGTGAGACTATCTAATTTACAATAATTATTAAATACACTTTATTTACACTGGAAAGTAGATTAATAAAAATTACAACATCACTTCACCATTGAATATTCTTCCTAGCTTACTCTGTCTTTTATTAAACTGTCTTTTTACTCTCTCTCTCATGCCGAAAATTCACCCAAATATACATATACCCGAAAAAGACTCTCAAGATGTTTCGCCGCCTCTTCAGGTCACTCCAGCCGCCACTGAACTTTTCTCGAAATCCATTGTCGGCTCTCAAAATTCCCATAGCTCGCGCATAAGCATCAAAAGGACGCCGCCACTTTGTGGCCCAGTGCCGGCGGCTGTGCCCCTTGCACGTTACAATATTTTAGAAGATGTCTTTTTCTTGAATAGTTTAAAATAACCATAGAAATAATTATTTATAGTATAATACTTTTTAATATTATAAATATAATTTGACGGTCAGCTGTAAGTTTTATGTTACCTACTTATTCCATTAAGGAATATTGAATTCCCTTGTTCAACTCGTAAATCTCTTGGAAAAAAGATCCTCAATAATGTTCAAACTTAAATTTAATAAATTGCGATCGGATTTCGAACACTGGTAGGTAAATATAATTTTGTCTTTTCAGTGCTTTATTTAACAAAGTTGGTGCCATAACTTTTGCAGAAATTTATATATTAGGTATTAAAGATTATGTATGAATGATGTTGAAACTTATTCTAGCAGAATATTCGAACTTAGTTGAACACTATAGGTATAAAGGAAATAAATAATATTCTGTGACCAATGAATGGTTTATGAACAGTCTCAAAAGCTCGTTTAATGCTGTTTTATTATAGGCTATAAAATGCAACAAAGGATAAGGAGTAATAAAAATTAAACGGGGCACTTTTCTCGAGCGTGAAGTCTCTGGAAATGACAAAATAATGTCGGAACGCGTTTCAGTTCATATTATGAGTGCAGAGGCGGCTGAGAAATCAAAGAGAGTAACGTTAAACGTAATATTTAGGTGATGGTCATCCAAGTTATTCAACGATAATTATTAACTTTTTGACCGACGAACTCCGAACGGAGAAGGTATACAATTCGACTGTCTGCTTTTTTTTTGGTTTGTTCGCGCCTTACATATTGTAAACGTGCTCCGATTTTGATGATTTTTGATTCATTTGAAAGAGGAGACTTGGAAATTGGTCCCATTTTCGTAAAAACTCAAACCGAAGTCTCCTTATTTCCGAAAAGGTGCAAATTTTCTCGAAAATTGAAAATTCGAGATGCCAGAATTAAAGATAGGATAATATCCGGATACGTTTAAATTGAACATTTTTTCAAAAGAGTTACGGTTTCTGAGCTACATTCATTTCTCACATATGGGTATTTTTGCTATGTGGAAGGGGCAAGTTTCATTTAGTTATGTTGTTATGTAAAGTAAATCATCGTTCATCATATTTTTTAAGGGTGGTAATGTTAACTTAAACCTGGTCAAAGTCAGCAAGTGCAACTTTGACGATTGTTACAAAACGAAAACGTTCATCTCAAATTTAGTGCTAGACCGAAGTTGATTTGCCGTGTTGTCCGCAATTTTTCATGTTTATAATAGCCGAAAAATCAAAATCGATCATTACTAATTAGCGACAAAAAGGTCCAACAAATTTAATTTTTGGAAAGCGGGAAAAAACATTTTCTAACTGGTGGTTGTGCTAACTTGAGTTCAAATATTCAATCAATCAATTATAAGTAGATAAAAAACGAAAGTAACGTTTTTTAGTTCTTTCACGTCCTAATTAATTTGTGACAAATATTTTTTACGCACAATACAGTCGAAAACTGACAACATTTTATTGTATTTAGAGGGTTGATAGTGCTAACTTTAATATCCAGTTAGCATCACCACCCAAAAAAAATAAAAGTGCAACAAATTTTTAATTTCTATAACAAATTTACGACAAATTAATAAGCGATAATTAATCCACTTCTCGCTGAATCGAAACTCGATAATGGTAGTGCTAACTATTAGGAGATATATTTCAGACTTTACTATTTCTGTAACTGGGATTTAGGGTTTTCCAGTTTTTTTAAATGTTGCTGGATATGGCCTTTTCTCTTTAATTTTGCCGTATCAAATTTTCAATTTTCCGAAAAATTTGCTTCTTCCTTGCATTTGAAAAAGTTTTTTGAGGGAAACGAAAAGTTGAATTTCATTGCATTTTTCATGTTTTACTTTTATGACCGTATAGACTATAGACTGTTTTTGTATGTTATGTTTGATGATTTCTTTGTTCATTTGAAAGAAGAGTGCTGAGAAATGGTCCCATATTTTAATGCAACATTTCCTTCCCCCTAAGTTGTTTCACCAACGGGAGTGGAGGGAGAGCCCATATGCGGCAACATTTAAATTCGACATTTTTCCGACTTAGAGAATGTTTAATTAGGCATAGACTGCTTATGTTATTTGATGCCTCTTTTTATCTGTTTGCTGAGTCGAAGTATCGTAGTTCAAGGGCGAATTAGACAGATTCATAGTGCTTATTATTTATATGAACGACGTGTAGCTCTAATGGCAATTTATTATAATCAATCATTTGTTTTGATATACATATATAATTTATTTATGAGGTCTAACTCATGCATTTTCCTATAATAAACAATAAACACAAAATACATTTGCCGCGGCTTTCTTTACGATCTGCCATTGGACTTTATTGTTTCTAAAAAGCGAAATGGCTTCGTGAAATATACATATTCTAAGACAAACAAACATTAAATAGCACATTGTTTTTAGAGCTTTGCTCTCGGCTTCGACATTGTTATTGAGTATTAAGTTATGGAAATATCGTATAAATAAGGTGACAGGATTGTTAGTTTTGAATATTATGTGTTGTTTATGAGTTTATTCTAAGAATAGCGGCCATGAGTCTAAAGAATCCTAGAAGAAAATGTTGAGACTTGGCGTATTTGTTTTTTCGAATAATATAACGAATGGTATTGATTATAAAACTGTGAATTTTGAAATGATATAATTAAAAAAAATTACAGCTTTTTATTAAATTTCCAAAATTCATATTCTAAACAAATATATACCTATATCCGTATTGAGAAACTATAAAAAGTGTTTCTAAGTACAGCGGAAGTCGAATTATTTTAATGGCTTCAACTGGAAAGTATTGTCGTGAGTTAATTATGAAGTGGGATATTTGAAATGGGATAAAAGATAATCCAAACGACAAACAACGCTTAAATCCCTAAAAAACCTTAGGATTTAGGGATTATGCGAGTGTGTAGATTGTAATTGAACAAACATTAAACAATAAAGAAAACAAACTTCAAAATTACCGGCACCAATAGAATTAATATTATTTTGTATTTTTCAGGGCAACAACTGATAAAGTTGGTCCAATTTTTTTTTTCAAAATGTTTATTTCACACTTTTGAGTGTAATATTAATCACGAGATTAATCCTGAAAATTTTTAAACTTTCACTAATATCAAAGAACATAGTACTTATCCTATTACCCATGTATAGGCTTAGCCTGTACTTGTTATTTATTGACCGACGAACCTAAACGGAGGAGGTATACAATTCTGTTTTTTTTGTTCATTTGGGCATTTTATATAGTAAACGTTTTCCGATTTCGATGATTTTTGATTCATATGAAAGAGGAGACTTGGTCCCATATTCGTGAAAACTTGAATCAGAAATCTCCTTCCCTTCAAAAAACACCCTCGAAAGGGGAAATTTTTCTCGAAAATCGAAAATCTGAGGTGCCAGAATTAAAGATAGGACAATATCCGGAAACGTTTAATTTGAAAACATTTTTCAAGTCACAACAATGGTAAAATCTCAAATATGTGTATTTTCGCTATGTGGAAGGGGCAATTTCTTTCGAAAGTTGAAAATTTGTGGGAACTACATGAGAGACCAGATTATTTGTAGCAACATTTATAATTAAATATTTTTACAAAAAATTGGAACGACGTTATTGGTTGATGCACTGAAAAATTTATCAATCCAACTGCGACTGCACGATTTCAAAAGTAACAGCACCAATAGAATTAATATTATGTTGTATTTTTGAGTGCACCAACTAATAACGTCAGTTCATTTTTTTTCATATTTATTATTCAGAGATCTTAAGACATCGCGGCGCAGATACGTATATTTCAGAATTTACTGCTGTACCTAACTCGAAAACCGTAACTCTTTTGAAAAAATGTTTGGATTAAATGTTGCTACATCTCCTCTAATTTGGGCATCTCATATTTTCCATCGAAAAAAATGCCCCTTCCACCTAGAGGAAATACATATATTACATATTTCAGACTCCACCATTGCTGAAACTCGAAAACCGTAACTCTTATGAAAAAAATGTTCAATTTAAAAGTTTCCGGATATGATTTCATCTTTGATTCTGCATTCTCAGATTTTCGATTTCGTATTTTTCAGTGCACCAACTAATAAAGTTGGTCCTATTTTTGGTGAGACATATTTTCTCGAATATTTTTATTTCTGAATATGGTACTTTTCCAACCTCGACGGATCCTTATTACACTATTACGTGTTTGATTATTGTTATCATCTATTATTTTACATTATTAGCAAAATGTGGATACTATCAGGTATTCCTATTGTAAAATTGGCAAATTTTATTTGACCGTTACATCAGATTATGATTCCATGTCTTGTTTAGGACTGAAGATAGAAAAATAGTTTCTGGTATTTAATTCTAAATGCCATTATAAAGTTATTACGATATAATATCTGGAAGTAAACTATACCCTGTTACACTTATTGTATTTCACTTTCTATTCGACCTCTACCCGAAATTCGATCCACTTGACACCCCATTACCCCATCGTAAAAAAATACCGGAAGAGAACAGACAACAAGTAAATAAATACCATTTTTCTTTCAAATTTTCAGGTAGAAAGCAACCGAACCGTGTGAAGAGTGAAGAATCCACCCACCTGCCGGCAAAAGGCCCCTAACACATATTATAGGGGCATTTAAAGTGTCAATAAACTTTCACTTTCTGCGTGTTACTTATTTGTGATGTGCCATTAACTTAATAGAACACTGAAAAAAGTTGTAGAAATGTCTGAAAACGGCAAAGAAACCCCAAAGACAAATGGCACTGACATGGCAGTGCCAACATTGACTGTCGAGCCATTGGAGACTGATCCGTGCGTTGTCCCAGACAATGATACCACCAAAGAAAAGCTAAAACATCAGAACAGAAATAATAATAATATTTTCTATCGTTACCGAGATGAGATCAGCAAACGCTCAGGACTATCACATCGGGGTGTTTATTTTCTTTGTGGTATTGTGTTTCTCAGTTTTGGGTTGTTTGTCATAATGATTGCTCTGGCTGCAGCATGGCCGACGGTACCGCACAAGTATCAATATCCAGTTTGTCAGGAGGCTGAATGTCTGCGATCGGCGGCACAGGTGAGTTCAGTAATAAATATTTTAAGTATTGATATTACACCGACCTACCTGGTTCTTGGGCAACCAGCTATTAGGAGGTTACGTATATATATAATATGAATGTGTGAAGATGTTATGGTGATTGTATAATAGCGAAACGTGCTTGTGGATATTTTTGCTCGACTTTCAAAAAAGCAGGTTTGAGGAAAACATTAAGAAACACCTTTAAAGGTATTACAATGCGATTGTAAGCTTTTTGGATGGTACTTCTTTTATATGAAAGGGGAGTGCTCAGAAACGGTCCCATTTATAAATATAAAAGTAAGAAATGTATTTCATCAATTATTGCAAACAGGCATTTTTGTAGGAAAATCGAAAATATGTGGCGACAAAATTAAAAGAAACCTTTAAAATGAACATTTACCAAACAATTCAACGGTTTATTAGCTATATCATTGGTTTGTGATTCTGTTGATATTCAAAAAGTAGGACCGGACCGACTTTATTAGATGTGGCACTATTCCATTGGTTCTGGTAGTTTCAAAGTACATGCCAAGATTCTTGTTGCTAACGTTTGTAAAGCTAGAATGGTCAAAATCGGTAAAATCACTACTAGTTTTGATATTAATATATAAATTAATTATAAAATAGCTCGCAGTGTACTATCTAAACAGTTCTATCAACTGAGTTTAGTGCTAAAGCTCCGGCTTTATTTTTTTTTTCAAATTGAGTTACGGTTTCCGAGTTACAGCAGTGGTAATGTTTGAAATCTGTTTATTTCCGCCGCGATGTTTTGAGATCTCTTAATAATAACAAGTACAAGCAAAGAATATACATGGGTAATTGGGTATTGGTATTAAGTAGGTAGTGAACGTTCAACGATTCTCATGAGTAATGTTATACTCAAAAGTGAGAAATAAATATTTTTTACCAAAAATTGGACCAACTTTATTAGTTGATGCACTGGAAGATACAAAATAATATTAATTCAATTGCTGCTGGTACTTTTAAAGTTGGTGCCAAAAGTTTTCTATCTAATATCTAGAGTTTTTTTCACAAATGATGGCTATTGCCTGAAATCATTCACGAACTACGTATATTACGCATCTCATTATCATGAAATTTTCTGCTACGTTTGTCGATGTAAGCTACGACATCAGTATATGCCATGACTCATGACAGGGCACTGTTCGTATGTCCGAAGGCATCGCAATCTTTATTTCAATGGCGTCACAAAGTCAATGAGACTTTTTAGAAAATTCAGATGAATAAATTAATGTTTTATAACTCAAGTCAAAGATCTGTATTTTCTGCATTTATTTTATATAATTGCTTATGTAATCAATCGATACTTTTTCTTTCCTAATTATATGAATTTCCTTAAAGCGTATGAAAAAATCGAAATACCAGATCTTATAACAAAATCGTCACGCCACTGATTTACTCCCCTCGGTTGAATTGATCCGTCGCTAGTAATTTGAAGGCAGACGCCATCAACTACAATTGTTGCAAAAAATTCATTTTACATTTTCGAGTGTTTCGATAGTCATGCAAACTGTTGAACATTCACTTAACTATATATACAGTAATTTAAAAATATGGCGGCAACAATTATGTGAGAAATGTCCGAGGACATGTCCAATTCACACATTGCTATTGGAAATGTTCTTTCGAGTGTTCTTTTCTTCAATTCCAAATACCAGAAATAAAATTAAATTTTCGGAAACAATTGAAACACACGACCATTTTTCTATTTTAATTCTTGTACAGAACATATTTTAAGAGTTATGTACGTGTTTTTAACTGGAATACTTTAAGACATTTTATATTTATTTTTCAGATTATTATTTTAGTTCATTATACACCTATTTATTATTTAAAAAAAACATCTCATGATTTAGGTTCTATCGATTTCCTTCCAAGTTCTTACTTTTCACTAAAAAAGTTTTTTTTGATAATGTCCATGTTAAATAATTCTTCAAGAACCAAATAAATAAAAATCCGCCTACATCAAAGGCATCTTTCTTCTTCAAATATACAAGGGGTTGAATGTAAAACCAATGTTAAATAGCTAAATATAATATGTGTTAAACTATGTATGAATGGCTTAACAAACAAGTGTGCTATTAACATAAACAAACATACATACATAATACACAGTAGTAGTTGTTGCCGAACGTATGTCAACAAACCAACATCTGTGGTGGTTATATATATTTTTATATTCAAGTACCATGTAAGTTGAACCACATGTCATGCTATCCGACACATTGGTGTTTTTTTTTCTTAATTATTTTTTTCATTCTGCTCACGATTATGTAATATATGCAAGTGATACGTATGACGCGTTTGCGGTATTATCTTGTATGAAAACGATAACATATTTTTTTCGTCCTTTTAATGAGTGAGTAAATAAACTGTAATAAAATCTTTTAATGACAGGAAGGTGTTAAAAAGGAATATTAAAAAAATTAATGATGTGGAAACGCTCTCCTATTCCACTTATGGCATTGGTTAAAGAATTTTTCATTTCAAAGATATTTTTGGCTGTATGTACCCGTAATTCATTATTTTTTAAATTCAAACGTTATTGACGTTTTTTTTATTAAAGATATAATAATTGCAAATAATTTTCGGGAATTTTGTTCTATTACGCCAGTTGCAAGCTTATACAAAACGGCATTAGCGTGTGTTGTTTGCCTAATTCCTTACAATACGTATGACATTTTATATTTAATGTTAGTAACAGTACAAAAACACAATTTATTTTATAATATAATGCATTGTAATGTTTCGACTTACGCCGGTAATATTACTTTACCCATATGACAAAATGAAGAGAATGCAGTTCTTTCACAAAAGTGACTTCCGATTCGAATTGTTTTGCATTGCAAAACCTACGTTGTAAATGCATTAATCCAGTATCGAAAAGTATTAAAATTTCTTGAAATTACATTAAGTGCGCATTTAAAAGTATCATTTAAAATAATTACATAACTTTGTATTCACAATATTCAAATTTTCATTTGAGCAGGCTTGTCATTCACCAATAAAACAATCTGACAGCCCTGACTCGTTGACCTCACATTGCAATTGGGTTCGTTATGCAACACACAATACACTTCTACCACGTAAACCATAGTTTCTTTATTTAATTTTACTTAAAATATTAACGCATACTATATAAGCCAAATCTCATACTCCTCCGTGCACGGTTTATGCCTTAAAAATCGTCTACATTCACATATTAATGTATAGATTCTTTGAATTAAGCCGAGAATTGAGCCGAGCTTTCGAGAATGTTTAGTTTCTTCTTCAGGGCAAAAGTCGTGAATTTAGAATAAATTAGCCAAAAACCGAAAATATTTCATATACATCAATAAAAATATAAATAATTGATGATTTAGTATCATCGAATCGAAAACTTATACTTATTTTGGTCAAGATCTTCTTCATGGATACTTAATCCATTTTGTTACTGGTAGAAAAAAAAACCATAAGCTAGCAACAAATTAGGTGAAGGAGGATCAGTATCTCTGCTAACTTAAATCCTGATTTTTTTTGATTTAGAAATTATTACTTATTTTGTTATTTGTCAGAATATTTTTTTCGAAAATTGAAAATATGAGACGGCCAAATTAAAGAATAGATTATATGTAGCAACATTGAAATTGGATATTTTTTTAAAAAAATACGCTTTCCGAGTTACAGCAGTGGGAAAGTCTGAAATATGTATATTTCCGCGATGTTTTGAAATTTCTGAATAAGTATGAGCAACGTTTTATCTTATCTTTGGTCAACCATGAATGATTTTGATGATTAATATTACACTCAAAAGTGTAAAATAAATATTTTTACCAAAAAAAAAATTGATACTTTTGAAGTTGGTGCCAAAAGTTTTCAATCTAACTAGAACTGCATAACTTAAAAACCTGCCAGTACCAAAGTATTAATATTATTTCATCTTTTTCAGTGCACCAAATAATAAAGTCGGATCAATTTATTGTAAAAAAATAATTTTTAATGAACTAGGGCCTGTTTTTTCTTTTAATTAGTTATCGGCGTCATACTTTCAGAGTTGAAACTTGACACGTGTTACTGCTTACATATGATCGTGGAATTCAAATACTAAAATTGTCATTAACAATGTACTTATGTGACATAAATTATAATTAATTATACTTATTTATGTCACATTCATTTCTTCAACATTCAAATTAATCAGTTGTTCTTTCCCTTCTGTTTTTATTCCACCCAACAAATGATACCAGCTACTCAACGCAACATGCCTTTTTTGCCTCCTTCGAACATGCAAGGTGTATATTTTCAAACAATGCTGAGATTTGTTTCTATTAAAACAGTATCCGCCTCCATTCACACAGCCGCCTAATGTCCATTAGGGTTTATTGACATTGACTTTTATAAATGCATTCGTGCGTCGTATATGGCGCACGCACGTCTTTTGTTAAAAAACACACTTACTTAAAGAAGTGTTCTCAATTTATTTGTTGAATCAGAGACTGATTTTTATACAGGGTGGTCCGAATTATAATGGAGAAACTTTAACAGCGTCTTCAGCAGATAAAAATAATTAAAAAAGTTTATATAAACTTATCTCCAAAAACGCTTCGTTTTGTAGATACGGGGTGTTGAAATATTGCGAAAAAAATCGTTTTATCTTATTTTTAAAGAAACTCTTTTAGATTTTGCTTTCAAACTTAGTAGGTATTATTGCCTCTTAAGAACAAATTTATAGCATGATAAACACTTGTTTTTGTTTTACCAGTGGCGTTCAGACCATTTTAATTATTTTAAATATAAAAAAAGTTGTAGGCTAATGGTTTATCGCAATTTTGTTAAAAAAATTAGGTATTCTGATCAATTCTAAACAAAAATGGTCTTTTTAGTCTTTTCGCTAAAATGAACCGTTTTCGAGAAAAAAATTATTTTTGTTTGCATGTGCACCTAATATCTTAGGTTTGCAAACGTGATGTAAAAAAAATGAATTGAAATAGGGCGATTATCTTAATTTAATTTGCAAACCTCAGATATTAGGTGCAAATGCAAACAAAAATTATTTTTTTTTCTCGAGAACGGTTTGCTTTAGCAAAAAGACTAACGAGACCATTTTTGTTTAGAATTGATCAATATATCTAAATTTGTTAACAAAATCCCGATAAACCATTGGCGTACAACTTTTTTATTATTTAAAACAAATAAAATGGTCTCACGAACGCCACTGGTAAAACAAAAACAAGTCTTTATCATAATATAAATTTGTTTTTAAGTGGCAATAATACCTGCTAAGTTTGAAAGCAAAATCTAGAAGAGTTTCTTTAAAAATAAGAAAAAACGATTTTTTTCGCAATATTTCAACACCCCGTATCTCCAAAACGTTTTTGGAAATAAGTTTATATAAACTTTTTTAATTATTTTTATCAGCTGAATACGCTGCTTAAGTTTCTCCATTATAATTCGGACCACCCTGTATAATGAGTAACTGTTGTTGGTTGAGTGTCGTAGAGGGCAGAAATAATTATTTTTTATTGATAAATGAATCACGTTAAAATAACTGCATGAACTTAGGCTTAACCTTTATATAGAGTCATCTTTATTTATTGGCACTGATCAATTAAAACGATTAAGTATAGTTCTTTTCACAATAAATAGTATTGTCTTTATGACTGCAATAAAACTACCGGGTGTATTCTCATTATGTACATAATCCACAAGAAAATACACTACAGGACTTTATATATTTAACTCGTTATATAATATAGGGAGGTAATTTAATTAAAATTAAAATTATTGCGGTATTTAGGAAACAAGTAATCTTACACACATTGTATGTTTATAGGTATATAACATAATTAATGAATACATGTTAAATATTTCGTAGAAAAAAAGATATTTAAATATTATTATACTGCTATATTATGATCCGACCCTGACAGACAGTTTATTGTATGTTTATGGACGACCTTTGGCAAAACGTACCAGATAAAAAAAACGTAGTCAATCATTTATTGCGAAAAGAACTTTACATAAAACTTGATATAGTATCATTTTACTTACCTTACTGTAATTCTTTTCACTGGATAAAATGTTTGCTTCAATTCGAGGTTATGATTTACATAAAACAATAGCGATAATTTGATTTACAAAGTGTGATCCAAAGAAAGTTTCAATCACATTTGACTAATTCACGATTATGGAAAGGATCTAATGTTTCAAATTAAAAAGTCAGTTTAAAAATATTTTTTATTTAGGAGCACCTGTTTTTTCTTGTGGGGACAAGGACATGGACGCCTTACAAAATACAAAGAGTATTAGGTTTACATGTTTCAAAAAAATGGCGCCTTCAGTTTCTTGCTCTCGTTGACCAACCTAAAAAAATACATACATACATATGCATATATATATATATATATATATATATATATATATGAAAACAAATTAGTGACACCTTTCACTATCGGTTTTTTTCCATCTAAGAATCAGAATGGTTCTTTCTTCTACTAAGAAGGCTGGGTAATAGCTTCTGGCATCCAAATGAAAGAAAAACGAAGGTGATAACGAAACTTCAATAGCTTATTATCGATTTTAAATGAATTTAATTATGAAATACTTATATATATATATATAGACTATACAGTGTACCCGAAATTGGAGACAAGAAACAATTTCAAGTAGGCACTTATGGGTTTATCGAATATTTAGAGAAAACAAAATTGAATATTTAAATTTCAACGTTTCGATTTTGTTGAGTCACCATCAGCATTGTTTCTTAGAGCGAAGGCCATATTGGATTTTAATAAAATGGAAAATGTCACTTTTTCAAATAATAAGCAATTGTCAAAAAAAGGTTATGGATAGAAAAAAGCAAGGGTTCCGTACCTACAATTTTCGTTTAGGTTTTCCTATAAACTGCGCTCACCTAATTCTATACAGGGTGATTCAGAGGCGGAAATAGAAATATAAAACTTGAACTCAAGTTAACACTACCACCGTGTAGAGAATGGTATTTCTAGCTTTCCAAAAGAGGTGTAGGGTTCCTACTTTGCTTCAGATATACGGAACCTTGGCTTTGATGGAATTGGCAACTGCTGACCCAAAATGTTATTACACGTCCTGTTTATAACACTTTGGCTGTCAATTCCAACTAGTTTTGTAAAATTATTTATATTTACTTATTAAGTACTCTTACTTGATTGTTGTTAGCCCTGGCGAAATTGGTATCCATTTAGAATCTATCTCTCCACATCCATATTCAATCTCTTCCAATTTCGATCTAACCAACAATGGTTTGGTGTCCCTTTTATCGATATGATTGAGTTCATTGCAATACCATTTTATACAAAAGTTGTCAGGTACTGCAAACAAAGAAATAAAATGCTTCTCCTTCAATAATATTAGGTATCTATCGGAGCTATTATACGTGATTGTATTTTTTTCATATTACCATCGTAGAGTTTAGTTTGACTTAAAGTCGAACCTATGGTGAATATTTTGGTGTTGTTGATGTATTCTTGGTATTCTTTGCAGTGACAAATGTTCATTTCTTCACTACAATTTCTTTATCGATAAGGTTTACAAATAGAATGTGTATAATAAAATCTACGCGATACAATAGAAAATATTTACTCAATGTAAAATGACGGTTAGTATGTGCCAAATGTTTATAATGACAGCAAGGTTGTCAGAAAGAAACATCTTAAAAAAATCCCGATGGCCTGTAGTCACCGGAAAGGTAAATTTCTCAAAATTCATTGAATTGAAATTTGAACAACCTTTTCATTGGTATACCTACATGGCATTACATATATATTGCCGTATGTATCATAGCCTTGCGGTTAGAAGTTTTTGTTTTGGCTGTTGAATATAAAGCAGACAGGGTTCGCGTTCCACTTCAAGGCAGATTTTTTTTTCGTTTATTTCTTATCATTAAATATACTATATATTTTTTTAATCAGGGTCTATATTAAGATCTCCAGAAAATGTACAGTTACATCAAATTTATATTAAGTGTTCATATTTTATCAATATTTCTTATTCTTTCTTTATTATTTTTTTTTCTGTGCATTTTATGGAAAATTGCTTCGAACAAAAGTTGTAGGTACTGATACTATCTATAACCCAAAATTATTTTTGATGATATTTACACTACGGCTATTTTTTGATATTTCTTTTAAATGTTTGAACGGTCGCCATTTTGAAACTACTAGCCCGATATTGCCCAATAACGAACAACTCGGCCGAGATATTTAAGAGATTGATTTTTGTAGCAAATTTGAACTTGATATCTCCAAAACTCGTACCCCGATGTTGATGATTTTTGATTCATTTGAAAGGGGAGAGTTGAGATATGGTCCCATATTTGGGAAAACTCAAATCCGCCAGCTTCTTCCCTCCAAAATACCGCCACGAAGGGGGTGTATGGGGCAATTTTTCTCGAAAACTATAAATTTGATACGGCAGAATTAAAGATGAGACCATATCTGGAAACATTATATATATATTGCAAATATTCTTTGTTTATATTTTGTTGCTGGTTATTCAAGCACTAATATAGACTTATCTGATGAGCAACAAAAATTCTGCTAGAAATTAAGAGAGAAAATGGAGGTAGTCTAATAGCGTCAACAAAATTTGATTTTAGCTTGCTTCAATGGATATCTTAACTATTTACTATTTTTTTGAGTTTGGATTAGCGTAACATTAGGATAAAATACTGGAAAGTGCGATTTTTATTTGAATATTTTTTTTATTTTCTTATTTATTTTCTTTTTTATTTATTTTTATTTTCTTTTATTTTCCTTATACTATCTTCCAGCAAAAAAATTAGCAAAAAATTCAAGTGGTGTTAGTATTAAAAAAAACAGTGATTTCACTGCTATCTTACACGTTAATTCATCTGCAGTGAATATTCTTAAGATTCAATTATTGTAGCTGAATATATTTTTAAAACGATTCTATAAAGATTTCAGATTTTATTTATTTATTTAATAATGGGAGCTTCTTGGAAAAATATTTCTATTAGGCAACTATTACATACTCATTAGGGATCTGATCCTCCAAAATTGTTGTGGATTTCTAAGATTGCTGCCGGTACTTTAGTTTATCTCTCCTTACTGCTTTTCTAAAACTAAACAAAATTGGTATTTAAAGAAACATCATTCATTATTTCATAACGCTCATTTAGTTGAAGTATTTTTGATGTTGTTACAGATACAAGAGGCACTCGACCGATCGGTATCCCCTTGTGAAAACTTGTGGCAAGCCACATGTGGCGGCTGGCTCCAAAAGTATCGTCTGCCGAAGGACAAGAGCATCTGGAACCAGAAGCAACAACAAATGCGAAAAGGTAATTTAGTTACTGATTCTCATCTTTTATTATTAACTTTATTTAGCAACATTGCAAATTTATGACGTCAGAGAATAATGATATTTTTCTCGATAACATTTTCCTGGAAATTTGTCTGGGCATAGATGTTGTCAGATATTACTCGTCGTGAGTCGTGAGAAACATCCCATTTTCCAGAATTTTCGCAAATAAAAATGTTGTTTCACGCAATATAATGAACCGATTACTAAATCTTGAACGAGTAATGATATATGCAACTCTATTGGTATTTCCTTTGCATTCACCGTAAATGCATACGATATCACATAGCTCACGTTTGGATAAATCGTCATCGCCATTGAATCTGAACAATAATAAAGAACCTTCAGCTCCGTTCTAATTTGGCAACTATTTTTTGAATTCATATGTTGAAACAAATACTTAGATTCGGTGAGCTTGTCCCAGTATTTTTTTTCTGAAATTAACAACTGTCCAAACATCCACATGTATTCTCAATTTATGCTGTATTAGTTATAAATCAAGCTGTTATTTTGTCGGTATATTTTCCAGAGGCTGAATGGGTGCGAGACCTCATAGCCACCTTCGATCTGCCTCTTCATATCAACACGGTGGAATGGAAGATGAAACATTTGTACGAAAGTTGCATGGACGTTGGCACCATTAAAATGGACGATGAAAGGCCTCTGATGTCCATCATATCAGCCCTAGGTAAGTCATACATGTATAAAAAATATTTGAATAACAACTTCTGTTTCGTGCTCCGGTTTTGATAATTTGGTGTATTCAAAAGATAGGTCATAGGTTCTTGTGTAACTTTGCATTATTCCATTAAAAAATATATCAAATTGAAGACTGTTTATGGTAAATTCAAAAATATTTTTTTATGTGAAACTTGTGTTGTTAATGATGCTACGAAATCTACTTATGTTTCATAGCAGCCAACGCTTGCATCTAACATTTTTTAAACTTTTATTCAAGATATCTACATTTTGTTTATTTGTATGAAATAGATTTATTGATTTGTTCTATTGACTTTGGGTCATTAAATTGATCAATAATGTGTGATTTAAAATAAAATAATGAAGTCTTATTATATAGGATGGAAATCTAGAGCAAAGGATATTTTTTCAGCAGGATGGAGTTCCTCTCCATTTCGCAAGAAATGTAAGGGGATTCTTAAATGCTGCATTTCCAAATAGGTGGATAGGACGGCACCATTAGATTTTTGTTTATGGGGCGATTTAAAAACTAAGGTCTATGTCAACAGACCTAGAAATATGGAAGACTTAAGAGAAAAGATTCGGGCGGAGATACATTTAATCGCGCCAAAAGTTTTGAGAAGAGTGAGGGAAGGTTTCTACCATAGGGTGGGTCTGTGCCAGCAGGTTAATGGGCACATTTTCAACAGCTGTCAGGCTAAAGAGGTGACATTTCAGTATTAATGTTATTATTTATGTAATTGTTTATTAAATAGCTCAAAATCAGTTTTTAGTAAATTTTTGACACATGGTTTGACAGATGTCAAAAAAATGTTATTAACAAATTTAATTTTCAATAAGCTTTCCAAAGAGGTGCCACAAGTGGTGTCTTCTAATTTGAAAAAACATAGTTTTTTAAGGTAGGGCTGCGCCCCTTTTTTGGGGCCCCAATTTTTTTTATATGACGAATGTGAACTCCATAAAAAATCTTTGAGGACGAATTTTTGGATTTTTGAAAAATCTTATTTCCAGGGCCGCTATAGCAGCGTTTCTTTTAAAATCTCCACCCTGTATAGACTTCAGTGGTCACTTATTTATTTTTTCAAACGTAATGTGAAATAAAGATTTATAAGTAATAATCTATGTCTTTGTTCAATTTTATTTGAAATACCTAATAAATTTCTTAACAATATACTAAAATCACTTTATTGACCGACGAACAAAAACAAAGGGACAGACTTTATTAGTTGATGCTCTGAAAAATACAAAATAATAGTAATCCTATTGGTTCTGGTACTTTTGAAGTTGGTGCCAAAAGTTTTCAATCTAACTACTATTATTCTCCTTTTCTTCTCTACTTCCGTCTGTGTCTTTTATCGTTTAATGAAATCGGACATTTTTCCCATAGTTGTTTATTATTTTCTTATTAGGTGAATTTCATATAGAAATGTACCTATTGCGATCGTTCACACTTTTGAATTTCGAAAAAAATTCAACGGCATGTTGTTATATTTGATTCAAAAGTCTATATATATATATATATATATATATATATATATATATATATATATATATATATATATATATATATGGGATATTACGAAATTTGTTAACACGATAGAGGTCGCAGTTTTGGAGGTATCAAGTTCAAATTTGCTACAAAAATCAATCTGTCAAATATCTCGGCCGAGTTCGTTATTGGGCTATATCGGGAAAGTAGTTTCAAAATGGCGACCGTTCAAACATATAAAAAAATTATCAAAAAATAGCCGTAGTGTAAATATCATCAAAAATAATTTTGGGTTATAGATATAATCAGTACCTACAACTTTTGTTCGAAGCAATTTTTCATAAAATGCACAGAAAAAAAATAAAAATTAATAAAGAAAAAAATAAGAAATATTGATAATATATGAACACTCAATATAAATTTGATGTAACTGTACATTTTCTGAAGATCTTAATATAGACCCTGATTAAAAGAAATATATAGTATATTTATTGAAAAGAAATAGGCGAAAAAAAAATTCTGCCTTGAAGGGGAACGCGAACCCTGTTTGCTTTATATTCAACAGCATAAACAAAAACCTCTAACGCAAGGTATGATACATACGACAATTTTATGTAATAACATGTATGTATACCAATGAAAAGGTTGTTCAAATTTCAATTCAATGAATTTTGAGAAATTTACCTTTCTGCTGACTACAGGCCATCGGGATTTTTAGGTAAATTTCTTATAGAAATGTACCTATTGCGATCGTTCACACTTTTGAATTTGGAAAAAATTTCAACGGCATGTTGTTGTATGTCTATAAGTTAGTCCAAAAAAATATTTGGTTCAAAAGTTTATATATATATATATATATATATATATATATATATATATATATATATATATATATATATATATATATATATTGATTTTGTATTCTTGACTGGATTTATAATAAATAAAAAGATGTTCAGGAAAGATTTCATAGCCATCTTTCCTGTTTTTGGTTAATTTATTCTAAATTCACGATTTTTGCCCTGAAGAAGAGAATAAACATTCTCGAAAGCTCGGCTTCAGTCAAAGAATTTTATTGAATATATGACTGCATCCCCAAGAACATCTTTTTATATATATTTCCCGTATATATATATATATATATGGGATATTACGAAATTTGTTAACACGATAGAGGTCGCAGTTTTGAAGGTATCAAGTTCAAATTTGCTACAAAAATCAATCTCTTAAATATCTCGGTCGAGTTCGTTATTGGGCAATATCGGGAAAGTAGTTTCAAAATGGTGACCATTCAAACATTTGAAAAAAAATATCAAAAAAGAGCCGTAGTGTAAATATCATCAAAAATAATTTTAGGTTATAGATATAATCAGTACCTACAACTTTTGTTCAAAGTAATTTTTCAAAAAATACACAGGTAAAAAAATAAAAATTAATAAAGAAAAATGACAACAATTGATAAAACATGAACACTCAATATAAATTTGATGTAATTGTACATTTTCTGGAGATCTTAATATAGACCCTGATTAAAAAAAATATATAGTATATTTATTGAAAAGAAATAGGCGAAAAAAAAATTCTACCTTGAAGTGGACTCGAACCCTGTCTGCTTTATATTCCACAACCAAAACAAAAACATCTAACCGCAAGGCTATGACACATACGACAATTATCTGTAATAACATGTAGGTATACCAATGAAAAGGTTGTTCAAATTTCAATTCAATGAATTTTGAAAAATTTACCTTTCCGCTGACTACAGGCCATCGGGATTTTTTTCCTTTGAATTTGCTGGTAAATCTTGCGGTTACTTCTTTGACATCATGCACAATCTTTATAGACTTGTTGTGTAGTGATGCAGCGTGGCTGTATGTAGACTGTAGACAGTGTCTTTCATTCATTCAATTCATCTATTCATTGTGGAAATGGAAATTCCCTTAAAGAATGGTGGTGCATTCAGTATACACGCATCGTCTGTATCTGGAAAAGACTCAAGGATGCACTTGATAATTGAATGGCGGGACATCTTGAATGTTAAATGAACCCGTCTTGTGGTCGTCGGCTATGAATAAAATTGACGAAGAATAATTCAATAGTAAAACAAAAAAGCCTTGGTCTTCTGTGTGGCAGTTTTAATGTCGTGAATTAATTTCGTATTCAGGTAGCTCCAATATAAATGTAGAAAGTGCATATTTTTATGAATAGTGCGATCAAAAATATTGTTTTTGTTAAATATTTTTTCACACTCATTTGAGGCATTTTCTAAAGTACGTTTTTAACGTATTGCAAATTTTATGTGAAAAATTTAGTTTGCCAGGTCATGTGTCGAGTCTTGTGTTGACTTTAAGGTTATACAGGGTGGTCCGAATTATAATGGAGAAACTTTAACAGCGTATTCAGCAGATGAAAATAATTAAAAAAGTTCATATAAACATATCTCCAAAAAAGCTTCGTTTTGGAGATACTGGGTGTTGAAATATTGCGTAAAAAACGTTTTTTCTTTTTTTTATAGAAACTCTTGTAGATTTTGCTTTCAAACTTAGCAGGTATTATTGCCACTTCAAAAACAAATTTATATCATGATAAACACTTGTTTTTGTTTTACCAGAGCCGTTCGTGAGACCATTTATTTATTTTAAATAAAAATAGGTTTATCGCAATTTTGTTGATAAATTTAAATATATTGGATCAATTTTAAACAAAAATGGTTTCTTTAGTCTTCGATAAAACGAACCGTTTTCGAGAAAAAAATATTTTTTGTTCACATGTGCACCTAATATCTTAGGTTTGCAAATGTGATGTAAATAAAAAGGAATTGAAATAGCGGAAATTATCTTAATTTGATTTGCAAACCTAAGATATTAGGTGCACATGCAAAAAAATATTTTTTTCTCGAAAACGGTTAATTTTAGCGAAAAGACTAAAGAGACCATTTTTGTTTAGAATTGATCAGGATATCTACATTTTTAAAAAAAATAATATAATAAACCATTGGCGTACAACTTTTTTTATTATTTAAATTAATCAAAACGGTCTCCGGAACAGAAAATAATACCTACTAACTTTGAAAGCAAAATCTAGAAGAGTTTCTTTAAAAATACGAAAAAACTATTTTTTTCGCAATATTTCAACACCCCGTATCTCCAAAACGAAGCGTTTGTGGAGATAAGTTTACATGAACTTTTTTAATTATTTTTATCTGCTGAATAGGCTGTTAAAGTTTCTCCATTAAAATTCGGACCACCCTGTATGTAGGAAGATTTAAATTGGACATTTTAAAAACATCATAGGTTTCCTAGTTGCAGCAGTGGGAAAGTATGAAATATGTGCATTTCCCGCGACGTTTTCAGATCTTCGAATAAGTATAAGCAACGTATTATCTCTTCTTTGGTGAACACTCAATAGTGTGAGATTAATATTTTTTATACAAAATTGGACCGAATTTATCAGTTGGTGCACTGAAAAATACAAAATATTATTAATTCTATTGGTACTGGTAATTTTTAACTTGTGCAGTTGTAGTTAGATTGAACACTTTTGGCACCAGAGCCAGTAGAATTAATATTATTTTGTATTTTTCAGTGCACCAACTAATGCAGTTTGTCCAATTTTATGTAAGATAAATATTTATTGGATATACTTTCAACGTAAGTGCGTACGCATGCGTACAGTCCATTAAGTCACATACGTTAGCATTTACGTATAGGCTACACTTAAACTCCCTCTGATAACTGATATTTCATCGTCTACAAAACATCAGAATTAACATTACTAATAAAATTAAAATTTATAGTAGTAGGTACCTATCTTTTGGACTCACTAACTAGAATTCGAATGGATAGACTGTGCTTCATTTTATATACATATATACCCAATTTATTTCGGCTCCTTTGATCTTGTTCCACTCCCTCTCTCTCCCATTTCCCCACTTTATAAAGATTGTGCAAAACATGTAGTAGGTACCTACCCAAAAATGGTACCAATGGTACCACCATCATCACCACCATCTCATCGTCCATCTTGTACGTTTACTTTCACCGAATTGGTAGTATTCGGGTATCCATACTCAGACCCATAAATATTTCATGTTTTTTTTTATCGTTCGCTTTTTACCTTCACATGGTCACGTATCCAATTACCGCATCTCTTGAATGTGTGACTTGAAATATGCCGAAAAATGAAAATAAAAGTATTCTTCAGACAGAAAAGAGAAATTCACCGAAATAACCGGAAATCGTCAAGGTGTGCAATATACCTACATATATTGCTGTATGTGACTGGGGATTTGTTATATTGGGAAATTCAGCGATGAAAATAATTAGTATGTAAATGACATTCAATGGGAAATTATATAGCTAAGAGATTAAAGATGATAGTCTCCATTTTATCAGAATCTATACACTGTAGAAGAGACACTACTAAATATAGATGCAATAGAAAATATCATCTATAATATATGCGGTGGTTCTCCGGGAAAGACATCGATCAATTGTAGGCAAACGATAACTACAAACAATTTGAAAATTTAGTGACATACAAAAGTCACTAGTGGACATATGTCTAGAATATTTTCCTGTTAGTCGCATATCCGGTTATACCGGAAGTAGATGCCAACTTTGTTATTTTTAATGGAATATCCTATATGTTACTACATTTTTATATTACTAGTACAATTTTGAAACCATTCTATGTATAATGTTCTATAGCTAAGTCAAACCGTTATAGATATATTTCAAATTTTATGACAACAATTAAGTTTGCTGTCCAAAACATAATTATCAATCTGTCCTTTGAGGAAGCCTTCAATATTTAATTTGTTTGTTTGTTCTTGTAGGTAGACGAAGATCTAGTTTATTAGTATTTTTATGATATTTTGATAATATTTTCTACAGAGTGATCGAAAAAGAAGCTTGAAAACTTAAACAAAAAAACGCCAAAACGGAAACCCCCGTTTTTAATTATCGTATTGTATGAAGCTGCTAAAACAAGGGGAAGTTTGTATAAGGTTGTCTATACCGAAAATTAGTAGTTTTTTTAAATAATTGTCAATTTTTCATTTTTATATGTAAAAATGCTATACACATCTTTAATTTGTGTTTGAAGAGGACCCAAATTGCATTTGAAAATCATAACAAATGTCAATTAAAGTCAAACAAGCGTAATAAAAGTTAATATAGTAGTTTTCATTTGTAAATTTTGAGTAATTATCATGCCATATTTTCAATTTGTTGGTTCATTTCTACGTAATTTAGGCTTTATAGTTCCAAAGTTCTTGGAAGTTTTCTATAATTTTATTAACAGATTTTGGTGTTTCTGTGGATATCGCATAGCGAATAAATAATAAATAATCTTCATTTGTATAATAATTAAGTCTTCTCGGCATGATAATTACTCAAAATTTACAAATGAAAAGTACTATCTTGACATTTATGACGCTTGTTTGACTTTTATTGACATTTGTTAATATTTTCTAATGCTTTTGTAACAGAAATTTAAAGATAGCATAATTACATAGAAAAAAGCCAATTATTTAAAATACTAGGTACTAATTTTCGTTATACAAAATTCCCCTTATTTTTGCTGCTTAATACAATAAGATAATAAAAAAAAGTTTTTCATTTGAAAAAAAATATTTTTGACTTTTTTTGGATGTAGTTTTCAAGCTCCTTTTTTGATTACTCTTTACAAGTTATTATCAAAATATTTTGAAAATACTGATAAAGAAGATCTTCTTCTACAAGAAAATCAATCCAAATTAAGTATTAAAGGCTTCCTCATAGGAAAGATTGATAATTATGTTTTGCACTGTTAACGTAAATTTTGGCATAATTTTACAATGTCAAAAACAGTTAGACTTAGGTATAGGACATTGGAGATACATTTTTTTCAAAATTGTATAAGAAATCAAAACATTTGGAAATAAGTATACAGGGTATTCCATTAAAAAAAACACAAAATTGGAATCTATTTCCGCTATAACCGGAAATGTGACCAAATGAAAATATTTTAGACGTATGTCCCCCCAGTGACTTAGTTTGTCACCAAAATTTCAGATTGTTTGTATTTATCGGTTTCATTATTATTCAACTTTTTTATAATTGGATATAGTATTTGGGATTCGTCATTTGAAAGGTCTTTTTAGTTTCCAACTGAATCAAGTGGTTCAGTTTTGAAGGCCATACTTTTTACATATCTCCATAAGAAATCAAATAGCGTAAGATCAGGTAATCGTGCTGGCCATTCTATCGATATCATCGATCTTCGCCTCGCTATTAAACAGTCCATATTCTTCTGGAACCATCCAAAACCGGTTTTGCTTCACTTTCTCATTTTAAAGAAGAGAAGTTTTTAGAGTGTCTTAGCAAATTTCGTCACACAAATCATTGAATTTTCTTATGTTAATTTTTGCAATATATTCAAAAACTGTAGCAGTTTTGTATAAAGCATAGAACCACCTTACAAATTGTGTATCTCAAGATCCTTCATCTCATTTCAAAATTGATTGGGGCGTATTACTATTACTTGAAAATGGGTTGAAATAATTTTTGTATTGACAAAATTAGAGAATACCTAAGTGATAACCATTCTGTGTCCTTTAACAAAAATTATACCTCGACCGATAAACTGAATCTCTAATTCGAACAGAAGTTTCAGTTCATATATTTTCAGAATTTTGCGTAAAATTTACAAAACCGCTTGGCGTATGGGACATTTACAATCATTTTGATAACGAATCTACACTACTGAAACATTTCTGCCACTTGGACATCTGTAAACCTTGGTTTTATTGATCTCCATAGATCAGGTACAGATCCTTCCAAAGCTTTCAACAAATAAATTGAATGTATCCATTTTTGTTGTCACTATTTATTCAATTAATTGTTTTTATATAATTATACCAAATTTCAATATTTCAAGTGAGATAGATTCTGAGAAAATTATCTGTGATAGACAAGATAAATTGTCATGATTCCATATGTTGTGTCACGGAACACTAAAAACAATTTCCCCCTCTGATCATTTCTTATGAACCTTCTGAAGCTGAAATTAATAACACTTGCAGCACGAATTACATAATTAATTTATTTAGAGATTTAGTATAGGCATCGAAACAACTCGTAAAACTAAATCGAGCATAATACATGAAAGCTGATGTATCTCTATAAATACTCAATTTTGTGAAACACTGGTTATAGAGCAAGGGCTGATTAAAGAAAACTTGGCCGATTGAGTAACCGAGATGAAATGATTTGGATCACAATAATTGAATCAAGTGTTTGATCGCCGATTTCGTTCTTCTTATTAGAACTCATCAGAAATACATATGATTCGGGGATGTGCCCGAAGAAAAAGTCAGAGAGCACCACTGAGCTGAGAAGTCGATGCTAGTCGACAGAAACCAATTAGACGTTTCACGAGAACTACTGAAAATTTGCAACAACAAGTTTTCGGATATGCTCTATCAACCTAAAATAATGGCGACTTACAGTCACTTCCGGTTACACCGGAAGTACACACTAACTTGCTTATTTCAAATAGAATGCTATATTTTTTTTTATAAAATTATAATTCTACTTCGTATTTTAAGGTAAATTTTATCAGGATTCCTTATAGGTATCAGAATCTATATTTTATTGTGATTTTAGTGAAAATTCTTGCGAAAAACATATCCTAACAAAAGAAATGATAAATATGGCTGCTGTTAAATTCAAGAGGTTGTTTTTTAAACACGTTATAACGAAGTATATGTCTTTCTTTTCGGCCAGAATAATTAATATTAAAAATACAGGAGGTTCTAAAAATCGAGCCAAACTTCAAAACATTCAACATGAAAAAAAGTCGCTTATTTTATATGGATTATAGTAAATTTTTTTCGGTCATTCCATCGATTGTTTTTTTCTCGTTCGATCCTTATTAGCATTCCCTATATCTACCTAAACTCTCTGGTTTTATAGTTAATTTGACTTATTAATGGATGTTGGAAAACCAACTCTAATTTCAAATCATATGAAAGTATTTTCTTTTATTAATCAAGTAGCTATGTTCTGTCGTTATGAAAAGCAGGCTTAAATGATCATGAGAACAGAAAAAAACATTAGTTCTATGTTATTTATTGCGTAACACGAATAAACTGGAAAGATGGCACAGAAATGAATAAAACTTAAGCAAAAATTTCTCAAAGTAACTAAAAACTCAATATTTATTTGTTTAAAATGTTGCCCGTTTGTATTTAAACATTTTTATAATCGGTCGCAAACACTGGTTGACGGTTCCTCTTCGAATTTCATTACCATACTATCTTGAAACGCCCCTCTTATCCTAATCATGTCCTGTAGTGCTAGTTTGGTATTTACTGGCGTTTGGTACACTTTACTTTCAATGACACCCCAGAGATAAAAATCAAGTGGAGTGAGGTCAGGACTTCTAGCGGGCCACGAGCAAGGACCGCGCCTTCCAATCCATCTATTGTCAAACATATAATTTAAAAGGTCTATTAACTCTCCGGTAGTATGAATAGGAGTCCCATCCAGTTCGTACCAACAGCTTCTAAAATCGTCCATAAACTCACTAAAAGTTGCCCTTAGACGATAGACAGAAGTGAGTAGGTACTCCAGCGTAATGTGGTAACAAATTTTGTTGTCTTTCATCAAACACAATATGTTCCAACTAAATTTCACTTGATACCTCAATTCCCTTATTACATATGGGTTTCGGTTTGTCCAGATATGATTGTTTCGACGGTTAAATACTCTTTTCCGAGAGAAAGCTTGTATTTTCATAACTTTGTAGTTATGTATTTTATGTTTACACAGGATTTCTTTCAACAGACAAGTAACTGAGACCTATAGGTCACTCACCGAACTGTGGATCGATGCTAGAGGATGGGCTTCGAAATAAGCCAGAACATTACTTCAATTTTCTTCATAGTCATTAATTGGCTTATTTTTAACGAACCAGACTGAAGAAAATCGGATTCAATTCTTCTGAGTTTAAATTTTCAAACTCATTGTTGGCAAATTGGGGTATAATTCATTAAATTGTCGGGACGTTCTTCTTATAACTCTGTTGTACTCCCAATGTAAGAAAAATGTATTCATGAAACGAGCATTTGCATAATGATTTTCCATATTTAGAAATATGAAACAACTTTAACACTCTTCTAACTTTCAGAAACATAAACCACTGAGAGCTGGCCCAGGTAATTTTGTAGTCGGCTTCTGGACTACTTCATTCATATTTTCTTAAAACCACTTGAAACACATCAATTTGCGTCCATTAATAATTTTATATATGTATAAATAGAAAACTGGAGGAAGAAAGAACAGTTGGTAATAATCATCTTGGATGGAGGATTAATCAAAGTAGTTTTTTTTTTCGAGTGCCTTCGTACGACAGAAATAAAAATGATGATTATGAAGTTGTGTGTGTCGGGGGGGTACCTATGAGCTGAAGTTACTATTATAAACAAAACACATGCCGTATGGGCGGGAATATGCATCACTTTTGACAGCTCGATTGCGATTAGGTTGAGATCAAAGGAGCATGGAAATTATGATGAAAAAAAAAAGAAGAGGAAACGCTTATAAACATTCCAGCTTTTATAGAAAGCTAAGGAGCACATTTGTCTGTTTAATTGATTATTAAAAAAATGCTTATATCGAGTGTGCCTTGGAATTTGAGATCATTTCTATATCATGAATCATCTAAAATTGCATAGAATTGAAACATTACTTGCGTCACTTTTAGCAAAAATATTTTATTGAATAGTTTCGTTCTCAACGTTGTTGAATAAATATTTTGTACAAAAGTGAGAAATAGTCCAATATTTTAAAAAACTCAAAACCGAAGTGTCTTTTCCTAAAAAACGCCTTCAAAGGGGGTGAAGGGGGAATTAAAAAAAAACTGAGACGGCTCTATTAAAGATGAGACCAAATCCGGAAAAATTTAAATTGAACGTTTTTTCATAAGATTTACAGTTTGTGAGTTACAGCAATGGTAAAGACTGAAATATGTGTAGCAACATTTAAATTTGATATTTTTCAAAAGAAGCCATGGTTTTCGAGTTACAGCAATGGTAAAGCCTGTGCTTTGAGATCTCCAAATAATAACATGTACAAGCAAAGAATATACATGGGTAATAGGATAATTACTATCTTCTTTGGTATTGGTGAAGGTTCAACGATTTTCATGACTAATGTTGCACTCAAGTGTGAAATGAATATTTTTTACCAAAAATTGAACGAAGTCGGTCCATTTTTTGACCGACTTCAAAAAAGGAGAAGGTATACAATTCGGTTGTAAGATTGCTTTTTTTATGGCTGTTCGCGCGATTTGCATAGTAAACGTACTCCGATTTAGACGATTTTCGTTTCATTTGAAAGAGGAGAGTTGATAAATGGTCCGATATTGAGAAAAATCAAATCCGAAATAATTTTTCTCGAAAATTGAAAATCTGAAACGACAGAATTAATGAAAATTCCATATCCGGAAATGTTTAAATTGAACATTTTTGAAAATAATCATACGTTTCCGCGCTACAATCTGAAATATGTGTTTCAGCTATGTGGAAGGGGCAAATTTTTCCGAAAATCGAAAATTTGAGGTATGAAAATTAGAAAAGGAACCATATCCGGAAACGTTTAAATTGAACATTTTTTCAAAAGAGTTACGGTTTCCGAGTTTCGCTATGGTAAGTCTGAAATATACGATATGCGTATTTCCGCTATGTACAAGCTAAACCTACCTATAACTTTTTGGGTATTAGTGAATGTGAAATGTGAAATAAATATTACAAAAAATTGGACCGACTTTATCAGTTGCTGCACTGAAAAATACAAAATAATATTAATTCTATTGGTGCTGGTAATTTTGAAGTTGTGCCGTTGTAGTTTGTTGTTGTAGGCACCAACTCAAAAAGAACCAGCACCAATAGAATTAATATTATTTTGTGTTTTTCAGTGCAGCAACTGATAAAGTCTCTCCAATTTTTTGTAAAAAATATTTATTGGCAAAAAATATTTATCTTTTACAGCTACTGAAGAACGTTATGCATGTCAGGAGCTATGACTTAATGAACTTCGAAATAACATGGGTTCCAGTTAGATCTAGCTTTTTTTATTAGCACAGCTGTTAATCCAAGTATGAAAAAGAATGTATCTGATCTGATCTTTAATATCTAATTAACCCAATTCGATCTATCAACTAATGCATTCTCGATATGAGTAATAATGTTATTTTTATTTTAATTTAATACCTGCATCTCTGCCATAGTCATAAACTATTAACAATACCATATTTGATAAGGAATGTTAAATATAATCGTTAACCTTTTAGAGTGCCGTTAAAATGCATTTTTAATTAAATTTAGAGCTCGTTAAATTAATACCATTCTAACGTAACGTTGATATTTTTCTAAAATAAATTATTATTGTTTGCTCTTAGATTTGTGAAAGTATTATAAATATTTTGTTATCGTTGTTTTTCTATTTTAAATAAATCAAAAACGTAATTCGTGTTATGTAGAGTAATATTTGAATACAATAAGGAAAATAACTATTTTGAAATGTAGATCTTTATAGTTATGATTGATATTCGGAACTTAATGGAGAAACACTCATAAATAACCATTTAACGATTGTAATAAATTATTGGAATGTATATTTAGCTAGTTCAAATTTATAATTGAGCGATTTTCAATCTAGAGAGAGAAACATTTTAAAATCCATCTTAAACAGTATGAGCTTTTCATAGCTGGGACTTTCACCGGCTATTTTTTAATCGTTATTATTTGTAGATTATTTCACCATTTTATTTGAAAAGAGATACATATATGAGGATTATTCTGTGAGCAAAATTTCAATTTCTAGGAATCGTTGAAAAAACAACGGGCTTAATTTTGAAAGCTTGATTAAAATCCATAAAGCTACTTCTGTAGTAGAAATAATGCGTTAAATTTAATGTCCGACGTTAATTTCAACACATTGAGTAACATTTTTAAAGCTTCTATGATTATCTATGGTGTATTATCTATAATCTCCAATTTTTATCAAATATATGATAGGATAAGTTCAACATACCTTAAAATCAACACAAGACTTGATAACTGTGATCGGTTCCCATACAAAACAGCTGGTCCTGTGGCACCTCGATTTATCGGATGCTTTAAAATATCAGATTTTATCGGATGCGTTTAATGGCGAGCTTAAAGAATAGCAATACGTTAAAAATATAAATTATTGACGTCCGATATTTTTTAACGGTTGTCTTACAGAATAGAGCCAATAGTTATTTATTTGACCATATTAATTCTCCAGAAAAATTTAATACCTAGACTGATATTTCACTGTAACGTATCAGCACTGATGGGAGTATCTTAAACATTTGAACCAAACAATATTTGAATGTTTCTGGATCTTGCTTCAAATAAACAAAAGACAAACTAAAAAAAAATCCCGATGGCCTGTAGTCAGCGGAAAGGTAAATTTTTCAAAATTCATTGAATTGAAATTTTAACAACCTTTTCATTGGTATACCTACATGTTATTAAATAAAATTGTCATAGCCTTGCGGTTAGAGGTTTTTGTTCTGGCTGTTGAATATAAAGCAGACAGGGTTCGAGTCCACTTCAAGGCAGATTTTTTTTTCGTCTATTTCTTTTCAATAAATAAACTATATATTTTTTTAATCAGGGTCTATATTAAGATCTCCAGAAAATGTACAATTACATCAAATTTATATTCAGTGTTCATGTTTTATCAATACTTGTTATTTTTCTTTATTAATTTTTATTTTTTTACCTGTGTATTTTATGAAAAATTGTTTTGAACAAAAGTTGTAGGTACTGATTATATCTATAACCTAAAATTATTTTTAATAATATTTACACTACTGCTCTTTTTTGATAATTTTTTTAAATGTTTGAACGGTCGCCATTTTGAAACTACTTACCCGATATTGCTCAATAACGAACTCGACCGAGATATAACAACATGCCGTTAAAATTTTTTCGAAATTCAAAATTGTGAACGATCGCAATAGGTATATTTCTATAAGAAATTTACCTAATATATTACGAACAAAGTAATAATGTCTGATTCTGTTATGGTTGGGCTTTTTGAGCAGAAGAGCTTTTCCGAATCACTCTTGTGTTTATCTATCTGTCTTTTCTTATGTCTGTTTGTCTGTCCAACACCTACTTTCAAAAATTAGCCAGCACCATGAACGAATAAAAAAAAATCGACGCATTCGAGAACTAATGGTAATCCCTCCTTTTCACCATATACCGAGTATATCTATTAAGAGCAGACAAAACGTCCATCGTCTATTGTACCTTGTACCTGAAAACTGCTAACATTATGGCATATGAGTGGGAAAAAAAGTAATTACATGATGAATAATGATGAATGGCTTCTGCACATTAATAATATATTCCGATTAAGTCGATTGATAGCTTCATCAATATAACATAGGTATATATACATATATATAGATATATATATATATATATATATATATATATATATATATATATATATATATATATATATTTTATTTCGTGCATATATTGAGCAATTTTCATTTCTCACTGTTATATTATGCATGGCAATAATTGAAGGCCTTTCATTCGATGTAAGTAGTACGTTTGTCTGATGACTATGATTGATAATATTCAATGCTGAATGTATATTTTTTATCTGCAATCTTGTCTTTGAAACATACTCGTACTACCAGCACCTGATTCTTATTGAAATTTGTTTTTGGTAGTCCAACCAGAAAAGTTCATAGCACACACCCGATTATCCGGATAATTTTGGCGTTGGTTGTCCGGATAATTGAAAACAGATGAAAATCGGTTCCATTATCACCTAACTATAGAAAAATAACATTCTTTCTCATGTATAGTTTTAGCTACCTTGTCATATCGTATTTTTTCAAATCAACATAGATTTAGAAGAAAAAAAACTAGGACCAACTTCATTAGATTTTGCACTGAAAAGTATGAAATAAAAATAGAATTGGTGCTATGAAATGATGTATCAGCGAAGACTCTTTGTTATGTTTATCCTATTTATTTATAAAATAAACATAAGAAAATTTCAAATTTCACGTGATTTTAGATAACTCAAAAAAATCTAATTTAAGATCTGGAGAATGAGCAGGCCACTCTATGAATCCTCTACTTCCACTCCATATGTATATTTCATTTCAACATACTTTAATGGAAATATAGACATATAAAAGACGATTTCATTTAATTCACATTAACTTTGACTTGGATATGAGATATCAATCAAATATTGCTATGATATTTGAGAAGCATTTTGTTTTAATTTGAAGCGGAGAATGTTTTTTGCTTTTGTTGAGTGACAAAATAATGTTTGATGTGAGAAACGTGGAAAGATGAACCTTTTAAGTGCCGAATCATTGAGACACTCCTTCTATAGGTATATAAGTGATGGGAACATAATACTTATGTATATACCTACCTAAATACATGTACTTTCCCAGCCTCTAGCAATAAATATTTTCGAGTTCGAACCTGATGCGGTGTTGTTGTAGCTTATTGTGTAAAATCGATAAT
Organism: Crioceris asparagi; assembly: GCA_958507055.1. Classification (NCBI taxonomy): domain Eukaryota; kingdom Metazoa; phylum Arthropoda; class Insecta; order Coleoptera; family Chrysomelidae; genus Crioceris; species Crioceris asparagi. Next base: position 3,105,892 of record OY293830.1, read on the forward strand.
TACAATTGAATAATAACAGATCGCTTGGATCTATGTCGGATGATTTTTAAAAAAATACATGACCTTTCACAGGGAAGTACTATCGACAGGAAATGGGTCTAATATGTAGTCAACTGTTATGTAAAAAAATATTGCTATAATAATTATACCTTACTTCTCATCTGGGCAGTTATTTTGTTGTGTGTGTTCATTTTTGACTGACTTCCCGGATGACGGAGGAGGTATACGTTTTTATTGGGGCTATTTTGCGCTCAAAACGTTCATTTTTGGTACCTGTTCAAAAAATCACGCATTCTAAAAATAAATAGCTATTATATAACCTGCATTCGATAATATTACGGTTTAATTAAAATCCACTACGTTAATTGATTTTATTTAAGCCAAAAACCATGCGTTAAACTAAACGTTTATCGTTAAATTTAACATATTGAGAAACATTTTCAAGCCATGCGTGTTTTCGGGTCTTAAAGCATTTGGATATAGTTTTCTGTGCATTAAAATACAAATTATATAAATGAAACTTTGGTTAAGTTAGGTTAGGTTTAAAAGTATCAAGAATAAACACTAAATGTGAGAAACAAATTGAGATAAAATAAGAAAGTTGAATATGCTTATTTACATGGAAACGTTTGTACACGAAATAAGGTAAATTAAGTAATAAGAATAGGAACTAGAGATGGCCAACTTTCATCTTTATCTATTTTTTTAAATTTTCTTTGGGAACGATAATGCGCATGACCAAACATCAGAGAACACTTAACTTGCACACACCAGAGAACACTTAACTTGCACTCAACAGAAAAGTTTTTATCGCAAAAGCTATGATTTGATTGGTTCATTCTTATTTTATTTTCGTCATCTGTTTTAAACCAAAGTATAAACCAATCTTTTCTGAGGTTATTCTTATTTTAATTTGTTTCTTATTTTATTTTATTTACTATATAAAATCGCCTTAAAAATACTCATTCTTTTCTATAATCGATTTTAATTATTTATTTTATTAACCAGCAGCAGCAACCGAATCTCAAAAGAAACTAGTTTAGACTGCTTAATTCTACGTTCAACCCTTATTAAAATACCAGTCAGTTTATAAAATATACTTATTATTATATTATACACTTATTATTCTTAAAAGAAAACATTCACACTTATATGATTGATTCTATATGGTGGGGTGTATTGCCTTTATTTTACAATTTTTATCAAATATATATATGAATGAAAGGAGAAGAATAGTTCGTAACCACAAATTATTTCAACATAACCTTAAGATCAACAACAAGACTCGACAAATGTGATCGCTTTCCATACAAAACTACTACTAGTTTTTATCTGATGCGTTAAATGTTGAGTTTCCAGAATACATTAAAAGCATAAAATATTAACGTCCGATATTTTTTAACGGTTGTCTTGCATAATAAACTCCTAAGTATTGTCGCTTTTGGCCGTTTAGGAAATGCTTTTGACCGACTTAAAAAAAATTGGAGATTTACAATTTGGTTGTATGTTTGCTTTTTTGAGACTTGACAACTGGTCCCATATTTAGAAAAACTCAAATCCAAAATCTTCTTCTCTTTAATAACCGCCCCTGGAGGGGGTCGAGGGAGGAGTTTATATTGAACTTTTTTTCAAAAGAGCTACGATTTTCGAGTTACAGCAATAGTAAAGAGTGAAATATGTGTACCTACTTATTTTCGCTATGTGGAGGAGGCATTTTTTTCGAAAGTTGAAAATATGAGGCGACCAAAAAAGGTATTATATGTAGCAACAATTAAATTGGACATTTTTTTAAGAAAAGTTACAGTTTTCAAGTAACAGCTGTGGTAATGTCTGAAATATGTGTATTTCCGGCGCGATGTTTTGAGATCTCTGAAAATAACACGTACAAGCAAAGAATATACGTGGGTAATATTATAAGTACTATCTTCTTTGGTATTAGTGAACGTTCAACGATTTTCGTGACTAATGTTACACTCAAAAGTGTGAAATAAATATTTTTTACCAAAAAATGGATCTACTTTATTCGTTGCTGTACCGAAATATACAAAATAATATTAATGCCATTGGTACTGCTATTTTTGAAGTTGTGTAATTGTAGTTAGATAAAAGACTTTTGGCACCAACTTCTAAAATACCAACATCAATAGAATTAATACTATTTTTTCATTTTTCAGTGCACCAATTAATAAAGTCGGCCCAATTTTTGACCGACGAACTCAAATACAGGAAGTATAAGTACAATTCGACTGTTTAGTATAGTAAACGTATTCGGATTTTGATGATTTTTGATTTATTTGAAAGAAGACGAGACTTGAGAAATTGTCCCATATTCATAAAAACGCAAATTCGAAATCTCCTTCCCTTCGAAAAGAGACCCCGAAGGGGGTGGAGGGGGCAAATTTTCTGGAAAATCGAAAATCCTGATGATGAATTAAAGATAAGAAAATATCCGGAAACGTTTGAATTAATTTTTTTCTTCAGAAGAGCTACGGTTTTCGTGTTTCAGCGTTTGTAAAATTTGGAATATGTGTATTTTGGCTATGTGGAAGATGCAATTTCTTTAGAAAATTGGAAACCTGAGAATTGCAAATTAAAGATCTGATTATTCTGATTGAACATTTTTACTGTTTTACTGCTTTTTATTTACAGCAGTGGTAAATTCTAAAATATGCGTATTTCCAGGACGACATTTTTAGATTTCTGAATAATAACAATTACAAACAAAGAATATACATGGGTAATGGTAAGTATTAATCAACGTTCAACGATTTTTGTGACTAATGTGACACTCAAAAGTGTGAAATAAATATAAAAAAGGACCGAAGTTATCAGTTGGTGCACTGAAAAATACAAAATAATATTAATTCAGTCCTGGTACTTGTGAAGTTGGTGGCAAAAGTTTTCAATCTAACTGCAACTGCACAACATCAAAAGTACGAGCACCAATAGAATTAATATTATTTTGTATTTTTTCAGTGCAACAAATAATTATGTCGGTCCAATTTTTTTGTAAAAAATATTCATTGGTAAAAAATATTTATTCCTCCCTCAGTTTTTAATAATAACCAAGAAACTTTGCAGTCAGATTAAAATTTGTACACCCTGTAGGTACACTCTAATCGAACCAAATGGACCCTTGTGAAAAAATTGACCGATATCTCTATTCTCTAGACTAGCGTAATCAGGGCATAACAAGAGATATTAATTACCTAAAATAGAATGCTTATTAAAAGTTGTGGTACATTAAGTAGGATGTCTGGTTAATTTCTAATAGCATCATCCACTTAACCGATAAATCTTCTTCTTAAAATGCCTCAAGGTGTATGTAATATTCGGTACGCAATAAATGTGGCTTGTTTTACGCAACAGAAATGTGTCATACTAATAATATATACATATTATTATTAATATTATTAAGTGTGAAAATGAGGTGCCAAGTGCGAAAAACGTTCTGAAATTCTATACATTTTTGGAGTGTATTTCTAATAAGATATAAAATTTTTATAAATCTTACCTTACTTAAAAATCTAATGATATATACAGATTTTTGCATAGAAAGGTCATTTTCCTTTGAGTGAAAGGAAAGTTATTAATAAATGTTGAAATTTTGACATTGTCTAATAATAATTGTTGTGTAAATGTGATGAGGCCAAAAATGCTTCTCATCAAAATTGATTGAACTGTCATTGTTTTTTATCCATTGAAGGTTTTTTGCTTTCTCAATGTATGGTGATAAATGGAGAATGTCATATAGCACCGGATGGGCTCTACAAGACGCCACAATGTATTTTCAGTTTGAAGGTGATAGAATCATCAAAGCGTTTTCGATGCTTTCGCAGATGTCATCGAATTTAGTGCCTACAAAATATATTCGAACTTGAGTATAGCGGAAATAGCCTGAAACCGAACAACAGCCAGACTACCAAAACGATGGTAAAGCTGGAATGCACACGGTTTACACAGTTGAAGGGTACATAGTCCTATAACGTAGGATGAAATAAATATTTTTTCACATTTTGAAGTTGTGTTGTCACCCGTAGTAAGATTAAAAACTTTTGGCAACCAGTACCAGAACTAATAGAATTAATATTATTTTGTATTTTTCAGTACACAAACTAATAAAGTCGGTTCACTTTTTTGCCCGACAAACCAAACGGAGTATGTATACAATTCAACTGTATGCCTGTTTGTTTTTTTATTTATTTATATATTTGTTTTTTTGTATAGTAAACGTGCTTCAATTTTGATGTTTTTTTTTTCATTTGGAAGAGGTGTATTGAGAATTGGTCTAATTAAAAAAAAACAAAATTAGGCATGTCCGTTCCCTCGAAAACTTTCCCCAAAGAGGGCGGTGGGGGCAATTTTTCCCGAAAATTGAAAATCCAAGATCGGAAAATTAGAATGGCCATATTTCCACTATGTGAAAGCGAAAATTAAAAATAAGAGACGGCTGAATTAAAGAGGAGATTATATGTAGCAACATTTAAATTGAACATGTTTTCAAAAGTTACGGTTTTTGAGGTACAGCAGTAAAGTCTGAAATATATATATCTGCGCCGCCATGTTTTGAGATCTCTGAATAATTACTAGCAAAGAATATACAATATATATAATAGGATAAGCACTATCTTCTTTGGAATGAGTGAACGCTCAACGATTTTGATGAGTAATGTTGCACTCAAAAGTGTGAAATAAATATTTTTTACAAAAAAAAAACTGGACCGACTTTATTTGATGATGCACTGAAAAATACAAAATAATATCAATTCTATTGGTGCTGGTACTTGTGAAGTTGGTGCTAAGAGTATTTATTCTATGTAACCACAAATGCACAACTTACAAAATTACCAGGACCAATAGAATTAATATTATTTTGTATTTTTCAGTGCACCAACAAATAAAGTCGGTCCAATTTCTTCCACTGGTTTCTCTGGAATAGAGCGTTCTATGCAGTTGAAGCCATCGTATGAAAAGTTGTAATCTGTGTTTGTGTATATAGTAAATCCAATAGACATCTTGAATCTCGAACTTTTTTTGTACATCTATCCAAATTATCACCATGTAGATGGTGTTTTATACACTTTCGCTAATAGAATTGACCGAAGGTAGTCCCAGAGTGGGGCACACTACAATATTATACAGTGTGAAACAGCTAAATGGAATAAATTTATTATTTCAATTTCTTTTGCAAAAATCATCATTACGTCATTTGAGTGAAAAAAATCGCTACAACATACGAAAAACCTAATAATTTATATGATTTAATAAATAATGTAAAACAATAAAAATGAACATGATTTTTATTTTAGGAAATATAATAAGAAGCATAAATTGCTTCTTCTTTATAATGTTGAATAAAAGAAGTCTAATTTCAATGGCATAAAATCTGGTGATCCTGCTGGCAATTCTATCGATTTTTGCCTTGTTATTCAATAGTTTTCTTTATTTGAATAACTCTCATTTTTTGTACGATCTTTCTCAACTATTTGTCTCCATATATTTGTTCAACCTGAGCACGTGTGCTTAGGCAAAAGGATGTATGCGCATTGCGATTCTACGCAGAGCCTCAAAATGACATACGGTAAGCCTCCCTTTTTTTTCAAACTCACCCCCCACCACTCGTGTTTTTTGTCTTTTCTCTGCCCGTTCTACCTAGTGCGAGTAAACCCACACCTGAACGCAAGACCTAACCTATGTTTATTATTTGATTGAAATGATGAATTTATTTTTTATTCGACTCTTCCACACTGTATATTCATATTTAATCCGAATTAATGCCAGATGCGAGGTCACACCCACACTCTCCCTCCACACACACAGAACTTTCACTGGATGATGATCAGATCGGCATCACAAAAATATTATTAATGGACAAAAATGAGCACCCGAGAAACTCAACAACAGTAATAATAATTATTAATTACTATGCTGTCTACACAGATCCACCGAGCTGAAAGACTGCATATAAAAACGTTTCGCTGAACGTGTTCTTCATTGGTATTAAGTGCCGAGAAAGGAGCAGTAGCTCATGTTGGGAGGATCATTTAATTTTATGGTGTTCTTTCCCGTCTGATATTATTTCTGTCCAAGCTGTTATTATTTTTGCGAAAATGATCGCCAATTTATCAGACAGTTTCAATATTTAGTTGTTGTTGCAGTACCTTTGTAATTAGAATACATAATTTTAGGGTTCCGTACCAAAATAGTGGCTACGGGACCCTATTACTATGCCTTCGCTATCCGTCGGCCCGTTCGTCTGTCAGCGGATTGTAACTTATGGACCTTAATAAGTACACATTTGAAATTTTCACAGAGTGTGTTTTTCTACGACACTTAATGTAGGAACCATAAAAAAAATAAATCTGGTAACAAGAGATGAACATAATTATTTATTTTTTTAGAAAATATAGGCTTTTTCGAAATTTGAATATGGGAGCAAAAAATAATTGAAAAAGTTGAATCCAATCGAAAATACTCCTACACCTATGCTCACTAATAAAATTTTTACAGATTCTTCCTGGAGAACTTTAAAATTCTTATATTTAAAAAAATCTAATATTTCGGCACCTAATCTATACAGGGTGGTTCCCCGGGAAAGACATCAATCGATTGTGGGCAAACTATAACAACAAACAATCAGAAAATATGGTGACATACTAATGTCACTGGGAGACATACGTCTGAAATATTTTCAGGTTACTCGCATTTCCGTTTATACCGGAAGTAGATGCGTAATTTGTTATTTTTAATGGAATACCCTGTATATTACCACATTTTTAGATTTCTTGGATAATTTAGAAAATATTTTATGTATAATGTCCTATACCTAAGTCTAAACGTTTTTGACATATTTCAAATTTTATGTCAATAATTAAGTTTACTGCTCAAAACATAATTGTCAATCTTTCCTATGAGGAAGCCTTTCATATTTAATTTTGGTTGATTTTCTTGTAGAAAAAGATCTACTTCATCTGTATTCTTATGGTATTTTGATAATAATTTATACAGAGTGATCAAAAAAGAAGCTTAAAAACTAGATCCAAAAAAAACGTCAAAAGTCTTTTTTATTTTCAAATGGAACCCCTCATTTTTTATAAGGGGAATAGGGGAACTTTGTATAAAGTTGTCTATACCAAAAATGCTACACATCTTTAGAGTTGTGTTAGAAGTGGGCCATTATTTCATTGAAAAAATGATCACAAATTTCAATAAAATTCTAACAAGCGTCAAAAAATTGAACATGCTGAATTATGCTGAACTACCGAAAATGAGTATGGTTGAAACTATAAATATAAAATCCTTTGAACTAGATATTCCTAATTCGCATGCTACTTGCCTTGTAGACTGTGGCAAAATATTCGAAAATTGCGATTTCAATATTTTCATTGTTAACAATTATTGGTTTATTTCTACGTATTTTAGGCTTTATAGTTCCAATGTTCTTGAAGTCTTCTATAATTTTCTTAACAGATTTTGGTGTTGGTTTGTGTTTTTGTGGATATAGCGTTGCGAATGTATTACACGTTCTTAAAATAACTTTATCACACTCTCAATAAATAATAAATAGATTAAAATAATTTTCACTTGTATAATTAAGTCTTCTCGGCATGATAATTACTCAAAATTTGCAATTGAAAACTACTGTATCGACGCTTGTTTGACTTTTATTGACATTCGTTATTATTTTCTAATGCAATCATGGCCTACTTCTAACACAACTTTAAAGATGTGTAGCATTTTTACATAGAAAAATGGAAAATGGTATTCCATTAAAAATAACAAAGTTGACATGTACTTCCGGTATAACAGACTGTAGTTATCGTTTGCTTACAATCGATCGATGTCTTTCCTGGAGAACCTCCCTGTATACTTATGTCACTTATGTCACTGCACTGTTCTGTGAGAGTCTGTCACTGCGAATGGGCCTTTAAGGAGGTGTGTTCTATACCGGCAAATCCCTAAGAAATATGTAGGAGAAATGTTCATGCTGTTCTCTCTTAGTGCATGTCTGTGGGTGGATCTGGTTGGGTGTTCAGACTGGATCTACGTGCGAGTACGGCTCTGAGGTAGAAGGGTTCCATACTCAAGACTTTTTATGACTTAGGTTATTTTCGTACCACAATGTACCCGGGTTAATCTTAAATTTAATATTGGTAAAGTAAGTGATTATCTAACCCTTTATACAAATAAATGTTGACAACATTTCAACCTCAATTTTATAGGAAAAATAGGAATATGTTCTTAAATATCACCCATTGGGCTGGGTATATGTGTAATGTGTATATTTGTCTGACATTTATTGCATTAACAAATAGAACTTAATTAAACTATATTTCATCGATTGCAAAACCAGACAGACACGTACAATAAATATAATGTGTCTACTAGAAGAAGAGATATGCATCTTGAGTGTCTGCAGGTAGTTCTAAGAAATATCACTTTTACCAACACATTCCTGCTACCTATACAGGGTGGTACAGAAATTATGAGATGCTTTTGGATATCTCCAATTAAAAAAAACAATCTTAATACAATAACTAACAGGCTAATAATAAATTGTGAATTATAAATACATTTTTCTTTTTTTTTTCTATCACCAATTTGAAAATGATGTAACAATACTTATGTAATAAGTTTATCCCTTTAAAATTAAAAAAAGGCATGTTAGGAACAAGATATCTGCAAGATAAGCATATATCTACTTATATATTGGCTTCATCTATAAAAGAAGTGAGACCTAAGTGGAAACCAAGTGATGATATAAAATAAAATAAACTGTATAGAAACACGAACTATTCAATAAATTGGTAAATCATTTTATTATAATGAAATTTCCTTGAGGAATAAAGATGCATTGTTCCTTACTCCTCGTTTCATAAACATTCCTTCATCAAATAAGGAACCTTATCTCAAGGAAGCTCTCGAAGTTACTTGAGGAAGCCATTCTAACCTCAAAACAGAGAGAAGTTATACAAAACAAATTCACTCTGATTATAACCTCTAAACAGACCGTTTTGAATATGTGGAAAAAAAAAGTTTAAACACATGCTCAGATTTCTTTAGGGAGCATAATGGACAATGATTTTTTGAATGAATCCGACGATGAATTTGAGGACGAAGATATTTGGTGGCGACTTGCTACAAGATAGATCAGTAAAAGGACTGTTGTCGACATCTTATTACCTAAGGTCAATGCTTAGTTAAGGAAATTAAACCGTCCAGGTCCACCTGTTTGCAGTAAATAACTTAACGTTTCTATGTAACAGGCAGTTCTCAGGTTTGTAGATTTTCAATATTATATTTATATCATAAATAACCATGAAATCCAGTCTCATAGGTCACTCAATTTTCAAAAATGTTTGCGTCATACTCAGCTGTCCATATAATTTTTCTACTGAACAAGTCCGTTGAAATTATAAAAATCTATTTTATTGCCAACACGAATAACTAACCTCACAAATGGGAAATGAACGGACGCGAGGCCTAATCTATTTAGTGATTAACGATATTGCCATTAGAAAGTTACAAAAATCCCTAGTAAATGTCTTCCTCTGGTAAGGAAGCGTTGAGATTTGACTCTGAAATAAGGCTCCCTTTATAATTTGAGGAACCCTCAACGAAGACTTCCTCAGCACTTAAGATAAGGATGGACCATGAATTCGGCTGTTAGACATCTATGGAGAAATTCTCGAACACCAACTTACCACAGTATCTTCACAGCTCGAACTGTCAATACAAAATAATTTTATTCTGTTTTATTTTCTATCACTTTTCCACTTCAATTTGAATTTAAGTGCGCCACCACCACTCAAGAGATCCACCTGCAATTTGGAAGCCTTTTTTAAAAAATTGATATTCAAGTTTCATATAGGTAGATACATATGTGTGGTGTTCGTTTTGACTTTATGCATACCCTGTATATTCACTCGTACGGTTTATATGGGTTGTACCTATATATGGTCGTCAAAATACTTGTTTAATGTCGTTGTTATGAGATTTAATAATTAAATTGCGAAGAAATTGAAAACATCGTGAGAGTGTTTGTTGGTCTACTATTAGCAAATTCCAAAAAAAAACATTAAAATAATAATAATTGCGTACGGGTATTTCCTCATATTATAACGTATAATAAAATTTCATGTTTGCAAAGATAGTTTGTAACGGCTTGTAAAGCTTTCATGATTTGGGGCATAGGTTAGGTTGAATCTGAGGCGATATGCTAGAAATGGTTTGTGTCGGTATGTATGATATTATTTACGTATCCGCATTATGATGATTTAGAACCATTTTAAGCGAAAGAGGCTTGGATGATTCCAAAACTGTCACAGCAATTTATTCCCTGAAAATATAAATAGTTGTGAAAGTAGTAATTAGTGGAGTTCCTCAGGGTACAGTATTAGGTCCGCTACTATTTACTATGTATGTAAATGATTTACTGACTAGTAAATATTATTATATTATCTTAGGCACTTTTTACAAGTGTGAAAAATTTTCGCGATTCTAAACCGGAACTGCTAAATTCAAATGAACAAGAATTAGGTATGCATCGGAAGTATGCAATTGATCATCTTATCAGATTGCATATAGTTGTTACATTATCATTCGAAAAAAAAACATTATCTAGAACAAACATTTCTGTTATTATAATGGTACCAGATCACTCTAGACTAAGTATTGAGAATAAAACTGGCTGCGTTAAATTAATTTAGAGCAAGGGAGATGCGTAATTAATTAATAAAGTTTATAAATTATTATTCACCATTCCCACATGAGAATCGTATCTTACTAGCACGACTTTGTCTGCTTGAGCTTTCTTGGTATCTTCCGTCGAACCTGAACAATCATTTTACAATTTTCTTGACATATTTTCATATATAATGGTTTTCCTACCCTGCATTAGGTTTGCCCATCAGACTTCTATATAAAAGCTCATTCTGCAATGGTTTTGTACCCTTTTCTTCAAAGAAATAGTGAAAATACCAATAGTCTCTGGTCTGGACTATTAACAAAAAATCTATCAGAGTGGCCATTGAGTGAAAGCGATCAAAAGGGGCTTATAGATATAGTTTGTAACTTCAACTTTTGCATAAAGCTTTTTCCAAAAAAATAATAATAACCAAAAACTGGTAGGAAATTTCTTAATACGCGCATTTATAAAAGTAAACTATTTAAAAAATCAGCATGATCGAAAAAAGAGTTTCAAAATAAGGGCTATCTAAACTTTAAAGAAATCTGAAAAAGTGGCTATTGCTTATCAAAAATATTTCAGATTTATAGATGATTTGTAATATAAGTACAACTTTGGCTTAAAACCATGTAATTTACCTTTCCCTGGCTACGAGCAGTCTGGATTCTTTGAAATCAGCTCGTTATGGGAAATTCCTTAAGGGGTTGAAATTGCTGTATAGGGTGTTTCGGAATTTTTTGAAATAAGGAAATCCCAGAAGGGTGAAATGAACTCCCATTTCATTCAACAACTTTTAATTCAGTATTTAAGAATCTGTAAAATAAAGATCAATAATAGAGGAGATCAAAAATTAAATTAATTAGGCAATTTACCAGCGTTTCTTTTCTAATCATTGTCAAAAAAAATGTTTCCTACCAATTTGCTGTTCGGTGTATTGGTCTTGCAGAGACGGTTTGGCTCTTGCCATTTTTGCAAGACCAGTCTCGAAGCATCACCACTTCTATCTGGAAAAATAATGAAAAGAAGTAATGCTATATGAAAAATTCACTTTTATTTATATTCTGGCTATACGGTTTCTGTTTATCTGTTGATACGCAAATGATATAATTGGATTATTTTCATATTTGGCAGAGGCCTTTTTAAATAGCGAGGACTTCATTGGTCTCACTCACATCTCTGCTTAAATTTAGGTATATCGCTTTGAGAGCCAATATATATAAGGTTTAAGACTCGGTTTAAGAAGACAACATTGACATGTATTTTAGTTTCTATTTTGCAATTTAACATTGAGAACAATTATTAAAAGTACTTGTGTCTTCGAGTTGTTGTTTTTTATCTCATCGTATTTCCGAAGTACATACATTCTAGACTAGAAATTTTACGAGACCTTGAAATGATTTCCCAATCATTGGGTACCTCACTTTTTCTATATACGTATCTATCAAATCGTTCTTGCATATCGTTAAGTTAAATAACATTTGCTTTTCCTAAAGCAAATATGAGAACCATTCATTTACAAATTTTATGATTAATATATTCCAATTCAATCTCCACGCCTTCTATGTGAATTAATTGATTATCTTTCGGAAAATGGACGGATATGTGTGTCATTATTTGATTATAATATTTCAGTTCATTTAAGTTATATAAGTAATTGAGATGCTATTATTTTATTCTAATTTAGAATGGAATGTATTTTTATAGATTTAGTCAAGCTGTGTCCACTCTGGGAGCAAGGATTAGATTCTAGGTAGGACACCTGGCGAGAATCCTATGATTTTTCAAGATAACACCTGGTGTAAAATATTGCTATAAACTTATGAATTCATCATTTCATAACTCGCCCTGACAGTTTGATAGATCAGCCCTTTTATAAGAATCCCATATCACAGCTATTTATTTGACGCACGATTATATCTTTGGAATGTTTTTTCCAAACTTTCTGTTACTTGAGCATTTTTGGGTTTGGGTAAATATTGATCAATATAATAGAAATATCTCTAATCTTATTTAATACAATAATTATTCAGCATTATTCAGACACGTAGACATTCTAAATTTAACCAAATGGGTAGTTTTCCATCTTTTATAAGTCCCCTAAAAGCCTGATTATTATTTTTCGGAAGAAAACATTGTGGAATGGACGTAATGCATTTTTTTTATCAAAATCTGTCGAGCCCTTCGAGAAAAAGCTTGTGGACCTTGAGGGTGGCATTCTGGTGTTTTTTTTTTCTTCTGGAAAGTCACTTGTATAGATTAACTTGAAAGGTAAAATCTTATCTTAATAATGAATTTGATCAAAATCGTTAGAGCCGTTTCCGATATAGCCGAAATAAATTTATAGATATATAAATATTTTTTACCAAAAATTAGACCGACTTTATTAGATGGAGCACTGAAAAAATAATATTAATTCTGTTGGAGCCAAAAGTATTCTATCTAACTACAATTGCACAACTTCAAAAGTACCAGCACCTATAAAATTAATATGATTTTGTACTTTTCAGTGCTTCCACTAATAAAGTCGATCCAATTTTTGGTAAAAAATATTTATTTCACACTTTTGAGTGTAACATTGTAGTCGTGAAAATCGTAGATCGTTCACTAATACCAAAGAAGATAGTATTTATCCTATTACTCATGTATTTTCTTTGCTTGTAGGTACTTTTATTATTCAGAAATCTCTAAAACATCATGGCGGAAAAACACATATTTCAGACTTTCCCACTGCAGTAATTCGAAAACCGTAGCTTTTTTTTTGAATGTTCATTTTGAACTTTTCCGGATATGTCTCATCTTCAATTCTACCGTCTCAGATTTTCAAGAAAAAATGTTTCTGGAGGGAAGCAGGTTTTGGATTTGAAGTTTTTCTAAACCATTTTTCATCTCTCTTTTTTCAAATGAATTAAAAGTCATCAAAATCGGAGCACGTTTACAATGCAAGAACAGCTATATATAACAAAAGCAAACATACAACCGAATTGTATACCTCCTCTTTTTTTTTGTAGTCGGTCAACAAGAATTGCTCCTATTAATATATAAGATTATAAAAAATAGATAAAATTGCTAAATTGTCAATGTCCATTTTTCGTGTCATTATAAAAATTAGACTAAGTTGCATCTTTAGAACTGGCTGCATTTTCTCAAGGCTCTTTATAATAAATAGTCACCATTCAAATCTAATAATTTCAAAATTCATTTTACATAAAAATCTCATAACATCATCAATTTGTACGTGTAATTTGATTTTTTGAATATATAATTTAACCGTTATGCTTCTTAATTATAATGTGGGAGGAAGTACAATTTACTTACTAAAAACACAATTCATAATGTCGAATTTGTTCTTCTTAATTGAACAAAATTGCTGGTTATATAAAACTGCGAATTTCATGTCAAAATAATTTCACATACAAATAGTGATTCTTTGATAATACGATTCATTTGATGATTTGAACATAACTCTATTGTTCTTGTATCTCTAGGTGTGAGATGTTCATCATTTTTTTCCGAACAGAGGAATCTAGAACAAAAGACCGTATTTTGTAAGAAAAAAGAAATAAGTTTTTCAAGTAATATTTTTTTAGCTTACCGTAATGGAGAATAAATTATCTTTCTTATGAAAATCAGAAGTACAACTCACCAGTACTCTTAACTTCAGTCCCTTTCTTGATAATCAGGGAATGGAAAATTATTGGACAGATTATTTGTGGCAACATTTATACTGAACATTTCTTCCATAGAGTTACTGTTTTCGAGTTACAGCATTGTTAAAGTTTATAATATGCGTATTTCCGGGACGATCTTCTGAGATTTCTGAGTAATAGCAGATACAAGCAAAGCATAAATGGATAACGGTAAACGTTCAACGATTTTCGTGACAAATGTAACACTAAAAAGTGTGAAATAAATATTTTGACCAAAAAAATTGGCCGACGTTATTAGTTGGTGCACTGAAAAGTACAAAATAATATTAATTCTGGCGCTGGTTCTTGTGAAGTTGGTGCCAAAAGTTTTCAATTTAACTGCAACTGCACAACTTTTAAAAAGTACCAGCACCAATGGAATTAATATTATTTTGTATTTTTCATCTGATAACGTCGGTCCAATTTTTTGTAAAAAAATTACTAAAGAAGATAATATTGCTTATACTTATTCAGAGATTTCAAAACATCGCGGAAATACACATATTTCAGACTTTCCCACTAATGTAACTCGGAAGCCGTAAATTAAAAAAAAAATGTTCAATTTAAATGTTGCTGGATATGGTCTCTTCTTTATTTTTTTTGCCTCCAATTTTCGATTTTTGAAAAAAATTGCCCCCTCCACTCCGTTTAGAACAACTTTTTGAGGAATTGTTTGTTGAATGTCGATTTTTGTGCAATGGGACCAACTCTAAATAGTCCTCTACCAAAAGAAAATAGAATTATATGAAAATCAGAGCACTTTAAGACGCAAACACCCATAAAAACATGCAAACAAACAATCGAATCGTATATTGCTTCCGTTTGGTTCGTCGGTCAATTATTTTGGGTAAATACCTACATATTTCAAATGTTTGAGTACTTTCATAAATCTTACAGATAAAAAGATTCTCATTGTTTCATTTCAAATTTCTTCTTTCTATTGGATAGTCAAGTGTGTTTTGCCTAATTTATTTCTTGTCAAAATAAGATTAATTATTATTAATAATAAATTTTAATGATTTACGCTATTTTTAGCGTAAAATTTCGTGTCTGAACTCCTCCAATTAGAATAAAAATTTGGAATGTGGGTCAGACAGTCTCTTGTAAAAATTGCATTTTTCTTTCTATGCTATGCTAATAAATAAATACATATACAAATTTTTGCTTAGGTACTTTCTTATATTTATGATTATCATTGTGAAATTGGTATATACCTTCTAGACACCGTTGGAGTTAAAATAATATATTATAGATATTTCTTAAATTTAATCTTGGAAAGTTGTTTTATGCAAGTGTGTTTAATATTTTATTTATTATCGGTAATCGGTAGATATTCTAATATTTTAGATGAATGAAATAAGGTGTTACGTATCACGAAGTTTAATACTTGATGAAAAAGATTTTGAGAATTGTACAAGCACCTCGATTTTTCTACGGGGTCTTTTGAAATTACAACAAAAAACAACAGTTTGATTTTCTCCTGTATAATATAGCCTAATCGAGAAATGTTAGTTTATAAAATAATTAAAGAGAAAACTAATAAATGAAGCTACAAACTGATTAGAAAATCATGAGAATCGGATAAAAAATAAAAAAGTTATAAAACATCAAACTCGGTCAAAATTTTAAGTTGGCGGAATATCGTAATGACACTATGTCGAAAACTATCTAAATTACTTACACATTAATAAGGGATTACGTTCAAAACCGTAATAATTGATTTTATTTCTATTAGGTCTTACTCTTAATGGACGGCAGCACTCGATTTTGACATATTTAAAGTCACTCTGTGTTATAATTGTGAAGGAATGCTTAGCATTGACTGTTTTCATCCCAACTGTCACCACTACACATAATAACTGTGACATCGGCAAATGATACAATAACACCCGGTATATGAAGTTGCAATAATCCATTAATATAGGCATTAAATAATAATGGACCCAAAATGGAACCTTGAGGGACTCCACAAGGGACTAAGCTGTAAAAACTTAAATCATAGCCAAATTTGATAATAAGGATACTTAAATATTTATTATTTTTAAAATGTTCTCAATGTAATTGCATATGTTTAATCCATTATCTTTTTTCTTTTCAGGTAAGTTCTTGTTTGTTCAATATTTCGCTGAAAATAAAACTAGGTAAGCCAGCACATTTTTGATAACACCCTGTAGGTATAGAACATTCTCCAAAATTATATTCATCATCAAATTTGAATTTTATTATGAACTAAATCGTTCAAATTGTAGGCGGATATATACTTTCTATAATATAGATTTATTATCCAGTTTAATTCGCTTGTTGAATTATTGCTAAACTACCTGCTAGATTGTAGGCAATCTTTCATAGAGGTTAAAAAAATGTGGTTAAGTTCGTCTAATTTATACCACAAGCAAAGATAAAGAAATGACGTACATTATCAATGCCACAAGTTTAAGAAATGGCTAGTTGTGGTCTATCTCAAGTGGTTGATTAGTATTTTATAGATTTTTGTACTTGTTATTGTATGTATGGAAATGGTGCCGACAACGGGTAGATTTTTTTTTACCATACATCCAGATATTCATTTCAGTTTTTTACATAGAATAATTTGTTCGTCTTTTTAATTTATCATTGAAAATTAGCAATGAATTCAACGGTTACGTTGAACATACAGTTTGTTTCACGAATGTTGGCGTCTGCCTTGAAAACACGAAAAATGTATCAATCCAACTGACGGGAGTAAATCAGTGGCGTAACGATTTCGAGCTAAGATATGGCATTTAAGGAAGTTCATATAATTAGAGGAAAAAATATCGATTAATTAAAAAAGCAAACATAATATGAAAGATTTATTATCAACAATAATAATGCAGACACACAAAATACAAATTTATTGCTTGAGTTATGAAATATAAATTTATGCACCTGGATTATCTGAAATGTCACAATGACTTTGTGACGCCTATGAAATAAAGATTGCGTTGCCTTCGGACATAAGTGTAGCGCCCTATCATTGTATTGAAGGACATAAGCTTGACATACTGATGTCGTAGCTTAGATCGACAAACGTAGTAGAGAATTTCATGATAATGAGATGCGATGAGACGTATATAGCGATATGTACGTAGCTCGTGAATGATTACACACAATAGCCATGATTCTTGAAACAAACTGTATATCTACTGGAAAAGAAAAAACTGAAGCATTTCATGAATAATTGTCTTATTAATCAGTGTTTAGTTGTGTTATTTGAACTTTGTGACATGTAATTTTCCAATATTTCAAGATCTTGAGATGGTATATAGTAAACAATGATCTCGTGGTGCCAAAAGTATCTAACTACAACTGCACAACTTCAAAATTACCAGTACCAATAGAATTAATATTATTTTGTATTTTTCAGTGTACCTAATACAGTCGGTCCATTTTTTTATATTATCGATTGTCTACTTTAAATGATTTTTTTTGTGGGTCGTTCGATGTTCCGCTGTTCATAACTCAAAAATGGACAAAATCAAAAAGTCTTCATTTATCCAGAAAACACTTTAATTCGTTGTGAGAACGATGTGGATTTGATCAATAATTTCCCACATCCTATTTTTATCTATTATCCATAAAAATAATGTTTGTTATCTACAGAAGTGAGTGTTGCACCTATTTTTTGTTACAGATAAGATAATTCGGGCGTATTCAAATAAACCTACTCGACTGAGTACAAATATTTGAATTCTATATATATCTAAATAAATATAATCTTTTGGATAGTTAAACGCCTCAAATCTATAACTAAGTGTCTTGATCTTTTTAATTTTGCTTCGAAGCAAAGCAAAGTCAAATTAGGTTTGAAATTAGACGAATTCTTCCAGAATCCATAAATATGCTTGGATAATGTGTTCGAAGTGTTTATTGTCGAGAAAGGTTCATTTTTTTAAAATTAAATTTGAAAAGAGAACAGTCAATTTTCGTCTATTTTCCTTAATATCTCCTTAACTGTTCATTTTAGGTTAATGAAAAAAATATATTTGAATTATTCCCTACGTGCCTTTTTACTTGAAATGTCTCATGACGGGCTTTCTTTCTTTTCAATATTTTAATAAACATTTACACAATCTCAGTGGTAAAATAGTATTAATTCTATTCATGCTGGTAATTTTAAAGTTGTGTAATTGTAGTTAGAAGACGTATGGTACCAACTTCAATTTTTAGTAAAAAATATTTATCTTAAAATGTCCAATGCTGCTACATATAATCTCTTCTTTAATTTGGTCATCTCATATTTCTAATTTTCGAAAAAAATTGCCCCCTTTACACATATTCTAGTCTTTACCATTGCTGTAACTCGAAAACCGTAAAAATGTTCAATTTAAATGTTTCCGGATATTCTGCCGTCTCAGATTTTCTAGAAAAAATGCCTTCTCCTTTCCCTTCGGGAGCAGTTTTTGCAAGGAAGAAGATTTCGAATCTGAGTATTTCTAATTATGGGACCATTTCTCAGCTCTCTTCTTTCAAATGAATCTAAAATTATCGAAAGTGGAGTACGTTTACTAAGCAAAACGCGCGAACAGCCATACCTAAAATAAAAAACAAACATACCACCGAATTGTATACCTCCTCTTTTTTTGAAGTCGGTCAATAAAATACTTCGCGTGCGTGTATTTATCTTTTATTGACCGACGAACCCCGAACGGAGGAGGTATACAATTCGACTGTCTGCTTTATTTTTATTTTATTTTTTTTTTGGTTCGTGCGCGCCTTTTATATAGTAAACGAGCTCCGATTCTGATGATTTTGGACTCATTTGAAAGAAGGGGATTGAGAAATGGTCCCATATTCATAAAAACGCAAATCCGAAATCTCCTTCCCTCCGAAAACCGCCCCCGAAGGGGTGGTGGGGGCGAATTTTCTCGAGAATCGAAAATCTGAGTTGGTATAATTAAAGATAGGACAATATCCGGAAACGTTTAAATTGAACATTTTTTCAAAAGTGTTACGGTTTTCGAGATAGACGCATGTTAAATATGTATTTTTGCAATGTGGAGAGGACAATTTCTTTCGAAAATTGAAAATTTTTCGATACTACATGAAAGATATAATTATTTGTAGCAACATTTATAATGAATATTTTTTCCTTAGAGTTACGGTTTTCGAGTTAAATCGGTGTTAAAATGGTAACAACTAAAATATTCAAGCGTATTTCCACAGCGATGTTCTGAGATCTCTATAATAACAACTACAAGCAAGGAATATACGTGGGTAATAGGATAAGTACTATCTTCATTGATATGGTAAAGTGAACGTTCAACGATTTTTGGGACTAATGTTACACTCAAAATTGTGAAATAAATATTTTTTACAAAAAATTGGACCGACGTTATTATTTGGTGCACTGAAAAGTATAAAATAGTATTAATTCTATTGGTGGTGGTACTTGTGAAGTTGGTGCCAAAAGTTATCAATCTACCTGCAACTGCACAACTTCAAAAGTACCACCACCAATAGAATTAATATTATTTTATACTTTTCAGTGCACCAACTAATAACGTCGGTCCAATTATTTGTAAAAAATATTTATATGGATAACTTTCTTGGTTTAATAAATAAAATATTGGGTGTTTATTCGCATCAACAAAAAACTAATATTCATTAAGATATACAAACGCTATGTATTGAAGAAGCCGCGCGGAGTGATGCTACTGTATAGTTCTCAAAGCAGTAACGAAACGCATGAGCGTTAGCAATCTGGATGACCGTAGTTCGGTATAACTGAGGTCCGGATAAACGGGGCTGCATGTATTTATATATTTTGTTTAAAAAATATTCCCGTTACCAAGTTAACATTAAAAGAAATACATGTTACTATATTTTGACACACCGAAAGTAATGCCGATTTGTAACGAAACACTCCTATATATATTCCCATGCTCTGTTAATAGAAATATGACAAGATTAGAGTACCAACTTTATCTATAAAAATATTTGAAAAAAATATTGGAGCGACGTTATTAGTTGGTTTCACTGAAAAATACGAAATAATATCAATTCTATTGGTGCTGTTACTTTTGAAGTTGCAGTTAGATTGATAACTTTTGACACCAACTTCATAAGTACCAGCACCAATAGGATTAATATTATTTCGTTTTTTTCAGTGCCCCAACTAATAACGTCGGTCCAGTTTTTTTGTAAAAAATATGTATTTCACACTTTTGAGTGTAACATTAGTCACAAAAATCGTTGAACGTTCACTTATACCAATGAAGATAGTACTTATCCTATTACCCACGTATATTCTTTGCTTGTACTTGTTATTATGTAGAGACCTCAGAACATCGCTGCGGAAATACGCATAAGTATTTTAGATCATTTTACCACCGTTAAGTCGAAAACCGTAACTTTAAACAAAAAAAATGTTCATTATAAATGGTGCTACAAATATTATTGTCTTTCATATGGTACCCAGAGATTTTCAGTTTTCGCCCCCTCCACATAGCGAAAATACACATATGTGAGATTTTAACATGAATGTAACTCGAAAACCGTAACTCTTTTGAAAAATTTTTCCAATAAAACCTTTCCGGATATTGTCCTATCTTTAATTCTGGTATCTAGAATTTTTGATTTTCGAGAAACTTTGCCCCTTTTGGGGGCGGTTTTCGAAGGTAAGGAAATTTCGGATTTGAGTTTTTACGAATATGGGACCATTTCTCAAGTCTTCTCTTTCAAATGAATCAAAAATCATCAAAATCGTAGTAAGTTTATTATATAAAACGCGCGAACAAACCAAAAAAAAACAGACAGTCGAATTGTATCCCTCCTTCGTTCGGGGTTCGTTGATCAGAAACTACCGTCTTCCTCAAAATACATTCAAAACCAGACGAATATTTTTTAATTCGAACGGAAACATTCTACAGCGAAATGTCCTCGAATATTTTGTCTAGAAGAAGAAGAAAAAAAACTACAATCTTGCATTATCAGTTCTCGTTATTATTAAGTCATATCGATTAGGTATATCTACTGACTTATTAAATTTTGCAACACTTTTTTACACACTCACAGGTCTTGTGAAATACATATTTCAAATTGAAGAGATAGAAGCACAAGAACAAATTATGTAATGGCACATTCCTTGTGTTATTAATTTGCTCTTCTTATGTACTAGTATGTATCCTTCATGTAAATTTTGTCTAAAAGATGTACGACTAAGTATGTGATGTATTTACAACCTTGAACTGCTTTTTGAATTAGCTGACATCTTGAAATCAACGATAGGAATGTTCAATATACCAGGAGGTCAATAAAAAAAATTACAATGGCTTTATCTTTGGAACAAAGAAAAACATCGCTCAAAAAATCTTCTACAATAGAGAAGGGGAACCAAATTAATGTGTATCCCCTTGAACCCCAGCAGTTCCAACTAATTAATCTCAAATGGCAACCCTCTACTTGTGACACCTCATCTTGAAGCTCTTAAAAAATGCTGTTCAAAAATACCCCCTACAATGTCTCATTCGTTGTAATATGTAATTGTTTTGATTTATTCAAGAGAAGCAAAAAACAAATCGAACCCTTGACGAATATTTCAAATGTTATGCAATATGTTATGCAAATATACTTTCTTGAATTATTCTTTCCTGACATTGCTCTATTGCCTCTGGTTGCATTTCATATACAGCATATTTTTTTTAGGTGACCCCACAGAAAGAAATCATGAGACCTGCGCGGACCTAATGCCTCTTGATTCCTCTATGTGGGGGTCACCTAAAATCTGATTTATTTGAAACGTTCGTCAAGTGTTCGAAGAATTGTCTTCAAATTAATAATAAATAGATGAAATTGGGATATTCCTTTCCCTATCATCCAACATGTTTTGACATTTGACATTTTTCTAAGATTCTATAGTAAGTTTTTGACATCCTGTATACAGTTACAATAATTGATCATTGAACTATGAATTTAATTTAATCGATATTTTAAGGTGCCGTAAAAACGTTTATGTGAAATTTCACATTACCATACTTAAAACCGATTATTTGACATGTTGTGATTATTATATTTTTCGATGCTATATGATTTGTGAAGATGTTATGTTAATGTGCTTCTGGCTAATTTTCATTGCCTTATTATGTAATCTGTAATTGATATATGTGTTAATTTTTAACTGACCACCGAAAAAAAGGAGGCACCATTTCAGATACGGAAAATACAAGAATTATTTTTATAATTCTGTCTCTCGGACAATCTATATGTACCTATTTAATGAAGTCTTAAGTATATAATCAATTTCAGACTTTCCTACTGCTGCTTTAATCTATTCTTTAATTTGGCCATCTCATATTTTCAATTTTCGAAAAAAAAAAAACCGGCCACCACACATAGCGCAGACACAAATTATCCAGACTTTACCACTGCTGTAACTCGGACACCTATGATTTTTTTTAAATGTCCTGTTTAAACGTTGCCGGATATGGTAATTTCTTTAATTTTGTTGTCTCAAATCTTCGGTTTCAGTAAAAAATTGCCCCCTTCACCCGACCTTTGGAAGAAGTTTTTGAGGGGACATACCGGTTTTTTTTCAATGGGAGATCCGTTCGTAGACAAACCCTCCAAAGACGTTGTGGGAATGTATTTTCATAAAATTTTTGAATTAACGAGAAGGCGATTTCCAATAACTTTAGTAGATAATTAATTTGGTAGATGGGAGTTTTCAAGATTGAAATCACAGCATACTTAAAAAAATGAATCTTGGCACTTTCCTTGTGTTGAAACCAAGGTTGAAACTTGAAAACCCTTGAATTTATTAAAATAATTTGAATGTTGTTGGATGTGATATCTTCTTCAATTCTGCCAAAGAAAATCCATCGACAAAGTTCTTAAATTATATTTTTTTCAATATATGACTAAATATATACAAACCGAATAATATAAAAATAAAACCGTTATCCCGCATTGAAATAAGTGAACCAGTTATTGTAAATCTATCAAATGTTTTGGAATTCAAGAATTCTTTAGTCCATGTTTAGTAATTCTTTGTTCATTTTTTACACATTCAAAATTCAAAATCATCGACAATAAAATACAAATAAAAGAAAAGTTTCAGTTACTTCATGATACGTGCATTGATTTATAAAGACTATTATAAATAATGCTGAAAATCCCCGACACTCAAATATATGTACATATCCGTTATGTCATTGAACCTTCTGAAATTCAATTTATTTGGTATCTAGGAGAAAATTGTGGATAGTAGCTATCTTGGTTTATTGAATAATTTGGAGGAAGATAATTACTTTCGAGTTACTTCTTAATTGAAGAAATAGAAAAGAGAATACCTACTTTCCAAAAAAAAAAAATTATATTTAAAGAATGTTGAAATTACAACTTCTGGATTATGAAGCTTAGTAAACTGCTCTGAATTTCTAAACATGAAACTTTTAACGGAATCTCTATTACTAAAAATTTAAAAATGAGCATTTTTGACCGACTTTCAAAATGAGGAGTAAACGTACTGCAATTTTTTTATTTGAATGAAGAGAGTTGAGAAATGGCCCCATATTAAACGAATAAATTTGAAATCGAATATCTCCCGAAAAAATGCCCACAAAAGGGGCCGTGGGACAATTTTTTTCGAAATTCGAAAATTTGAGACGGCACAATGAAAGAATAGCCATATTTACAATTAAAGTTGTGAAATAAAAGTTTTTTACACAACCTTGGCCCGCCTTTATTAGTTAGTGGACTGAAATACATATACAAAACAATAATAAGTCCCAAAGAAATCTGAACACCTATACCAAGCATTTCATTCATAACATATGTATCCAAAGGCGATCTGTTATTGTTAGAGAATTGTTTTGGTATTTTCCATGCTTAAAAGAGAGACAAAATTTTCCTATAGGAAATTTTGGCAACAGTGTACCTCTGTAGAAGCGTATAAATGCGTAAAGTGTAGTAGCGACACTCAAATTATGAATGGAATAACGAACAACTATATTCCGACTAGCGACGAAAACTGACGAATTTTAACGGACGCTAAATTATATTTTCCTGTGTTGCCGCACTTAACTCAATCGATCGATATTGATGGTCCTCTTATTTCACAAAGAAATTATTTATTTTGTGTTGTAAAATATAAATTTGGTACATAATTTAATCTGCAGGTGTTTCTGAATAATACTATTTCAACGACCACCTTTTAATTACGTCTGAATGTCTTTGATTATTTCTCTATAAATCAGAAGTTGCCATGAAACATAAGAAGTTTGGCAAATATGTTAATCGTATCAGTCGGACACGAACCATTATGAACCAGAAGAGTAATAGTCTTGAGATGTTGGATCGCTCTGAAAAAGGCTATGCGTGGTCCAGATGTTCAGATGTCTATGAATAACTCCACTTCTGGAATTGGTGTCAGAAAGTTTTCTATCTAATAACAATTGCACAACTTCAAAAGTACCAGCACCAATCACATTATTATTATTTTGTATTTTTCAGTGCACCAATTAATAAAGTCGTTCCTAATTTTTATAAAAAAAAGTTTTATATACTTGATATTGCTTTTATAATGAAATTATATGTGATGAAATATGAAATAATATATCGACAGAAAAAAATAATTTAAAGAAACATCTTGATTATATAAAACGAAGAAAATTACATGAACATTATGCAAATTAAAACAAACATGATACTGTTTTCTATGAAAAGCACATAAATCTATTATGTGTTTCATAACTGTCTAAATTTGAATAGTTTGCACATATTTATTATAAGAGATTTTGGGAAAACACTGCCCGTAGGTACTTAGATATCCTAATTGGGGGCAAGAAATCAACTCCCAACAATCAGAATTTATTTATTTATGTTATACATTCATGTAACTACCATATCTCAACCATTTTCTTATAGTAGACTCGAAGAAGGTCGACTGAGATCGACGTAGGCAAACAAATACAATATTAGGCAAATTGGAGAAAAATCAAAGTCGAACTTCCACAAAAGGTTATCTAATATTAAAAAGGGGGTAAGTACATGTTTCGACCCTTCAGGTCATCATCAGCTAAAATAGAAAAAACGAGATAGATACAAAAAAACGAATACAAAAGTTATACAAAAGCATTCGTTTTTTGCCTACTTCACACCTTCCACTTTGAACTATGGATCTCTCTTTATATTTAAACACAATATTGATGTTTGATTGATCAGATGACAGATTCTTTTAGAAGTAAAGACCGGTATGTATCAAATTCCACAGTACTACACTGAGGATGAACAAGATCTCTGTTACTGTCGGAATATTTATAGTCAGTAGGCCCAGACCTGAAGTTTAATCAACGAAAACCTCTCTTTCGAGACACTAAAAACAATAAATTTTTCGATTAACAGATGCTGCCCGGAGCCCTAAAGTCATGGGAAAAGTCTTGAAGGAAAATGCCCCATTTGACAGAATTTTCGTAAATTAAAAGTTGTCCTACTCAACGATATGAAGCGATTTTGACCGACTTCAAAAAAAAAGAAGGATGTATACAATTCGGTTGTATGTTTGCTTTTTGAAGTGAAAACATCTTTAGCCGCGTCGAACGATTTTGGTAGGGGAAAAACTTATGGGTTCGCGACACCGATGACCTCGACATGCTTGTGACGTATTGCGCATAGTTTAGCGACCAGTGTACATGTATTATACACATATATACACTAATACCACGTCTCTCTTCTCTGCTAATACCAAAGTCCTTTAGATAAACTTTGCTGTGCATTATTTTAATTGTGTTTTCGTTAATCATTATTTGAATTAATTAATAGTAGAATCTCTGTTCAGTACAATAGTGAGAACTTGAAATATTTATGTAGAAAAATAAATGACAAAAACGAAGTATTCGTTGTCGAATATTTCCAACATTGTTATTGATATTTGCGTTGAAAATTTTGATATTATTTTTTTCTAATATTTTATATCTGCAATACATCGTACAATAAATATTATATAATGCACTGATAGAAGGATTTGTTAGTATTTAACGGTATTTAATAAGATTTTTTCATATTTAATATCGAAAATTTGATGATTTATTCGAAAAAAGGTTCTGACAAGTTGATTAAAAACTATTTGAATACAAATACTTAATACAATATCAATATTTCGTATTGAGCTTGCGCACTCCATCATATGTTTGATCAATTAATAAACTGATAAAAATATAAATAATTATTGCTTTAAGTTTTCACTTCTGTCGGCAGTCCTAAGCGTAATAAATGTACTCAGATTTAGACGATTTTTGAGGAGTTGAGTAATGGTCCAATATTCAGAAAAACTCAAATCCCAAATCTTCTTCTCACCAAAAACCGTCTCGAAAGGGGGAAAGCGGCAGTTTAAAATCGGGGACGGCAGAATCAAAGATGAGACCATATCTGGAAACGTTTGAATTGAACATTTTTTCAACAGATTTACGGTTTTCGAGTAAGTGATGTGTGTACTTCGGCTATGTGGAAGGGGCAATTTTTTCGAAAATTGAAAATATGCGACGGTCCAATTAAAGAAGAGATTATATATAGCAACATTTAAATCGAACATTTTTTTAAAAATCGTTATGGTTTTCAAGTTACAGCAGTAAAGTCTGAAATAGGTATATCTGCGCCGCGATGTTTTGGAGTCTCTATTCAACAGTTTTCATGAATAATGTTACACTCAAAAGAGTGAAATAAATATTTTTCATAGAAAATTGGACCGACTTTATTAGTTGGTGCACTGAAAAATACAAAATAATATTCAAAAAACTACATTAGAATTAATATTATTTTGTATTTTTTAATGCAGCAACTAATAAATTTTTTGTAAAAAATTGGTACTGAATAAACTTTGGCCTGGTCCCAAGGATTAGATTACGTTCTTTCTTTGCTCTATTGATCCACTGGATAATATAATAATCTATTGACCAAGATCAATGTATAAACACCATATAATAGCCGCGATAATTTGTGCTTTCATTTCATGTTAACCAAAGTAATCCAATCCCGAACGGAACCATAAAAAAAAAACTGGCCAAATTAAAAGTTTAAACACTCATTCATGGTAGTGGCTTCCTTTGCACGTTTTTTTTTCTGTTCACAAGATGAAAGTCACATTCAAAATATCGAATATGAAGAGTGAAGGGATCGAACGTTATGATGATGATGATGATCATGATGTTATTATTAAAATCATTTCGAAAGGCAATAGGCATCGATTCTCAAAATGACATAATAAGACGACGACATAAAAGATTTCAACTTGTTTGATGGTTGTTATTAACAATAATTATTATTATTTATTGACGAATCGTACACAGAGTACCTAGTTGTGTGCGCAAGCAATGATCCTTTTGCATTTTGTAAGAAAAACCATTAGGTGGAGTTAGCTAATGAATTGTATTCGCAATGTTTGTGCCGTTGTTATTAATATTAATATCGTTAATAGAGCTTGTTGAGATGGAATTTACCGAAGCTGCAGTAACGTGTTTCTTCATAGTGCACCGATTTATCAATATAATAAACTGAAGGTATTATGTGGTAATAACAGATAATGGGGTACTAATTTAATGTGCGTAATGTTGTTTGTTACAATTCGTTTAATTATTATTTAGTAATTTGTTGGTATTGAGTGGCCAGCAAGATCTCCCGATTTATCACCATGAGATTATTTTCTTTGGAAATGTCTCAAAACTATAATTTACAAAAAAATATAACCTGGATTATCTTAAAAATTGAAAATTTAATATATATATATATATAAAAGAAAGACATATTGAACATAAAAATATATAAAACATAAAACATATAAAACATTTGTTTATTTTAGATCATTTTCGAAATAGAAATGTTTTTATAATTTACCTTATTTAAAATAATGTAACTTTCGAAATAATTAAACGTTGCACTATCAGCTTTTATATTTCCATTTCAATAGATAAAATAATTATTACAGTTTTGTACATGATTAATTAGGATTTAGTTAATTTTGATCTACATACAGTCACTTGTATGTATATTATATGTGGGGGTTTTCTTATGACAAAAGGTCTAAAACACTTTAATAATTATGAAATATCTTGAAGAATTTAAAAATTCCTTGAAAAAAAATATTTACCAAAAAAAACAAGTTTATATCGATCGAAGCGTATTTTCAATAGATTAGATAATAATCTAAAATAATAAACTTTACTAAACTTCATATCAAGAGTTGAATTTTAAATAATTTAAAGTTATAATATATTGTATGGTATAGAACTTCTGTATTAATATTTTTTATATCATTTAATGATCTGTACATTTTTGTAGTTGTAATTTATAGTTCTGTTAGTGTATTTTCGTTTTATTATTTGTTTATTTGTATTGTATTAACGTGTAGATTTGGATGCTGTTAAGGTTGTACCTAAATTTTAATTTATTATTGAGTACAGGTCTATTCACAGATGCTATTTGTATCTCGATAGAGATAGTTGTAGGGCTCATAATAAGTCCGACAATCTATTAGCATACTATTTTTAATTTTAAGATTTGTATGTTAACCAGAATAAATTATTAATATTACACACACATTTTTGTATGAACAAAGATAGACATTTTTAATATCTGTCTATAATTATTATAAGCTCACATAATATTTTTTTGGGTCGCTCAAAATATTCTCAACATTTCTGGCACTTGTACCACTTGATATAGTAAACAAGAAACATTGTTATCTATCAGTTCCTATAAAATCATTGATCTCGATATTTAAATGCATCTTACAAATTTTATTTCTATAGTAGACTAGTTCTGTTTTGCTAAGGGTTATTCGACGATAACGATAAGATATTACTATAAAATAATATATATGGCAGCCGTTGTAAGTGTTTCTGAGAAAATCTGTTGCAACGTTATTTCGATAACTATTATGCTACAAATGCAAAAGTCTATAATATATACATGCATTATTTTATATCACATTATTTTTTATCACAAAAGAGTGCAGGAAGTGCAGAGTTGTTGTGCAATTAAAATGCCCAACGTCGTCGCTTTATAACCTGATGAATGTGAACAGATAAGAACCTTTTTTATTTTTCTTTCAATATCAGCTGTTAAAAAAAATATAGTCTGGTAGATTTCTTCTAGATGGAAGTTGCTTTATAGCTGATACAGTTTCTTTCTTTAGTGAAACATTTATTATTGTTTTTATTATATATAATAATTACGTGACTTTTGTGGATGATTTTTTTTTCACTCAAAAGAGACAATGATCTTGTTGATTTTCCCAAAAAAGGCTGTTATCAAGATTTCCAACCGCTCAAAGACCTAAGATTGAAATATGTTTTTCTCAATGTCTTCTAAGTATATAAGTCACGTTTCTGATAGTTTCGTGCCGGTTTTCGAATATTATTGAAACAAAGCTACTCGATGATGACTGAAAATGCCTTTATTGGGTTCATTCTTATCTCTTACTAATTTGAAAGCATTGCATATCAAAATTGTATAGTTTGTTTGAGAATTTGGACAGCAATTTTCGAGCAACAGGTCGTAATGAAATTTAAAAAAAATGTCTGGTAATCTTGGAAAGGATGAATCTGAATTTCAGTTCACCCAGTGGTCCCTGTTTTAACCTCGATAATGTATACTTGAAAATCAGCTCCATGCAGTGAATGTAGGGTAAGAACAGGACCAGTGGGAATTGTGGATGTCTCTGAATGCAGAATCAGAAGTCCAACAGGCTTTCAATAACCTGCTTAACTTTGTCTAGGCCAATTTAGATTATTTAGGTCATCGAGTTGATGATTATCATGCCATTTTATATCTGCTTGTCTCATTTTTTTAGTGTTCCATACCCAAAGAGTGCCTACGGGACCTTATTATTAAACTTTCACTGTCCGTCCGGCTATCTTATCAGCGGGCTGTGCGGTCATGAACCGTATAGTAGGCATAGACAGTTGAAATTTTCAAAGTATGTGTTATAACAACAATTGATACAAATACAATGAAATTAAAAGTAATCGTGGCCCCCGTACATAAAACATGATAATTTCTATGTTTTTTGCTCAACGTTAACAATCCCTGTATCTTTTGAATCGCTATAGGTAAACAGATCTTGAACAATGGTTTGGAACCTACTGTGTGTGACTTCTAATCGTACTTGGCCGGTTTTTTCTTATAGCTCATCGTATCTACTGAACAATAATTGTTGGTATTATTGAAAAAAATAATTTCCATTGTCATTTTAAATCTTCTATCCCATTTCCACGACGATTTCGACAAAGATTAAAGTTTTCTGCCTTAATACGCTGCAGGTGATGAACGATTTTATATCGAAATAATATTAATTCTATTGGTGCTGTTACTTTTGAAGTTGTGCAGTTGCAGGTAGATTGGTAACTTTTGGCACCAACTTCACAAGTACCAGCCCCAATAGAATTAATATTATTTTATACTTTTCAGTGCACCAACTAATAAAGTCGGTCCAATTTTTTGTAAAAAATATTTATTTCACACTTTTGAGTGTAACATTAGTCACGAAAATCGTTGAACGTTCACTAATACCAATGAAGATAGTACTTATTCTATTACCCACGTATATTCCTTGCTTGTAGTTGTTATTATTGAGATCTCAGAACATCGCTGCGGAAATACGCTTGAATATTTTAGTTGTTACCATTTTAACACCGATTTTACTCGAAAACCGTAACTCTAAGGGAAAAATGTTCAGTATAAATGTTGCTACAAATAATTATGTCTTTCATGTACTGCAAACAGATTTTCAATTTTCGACAGAAATCGCCCTCTCCACATAGCGAAAATAGGTATATTTGAGAATTTAAAATGTCTCTATGTCGAAAACCGTTACTCTTTTGAAAAAATGTTCCATTTAAACGTTTCCGGATATTGTCCTATCTGTAATTATATCAAGGCAGATTTTCAATTTTCGACAAAATTTGCCCCCTCCACCCCCTTCGGGGGCGGTTTTCGGAGGGAACGAGATGTCGAATTCCCGTTTTTATGAATATGGGACCATTTCTCAAGCGTCCTCTTTCAAATGAATCAAAAATCATCAAAATCGGAGTACGTTTACTATATGAAAGGCGCGCACAAACCAAAAAAAACAAAGCACACAGTCGAATTGTATACCTCCTCCTTTTGGGAAGTCGGTCAATAAAAACAAGGCGTAGGTAAGTACATTCCATGTGATATTTCATTCGTTTAGTTTAGATACCCACCTATGAGATATGTAATCGTTTGGATGCATAAAACGTTGGAAAATGACGAAACTCGAGTGAAAGAGAAGACATCATCAATAACTGGAGGCTCTCATAAATCTCGTTTTCATCGGGCGACTTGCTCGAATTATAAAGAAGCAACTATTAATAATTGGTTCTCGCCTCGATACGAATCTTCTTATATGTGTATGTTATACGATATTGAATAATTATTCTGGCGGCAAATTGTTCCATAGTCTGAGCTGAGAAGCATTAGAAATTACAATAATTATAATATATATTATGAAGGATATGATTTATATAATAGATACAGGCGGAATATCTAAGTAGAATAACCCAATCAAGTGATATGTCATGGTTTGCTGGACGTAACTTAAATTGACTCTTTTATCTTCAACCTAGAAATTTGAAGAATGGAATTATCTAGCAGATATCGTCACGTAAGGAAAATGCGTTATGCTCCTTTCATCTGCATTTGCCATTTCTTTAACTAACGTATTATAGCATATTGGATGCATTCTGACCAAGATAAAATTGATTTCTTTCAGCCAAATACAACGACTTCAATAATTTGAATAGCGAATGAAATTTTATGCTATTACATTTGAAAAATATGTTTGAATTTCTTTATAAATGTTCATAAGTTTGCAAGTGTAAACATTTAATGATTTTGATAGTTCCCTCTGCGTTCAGGATATGAATGAAGGTAATATTATATCTTTTTTTATTACACCTTAAGGCATGATTTTTTTCGTTGAAAATCAAAAATTTCATATGGTGAAATTAAAGTCATCAGTTCCGGAAATCTTTAAAATGAAAGTTTTTCTCTTAGAGTAAAAAGTTAATTTTCAAAATAAATATTTTTTGTTTGATT
The DNA here is from genome assembly GCA_958507055.1 of Crioceris asparagi. Taxonomy (NCBI): domain Eukaryota; kingdom Metazoa; phylum Arthropoda; class Insecta; order Coleoptera; family Chrysomelidae; genus Crioceris; species Crioceris asparagi. The sequence goes on from OY293830.1 coordinate 3,138,334, forward strand.
CACGAGCTTGTTTCATTTCCAATTCATAACTTTCGTGTTCCCCATTTGATAGAGAACAAAGATCCGCATTCGCGGAAATAAATGTGGAATGACATTCGTTGTTTCAACTATTTGAAGAATCTATAGATATATGCATAGACATATATCAATATTGCATTGGAATCTCATAATTATTTTAATGCTGTCAGAGAAACTATATTGGAATATTTCTATTTCATTTAAACTATTCCTATTATCGATGACTGTTATCTGAGATAGACAAAAATACATAGGGATTAAGAAATAGAAAATAATAAATAATATTGAAAATTAACGGTGTAAAATTGTTGACCGACTTCCCAAACGACTTTATTAGTTTAGTTGGTGCATGAAAAATACAAATAAAGTCGGTCCATTTTTTTTGGAAAAATATTTATTTCACACTTTTGTGTGTAAAATTAGTCACGAAAATCGTTGAAAGTTCACTTGTACTAAAGAAGAAGGTACTTATCCTATTACCCATGTACATAATTTGCTTGTAGGTATTATTATTTAGAGACCTAAAAAATCATCGTCCCGAAAATACGCATAGGTATTTTAGACTTTACCACTGCTGTAACTCTACAACCGTGTTCAATTTAAACGTTTCCGGATACTTCTTTAATTCTTCAGATTTTCGTTTTTCGAGAGAAATTGCACCTTCCACCCTTTCGAGAGCGGTTTTTTATGAATATGGGATCATTTCTCAAGTCTCCTGTTTCAAATGAATCAAAAATCTTCAAAATAGGAGTACGTTTACTATAAACAGCGCACGCACAAACCAAAAAAAAGCAGACAGTCGAATTTTATACTTCCTCCGTCGGTCAAAAATGCTGTGCTTTCCTAGCCGCATTTGAGAATGACAATTTGGATATATTTTAGGGAAATGTTTTTAAAAAAAAAAAATACTGACCTAGCTTTTTTCTGTGGGATTGTTTATGGATCACAAAACCATAATACAGGATTTAAACGATCCGCCGTAGTCAATTTCCGAATCTACTTGACCGATTAAGTCGAAATTTGGTACAAATATCAATTCCCGTATCCCAAATGCAGTGATGTGACGTGAATAGACGAAATCTGAATATGGGTGTCACTTTTGGAGGGCAAGATGGAAAATAAAAAACTGCATCGTGTGACATATCAAATGGAAGGGCTTGTTATGAGGATCTAAAATATATATCTTTTCTAATTTTAAAATAATTAGTTTCCATGTTATTCAAGAAAATAGACGAAAATTTACTATTTCCCCACTTATGTTCGAAACAACTGAACCTAAAATTTTGAGAAAAATACAGAGATTAGTTTTCTACTTAAAGATTACGGGAAAACTTATAAGAACTCTATGATCTTAAAATAATATGGTAAATTACTCAATATTTTGCGTAATATATAACACCGTACGTAACCCTCCTCACGCGAGCTCATCTCGCACTTGTCCCGTTTTTCTTTATGGACCTGGAAAAGTTTTCAGGCGAAAAACCTTCGAATAACTTCAAAAGAAAGTTTAAAATTTTGAGTCTTCAAAAATCATATTTTTTTGTTTGCAGTCTAGAACTAATGATAAGGACGACATATTTCTTTTTGGTTTTATTTGTTTTGCTATCGGGATGAAAATAACTCAGTTGAAAAGAAAAACTGTAAGGTCTAAGAGAGTCAACAGAATGATCTGGAAAAACACATTCTGTCCTAAATTAAAATAAAATTACATTTATTTTTACTTTAATTTGTGACAAAAAAGTTTTTTCTCATTGTTTTGCTTTCTTTTCTGGGCATTTTCACTAGCTTTCGACAAATTCACAGACAGATCACCAACAAATTTATTGAAATTTTTCAAGGGCAATATTTATCAGATCAGATATTATAATTAGACAGTGTTTTTTCTATGGGATTTTTTTTATAAACTATAACATACGATTCTTGAATAAGAGTAATTTTTCTATTTGGTTATTTATGGCCCTGGAAAAGTTTTCAGGAGAAAAACTTTGGAATAAGTACAAAATTCGAAATATTTATGTTCAGAAATTATATTTTTTAACTATGGTTTTATTTTTTATGCTATCGGGATGAAAATAAGTCAATTTAGAAAACTGTAAGGTCTAGAGTCAAGAGAATAATCTGGAAAAACACATTCTATCCTAAATTAAGATAAAAATGAAATTTATTTTTACTCTAATTTCTGGCGAAAAAAGTTTTTCTCATTTTATTTTATTTTATAGACATTTCCCAAAGCTTTCCACAAATAAACAGAAACATCACAAACAAATTTATTGAAATTTTGAGGGGGCAACATCTATCAGATCCGATAGATATACTATATTTACACATTTATTTTGCTACAAAATTTAAACAATTAAAAATATAATCACACACAATTTCTAGAATAAATATAAAATATCTCAACACTTGACGAACTCGAAGACGTTTCGGTTATGCATCAAATTTGCTAAAAATGCAAGACATCATCTTTTAAGTTCCTTAGCAACCTTGAGAAGAAGAAAATATCCAAATTACTACACACTTTTAAAACAAACAAACATTCCTCTCATTGCGCCGTGTTGTGCTCGACTTTACCAGCTTTACGTCACTTTTTTTTCTTTCATCTTCAATGTGATACTAATTAAATCTCCCATAAAGTGATAGTACACAAACACATGTAATATAATAATTTGCCTTTCTTAGTGGGGCAAAACATCATCGCTCGATTCTCAACTATAAAAACTATCACGGGGTGTCCGAACATCGTCAATTACCCATAAGCAGCAGTTCGCTACATTTCATATTCCTACACCCGAACAACACACACTTTTACTCCTCCAATCCAACAAGAGATGAGGCCGTTTTTGGTAAGTAGTGCACCATTCATTTTTGTTTTTTTTTTTGGTAACGTTGATGTTGATATTACATATATTTTGTTCGTTGCTAAGTGCGCTTCAGAGTAGAGTAGTGAAAGTGTTACAAATACAGATCGCCGCCGAAAAAATAGAAGAACACAGAAGAATACAAAGTCATTAGAATGGACGTTTTGATTTACCTAACGGAGCAATGTTAAGTGATTCAGCTGTAGTGCGCTTACGAAATTTCGACTAGTTGTTTGATTCAATACCCGATTTGATAATCTAACATTTTTTTATCGATAGCTAAAAATACAATACAGACTGAAAAACGTTTATTTTTGTTGAAAATGGTCTCTTCTTAACAAATTGTCATATTAAATATCGCAGATGACCAGACCTTTTAAGTAATTTATTTCACAGACCGCGTCTCGGTTTTGTTTTCAATCGAGCTCTAACTCAACTAGAGAATTGAATGGAATCGTGGGAGTAAACTTCCTAATCTATGTGTATTTCGACCAAAAGTAATCCCCATTTTGCTATTTTCCAGTTCGTCTCCGCCCTTGTGGCCGTCGTATGTGCCCGACCTGAACCACCTGTGGGCTACAACTACCCTGCCCCATCCTCCCAATATGGTGCTCCCAGCGGCCATGGAGGAGCTGGTGCCATCCATTCAACGTCGTACGCTTCAGGCTCCTCCGGCTACATCAGTGGAGGTGGTTCTGGACATGGTGCAGGTCTCATCTCTGGAGGAGGTTTCTCATCACATGGAGGAAGTTTTGGACACGGTGGAGGTGCTGGATTAATCTCTGGCGGTAGCAACTTTGGACATGGAGGTGGTGCTGGATACTCCATTGGAGGAGGTGGTGCTGGGTACTCCATTGGAGGAGGCGGTTACGCTTCCAATGGAGGTGCTGGTTACTCCACCGGAGGTGGCTATGCTTCCGGTGCCGGTGGTTACAGCTCAGGCGGTGGCTACGTCTCAGCTGGTCCCTCTCTGGTGCACAAACACGTTTACGTTCATGTAGCACCTGAAGAACCCGAAGAAATCCACCATCAAAGACCCGTTGTTGTGCCAGCTCCTCAGAAACACTACAAGATCATCTTCATCAAAGCACCAAGCCCACCCAAACCACAAGTGCCCGTCATTCCACCGCAAGCCCAAAACGAAGAAAAGACCCTCGTCTATGTGTTGGTCAAGAAACCCGAAGAACAACCCGACATTGTCATCCCCACACCAGCTCCAACTCAACCCTCCAAACCAGAAGTATACTTCATCAAGTACAACACAAGAAAGGAATCCGTCTCTGGTGGTGGATACTCTGGCGGTGCAGGTGCTTCCATTGGTGCCGCTCTTGGAGCAGCTGGAGGTGCTTCCGGTATTGGAGCTTCAGGCGCCGGAGCTGATTTGGGTGGTGGAATCATTGCTGCAGGAGATGCTGGTATCGGTGGAGGACATGATGGTGGTCATTCTTTCGGTACTTCTGGTTCTGGTGGTATCTCAATCTCTGGTCATCATGGAGGAGCTATCAGTGGCGGTTCCTCATCGTATGCAGATGCCTCAGCCATTTCTGGCTCTGCTGGAGTATCAGCCAAGTACGGACCACCTGGTCATTAAGAAAAAAAATGTTATCACTCATTCCGATAATGCATATAACAGATCGATTACGGGTTCGACTGATAATAATCAAAGCTATCAGTGTGTTGTTGAAATGCTTCATTGATCGCAGTTGCTGAGATGTGATATATATTTTGAATGCACTCATTAATCATTATTTCACTTGTATATAGGTTTATTCTTTCACTTTTATATTCTTATGTTTTTTATATTATTTTTAAGCTCTAGTAAGACGGTGACAAATAAATGTATATTTTTTCTATAAATCGAGTGTTTTATTACTATTCATAGAATAAGTAAAATTGTGTGTCAATTCTCTTTGAAAGCCAACAAAGAGGACATTTAAGTAAAAGCGCAGCAATTATATGAAAATTTAAGCAATATTTCAAACATATGATATATTTTATTACATAAAATTATCCATTCAAGGTTGCGTTAAAACATCTTTCTAAGAATCCATTGAAAAATACTGCACAGTCATCTACGAAGTAATTGAAGAACATTTCTGTAGAATTCGAGTAAAAAATCTTGCATAATAATGTTTCCAAACTTTTTTGTGTTTCAAAAGCGTTCATGAATTTATGTTAGCATGTTTTTTTTTCTCGTAGATATCTATAACCGTGTTTATACTTTGAATTTTGTTCAATATCAATTAAATTCCAAATTCCTTACTAAGATTGCTCGAGAACTACCCAACAGTGGACCACATATTATATGAGAGGATTGAAGTGAAAGTGAAAGTAATCGGTGGTAAACTCCAAAAAATTGGGATACGTATTATAGTTATAGTATTTTTTGGCGGTCAGCGTTAAGAATAGTTCACACGTCTCTGTGGATCATGCCAGTTTAGGTCGGGGTCACACGAACGAATGTTGATGTCAGTGAGCACTCGACGCGTTTTATCGTCTGTGAATGTAACCTTGTATCGCATATTAGTAAACTTGCACCCATTTCGATGTGGATTAGATCTTTTTTCATTTGAAAGAGGTGTGCAGCGGTTTGGTACTAGATTCCAGTATTTTATGTTTGATCAAGATTTTACCTTTAAAAACGACTCACCAATGGTATAAAAATTGGAAAATCAACTGTAGCTTTGTCCTATCCAAGAATAAATAAATGGAAGGTGTCTAACTCTGTATCCTGTTCTATAAGCAGCAGTAGCTGAAATAATGTCCAATGAAAAGTTGTCAATTTGGGGTGTTGCGCAGAATTCCACTGAGTGTCTATTGTTGTATTAAGCTTCCTTCGTCCATTCAACATAAGGATGCGCTGCGTGATTTCGCGCAACACCCGTAAATGACATACGATAATCCAATGTTTTTTATGCTACTCCCACTATTGGTGTTAGTCGCCCTACCTATATTTGTTCATGGTCCTATCTTATGAAATAGAAACCTAACCTAACTTCGATAGTAAAACAAAGTGAGATAAAAAGTATACAAAAATAAACAACTTTAAATAGTTTCTTTAGAAAACGTACTTTACAATGGGTGCGTCTGGTGACGTATATTTGCTTTCAAAGCTCGTTGCTTTCTTTAGTGGAGTTTGAAGTCTTTCTGTAATACAAGAGAAATAAATGTTTATTTCCTCATTTTAAAAACCATTACGGTATTATGTTTTTTCTAGTTATGACTAGTGTAACAGGTGCTTAAGACAGTCTTTCGATAAGTTACATAAGGAAGTGCGTTAGGATCTGTTTTATTTTATTTTTTTACATTTCCTTTAACTAGCACTATGATGGGATACGTACGGTTCAACATATGTGAGGCTCTCACTATTTGTATTATGGTTGATATATATTTGAATTTAATTGCGTTGAAAGAGAAAGATGATTCATATAATAATCGATTAAAGTTGGATTAAAATTGATATTATAATCACATATGGAGTGAATGTTTTTGTATGTATATGAGAGATGATGTTATGCTTCTTACTATGGCGACTTTCTTTTGATTTTTTTTGTGATTCTCTTCAGTATTAATTTAATGATTATAATATTGTGCGATGGCCTGTTATATAGATGGCTTTGTGGATTGGCTGATATGTAAAAGTAAAAGACGGCCACCTGTTTCACCTGTTTGATGTTTTAAGCCACGACTTTTTGTGTGTATACATATAAACTGTTTTGTATGTTGGAAATTAATGAATAAAATACAGAATTTTTATACAGAGTGTTCATTTCAAAGTTTCACAACTCGGATTTCTGGAAATGTGAACATTTATAATGAAATCGCTGCAATATTTAAAAAATAAAATCGAAGGGGGGGGCAACTTTTTTTTACCAAAAGTTGCTTCACCTAACCCATGCGAATATTTCGCACAATATCTTAGAAGATATAAGGCGTAGGTATATAGGTAGGTAAATAAATTTATTTTTATTGTTAATTTGTATTTGTTTGTAAAAACTTGAAACAAGTCGATTTTTATTCTCAATTTGACAATTGAATGTATGAAAATATTACCCCGTCCTTGTACGCCTTCTGGATTATGAGCATCCCCTCAAAAAAATTAAATGAGAAGGGGGTCGTGTGGTACATTTTTCAATAGAGATTTTAATTCTTTGTTCAGCAATACCAAGTTTTTAAAATTTTGTGCAATCATAACTAAGGAAATTTATTTTGAAAATGTATTATTTTGATACTTTCAGTAATACTTTAAGTAGAATGTCACATAATGTTAAGGAAGTATTTTTCAATTTTTTTAAGTTAAATTAAATGATCCAGATGACCATCATTCACTTCTGTACACAACATTTTGTAGGACCTCAGGGGATATTTTGTTAATTTTGTCCGTTATCCTAACTTTTAAATCGGCAATATTGTCTGGTCTATTGAAATATACTTTTGATTTTAAATAACCCCATAAGAAGTAATCGAGAGGAGTCAAATCGGGGGATCTGGGCGGCCACTCAATCGTTCCATGTCTTTCAATCCACCTATTGGGAAAAACTTCAAATAATCTAACCATACGTGTGTAATGCGGTGGAGCTCCGTCTTGTTGATACTAAATTGATCTATCTATTACATTTGGATTATTAACATCAGTAAAAAGTCTTTTTAATGTGGGCAATAAAAAGTTTATCAAGAAACCTCACTATTAATTGTGCCTTAAAGAAAATATGGGCCAATAATTTTGTTGTTAATGATACCAACCTAAACGTTAACTTTTTTGGGATATTGTGTGTGAGCCTCACATAACCAATGAGGAATTTATTTGCTCCATTTAAATGAAAAGTAGCTTCATCAAAAAACACAATTTTGTTTATGAACTACAAATCTGCTTCCATTCTGTCGATCATCAGTTCACAGAATTGTTGCCTTCTATCAGGATCATCCTCATTTAACTCCAGAACTAAGTAAACTTTTTAAGAATGGTATTTTTCTTTATTTAAAGCTCTTAATATCGATGATTTACTTACATCATTGTCGGCGGCAAGTGTCTACTTGTCATATGCGGATTTTCGTCAATCCCCAACAGTACATCTAACATTTTTTCCTTATTCAGTTTAACATTTCGACCTGATTTTTTTGTAGTTTTTACAGTTTCACGATTTTTTTTTCTATTTTGCTGTCTGTAGAATGTGAGACGTGTTGACCAGGGTTTTTATTATTGAATATTTGACAAACTTTTGAGTTCTTGTTTTACTACCATATCCAATCATAACTAAGATGTCTATTCTCTGAGTTTCGGATAATTGCAAATATCAAAATAACAGTAGCCTACTAGACTGACAAAATGTTGTACGAGAATTCAAAGATCGCCTTGCTTATTGTCAAGAAGTAAATGGTGGTTACATTTTGAACATTTAATTTAATTGTAAAATAAATTGAAAAATACTTCCTAAACATTATGTGACATTATTTCCTTCATTCTACTTAAATTATCAAAATTTTACATTTTTAAAATAAATATTCTCTGTTAAAATCCAGTGTTTTATATGTGTCTCTATATGCGGATAAGCTCCCTGTTACAGACGGACTCACAATACATGATGATGTTTGTTATAATAACTTAAACTGTGGATGTGATAAAATAAAAAGGGTAAATGAAGTTAAATACCTTGGTGTTATACTAGATGAAAATTGGAATTGGAAGAAAAATATTTTTAGTATTGTTAAAAAAGTAAGATACCTTCTTTTTGTTTTCTATAAAATGAGATATATTCTTGAAAAAAATGATTTATTAAAATTATACCAAGCTTTGTTCTGTAGCGTCCTATTTTATGGAATTATTTGTTGGGGTTCAGCTTATTCAAATACATTAGGGCCGATAGTAAGAATACAAAAGCGTGCTATCAAAATTTTAACTTTTGGTAAACAACACAACCTTTTTAGTGAGACACGATTGCTGAACATCAATCAAAAATATATTTTGGAAGCACTAATAAATAATTATTGTAATCTACGGGAAGAGTATACTATTGCTGAAGCATGTTTATTTTCTAGACACAAATCGCTTACAGTAAGTAAAACTAAATTAAATATTGGTCAAAAAACTAGTTTATATCGATCCAAACTTGTCTACAATAGATTAGATAACAATCTAAAAAAATCAAACTTCTCTAGAGGGCGTATTAAATTTCATATTAAGAGTTGGATTTTAAATAATTTGAAGTTATAATATACATAGATATTGTTATATTACTTAAAAAATCTGTTTTAATATTTAATACTTCCTATATCATGTGTCTTTCTTTACATTTGTAGTTGTATTTATAGTTTTGTTGCATTTTAATTTTATTATTTGTTTATTTATTGTATATTAATATGTATATTTAGATTATGTTAAGCTTGTAGATTTTAATACATTATTAAGTTCAGGTCTACACACAGATGCTATTTGCATCTCGGTAGGGGATTGTTGGACTTTATTAAGTCAGACAATCTATTAGCATACTATTTTTTAATCAAGATTTGTATGTTAACCTGAATAAAGATTATTATTATTATTATTATTATTATTATGATGATTGCACAAAATTTTAAAAACTTTGTATTGGGATATAGAGAATAAAAATACCTTTAGAACAAGATCCTCCTTTTTCATTTAATTTTTTTGAGGGGATGTTCATAATTCAGAGGGGCTGCGAGAAGGGGGTACTAATTTCATACATTCAATTGTCAAATTGAGAAAAGAAATCGACCTATTTCAGGTTTTTTCAAACAAATACATAATAACGATAAAAATGAATTTATTTCATACCTAGGGACCGCACTGTATATATGATGCGGTGATTTAAGTCAGTTTATTTACCTGATCAATTACACTTGCGTAAAGAATGTGAAGAACTAAATCTATAAATATTTTTTACAAAAAATTGGACCGACGTTATTAGTTGATGCACTGAAAAGTATAAAATAATATTACTTCTATTGGTGATGGTACTTTTGAAGTTGTGCAGTTATGGTTAGATTGATAACTTTTGGCACCAACTTCACAAGTACCATCACCAATAGAAGTAATATTATTTTATACTTTTCAGTGCATCAACTAATAACGTCGGTCCAATTTTTTGTAAAAAATATTTATTTCACACTTTTGAGTGTAACATTAGTCCCGAAAATCGTTGAACGTTCACTATACCATATCAATGAAGATAGTACTTATCCTATTACCCACGTATATTCCTTGCTTGTAGTTGTTATTATTGAGATCTCAGAACATCGCTGCGGAAATACGCTTGAATATTTTAGTTGTTACCATTTTAACACCGATTTAACTCGAAAACCGTAACTCTAAGGAAAAAATGTTCATTATAAATGTTGCTACAAATAAATATATCTTTCATGTAGTATCGAAAAATTTTCAATTTTCGAAAGAAATTGTCCTCTCCACATAGCAAAAATACATATTTAACATGCGTCTATCTCGAAAACCGTAACACTTTTGAAAAAATGTTCAATTTAAACGTTTCCGGATATTGTCCTATCTTTAATTATACCAATTCAGATTTTCGATTTTTGAGAAAATTCGCCCCCACCACCCCTTCGGGGGCGGTTTTCAGAGGGAAGGAGATTTCGGATTTGCGTTTTTATGAATATGGGACCATTTCTCAATCCCCTTCTTTCAAATGAATCCAAAATCATCAAAATCGGAGCTCGTTTACTATGTAAAAGGCGCGCACGAACCAAAAAAAAAAAAAAAAAAAAAGCAGACAGTCGAATTGTATACCTCCTCCGTTCGGGGTTCGTCGGTCAAAAAACCTATCTATCATGCACGTTAGTTGAACGGATTGCCAATAGATGGCAACTTGTACATTGCTTGTGCTTCATAAAAAGTATTTCAAATAACTTTAACAATTTTGTTCTATTTCTCGTCATTAGTGGGGAAGGTAATCTTCAAAATATGCCTCAATAAATAATTTTGATGAAGTATTAAGTAAGTATGATTTGCAACTTTTTTTTACTAATTTTTGTTTTTTTTTCAGGTAAGACATCTCTTCCATCAACAATCAGGAATCACTTGAGTGCATATCATTAATAAATCAAGCAGGTAAATTCATAAATTTTCTAATTAATATTTTTAATTACTATAGTAATTATAAATTATTTATTCTGATTATGTTGCAAATAGAACAAATAAAAGAAATAATAATAAAACAAAGACTATTTTCTCTTTATGATAGATAAATAAAAATCATATGGATGAACTACATACACAATATTTCATTTTAATTTCATTTCAAATCTTTCTTCTATAACGATCACCTTTCACATACCAATAAAGATAATATATATGTATAAGACTATTTTATTTATTCAACAAATGCCCAGTATGTATAATATGTAAGAGGAATTAGGAACAGATTTCAAGATGAACGAATACATCCGGATAAATAAATCAAAGCTGTGTTCGTAGGTTTGGTATTGTGTCAATGGAAAGTAAAATGAAAGCGATCAGCCGAAACCTTGACAAAGACAAAAGCTACTCCCACATAACCATTTAGATCTGGCAATAGCATCAATAAGCAAACCGTTAGAGCGATAAAATGAAAAAAAAATTGATCAATAATTTTTATGAAAATAATAAGTGAGCTACTACTGGTTTCGTATTTTTTCATTATTTTTTTTTATGAAAAACAGTATCCATTAATTACTTTTGAGGGGTTTGTTTCTAATGGATTTCACTACACTACATTTTTCGGTTTTCTTTGCAGATCAGATTCCATAAATATTTTTCACAAAAAATGGGACCGATTTATTACTGGGTGCATTGAAAAATTCAAACGAATGTTAATTCTATTTGTGTTGGTACTTTGGAAATTGGTGCTAAAAGTTTTCTATCTACACGTATATGCACAACTTAAAAATTAAGGGCCGATTTCATAATGAACCCCTAATGGGAGATTAGTTAATTCTTCAATTTGTGTAACTCATCTTTATGACAGAGTGAAAATAGTGAATTTTATAATAACTTTTATAACGTCAGTCACCTTATCTTCCGTTCTTTTTGAATTATATGTTCAATCAGAAAAAGTATAATCTTTTAAATGTGGGATTAAAATTAATAGGAGATTAAATTTAATTATGAAATCGGCCCTAAGAGTATCAAATTGAATTGATATCATTTTGTATTTTTTATTGTAAAAATACTTATTTCAAATTTTTAAGTGTTTCATAAGTCATGAAAATTGTTGGGCATTCTCTTTTTGACTGACTTCCCAAACGGAGGAGGTATACAATTGGATGATACGGTCCCAAATTGAACAAATTTAAAATCCAAAATCCCCCCCCAAAGGGATGAGGTGAGCAATTTTCTGAATATAAGTCGATTTTTATGATGAATGTTACCTTCAAAAATGGTGAAAAAAAAATATAAAAAAACTAGGACCGACTTAATTTAGTTGATGCTCGGAAAAATACAAAATAACTCTACTGGTGCTGGTAGTTTGAAGTTGACACCAAAACTCTTCTATCTTCCTAAGAAAACTTTTAAATGATTATTTTTAACCAATAACATATTTTTAAATGAACATTTAAGATTTAAGCAAACGATTCCGAAATCGATGATTGCCAAAATATAAGAATATCAAATCTACAAGACATTATTAACACTATTTGGAATTTGGAATCTGGTGGAACCGTTGGCGTAGATAGAATCAAAAATAATAAACACAGAATTACCACATAACACCAACACTTTATTTTGTCAAATCCGACAATTGTTTCGCCAACAAAGTTGGCATCTTCATGGGTTGTTGAACCTGTAACCTTGTTGGCGAAACAATTGTCGGGTTTGACAAAATAAAGTGTGTTTAATGTGGTAATTCTGTATTTATTATTTTTATTATTAACAAATTCTAAGATCTACTGAACTTATTATAAACTGACGTATAGATGAATTTCTTATAAACACAGGGGTTTATTTAATAGCGTTCCTGACTACTTATAACTAACTATTTGTCAAACTACACACCCATTGGTCTAGGATTTCTTCGTGATACTGACCATCCATTCCGATTATCACCGCCATTTATTTATATACATGGCGGACACTTATCTATTAACCATAAGATATAAATAAACATGAGACACTTTTATTTTCTCTCTAGCGACTCTTGAAGCACTTAGCGTATACAGTGTGGAATCTGCAAATGGAATAAATTCATTATTTAAATATTTATTGTTAATGTTATATAGTTTCTTTTATCACAATTCTGATTGCATTGCTTTTTCCAATACTTATGTATTATTTTTTATAACATTTGAAATATTGTTTTTCCTGTCATAAACATTTATGTTTGGTGGGGAATAAATAAATAGCTATAATATTATTTCATATTTAGAAAAAAATCTTGAAACACGTCAACTTTATATCATGGATTGATATTTGGCTAGAAAAAATCCTTTCATTGAACCCTTTTCGAGTGACAGTCTTATGTCTTAAATGTCAAATAGGAGCTTGTGGTACAGATAAAAAAACGTTGCCCATTGTTAATTATCATAAAATTGAACATCAATAAAAATTATGTAAAAAAATGGACCGACGTTATTAGTTGGTGCACTGAAAAATACAAAATATTAATTCTATGAATTAATGAATTGCACATGTAATAAAAAATTGAGAAAAAATGTGAATCTAGATCACTGCATAAACGAAACGATCGAACAACTCTGACAACATAAAATCTACTTTTATTTGTGATAAATTTGTCAATTCAAATTAACTGTAGTTTTAATTTTATTCCGGAGGTTCATTTAGCCATTCTATCCTAAAAGTTCAATAAATTCATTATTCACTGCCCTTACCTAAAGATACACTTTTTCAATTGTATTCCGACCCTTCACGAGCCCAATTAAGGTGAGCTAGACTGGTCAAATAAACAAAACCATTAAACGTATTTAAATCTTCTTGAAAAGTTCGAAGAATTATTAGGACCACCTTGCACAGATTTTGCATATTTAATTCGGGTTTATTACGCTCTATCCTTTTCACACAGACTATAGTCATGATGATTTATGTTAACTATCCTTATTATTTAAGTAGGTACTTATCCTCTCAGAATTTAGTTAAAAATCACATTGATCTCTGTATCTAATGAAATTGGAGAAAAGGCGTACGGAAATTTGTTGTTCCTGACTGGGGTCCCGTCAGACTACAACTTTTGAAAATAAATAGTTGTGTGTCAGGATTTTCTATAAATATGCAACAAAACAATAATTGTGAAATGGTGATTTTATTCCATTTGTCTGTTCCACACTGTATACTGTCATATACGAAGAACACTTTCCCTGTCTCTTCTCTGAAACATACTCAAACGGTAGGAAGTATTGGGTAGGTATGTATTATGTTGTACACCACAAATTTAAATAAAACGGAAAGTAAAAAGATGTGTTGGTCTGTCTGACCCAATTTACTTAGTTGCAAGATCCTTTACAGAGTAACTAACCGTCGTGTGTTTTTTTCCCAAGCTCTGTGCTCTTTGGCGGACAAGGTTCTTCTATTTAGCGCCTTTATCGAAATCGCTGCGTATATGTTTTAGTACAGGTAAAATAGAATTTTGCTAAACAGAAATTCTCGATAATTATTAATCTTTAAAATGAAATTAATATGTTGATTCAAATTTTCGTTTCTGAATTATTTGTTGTTTTTTTCTAATTCCCCTGTTTAAGAAGTTATTGCAGTGGGTCCGATTTTACGTTATTCTAATTTTGACTAATTTCCAAGAGATGGGACAATTTTTCTTGAAAATCGACAGCAGAATTAAAGATAAGACAGAGTTACAGAAGTGATACATAAATACTAAAATACGTGATTTCCGCTATGTGGAGGGGACAATTTTTTGTGAAAATTGAGAATTTTGAGACGGTCAAATTAAAGAAAGGATTATATGTAGCAGCATTTAAATTGGACATTTTTCTAAGGAAGCAACAGTTTTCGAGATACAGCAGTGGTAAATTCTGAAATATGTGTATTTCCGCCGCGATGTTTTGAGATCTCTGAATAATAACAAGTACAAGCAAAGAATATGCATGGGTAACAGGATAAGATAAGAGGATAGATAAGTACTTCTTTGGTATTATTGAACGTTCAACGGTTTTCATTACTAATGAAGTGTGAAATAAATATTTTTTTTGCAAAAAATCGGACTGACTTTATTAGTTGGTGCACTGGAAAATACAAAATAATAATAATTCTATTGGTGATGGGACTTTTGAAGTTGATGACAAAAGTCTTCTATTTACATACAAATGCACCACTTCAAAATTACCAGCACCAACAGAATTAATGTAATTTTGTATTTTTCAATTTACCAACTAATAAAGTCGGTCCATTTTTTTGCAAAAAAAATATTTATTCAGAAGCCTTTGGAGATGAGCAGGTTTCTTTACTATTGTTCTAGAAATTTCTGAATTTCAGATGCGGCTGTTCTTCCTATTGACGAACCCACAGGGATGGAACTGTGCATCGTCGCTAAAGATGTTTTTTCTTAAAAAAAAGTCCAGATTACCGGTGAATTTCTTTCATTCAATAGACGAAAGTTCGACTTTGTTGGAGAGTATATTGTACCATTGTCTTGAATCATATATAATTTTTACTGTCAAATGTCAGAGATTCAAGGCTTAATATATTCAACAAATCAAAAATTCAATAGTACCAAATTTGGAACTCATTATATGGAAAGCTTTGCACACGACTTAAAATTTTTGTAGATTGTTGTTGTATTATCAGTGAATTGTTTGATTCAGACGATATTTTTATGTTTTCTTGATTTCTGGTTTTTATTATACGTACATTCATTTTTATTCATTTAAGGACATTTCATCGTTCATCGTCGTTCATCGTTTGCGTTTATCAAGAGGCTATCTTTCCTGAAGCATTTGTGTAAAAACTTTTACCTTCCGTTGTAACATTTTATCTGAGTCATACGCATTTAGTGACAGAGAAAGATACCATTTTTTCTTTCAAAACTTTCACTAAATCTAATTTTCCACGTTATATATAACATCATATATTGCATGATTACATTATGAAAGGTAATAATGATTTTTATTATGGCATCATATGGGAGATCTTTGATTTTTATTTATTTATATAATTACAACTGGTACGAAAATTTTACCAACGTTTTTTATATTTTATTTACTATTTAGTGGTGTTTGTAGATTTTTCGAGATATGACGTCATCGAATAATATTTTAAATGGCTCAGTCTGTATTTTTTTTTTGAGTAGATATGATTGTTTTCAATTTACTAATACCAGGTTTAATGGGTCTGTTACTGAAAATTATTTGATAGCAAACATTAAATTTTAAAATCCTAAGTAATTATCGCAGTATGCCAAAATCTGTTTATCTGTTTTGACATTAACGTCAAATAACTTTAATTTCAAAAATTATTTCATTTTACAAATTATTTGAAATTAATATTATTATTTATTAATCATGGATGAACTAAGTGATCGTGAAAGAATTAATCTATTAATGATTGTTGGTTTTGGAGATCTTTACAAGAAGCTACCGATTTGTTTATTACCATATTTCCTGACAAAGTTTCTCAAAATTCGAAGTCAACAATTTCTCCGAATTTACATAAATTTAACGAAAATTGCACTGTAAAAAATATTCCCGGTTGTGAACGAAAGAAGACAGCTACAAATGAAAATAATGAAATTAATGTAATTCTAAGCGAACATGAAGAACCTAAAACTACAGTATCAAAACTTGCATTAATGAACTATATTAGTGAGAGATCTGTAAGAAGGATACTCAAAAAGAAAACAAATTTAATTCTTATAAAGTACAATTACATTAAATGAAGATGATTCTGATAAACGAATTCAGTTGTGCGAAGTAATGATGAATGTAGTTAATGTGAATAATATGTTTATAAACAACATTGTGTTTTCCGATGAAGCAACATTTTGCCTAAATGGTTTTGTA
This sequence comes from Crioceris asparagi, assembly GCA_958507055.1. NCBI lineage: Eukaryota > Metazoa > Arthropoda > Insecta > Coleoptera > Chrysomelidae > Crioceris > Crioceris asparagi. The sequence continues at coordinate 3,155,187 of OY293830.1, forward strand.
AATCGTCATTATTGTCGGATAATAATCAACACTGGATTTAAGAAGGCAACACACGATATAAACAAAAGCTGAAGGTTTGGTGTGGTAGAATAGTTAGAGGAAGAATAATTTGGGCCTTTTTATGCGAGAAATGGTAAATGTTGATATCTATTCACAACTTTAACGAGATCAGATAGTTCCAGAATTAATTCCCAATCGTGCTTATCAGTTACAGCTATCACAAGAAACTTGGTTACAGCAAGATGGTGCTCCACCTCATTCAGCTGTCAGGGTTATCGAATACTTGGAACACAGTGTTTCCACAGAGATGGGTGGGACGAAGAGGATATATTGAGTGATTTTCTTTCTTTGGGGTCATTTGAGGTCTATAATTTATAAGGATTTACCTTTTCAAGAACTAGAAGATCGAATTAGAGCTGTGGTTCAAAATATAACGCCTGGAAGTATTTAAAATTCGCAAATGTCATTTTTTGACAGATTGGGATACTGTCAAGTGGTCGAAGGCGCACTCTTTCAACACCTAAAGTAATGCGGTAAATGAGGAATTTTCAGTTATTGTTTATTTTGTATTAGATAATTTACTATTGAAAAATATGACGTAAACGGAAAATCTACAAACTCCACTAATAATAGGTACATAAAATATGAAAATACATTTATTTAAGTAACGTTTTCGGACCAGTTATTATAATTAAACCATAAATCAGGTGTTCCGCTCATTTTGCTCAACCCTCTATATTTAAATTGAGATGCATGGTTAAGTAGTTTGTTATATTTTGAAAGTATCTACGAATGTTCAGCCATTGCCCCGTCTTTCTGTGCCAATGTTATCTCGGGAACGAATTGATCAATTTCATTTTTATTGTTGCTACTGGTTTCCGGTAACGCTGGGCAATAACTGGCTCTAACGATTTTGATGAAACTTGTCTAAAAATATGTAGATTAAAGCCCTTTACCTTCACCTGACATAAGGCGTATCTCTAAGAAAAGCTGGAGCTCAAATTAATGAACTGTTAGGTTCCGTGGTTCCGAAGATAGCAGTAGCATACCCCATTTTTATATATTTCTTCATTTTTTCCACAATTTCTGCATACCACTTGTTTTTGTGATTTATTAGCAGGTAATTTTGAATTCACGGGTTTCCCCATATAGAGATGACTGTTCTAAAAAAATAATAGGCATATAGATGCTTCGCAATTGCTGAACGCACCGAATATTTCCGATCGTACTCAATGAATTTAATTATGTATTATTAATTATTTTGTGTGGCTTTTCTTATGATAAATGGTCTAAAACAGTTTAAGGCTTGGCGTTTTAATAATATAAAAGAAAATATTCATGTCACTGATAGTCAATATAGTCATCATACCTAGACGTCGGTAAGGCTTAAAAATAATGATCACTTCTTTTCTATAATGAAGAATTTTAAATTATTATTACTCATGCTCTTCAATTATTTTTTCTAACTATAATAATTATTAAGCTGTTAAACTCACTCAGAATAGAGTGCTTATCTCATCAAATAATTAATTATCTGAACATTAAAAATTATCATGCTTTGGTGCATTATTCTTCTATTACTATTATTATTCTTTTAATCTTCTTTTACGGTTATAATATAAATTAACGTCAATTTTGGACAAGATACTACATACTTTCAAGTTAAATAACAATCTGAATGTTAATAAAAAAATGTGACTTATTAATTTACGATATCGAACTGACATAGATAATAAATAATATGTTAGGTTACACCTACGTCAGGGATACTAATTGTGAAATTTCATGTTTTGAAGAATTTCTCATTGGTACGGTAAATGGAGATATTTTTTCTGTTTGTGAACTTATTTCATCTATACTAATAGTGCTCGGTTTGTTAGGTATATCAAAATAACTGGTTTTAACTAATTGTCTATGGACGTATATTTTTATATTTTTGTCTATCTGTCGGTCTGTTTGTTCCGGGTGATCTCCGTAACGGCTGAACCGATTCAGAGGGGATTTTCACTGGCGGGTAGCTAATCTTATAGGGAATAACTTAGGCTGTTTTTTTTTCTAGAGAAACATCTGTACAAATAAATAAAATCGAAGTGTATGTTTGTAATTTCAAAATAACAGGCTTCAACTAACTGCATAATATGGAAGTTTTTGTGTCACTAATAACAAAAAATGCAATCTTCATAATTTTTGTCTGTCTGTTTGTTCCGGCGAATCTCCGTAACGGCTAAACCGATCCTGGCAGGATTTTCACTGACAGACGAAGCAGCGGGTAACAGCTAGTTCGTTGTAAGAAAACAGTTTTAGGCACTAAATCATTATTTTTTTAGTTTTAGGTGTTCAAAAGGTGCCAACGGTACCCTATTACCTTCCGTATGTCTGTCATCCGGTTGCCAATAATAACACTTTGCTGGATTTTATTTTTTACCTTGAAATACAAGTTAGAATAGGCAACATGCAAATAATTATTTTTGATTTCTTTAGAGAATTCCATTGTAAAATTGACCACAAAGGTATTAAAAAATCAAACTACCTACTATAATTTATTTCAAAATAATGCGGTTTTAAACTTACTGTTTAAATTCTCGAGCGAAAACGAACCTACAGTTCCGATGACGTCACTTATGTATGTCATTCTTATTTCCTCCTTATGACATGATAACAACTTGTTTTATGTAAACATCATTTCGTTAAGAACTCAATTGTATTTTATAATAAAATAGAAGCTGGGTTCATAAGAGCAGACTCCAACTTTTGATCAGTGGGTTCAGTTAAAAACAATTTGTTTGGAAACGTTGGAGTAGATGCTTACAATGGCACAAAAAATTAATCAATATGTATTTTTATAAGAACATTAGTAGCATTATTATGACTACCAGATGTTTATGGATGCCTATAAAATGGATTCATTTTAAATACTTCACAGTTTCTTTATGTACTTATACAAAAAATACTATGGAATACTTATGAAAGCCAGCGACGAACCAGAGAACACTACCTCCAAGCGATGAACAAATATGAGTGACAGACATGAGTGACGTCGTCGAAACTGTAGCTCCGTTTTGGCGCGAAATTTGAAACAGTCAGTTTAAAACCGCATTTTCTGCAATAAGTTTAAATTTTTTTTTAATATACTTGTCCGTCTATTCTTCATGAAATTCTTTAAAATGAGAGCAAAAATAAAAATATTTTATGTTGCCCATTGATCCAAAAGCTTTGTCCACTTACTGGGTGTATTTGTGATCTAATATTTTAGTTGTACGGTTTGCATCAGATATATACGTTTCATATAACAATAAACATATTTTGAGTCATTGATTTGTCTGTCCTTATTTTGATAATGAGTGGACTGATTTTGTTGCTTTATAGTTTTTATTTTGTAGCGTACCGAGATCGCTTACCTATACAACAGCTACTGAAAGCAGAAAAAACACTATCTTTGCTCAAGACTGTAGCGCAAAAACGGCGCTCTCAAGATTTTGCTGAAACCTGCATTCTTCTAGAAGCCCTTCGTCTTCGTCTTTCGAAAAAAAAAAGAATATGAAATTTGATTATTGATGTTTCTCTTGGTATGATGAAAAAGAAAAGGAAAACGCTTTTGAGACAATCGGAGAATTTCCATATTCGGTGAAATTAATCTGAGCAAAACGTTTTAATTGTGAATGTTGTAAATGAGCTTTTAAATAATCAAATTCCTTCTTGTGGAATTAAAACCTGTCATGGTTCACGATCACCGTGTGAGAGAATGGTCACGATCTTGCGGACGCCAGCGATAATCGCGACCTTGGAGGAAAGCTGTAGACACATATATACCGACTTCCTAATTGGATTTGACACGCTTTAAATTTCATAACAATAATTGTTGTGTAAAATTCACTTAGTTTGCTCAATAGAGCATACATAGTAAGGCGTTTTGTCTGGTAGTAAATAGACTGAAACAAACCATCGAGACTTGATCGAAGATGGTTCGATTTTTTTTTGGTCTACAAAAAATGAAAGATTTTTTTCCGAGTTGACCACACATTCGGGAAGGACAACACGATTGGCAAAGAGTAGTCATCACTTTCTTCTTTAGATTATAGTCCGGGTGTTATTATTAGGTACATGTTACTATTACATTGAACAATAATGTTGTATTATAGTATGTTTGTCTGATGTGAATTTAAAATTTTATTGAAAACAAAAATGTGCTATGAATTTTTAGAGAGAATTGTTTTAGAAATTTTTTTATGTGAATTATATTGATAAGACATGCTAGGCTCTCTACTATTTCTATGGTAATTCTTCTATGTAATAAAATATCTTGTGTTGTATAAAAAGCATTTCCGTGTTGGAGTACTTGATTGATAACAAATTTGATCAACATGATAGTGAAGCATAGTAATTACAGAAACTTGTGTAACAAACCATGAGTAATGACAGTTCTCTCAATCTATAACGTAGGCAACACATCAAATACGTTAGCTTATGCATGGTCTTCCTTAATCAAAATAAGACGACTTAGGAAAAATTTCCATAGTAGAATGTTTGGTACTTTGGGCACACTGTACGGTCCTGAAGTTATAATTTTATTGACCGACGAACCCAGAACTTTTTTTGGTTTGTTCGCGCGTTGTATATAGTAAACATACTCCGATTTTGATGATTTTTGATTCATTTGAAAGAAGAGGCTTGAAATTTGGTCTAATATTCATAAATCCGAAATCTCCTTCCCTCTGAAAAACGCCCCCGAAGGAGGTGCAGGGGGCAATTTTTCTCGAAAATCTAAAATCTGAGGTTACAGAATTAAAGATAGGAAAATATCAGGAAACGTTTAAATTGAAAATTTTTTCAAAAGAGTTACGGTTTTTGAGTTTGCTCTGTGGAGAGGGCGACTTCTTTTGAAAATTGATAATCTCTGGATTCTACAAGACCTAATTATTTGTAGCAACATTTATAATGAACATTTTTTCCTTAGAGTTACGGCTTTCGAGATAAAAGAGTGGTAAATTTTATAATATGCGTATTTCTGCGAAGATGTTCTTAGATTGTTGAATAATAGCAAATACAAGCAAAGCATACCTGAACGTTCAACGATTTTCGTAACTAATGTTACACTCAAAAGTGTGAAATAAATATTAAAAAAAAATTGAACCGACGTTATTAGTTGGTGCACTGAAAAATACAAAATAACATTAATTCTATTGGTGCTGGTACTTGTGAAGTTCGTGCCAAAAAAATTAATATTATTTTATATTTTTCAGTGCATCAACTAATAAAGTCGGTCAAATTTTTTGTAAAAAATATTTATTATCGATCTTTCCGTATAAATTGTTAACAACTTGTGGGATTTTGCTGAACTTCGTCATAGAACTTTTATCTATAATATAAAAATGAATCGCTGAATGTATTGCTAAGCGCAAATCTCGAGAGCAGCTGAACCGATTTCGCTAATTCTTTTTTTGTTGTGTTCATTATTGTCAGAAGGAGGTTCTTACGAACGAAAAAATTATGAAAGGTGAGCGGAACATAAGAAAATTTAAGAACATTTATGAAAACTTAAAGACAATATTAATTTTACATACATTACATACAGTTGTTTGACAACTGTCAGCAATTGACAGAACGCGCGCTGAAAATATCGTTTAACATAGATGGATCGGTTGATAAATAATAGTTTCATTTCAATTTATTATACAGTGAGTTTTTGATAAATGTTTATTCATCTCGGTAAGTTAAAATCAATCACACCTAATATTGAAAGAATGAAGCCCCTGGATTGTGTTGCGGGAGCGGTAAAGTCAAATTGACGGCATTGGTACTGCCACCAGAGCCTCTGCATTAATTGGTTTACGGAAATGGGACAGATTCTATACATTTTTAACTCATATACAGGAATACAACAAAAGTTATTCAAGACAATTTTATGTTCACTTTCAAGGTAACTATATTGTAAAACAATAAACTTTTACCACCACGTGCTTGAATAAGTTGGTAATTTTCAATTGAAATCATATATCAATTCTTTAATTGAATTTAATTGAATAGCCTACAGTAGGTTTGTAGCTAGGTGAATAACCAAAAGCAGCCGGGCTTGAAACTCACATGGTGGTACAATTTTTGCAAATTTATTTTATGGGCGATTCATCAAAACAAGTCGATCAGCGTTATGCACACAATAAATCGGTGAACAGTCCAAGTGTGGAGCAACTTCAAATTTTTTTCCATCAGACAACGAATTGGTTGTATTATTCAAGACTGCATTAAACCGCATGCCATCTGATTACCTACCACAAAATTGTCAGCAAAGCCGATAAGACGCCTGCAGGACAACACGCAAGACGCTATAATACGGCAACAATTGATGAAATTTTTGTCATGCGTGAAAATTTAGAAAACCAAGATATTGTTTTTGCTTTTGTTAAGACAGGACAACGTCTGTCGGGTCAGCTAGTTTTTTAATAATTTCTTATTTTTAATTTCGTACGCCAACTCCAAAATTGCATTCTGAATTTCTTTCGACAGAGCTCAATACGCGCTCGTTCTTAGGGTTCCAGACCAAATTGGTGAAAACTCGACCCTATTTCGTAAACTGTGTATTTTTGTTTTCGCTATAACAACAAATACTGAATCCGTCTGTTCGTCCCGCCGTTCGCCTGTGAGCGGATTGTATCTCAAGGAATTTTGCTTTTACAATGGTCCGGAACCCTTCGTGTAAGATTTCGATTCTCACTTGGCGGCATTTTTTTTGGTTATTTAGTTTATTCCGTTAAAAAGTAAATTAACAAATGAACGGTCCAATTTATATGAATAAATGGAAAGTTTAAAAAAAAAACAGTGGAGCAAGCAAGCCTTTTGGAAATCTTTAAGTTGAACATTTTCCACAACTTTAACGGTTACCAAGAATGTGCAACTTTGCTCCTATTTTCTGCAAAAAAATATTAATTTGTTTGTAACTAAAAAAATACTAATGTTTATAGCTCCTAATTTTGTGCAAGGGTAAAAAAATAGAGATTGTTAAATCCTATAGATACTGAAAAATAAGCTTCACTTGACTTCTGAACTAATGAAACTTTTTTTATTTGACTATTTTAAAAAAATGTAAAAAAGTTATCACAAAGATTGTGAAATTTTAATATATTCCACCATGAATATCTAAATAATTCCAAATAACATATCAATAAAAATGAACTAGGTACTAAATGTCTAGAGAGCGTATTCTGTTTTCTTATTACAATTCAGTATATTATATCTTTCTCCAAGAAAACTTAAGACATTATAGGAAGCAACTAATTATTATTGATTATTTTTTTGTCCATTTTTCCCGGACTATATTTCGGCTGACCACCAAAGATCACTTTCTTCTTCATCGATGCGCATTTTTTTCTTTCTCTTTCTTCACCGCGCCCAGCCATGTCACAAGCAGCACAAGATGATGACGAGGATGATGATACAGATCGGAAGAACGCGGTTTGTGTGTATGTAGATTGTGGTACCCCTGCAGGCCTAAAGGAAAGAGAAAGATTACCTACCAATACGTTCTCACATATTGTATACATACACATTATATTGACCCGATTTTTCTCTGTCGCACTCGAAATTTCCGAACAACACCTCCACCACCAAAATATGGGGTGGGGTATGAAAGAGAAGCCGCCCGTTGCAGATTTCCACCACGCATGCTGCTTCTACTACTACTACTCTACAAAAGTATAAAACGAACCGTGAACTTGATCTGGACAAGATTAACCCGATTCACCTCCCTCGAGTAACTCCATTCCAGTATACCCTTGGTTTACTCGGTTTGATTGAAATGAAAGCTTTTGCGGTAAGTAGATGCATACATAGATGTCGTTCTTCGAACAGTGATATTGTGCAGTGTGTTTGTTTATTATTTCCTTTTCGAGTGTTTCGTAGTGCTTCCCTGGATCTAGATCATCTTTTATATCAATCAAATCAGTTCACATTAATATTTTTTTCTTCTATCATCTACTTTGCTACTATCTTCATTTTTGTCCTATTTAACTTAATTAAAAAATTCAAGTAATCATTTGTTCTCTCTTCTTCCAAACTCTATTATTTGCAAAAAATGACCTTTGTTATACTTCATCTTGTCTAATTCACACTTTATTTCCTCTCTAAATCCTAATTTCGTATCGCTTTATTTTACGATTGTTAGCAATAAAGATTACATTTGTTAATTGTACTTGTTCTACTCTACTATTCTTACTATGTTTCCTTACTGATGTTCTATCTTCTCATTCACTTCTTTCCCATCCGTCTATTTTCTTCAACTTCTATCCTAATTTTTCTTTGCAACAAAAATTATCTTCGTTATACTTCCTCTTCTCTGATTCACAGTCTGTTTCCTTAATGCTTCTCCTCTACTTCATTCCCATTCTTCTATCTCCCGCAAGCTCTATCCCAATTTTGCTTTCTTTATTATTTTTTTATAATGGACATTCACTTTTCCTCAGTTTTTGGCCCTTGTGGCTCTTGCACAAGCCCGCCCCGAGCCACCAAGCTCGGGCTACAGCTACCCAGCACCATCTGTGGGTCTAGGAGGTCACGGTTCTAGTCATGGTGGCGGTGGTCACTACAGCCTCTCCGGAGGACATGGCCTTAGCAGTCATGGAAGCAGCTATGCCAGCGGACACAGCTACTCCAGCGGTGGTGGTCACCACAGCAGCAGTGGTGGAAGCTTTGGATTAGGCCATGGAAGCTCGCTGTCCTCGTTCTCTGGTGGACACGGTGGCTCATCTGGGCTATCATTTGGTGGCGGTCATGGTAGCAGTTCTGGATTGTCCTTTGGTGGCGGTCATGGTAGTAGTTCTGGATTGTCCTTTGGGGGTGGTAGCAGCTCCGGATTGTCATTTGGTGGTAACAGCTACACCCTTGGTGGAGGAGGACATGGTGGTGATGCAGGTCTTTCATTTGGAGGTGGTCTAGGTGGATTCTCTTCAGGAGGTTTCTCTGGCTCAAGCGGTGCCTTTGGATCAAGCGGTGGTTTCGACTCTGGAAGCAGCTTCTCATCAGGCGGTGGCTTCTCCAACGGCGGTGCTATTGTACAGAAACACATCTACGTCCATGTTCCACCACCAGAACCTGAAGAGTACCGTCCACAAAGACCCATCCAGGTTGCTCAGCCACAGAAACACTACAAAATCATCTTCATCAAGGCTCCATCCCCACCTACTCCAACTTTGCCAAGCATTCCATTGCAACAGCAAAACGAAGAGAAGACTCTTGTCTATGTTTTGGTCAAAAAACCAGAAGAGCAACCCGAACTTCAATTGCCCATCGCACCCCCAACCCAGCCATCCAAACCCGAAGTTTACTTCATCCGTTACAAGACCCAGTCGGAAGGTTCATCAGGAGCTGGTGGATTCGGAGGCGCTGGTGGCTCCCTTGGTGGTGGATCTGGACTATCACTTGGTGGTGGATCCTCATTCGGAGGTGGTTCACTCAGTCATGGTTCCCTATCTGGATCTTCCTTCAGCAGCGGATCCTTGGGTGGTCTCAGTCTGGATGGTGGTGTATCTAGTCATGACATTGCCAGCACCATCAGCTTGACCTCATCTGGATCATCATCATCATCGTCTTCTTCATCTGGTTTGTCCACCAGCTATGGACCTCCAGGACACATCAGTGGCGGACCTCACAAATAAGTTGTCAAAGAAAATAACGGGTTGAGTTTTGGTGACTTTGTGAATGGCTGTATAAGAGTTGTATACTAGCCGAGACTCTTTAACTGATTTATTAACATGTGCGATGTTAATAATTTTTGTTGTATATAATTATATTATTAATATTATTATTGCATGACTGTTGATTAGTATGTACGGTGACAAATAAATGTATTTTTGCAGATATTGTCTCATTTATTTTAACACTTAAACAATTTCACCTGCAACATTTTATATCTTTTGAGTATATCTTCGAAGAAGAAAAAAAGACTTATATTCGAAGATTTTATTGCTAAATCTATTATTTAATTGACCATCTATTATATTTTCTTGTCAGTTCCGAAAATTTATGTACACAATCTTCGTTGATCTTGAATTTCTCTCATTACAAATTCAGCAAAAAAAATATTGGAATAACTCGTACACAATGGTACGAATATTTTTTTGGCAACTTTCACGAATGACCTGGCTAATCGATATAATTGTTTGTACTCATAAGAAAGGAAAAGAGTAAATAATTACTTGTTTGGTTTTCATTGACACATTCCACTCTTAATATTCAAGAAATGTGCGTGTAGTAGATTAATATCGTCTGACAGACGAGAAAGTAATAAAAAATAGACAAATCAATGACGTATATTACGAAACCATCCAAATGAAATTGACTTCCCAGCCAGGAGGAAGTTATTGTAATGAGTCCGATTTTCTAAAATTGCAATTTGGACAAATCTCCAGGTTTCAAGGTACCCAAATTCAGAGTGTACGTTGTGATATGTTCCTACTTCATTATCTCGAGAACGAAAAAAAGATAGCGACTTAGTTTTTGATATTTTACTGTCGTAATCAAACTTGTTACAAAAATCGTTCGGTGACTAAAAAAAATGTAAATAATCAGTTTGAATTTGTAGTTCTAAAATGACGCCATTCGAAAGTTAAACAAAAGCCAAAAAAATCTTCTATGATTTAAATGCTAATGAACATAATATTTTTAATAATAACAATATTACTATTTGGAATCAGGAACCGTTGGCGTAGATAGAATCAAAAAATAATAAACACAGAATTAGTACATTGAACACTAACACTTTATTTTTGTCAAACCCGACAGTTGTTTCAACAACAGATTAACCCCTGAATATGCCAATCTTGTTGGCGAAACAATTGTCGGGTTTGACAAAATAAAGTGTTGGTGTTCAATGTGGTAATTATATTTTGATTTGTTTTAATAACAATATTTATTGATGTCAAATGTACTATAAAAGTACTGCTGTCCGTCCGAATAAAAAAACGGAATTCTTATAGTTTCACTCGTGTGTCCGTCACAGTCGATTTCCTACGAATCTACTAGACCGATTAAGTTGATATTATTTGATTTACATATCAATTCCTGTGACCCATACGCAGAGGTGCGACGTGAATATGCGAAATCTGAATATGGGGGGTCACTTTTGGCGGCCAAGATGGAAAATTAAAAACTGCATCATATGACGTTTGAAATATATTTTATTTTCATTTTAAAATAAATAGTTTCCAAGTTATTCAAGAAAATAGAGGAAAATTGACCCCTTTAGCACCGAAACTACTGAACATATATTTTTTTAAATACAGAAATTAGTTTTCTACTTATAGATTATGGGAGAACCTATAAAAAGTCCAAGATCTTAAAATAACATGGTAAGTCACTCAATATTGTCCCAAAAAACATCGCATAACATCGTACGGAAATCTCTTCACGCGAGATCAACTCGCACTTGTCCCGTTTTTTTTAAGTGGGGCACTATCATGCTCTTGGTTTCAAATATGTTTTAAGTTGAATTAATTAGAAGTAGATTTCAATCTTAATATCAATTTATATGGGTGTGTAATTATGGATTTAGTTCAAAATGATAAAACTATTGATTTGAAAAGTATAGAAACCGATTTTAAAGTTTAATTCATTATTTTTTCGTATTTTTCAACAATCACCAAATGTGGCCTTACTTTCAAAGTGATTCTTTGTCATCTTTGAATTTTTTAGATACGAAATAAGGATTTTCAACTCAATAATAGATGTATTTTATTAATTAATTAATTTTACATACTATGTACCTAGATGTACCTGAAATAATTTATAAAAAACATAAATGCTGTTAGTTGATCACATGAAAATTATTTTTGATTTTAAAATGTTTGTAATAGTCGGTATTATGTTTTTAGGAAAAGAATAAATATTTTTGACTATAAATTGGACCGACTTAATATTATTTTGTATTTTTCAGTGCACCAATTTTTAAAGTCGGTTTAATTTAAAAAAAATATTTCACACTTTTGAATAAAACATTAGTCATGAGAATCGTTGAACGTTTACTAATACCAAAGAAGATACTACTTATCCTATTGCCCATGTATATTATTTCCTTGTACTTGTTATCTTGTTATTTTTATTCAAAGATATCAAAACATCTCGGCGGAAATACACATATTTCAAATTTTACCGCTGATGTAACTGAGAAACCGTACTTTTTTAAATATCCAAAATAAATGCTATTACATACATGTAATCTCTTCTTTAATTTGGCCCTCTCAGATTTTCGATTTTCGAGAAAAATTTCCCCATCCACCCCCTTCGGCGGCAGTTTTTAGAGGGAAGGAGATTTTGGTTTTGAGTTTTTCTAAATATGGGTCCATTTCTCAACTCTCATCTTTCAAATGAATCAAAAATCATCTAAATCGGAGCAAGTTTATTATGCAATTAAAAATAAATGTAATTTTTGAATGGTGGAGACAGAAACACTACTGACAAAATGCCTTTCAGATTATTGACATGAAAAGTTTAATAACCTTGTTTTTATGGAAAATTCCTTTTTTTAGATATTGCTCGCAGTATTATTTTATGATCCTAGATAAAATGCTGCGAAAGTTATTGAATAAATAAATATGTATATTTATCTAACGGTTCCAGCAGTAAATCATCAGGACAAACTACTACTAGTGGAAGATTGTGAAAGCTATGGATGTATTAAATGTTGCCTATTCAACAGGATTATTTTTTATGAGAAGCTTTTTTGTTTTCGTGATGACATTGATAATATTGATGATATTTCTAAAGAGATAATACAACGCCATTGGTAAATTTCATAAAAAAATACATTTCTTATTTTAATTATCGTTTTTCACTTTTTTATTATATTTTCTGGGTTGCTTTTCGTGCTTCGGTAAATATGAAATAAGGTTGCGTTCCAAAACCTTTATTAAATAGTTTTCGACAAATAATCAGTTCTTTTTTATCTCCACATCATAAAATATGCAATTTTTGATCCAGTGAATATTTATATAAAATATTTTTCGTAATAAAATCTTGAAAATAACTTTCCCTATTTTTCCAACTTTCACCAACATTATCATGAATAAAGAAGACGACGCGAAAATCTGGCAACCGAATTTCATGTGCTTATAAAAGAAATCCTTTTTGTAATATGTATTTATAAAAGGTCTTTAAATGTATAATTATTCTGCAGTAATTATTAATGAAATTTTAATCCTAATATACTTGTAGTATGGAATATATTTTTGTAAGTATTTTAATTTTTCCAAGTTGACCTTTGGTGTGTAGGGAAATAATCGAAGGTTTCTTGAAAACAATAGACAAAAAGCTGTCAAGTGCGATTTGGGCTTGCGAGAATGTATTCCGTACTTTTGAGTTCTCCTGTTAAGCCCTGTATTCTTTTTATTTATTTATTTTAAATGATTTTGGATTCGCAAGGCGGGTGACAGCCTATTTTCTAAACGATATCTTGACATTTTTTGACCGACGAACACCGAACGGAGGAGGTATACAATTCGACTGTGTGTTTTTTATTGGTTTCTGCGAGTCTTTCATATAGTAATCGTAATATGATTTTGATGATTTTTTATTTATTTGAAAGAGGAGGCTTGAGAAATGATCCCATATTCATAAAACGCAAATCCGAAATCTCCTTCTCTCCGAAAACCGTCCCCGAATGGGTGGAGGGCTCAAATTTTCTCGAGAATCGAAAATCTGACGTGGTATAATTAAAGATAGGACAATATCCGGAAATGTTTAAATTGAGTTATTGTTTTTAAGTAAGAGGCATGTTAAATTCTCTAATATGTGTATTTTTGGTATGTGGAGAGACCGATTTCATTCAAAAATTGAAAATCTGTGATACTACATGAAAGACCTAATTATTTGTAGCAATATTTATAAGGATTTTTTCCTTAGAGTTACGGTTTTCGAGTTTATTTATTAATCATTCCTATTACTGATAATGATAACTTGCCTGCACTTAAAAATATTTTCCTTTAGAATGTTTTTTTTTCAAAAAGTAAATATTCTTCTATATCAGTGTACCTGAGAGAGTGTTCAGTCATCATCTATTTATTACCACATCTATATTGCATTATAAATTCAGTTCATGTACAATCTTTATGATTAAAGCAAGAGTTTGTCTTTTGTTTCAATCTCTGTAACTTTTACATAAAAATATATAAACTATTTCGGACTTATTTATGAAATTACAGAATATGACGATGTTTATCTATCAAAAATTATTATGTCTAATGCGTTATCGGATTCTTAGAATCAGTTGGACGAAAGGAATGGCAACAATTAATTTTATTAGCGTTAAATTTCAATCCACTGAAAATAACCCCGTATATTATAAAATCGAATTTGCATAATAATGTAATGGTATTTTATAATCATGTCTAATTTTGATAATTTATGTGTAATTTAAATAGTTTCTAAAGAAATGCCAAAGACAAGCAAAAAGACACCGAAATAATTCCATAGTTCGTAGAATATTGAAAAAACGGCTTTAGATGAGTAATAAAAACCTACTCAAACTAATAATGGTAAATAAATATAAACCATTTTATTTTAATCACTTAACATTTACCTCTCAAATGATGATTTCATTTAATGCTACTCTACGGAAGGAGACAAGTTTTTACAAATGCTCTTGTGTAGGACATAATATCTGCTACAGGAAAAAAATGAATAAAATTAGTATTCACTAATACACATATAAAACAATAGCGCAACCTCAAGTTTCACTTGTTTTATTCTAAATATAGTACAGTCATCGAAGTAACAGATTCGCAGTTTTTCCGCTTGGTTTTATATTTCAGAAAATATTAATGAGAGTATTGATATCAAATAACATAGAAGAAAGAGAAAAAATAACTTAGCTTAAATCTAAAATAACTATTTTGCAAACAAAAAAAACTATTCATAACGTTAGTTACCATTCTGTAAGCAAAAATCAGGTGTTAAATTTGAAGTCAGTCGTTAAATTTAACATATATTGAGCAACATTTTTAGTGCTTGCGCAGTTTGTGATCTTAAAATGTTCTAGGGACATTTTGAGATAGGAAACGAGTATTTCGTAACCACAAATTATTTCACCATAACCTTAAAATCAACACAAGAGTCGATAACTGTAATCTCTTCCCATACAAAACAGCGTGTTCAATGGCACCTCGAAGAAGATTTATTGGATGCCTTAAAACATTTTAGCGGATGCGTTAAATATTGAGCTTACAGAATAGCAATTTACGTTAAAAGCATAAAATATTAATGGCCGATAATTTTTAATGGTTGTCTTGTCAATAAAAAAAACTCCTATACTATCGTCTCGAGAGTTATTTTTCCTAGAAAACTACATATTTGATTG
This sequence comes from Crioceris asparagi, assembly GCA_958507055.1. Classification (NCBI taxonomy): domain Eukaryota; kingdom Metazoa; phylum Arthropoda; class Insecta; order Coleoptera; family Chrysomelidae; genus Crioceris; species Crioceris asparagi. Next base: position 3,170,524 of record OY293830.1, read on the forward strand.
ATATGGGACCATTTCTCAGCAGTCAAGCAAGATTAGCTTGTTGGTAAAGTTTGAATTTTATTAGAATTCTTAGGCGAGTTTCATCTATTTTTTCGTGTTTTATGAAATTGAGTGAAGGTAATTTAGATTTGAATTTTTTTTTCTCATTATTTTCTCGGTAAAAAATCACTCTAAGCTCTGTTGGTTCTGATGAAAAGTATAAAGGAAAGCCTCATCAAAATTTTTCTCTTCTTATTTATTCAATTCAAATTCAAATATCTTAATATTTACGTTACCAAAATAAATAAGCGATTCATTTTTGAACAATTTAATGAAAAAAATATGATTTAACACTTTGTTTACTGGTCTATAAAATAATCACTCAGCAATGACAAGACTGATGAGTGATTTTATTGCACCATAAACGTATAGGGGGAAAGATCAGCATTGTTTTCTGATACAAAATATCATAGAGAATATAGTCAAATAATTATAAACCAGCAAATTACCATAATTCATACCATATTTTGAACATTGTCTATGTGTGTATATTAATAATTTATTTAATTTTGCAATCAATCTCTCAATTATTATTATATTGTTGTGCAATCGAGTGACAGTGAATACATAATTTTGTTATATTATATACCTGAGAATAAATAATGATTTTCGAATAGAAACATTATTATTACTATTTAAAATAATTCAAATGAGCGAAAGTCGCGGAGAAAACTTTTTTGTGTGTTACCTAAATAAAGTAAAAATTAATAATCAGTATTGAGTAGAAGAAACATTGGAAGTGAATGAATTCATTCAAAAATATAAGAGCAATGCTTTTCCGATACAAAGTACCTACAGTTTGTTTCACGCATCATGGCTATTGTGTGTAATCATTCACGAACTACGTACATATCGCTGCTATACGTCTCATCGCATCTCATTATCATGAAATTCTCTACTACGTTTGTCGATCTAAGCTACGACATAAGTATGTCAAGCTTATGTCCTTTTATACAATGATAGGGCGCTGCACGTATGTCCGAAGGCAACGCAATCTTTATTTCATAGGCGTCACAAAGTCATTGTGACATTTCAGATAATTCAGGTGCATAAATTTATATTTCATAACTCAAGCAATAAATTTGTATTTTGTGTGTCTGTATTATTGTTGATAATAAATCTTTCATATTATGTTTGCTTATTTAATCAATCGACATTTTTTCTTCTTATTATATGAACTACCTTAAATGCCATATCTTAGCTCGAAATCCTTACGCCACTGATTTACTCCCGTCAGTTGGATTGATACATTTTTCGTGTTTTCAAGGCAGACTCCAACACTCGTGAAACAAACTGTATTAGAGTTTTTAAACATTTGTTTCTGAAGCGTCCAATTTTATGGAATTATTTGTTGGGGTTCATCTTATTCAATTGCATTAGGTCTGACAAAAGCGTGCTATCAAAATTTTAACGTTTAATAAGCAAAACAACCTTTTTTTAGTGAGAAATGATTGTTGAATATCAATTAAAAATATATTTTGGAAGCACTAATATTATTGTATTTTTTTACGGGAACAGTATACTATTGCTGAAGCATCTGTACGTTCTAGACATTAATCGTTTGCAGTAAATAATAAAACTAAATTAAATATTAAACTTATTTACAATAGATAATCATCTAAAAATATTTTTTAGAGGGCGTATTAAACTTCTTATTAAGTGTTGGATTTCAAATAATTTGAAGTTATAATATATTGTTATAGTACTAATAAAATTTCTGAATTAATGTTTAATATATTTTAAATAGTCTTCATTACTTTCGGTTCTTTCTATAGACGGACTCCGCAGCGATATCTCAGGCCCCATACGGTCTAGAGACCTGAAATTTAGAATTCGTACTTAGATCGAAGGCATCTCGCCTTTTGTTAAGCCTAAAACTGATCCGTGATACAATAAAGATTAATTAATTATCTGATTCAAGCAAGATCAAATTATTTCTTCAACATGGAACAACAATGTCCATAGACCAAAGACAAAGTCAGATAGTGGCATCCGTCACTGGAAATACGTACGGGCATGGAACATCTAACCTTTCTCTACACGATCAAGATGTAAAGAGAGCTTATATACTCTCTGGCAGATAGTTTTGTCGCAAATGTCAGACGTACATAATAAAAAAACTTATAATTCAATATTGATAGCTTTACTACCGAAAAAACCAATCAGTTTAATTTTAGACAATACCCAAGTTCTTTTGCAACGATGCTTATTGCCGCGTTTTAAGGAAAAACACTATAAAAACGGTCCTGTCCAAAGACGTTCTTACCTGTTTTTGGTATTCTTTGGTGAAAATATGTTAGTCTATAATATCAAAGATATATTTCACAGACAAATTAAATAGGTAAATGTGTGCCCATTTATTAAAATTGTTTCGTCAATTTTTTTGGGAGTACAAAAGTAGAAAATATTTTTTTCTTCACTTTCTATTATTGCTTTGTTTGAGCATGGCCATTGGTAAATCAAACAATTTCATTAGCATGGAATAATTATTAGATATTTTTTCTTCATCACATGTGTCAATAAAGATGTGTAAACGTGAGAAAAACAGGTGTGTGTTAGTTTGAAACGCATAATATGGCATATAGTTTGGATTTTTTACAGACTTCCCAAAAGAAGGAGACATACAATTCGATTGTAATATCGAGCACCGATTTTGATGATTCTTGGTGGGATGAGTTGTCATGATGATTAACAATGGTTGTGTTCAGAGAACCAGTTAAATGAATCAACGGTTGACGGCAGCAATATTATAAAAACATAAAATAAATTAATCTTATATGGAAGGATTGGTTAATTTCTTATTTGATCGCTCGAATTACTTCTATTGGTGCTGGTACTTTTCAAATAAATTGTTGTCGAAACTCTACCAAATAACTGTGTACAAATATATAATGATTATTCGTGACTCTTACTAAAAAGGATTTCCATTGAACATTTGAGGTTCATTGATGCCGATCTTTTTGAATGAATGATTCGTTGCAATAACAACAACACCAGCAGTAAATAACACATTATATTATAATCAATTTACGCTTTTATATTTGAACAATTCGAAAGTGTATGAATGTCTTGATAGCATATAATTTGATATTATTTGTAGGTTTGTATTAATAGAGTCATAGCTACTGCTAGATACTGTTTTGAAATAAAAAAATAAATAAATACGTGTGAAACGAGCATTGTGAAATATTTGACTAGTAGTGGATATAGGTAAGATCTCGCACTTACTTAAGTAATTGCTGATCTTTTATGTTTAATTATGTCGTAAATGTGTTATGTCTTTTTTGTTTCTTTGATGTTATTTGTCGATTTTGTAATGGGTTGTTGGTTGTTTCATTGAACTTTTGAATATCAATTGAATTTTATTGACCAAACTTCCCAAATGGAGGAGGTATATTTCGACTGTTTTTTTTGTTTTTTTTTTAATGTCTGTTCGCGCTTTTTGCATAGTAAACGTGCTCCAAGTTTGATGATTCTTTTCTCATATGAAAAAGGACTATTGAGAGTTGATTCCATCGGAAAATTAAAAATCGATCTTCAGCATGTCCTCTCTCACAAAAAATTCTTCCAAAAAGGGTGGAGGGGATTTTTTTTTCGATAATCAACAATTTGGGAAGACACAATTGATGAAGACCATATCCGAAAACGTTTAAATTTTACATTTTTCAAAAAAATCATAGATTTCCTAGTTATGGCAGTAGTTGTGAAGTCTAAAATATATGTCTCCGTGATGCGGGGGGACAATTTTTTTTTAACTTGAAAATATGAGAAGGCCAAATTAAAGAAGAGATTATAGGCAGCAACATTTAAATTGGACATGTTTTAAAAAAATTACGGTATCCGAGTTACAGCAGTGGTAAAGTCTGAAATATGTGTATTTCCGCGATTTTTTAAAAGTATAAGCAATAATTGGACAGACTTTATTAGTTTGTACACTGAAAAATACACAAAATAATATGAATTCTATTGGTGTTGGTACTTTTGAAGTTGGTGCCAAAAGCTTTTAATTTATTTCCAACTGCACAACTTCAAAATTACCAGTAGCAATAAAATAAATATTATTTTGTATTTTTCACTTCACCAACTAATTAAGTCGTTTAGAGTTATGATAAAAAAATATTTAATTCTATTCTATTTTTTTGTTTTGTTGCATTTTAATTTTATTATTTGTTTATTTATTGTATATTAATATGTATATTTAGATTATGTTAAGCTTGTAGATTTTAATACATTATTAAGTTCAGGTCTACACACAGATGCTATTTGCATCTCGGTAGGGGATTGTTGGACTTTATTAAGTCAGACAATCTATTAGCATACTATTTTTTAATCAAGATTTGTATGTTAACCTGAATAAAGATTATTATTATTATTCTAACGCTCGAATTGTAATAGAAGAGGAAAATTTCGAAAAGCTCAGTTCCTCCCAGTATATTGTACCTACAATATTTTCGATTCTTGAGTATTTTGTCCGACTTCAAGAAAGGAGGAGGTATACAATTCGACTGTCTCCTTTTTTTGGTTCGTGCGTGAGTTTTATATAGTAAACGTACTCCGATTTTGATGATTTTTGATTCATTTGAAGAGACTTGGGAAATAGTAAAAACTCAAATCCGAAATGGCCTTCCCTTCAAAAAACACCCCCGAAAGGGGTGAAGGGGGCAATTTTTCTCGAAAATCGAGATAATTAGTTAGTGAGCTGAAAAATACAAAATAATATTAATTCTATTTGTGCTGATACTTATGAAGTTGGTGCCAATATTTATCAATCAAACTGCATCTACGCCACTTCAAAAGTACCAGCACCAATCAATAGAGTTAATATATTATTTCGTATTTATCAGTGCACCTACTAATAAAGTGGGTGCAATTTTTTTAAATCTTTGTTCACTATCAAGAGCTATGTATGTAAAAGTATGTGGGCCACAAAATCCCGCCGACATTCTCGACATTTTATTTTCGTTCGATTTCGGCGAATGGTATTTTGCAATTTTTCTCCCAGTTTATAACGTCTTTGTTGAAGGTACGTAGGACCGACCGGTTTATCTGTAAAGGTAGTTGTTGCTATCGTCATTTATAATTTGTCCGAAAGCCGTTTTCACGATTTATTACTTGTATGTGAATAATAAATATATTTTGAATGCCCGGCTACTTTTCCCTTCTAGAAAATTCGAAGAAAGTCCACAAGTACCGAAATGTATATATTCGATATATTATTATGTATGTATTTTTGAAGTTAAAATTCGATGAATATTCAGAATATTCATATCTGTTTTTTGTTGGTATTATCACAGTATAAAGATATAGTTATTTTATACTGTAGTATTATTTTAGTCTAAATAGCCAGTTTCTGACTGACTCAATAAAATGAACTTGACAACGAAGATCCATGGGACTAAAAATACAACAAGTGATCATTGTCTTCCGTGGTAATTAAACAAACATCTGAAGTGGTCAACTCGCTTCATCTTTCGACCAGTTAACTATTGTAACGTGAAGACTTACCCGAATAATGAACTAGACATCAGATGCAACGAGAATAAGTCCTGGTCTATTCTCGAAGCCATACACCAACTGAGAAATAACCTCCAGAAACAACGAAAACAACACTGGAATCATCTAGAGCTTTTTAGTTTAGATATATAATGCTGATGGCAATGACAGCATAGTTAGTTAGTGATAGATAGTCAGTCGGTCATAGATCATAGACAGTAAAAAGTCGTATACAGTCCGAGAAATAAATATGGTATAAATAAATAAGTGAAAATAAATCGAACCCGGTTTTAATATAAATTCCCGTTACACTATTTTAGGATGTCTTAAAGTCTGCAGAAATATCAAGCAACTATATAATCATTCATCAAATTTTTATCCGATTACCCAGAAGAAGGAAGTTCTTGTACAATTTGATTGTCTGTTTGATTTATGTTTGTTCGCACCTTTGGCATAGTAAACGTGCGCCGATATTAATGATTCAATATTTTATTGGAAAGAATCGAGCTGAGAGATTGTCTCAATCTAATACGTCTTTCAACTGAACGAGGTGGACGGGGATATTTTTTTGAAAATGGAAAATTTCATCAGTGAGGAAATAAGTACAGACCATTTCCGGTAACGTTTAGTTTTCGAAAAAGTCCAGGGTTTCCGTGTTAAAGTAGGGTACTGAGTAAGGGCAAGATGTTGTATTTTGAAATCACTTGAATAGATCAGTTGAGAAATATTATTTTTGCTCTGTCCAAACCTATAAGTATAAATTCTATATAATTTTCACTACTTTGACCTTTAGTGTAGATTAAGTCTATAAATCCATTGCATAATTAAATTATGCATTATCCAATTTATTGTATAATTTAAAAATGATGAACGATTTCTCGATTCAAAGAATAATGCTTGTCAAATGTATTATTAGGTTTTTATCATTGTAGCTAAGAGATCATTATATTTTATTTTACTGCGAATTGATAATTCAGAAAACATGATCATGCGTAATCTGAAATATTCAACTATTTTTCATTTCATTCATTAATTTTCATAATAATATTTTATTCATTTATATTTTTCTTTCAGCTTTCTAGGAGGTAAATCAAACATTTTCATTGAGTAACTTTAAATTAATCAATATTATACCATTAGTTTATATTTTTGTACTTTCCTTGATTTGCATTTTTCTGTCCACCAACTAATTAATAAAGTCATTCCTCTTTATTGTAAAAAAATTTTTTTTAGATTTTTTTCTTAAACATTTGTATTATAAGAATAATAGTTTGCCGCAAATAAATATTTTAATAGAAGATCGCTAAAAATACATTTATATAACAAAAAAAAAATTAAAAAATAATGACCGATTTGAAAAAATTCGTATTTGTTAATAAAATTCGTATATTTTGATGAGAATGATTTTTTTTCAAATGAGGATTGCAAAAAAGTTTTACAAGTTTTACTTTCAGAAACAGCATTGGTGTATCACTTTTCTCTTCAATAAAAATGTATGTTTAAGAACAGAAAACGCCTTTTGAATCATAGAAAGTTGAAAGTTTCTAAAAACTAAAGCACACTGTAGTTCAAAAGTCAAGATATTGATGTTTTCATCTAGAACTGTCAAGTAATGTTTGGATATTATGTCATTTCAGATGGTTCAAGTTTAGACATGATTTACTGTTCTATGACACACTTAGGTTGATTTTTTATATAGTTTGATAATATGTACTAACTTTTGACCGACTTAAAAAAAGAGGAGGGTATGCAATTCGTTTGTATGTTTGCTTTTTTATGTATGGATCTTTGCGCGCTTTGCATAGTAAACGTGCTTCAATTTTAATGATTTTTGATTCATTTAAAAGAGAAGAGTCGAGAAATGGTCCCATATTTAGAAAAACTCAAATCCAAAATCATCTTCCTTCCAAAACCCGCCACCAATGGGGGTGGAGAGGGCAATTTTTTTTGAAAAACGAAAATATGAGACGGTAGAATTAAAGATCTGGCAATATCCGGAATTCTTTCAAAAAAGCAGCGTTACAGAGTTACAGCAATGGTAAAGTCCGAAATATGTGTATTTCCGCCAAGACGTTTTGAGATCTCAGAATAATAAGTACAAGCAAAGAATATATAAGTACAGGTAATAGGATAAGTACTATCTTCTTTCGTACTAGTGAACGTTCAACGATTTTCATGACTAATGTTACACTCAAAAGTCTGAAATAAATATTATATTTACTTGAATTGATTAGTTGGTGCAATGAAAAATACAAAATAATTCAATTAGTGCTGGTACTTGTGAAGTTGGTGCCAAAAGTTATCAATCTAAATACAATTGCACTTCAAAAGTGCCAGCACTAATAGAATTAATATTATTTTTGTATTTTAAGCGCACCAACTGACAAAGTCGGTCCAGTTTTTGGTAAAAAATATTTATCATACTTCTACACAGGATTTTTTATAAAAAAACTCAACTCAATAACAAAATTAGTGAGCAAATTATGCGAAGTTAAAGGTAACAAGTGCCAAAAGGGAGTGAAAGAGTGAGATGCTTGTAGTTTTTGACTCAGAAATAATGGATGAAAAACAGCTTTTTCAATGGAATATTGGTCGATTCATGTATTCCAAGCTATACCCCTAATTGTTTGCCTAAAATGTCAGGACAAAAAATTTAGATATGACTTTCAAGAGAATCAATCAACCAAAATAGGCGCACGTTCACAATGCATAATGCGCAAAGAAAAAAATTCTATCGGTAGAGGTACTTTTGAAGTTTTCTTTCTACCTATTTCTACTTTTGCACAACTTCAAATCTACCAGCACCAACAATAGATTAAATATTACCTCTTATTATCCCGTGCTTCAAAAATTTAAAATTTGGTACCAGTTTAAAAAAAAAAAATAATTATGAGAAATGTTCTATTCATATTGTTATTGTTGTAAGCACGCAAATATGTACATCAATTAAAAAAACCGTCTCAATATTATTAGCAAATATATATAGTTATGTATTTTTTAAAGGTACTAGGAAAATTTGTCAGTGTGGATATATAAGACTAAGAATCTTAAGTAAATTACTCACTCATTTTGTTTTTACATTTAGGGAAATCCTTCGTCTGAAACACCGGAAGTTTGACGTCTAAAAGATCTTTTTTCTAATCCAAACCAAATGCATTATACCAACATTTGCCTTGTATTCACTCAACAATGTAGAGAAAATGGAAGAGAACAAAAAAAAATAGATGCCTGCGACACTATTATTTAAGCTCGGGGCGTTTGTTACATACATAAGAGATAATAGAAGATATTATTATTAAGTATATTCGGCATCACGCGTTAACAATAAATAATATAATAAATATAAAATACAAGAAAACCTATACGGCATACAGTGTGGATGTGACCCTAATTTCACTTTGGCCGCCAAAAATGTGTGTTACATGTGGAGAGATCATCCTCTCTGGCAACGCACGGAGGGAGGAAGAAACCCAACACAAAAGAAGATGGCATATACAATGTCTTCGGCGTTGGGTTGTTCGTATTTTTTTGGGGGGGTTATGTGTCTCGTATTATAGGTAGGTATATTATTACACCTTTGGATGACTATAAAAGATGCCATCGCAGCCTCCAAAGGTACCATAAGTCTTCCGATTGTTGTTGTGGTGGTGTAGTAACAAGATGAAGCTTTTCATAACGGTGAGTACCTCCTACAGGCTGTGAGATTAATTTCGAAAAAAAAAAAAAGTTCCAGGTCTGTCTCCCCTTACATTATTATTTGGGAGGACTTTTAGTATGAACGATATTTTTCGGCGGTTTTGTGCAGTGTTGATTTTGTGTGGTGATTTTATTTTTATTTTCGCGTGGTTATTATAGAGTGCGTCATGGAAATGTGCTGGATTTTCCACATGTGAAAATGTCATTTAAATAGCTCATTCAAGTTTAAAGTTGTCATAAAAAAATTTGAAATTTCATAAAAATAAGTTGCGTTTTTTAATGTGATTTTGAAGAAAACGTGTAATATTGAAAATATTAATGAAATGATCAAACAAAACATTCTTGATTAACAAAATTATTTTATTTATTATTTTTTTTTCTTTCTTTTTCTTCAAAATGTTAAGATTTTTTGGATTTAATTTTAAATTAATAATTTTGGCATTAAACTTGAGGGTGGATACCTATTATTTTTAAATGCGAAATTTAATTAGTTTGATAAAAAAACTACTTTAAATTTGTGTACTTCATAAACAAAAAACAAATTTAATGTCTTAGGTATTGAACGAAAAAAAAATGAAAATATCAACGTTGTTAGAGATTTTTTTTGGGAAATAATTTCACTGATAAGTCAGAAAGTTTCGGAACCTAGCAAGAGCAAGTTTTATTTTTTAATTAAAAGATACCAATTTAACATTTAATTGAATAAATTCAAATTTTTTTATAATAATTTTTATATTATAGCCATTTACAAATTTATTGATATTAATTAAAGTATGATATTTCTCCTGAAACATTATTTTTAAATGGAGATGACAATACTAATAATTGATAAAATATTACTAGTTTATTCTAATGACCTAATCTACTCTGAAAGGCAATCCATTTTTTTTAATTGTTTAATTTACCGTTTCAGTTTTTCCCTTAACATTAAAAAAAATATCAAATTTGATCGTTTTCATATATTAAAAATTATTGTGCATATTATTTCAATAATATTAGATTTTCGTAAATATTCCTGTTGTTTTCGGAGAAGAAGTTAAATAAATAAAAATGAGCTAGTGCGAATCGGGATTGCGTGGAAAGGGTTTTGCACTTAGCATAATATATAGGTTTTCCTTACTTTTTATGAAGATTTACATTTTTTCCGAAATTCTACGCTCATTAGTTTCGAAGATAAGGGGGCTGGAATTGTTCAGATATCGTATATTTTTCTTGATATCTCCTAAGCCGTTCATTTTAGTTTAATGAAACAAAATATATTTGAATTACTCGTCAGTCAGTAAATTTCAATATTCTCAGTTTTTTTGGATACAGAGAAAATAGGCTGTGACAGACGAACAGTCAGACAGACCGACAGACCAGAGTACATTTATAACGGTTCGGTTTTTTCATAGAAAAAAAAAACTCTAAAAATGACATTTTCAACCTGTCAGATGCTCAGTATGTTTGTTTTTGTTGTTTATTGAATATCCATCCAATGTACTGTGAAAAGTCCGAAAAATAATATTCCACGATCTAGAGCATTCTGATACTAGGAAAGTAGGCATTTTTAATTTTCTTATATCATAATCTTGAAATTTTCACCATCTTCTTTCTCCCATCTTCACCCAAGAGTTTGCAAATTCTCTACTTGTTTAATACTTTTACCTTTACCACATAAGCTATAGCAGACTTATATGACAAAACACTTTTCTTAATTACTAATAATTACAGTATTTATGAAATGTTCACACATTATAATCCGAATTGATTTCAAACTATGACAACATTTAACTCTTGAGAAAAAAATGCACACAAATCCCACAGTAAACTTGCCCACGTGATAGAATTGCAAAGCCAATTTTTGTCGTTTCAAAAACTCTCTACACTTCATGAACAAAGATTTTTGTTATGAAAACCACCGTGAAATCATAATTCAATTGAATTGAACGATAGGAGGATCTTAATGTCATAAAACAAATTCGTCACATCTTCTAGAATAATAGGAAACAATTTATTGTTGTTGTTTTACTTCATCCCAAAACAAATCCTTGTTATTCTTAAAGCTCCATTTCTTTTTCAAATAATGAAAGCTGTATTTCTTATGATAATTTTCTAAAATCATTATCAAAGCAATGCCGAAGATTGCGTAAATATTCGAGAGAAATTAAAAACTAAAAACGTATCTGTGATATGCGTATTTGAACAATGGAAAACTTATCAAATATTAGCATTTAAAAGCAATTATTATTAGTGGATAATATGTTTAATCAGTCAGAAGAAGATGAAAATGAAGAAGAAAAAAAACTTTCACCGAAAGATGCGTGAAAAGTTCACAACAGCAGCACCTATCTTATTTGTCGCAACGGAGTTATAAATCAAAATTTTATTACATGCTTCTAATGATATGCGTGACATATGGATGAGAGAAATTATTGTCGATTTTTTCAATTTCTTCCTACTTGGTAGGTACCTATTCAATTAAATGTCTGTTGCTTCTTTATCACTCGGTGTAGGTACTTATATCTGTTACAGCATCACTTGCACTTTTGACCTCAATAGTCTTACGTGAATTTTAAGTACATGACAGATTTGTTATGGATGGAAAACAAGTTTTTTTTTCCTTCTTCTTTTACATGTAAGAACAATAATAATTTGCTTTCATCGCGATGCAATCCTCGACGGCTTTATGTCATATATTATGACTATTTGATTATATACTTCGGGTATATTGAAAATATTATGGGAATTTATACTTAGTGTGGATGGATAATAATTAAAAGTTTCCAAATGTAATAAAAACTTTCTCACAAAGTGATAAAAATATATTTCCAAATTAATATTCATAATATACCTAGCATATTAGAAATGGTGGATAGTTGAAATTTGTCTCAGATGTCGTTGTCGTTTGGGATGTTTAATTGCCGGAAAAAAAATAGTTCAATGTATAAATTAGCTAAGACAACTTTCATTCTCGTAAGATATTTGAATATGTATCAGAAAAAGTTCAACATAATCATCTGCTGTAAATCAAATTTATATTATAGTATCTATAACTGATACCGATCAGTGTGTAATTTCTGAAAAATCCCGACGGCCTATATATAGCCACCGGAAAGGTACATTTCTCAAAATTCATTGATTTGAAAAACTTGAGCAATCTTTTCATTGGTATATCTACATGTGATTACATGCCAATTGCCCATTTTCAACCGCATGTGTCATTGCCTTGTGGTTAGAGTTTTAGAGGTTTTTGTTTTGGCTGTTGAATATAAAGCAGACAGGGTTCGCGTTGCGCTTCAAGGCAAACTTTTTTTTTTCGCCTATTTTTTATCAATAAATATACTATATATTTTTTTGATCAGGATCTATATGAAGATCTCCAGAAAATGTACAATTACATCAAATTTATATTGGGTGGTCATTTTTTACCAATATTTCTTATTTTTTCATTATTAATTTTTATTTTTTTTTCTATGCATTTTATGAAAAATTGCTTCGAACAAAAGTTGTAGCTACTGATTATATCTATAACTCAAAATTGTTTTTGATGATATATACACTACGGCCCTTCTCTAAGAAATTTACGTAATAACATTGTACCCAAAATAATAATTCTTGTTCTTGTAGATCTATGTTATTAAAGTTTCAATCGAAATAGTAGAACATTCACATGAGTTTTAATTCGAGTACAATTCTCTTACCTAACCTAACCTACTGCTTGCTGATTTCGAAAGTTTAAATTAGCAAAGAGAAAAAATCACCACTGCATCAATCTGTCATCTTTCAAGGTCATTTTCGAATCATTCAAAAAACACAACAAATCGACATTGAAATAAAAATTGAATTCTAGGTCGCTGCTACCCTTGTAGCCCTTGCACATGGTCGCCCCGAATACAACTACCCAGTACCTAGTGGGGGAGGTCTCATCGGAGGCGGTGGTCTAATTGGAGGTGGAGGAAACAACCTTATTGGAGGCGGTATTGGTAGTGGCTCTTTCATTTCCGGTGGCGGCTCAAACTTGATTGGTAGCGGTGGACTGATATCCGGAGGTGGCATCTCTGGTGGTCAAGGATACGTCTCTGGAGGTGGCATCTCTGGCGGTCAAGGTTTCATCTCTGGAGGTGGCATCTCTGGCGGTCAAGGATTCATCTCTGGTGGAGGTATCTCTGGCGGTCAAGGATTCATCTCTGGAGGTGGTATCTCTGGCGGTCAAGGATTCATCTCTGGCGGTGGCATCTCTGGTGGTGGCATCTCTGGTGGTGCTATCTCTGGAGGAGGTGGTGGTGGAGTCCTAGTCCAGAAACACATCTACGTCCACGTAGCTCCCCCAGAGCCCGAAGAACTCAGACCCGTGCGACCAGTCAACATTGGACAGGCCACCAAACACTACAAGATCATCTTCATCAAGGCACCATCCTATGCACCAAGTGCTGCTCAAATCCAGGCCATTCAACAGCAACAGCAAGAAAAGACCTTGGTCTACGTTTTGGTGAAGAAACCCGACGAAGCCGCTGACATTACCGTACCCACTGTAGCTCCAACAGCTCCATCCAAACCAGAGGTCTACTTTATCCGCTACAAAGCCAAGAGCGAAGGTGGTGTCGCTGGTGGTATTGGAGGTGGTTCCATTGGCATTGGAGGTGGATCCATCGGTGGTGGTGATGCACTCATCGGTGGTGGAGGCGGTTCAATTGGTGGTGGACAGTTCATCGGTGGAGGTGGATCAATTGGAGGCGGCAACATTGGCATCAGCACTGGATCTACGTCATCGATCACGACTGGAGGTGGACGTCCATCTACACAGTACGGTGTACCCGGTCATAGCGGACCATATTAGATAGAACTTGAATTTATTATAAGAACATGTTTACGAAAGAACTCGAACAACTCGAAGATGATTTATATCGTGACCCCAAAAATGCACCAGTCATAGTGTTTAGTTAATGTGTTAGTTACCACAATTCATCGAGCTTAAGGCTCCTTGTATATATAAATCATATCATTTATTATATAAAATATATATTATATTTTTGTATCGACTTATGTAGTCAGTGTTGAAATAATTAGCAAATACGGTGACAAATAAATTATGTATTTTTATATATTTGCTAGTTTTATTCTTAACCAACCCCCAAATGGAGGAGGTCTCCCAATGGGCGTAGAGGGGGCATTTTTTCGAATAGTGAAACTTCCATCTGGTAAGATTAATGAAAAGATCGTTCTGAGAAAGTTTCAATTGGACATTTTTCAAAAAAAAAAGAGTTTCCGGATTCCAGAAATAAGAAAGTGCATTACGGGTTAACGTTTCATTTTGAAATCACTGATGATAAGGAAATGTTCAACAAATTTGATGACATAAAATACAAATATGAAATAAATATTTAACTATGTATGTGCTTATGTACGTTCGCAATTTTTTTTCTCCATTATCTCGCGAACCAATCACGATATTAGTATGGGGATGGGGTCATTCGACGCGTAATTAAGTATTTAAGAACTGAGAAAGTTTCCAGCCGAGTCACGTTAGCTGATTTTTAATAGCAATTCAAAAACTAAGAAAATTCCGACAGCCTGTAGCTAGCGGAAAGCTAGATACACGTCCTTACCGTCGAATATGCAAGTGTGCATATAGAAGGGACGGGTTCAAATCCGCTCAGACAGATTTATTTTTTCGCTTTTTTACTTATCAGTTTAATAATTTTATATAAAATTTTGGAAATCAAGATCTATAATAACAACTACGGAAAATTCGTATTAAGTTTCTATGTCCGTCCGAATATTTTCAATTCTACTGGGAATTTCGTCATGTGGACCTCGAGGGTCACACTCATTCGGCTGGTTTTTACAAAAAATAGGACTGACTTTAACTAGTTGGCGCCCTGAATATTTCAAAATTATATTAATTCTATTGGAGCTGGTATTTTTCAAGTTGGTGACAAGAGTCTGATATTTTTATAGTATTTATAAAAAGTTATTTCCCCCCCCACTCGATCATCTGTTATTCGACGACGAAGACGTTTTAATTTAATTTATCAACTGAAAAATCTTGTAAATGGAATTCAAACCGTTCCAGTTTGCAGGGTTTGACAGAAAATTTCAAAATAGGTTCAGCTCCAACAATAAAGATTACTATTCCATGATTCTTCCTTCATCGAGTTGTAAAAGAACAAGAGGAAAAAATCAGACCGATGACGATGATTCCCTTAGGCGAAGTTAATGAAAAAAAAAACAGGATAAGTGCGCGTTGAACTCGTGTGAAAAATAGTTATTTATTATACAAGGTAAAAATATTTTTTACAAAAAATTGGACCGACGTTATCAGTAAGTGCACTGAAAAGTATAAAATAATAATAATTCTATTGGGGCTGTTACTTTTGAAGTTGTGCAGTTGCAGGTAGATTGATTACTTTTGGCATCAACTTCACAAGTACCAGCCCCAATAAAATTAATATTATTTTATACTTTTCAGTGCACTTACTGATAACGTCGGTCCAATTTTTTGTAAAAATATTTATTTCACACTTTTGAGTGTAACATTAGTCACGAAAATCGTTAAACATTCACTCATACCAATGAAGATAGTACTTATCCCATTACCCACGTATATTATTTGCTTGTTGTTATTATTGAGATCTTCTGAACATCGCTGCGGAAATACGCTTGAATATTTTAATTGTTACCATTTTAACATCGATTTAACTCGAAAACCGTAAATCTAAGGATAAAATGTTCATTATAAATGTTGTTACAAATAATTATGTCTTTCATGTACTGCAAACAGATTTTCGATTTTCGACAGAAATCGCCCACTCCACAGCAAAAATAGGTATATTTGAGAATTTAAAATGCCCCTATCTCGAAAACCGTTACTCTTTTGAAAAATGTTCAAATTAAACGCTTCCGGATATTGTCCTATCTTTAATTATATCACTGCAGATTTTCAATTTTCGAGAAAATTTGCCCTGTCCACCCCCTTCGGGGGCGGTTTTCGGAGGGAACGAGATGTCGGATTCCCGTTTTTATGAATATGGGACCATTTCTCAAGCCTCCTCTTTCCATGGAATCAAAATCGGAGTACGATTACAATATGAAAGGCGCGCACAAACCAAAAAAAAAAAGAAAAATGCACACAGTCGAATTGTATACCTCCTCCGTTTGGGGTTCGTCGGTCAAAAAAGTACAAGATGCTCGAGGTTGTGTTGTCGACCGACGCGAAGTGGAGGGAGACAAGAAACCGAAAGCTAAAATCTAATATTTTTCCCGTGTTTAATACACTATTTATACCGTGACGGTAAAACGAAGATTTAATATTGAACAAATATTAAATTATAACTATTAAAGTCAGAAGATTATCTAAGTAAAATTTGAAGTTTTAAAGTGGTAGGCGACAATTAGACATGCGTTGCTAAGGAAACCTTCAAAGTAATCATATATCTGTCAGCTTTATTCTGTGTTTTTTTGATTGATATTTATGTGTATATATCAACCAGGAGAAAAGTACTCACTTTTTTCCCCAAGGGAAACCTGTCAACAGAAATAACATGTCAAACTTTTTTCCCTTCACAGAAAAAAGATATTTAACAACAGAGATGCAGAAATGTCAAGTTTTTTTGACAGTTGTACAAAAAAGATGTTTGTTCCTCACAAGCCCTTTTATTTGCTATATCACAAGATGCATTTTGGCAAAAAATGTTCCATCTTTTTCCCCAAAAGTGACCCCCCATATTATCACACTTATTGGGTCACAGGAATTGATATGTGTACCAAATTTCAACTTAATCGGTCTATAAGATTCGAAGAAATTTGACTATGACGACGGACAGACGAATGAACGAGTGATTCTATAAAAGGGTTCTTTGTTTTTTATTTAGACGCACGGAATCACCAAGAAATCTCGAT
The DNA here is from genome assembly GCA_958507055.1 of Crioceris asparagi. Classification (NCBI taxonomy): domain Eukaryota; kingdom Metazoa; phylum Arthropoda; class Insecta; order Coleoptera; family Chrysomelidae; genus Crioceris; species Crioceris asparagi. The sequence goes on from OY293830.1 coordinate 3,187,633, forward strand.
TTAATTTTTTAAAAGACATTATATTAAGAATCCAAAAAAAAGTTGGTAGTCTAAGAATCCCATCAATACAAGTCCGATTATTTATTAATTAGGCGGAATAATATAGTAAATATGAGATATTCACAAAATCATCCAATTATACAACATTTACTCCTTAAGAATCGATTTCATTTAAAGCTCCTCCCCGATACGATCGTTTGATTGATAGTAATATTGAGTGTTATGTTTTTATAAATGAATTAAAGTTAGCGCCATTTAAGTAGACTATTTTAAAACCAAATAACTTTTCGTAATATAAAGACCTGACAGTAGATGGCAGCACATGTATCATTATTCCGAATAATATCAGTTTTCAGTATGCTATATAATCAGTATGTGGAGCTTTGGAATTTAAGTTACATTTTTGACCGACTTCCAAAAAAGGAGTAGGTATACCTACAATATTCGGTTGTATGTTTGTTTTGTTTATGTATGGCTGTTCGCGCGTTTTGCATAGTTAACGTCGTGCTCTGATTTTGATGATTTTCTATTCATTTAGAAGAAGAGAGTTGAGAAATGGTCCCATATTTAGAAAAACTCGAATCCAAAATCTCCTTCCTTCAAAAACCGTCCTCGAAGGGAGTGGAGGGGGATATTTTCTCGAAAATCGGAAATCTGAGACGGCAAAATTAAAGATAAGACCATATCCGGAAACGTTACTGAAATGTTTTTCAAAAAGCTACGGTTTTCGAGTTACAGCAGTAGTAAAGTATGAAATATGTTTATTTCCACCGCGATGTTTTGAGATCACTGAATAATAACAAGAACAAGCAAAGCATATACATGGGTAATAGGATAAGTACCATCTTCTTTGGTATTAGTGAACGTTTAAAGATTTTCATGACTAATGTTTCATTCAAAATTGAGAAATAAATATTTGTTAACAAACCGACTTTATTAGTTGCTTCACTGAATAATACAAAATAATATTAATTATATTGGTGCACCAACTAATAAAGTCGGTCCAATTTCTTGTAAAATATATTTTTTTTCAAAATTTTGATTGCAACATTAGTCATCAAAAATTGTTGAAAGTTCACTAATGTCAAAGAAGATAGTACTTACAGTATTATCATGTGCCATGTATAAGGCTTAGCTTATACTTGTTAATCAAAATTTCACGGCGCAGATATATGTATATATTTCTGCTGTAACTCTAAAACCTTAACTCTAAAAAAAACATTTTAAATCTTGATACCTACATATAATCTCTTCTTTAATTTGGCCGCCTCATATTTTCAATTTTAGAAAAAAATTGCCCCTTCCACATAGCGGAAATACACCTATCACATATTTCAGACTTTACCATTGCTGTAGAAAACCGTAACTCTTTTAAAAAATGTTCAATTTAAATGTTAAGGAATATGGTCCCCTTTCTAATTTTCAATTCTCGAATTTTCGATTCTCGGAAAAATTTGCCCCTTCCACATAGCTGAAACACATTTTTCAGACTGTAACGCGGAAAACTGTGATTATTTTTAAAAATGTCCAATTTAAACGTTTCCGGATATAGAATTTTCTTCAAATCTGCTGTCTCGGATTTTCAATTTTCTGGAAAAATTGCCCCCACCACCCCTTTTGGGGAATATTTTTGAGGGGAAGGGCATGTCTAATATTGTTTTTTTTTTCAATGGAACCAATTCTCAATGCTTCTCTCTCAAATGAAAAAGTCATCAAAATCAGAGCACGTTTACTATGCAAAAGTTGCGAACAAATATAGAAAAACAGGTAGTCATACAGTCGAATTGTATACCTCCTCCGTTTGGGAAGTCGGTCAAAAATATTAGTTACCCTTTTATATAATAATTAATGATTTCAACGTCTCTTTCAAGGCCAATATTTTATTCATCTACTAATTTGGTAAAGTTATTATTTATATATATTATTATAATTATTTTCTAAATGATAGAAACTAGAAGTAAATAATCTTTAACACTCCATTTTATAAATCTATCGACTAAAAATGCAAATTTATAATTGTAGATGCATGAGCATCTTCATTTAATCTTCTAGGATTAAATCAATTTTTGATTTATTATGCTTGACTATTAAAGTAGGCGTTTTGAAAAAAAGTAACTCTTCTTCACGCATCTAACTAATATGGCTGCTTAATTTTTTTCAAGGTGATACATATCCTGGAGATAGACCGCAGTATTTGTGGAAGAGGTTAACACCTTTTGAAGAAGAACAAGAAGCTTACTCACTTTGCCGCAACAATTTAATAAATAATATTTGTGTTCTATTTGCAAATTGTTTTTTTGATGCGGGTTTTACCGCGCTCAGGCGGACAAGTGGCTACTCATATGTGATAAATCTCTTCATTAAGTGTGTTCCTCCAGTTGGCAAATTGTTCGTTCTCTTCACGCATATGTCTATTATGATTCGTAACCAATAATATAAGTGGTTGGAACAACTCATAATAACTTGAGAAGTAGAATTTGAATTCAGTATAAAAAGGGTAGCCGTAAGAAAGTGAAAAACGAACATACAGTCGAATTGTATATCTTCTTCTATTGAGAATTAAATGAAACAGAAATGAGGAAGTAAATTTGTCCCAATCAATCGTTCTCTGCTAGAGAAGAAAATCCTTAAACTGTTTGGACAGTTTGCAAACTGATTCGAAACGTAGTTGGAATAGAAAACATAAAAAATCTGCTAATCATGAGACGCTTGGATTCTAAAGGCGTTTGGGCTATTGCGCACAATCCTGACGGTTAAGAACTATTTTTGGTGCAGAGTGTCACTTATAACAAACAAATCGTACATTCGAAAATCTAATGCGTAATTTAGATTTCAAATAGTCATTTCTGGAAATACCGGGCGTTGAATAAATTCCATCAACTAGTTTCTGGTATTGTTAAGCACTCTGGAATCTTCTTTGTGTTATCTTCAAAAATATTAACTTAATTTAAATATTAATCATTACCAATAGTTAATCATGTCCGTCTGTATTGGTGTTAATTTATGATAGAACCTCTAATTATTAATCATCTTAGAGCGAAAGCTTTTTTCTCGTTAGCAAAAATACTGATTTATCTGAAAAAAATATAATATCAAATCCTTGTGGACTAATAAAACATCAATGATAAAATTGGTAAATTAACTAGGGAGGACAAACAGAACCGTATTGGATAAAGATTAGTCAGGCCACTTTTTTGACAGACTTCCAAAAAAGGAGGTTGTTCGCGCGTTTTTCATAGTAAACGTGCTCCAATTTTGATGACTTTTGATTCATTTGAAAGAAGAGAGTTGAGAAATAGTCCCACATTTAGAGAAACTCAAATCCGAAATCTCCTTCCCTCTAAAAACCGAACCAAAGGGTGTGGAAGGGGCAACTTCTCTCGAAAATCGTAAATCTGAGAATGCAGAACTCAAGGTGGGACCATACCGGGAAACGTTTAAATTGAACATTTTTAAAAAAGATTACGGTTTTAGAGTTACCGCAATGTTAAAAACTGTAATACATGTATTTCCACTATGTGGAGTGGGCATTTTTTTGCAAAAATTGAAAATATGAGACGGCCAAATTAAAGAAGAGATTATATGTAGCAACATTTAAATTGGACATTTTTCAAAACGAGTTACGGTTTTTGAGTTGAAGCAGTAATAAAGTCTGAAATATGTGTATTTCCGCCGCGACGTTTGATAATAATAAGTATAATAAGTACAAGCAAATAATATAAACGGGTAATAGGATTAGTACTATCTTCTTTGGTATTAGTGAACGTTCAACGATTTTCATTACTAATGTTTCACTCAAAATTGTGAAATAAATATTTTTTTACTAAAAATTAGACGAAGTTATCAGTTGTTGCATTGAAAAATACAAAATAATAGGTACTAGTTCTATTCTATTTTTTCAGTGCACCAAGAAAAATTCGTACGGTCAAAAAATATCTTGACATGAAATTTAAAATCATATTTTTACTTGAAGCATCTGCAATTTCATTATTTATAAAATGCCTAAATCTCTTGGTACTAATAATTATGTTTCATTTATATCCTGACAGTATTCCTCAATTCTCAATTTCATGTTCGTTTCAATCATTTCGATATTCTTCTAGTAAAAAGAGATAATTTACTGCAAATGAAAGCGAAAAGTTTTTTCAATTTCTATATACATATTATCTTAGCATAATTGAAATAACTTACGTAAATTTGTGTTGAATTGGTCTATTTAAATCCTCTTCAGCCTTACAGGTTCATTTAATGCTGGTATAAGAGGTAATCTCATGTCAGATGAATGTTTCTTGAAATATGGTGATAGTCTAGTTTAGCGGCTTTTGCTATAAAACCCCTAAAACATCAAATGTTTGCAAAGATAGATGTATGATAGAGCATAACTTTTAATGAAATTGAGGCGGAAGACACTATTTCTAATGATTTGTTTGGAAAAAGGGAGAAATGGTGTTCTTCGGACTTCCGACTTTTAGCTGAAATTTTTGATTTGGAAGTATCTTTTCAATCTCAAATAGTATTTAATCATCCGTGCATTCTATTAAACCCTAACATCCTTCGAAATCAGAAAAATATACGCTCGCGAAAAAGTAATGTTGAACGAATTGATGATTGACTTGTGCAGTATGTTGTATGTTTGACGTTTAAAAACTGTCAAGTCTAATTGTCAATATAACGTTTGCGATATTGTTTTTTAATATTTGATAAGGAAAGCATAAACAGTGATGAGATTTCAAGTATCTAAAGTTATAGTTTCATATTTGAAATTAACTAAAAGAATAGTTTCTACAAATACTTGCTTTTGAGCAAAAATACGATACGATATTATGGCAACTTTTGATGACGAAAGTGAGAAAATTTGTCTTCAGGCTTTCGGAAAATATGAATTATGTGAATGCTTGACTAGAAAATATTGTCGTTATTTTTTTCTAAAGCAATTATTCTTGGAAATGGAATTCATACAAGAATATAATGCTGCGAAAGTTATACCTACTGACAGTGTATACTGCATAAGTCAATCATCAATTCGTTCAACCTCACTTTTTCGCGAACTTTTGTTTGGTATTTTCACGCATTTTTTGTTAATTTTGAAAGATAGAATGCAAGGATGATTACATGCTATTTGGGATTGAAAAGGTACTTCCAAACCGAAAATTCTAGCTAAAAGTCCTAATAACATAATTTTTTCCCCTTTTTAATTAACAAATCATTAAAAATAGCGTCTTCCGCCTCAGATTGATTAAAATTTATGCTAACATGCATCTATTTTTACCATTTTAGGGCGTTTATAGCAAAATCCACTGAACTAGACTATAGAGGGTGTTTCATATATGCGCAGGACTTGAGGATGTGATAGCTCGTTCAAAAATATGAAAAAAAGTTTATATTAACTTACCCTCTTAAATGCACCATTTTCGAAATACAGGGTGTTAAGATTGGAAAAAAAATAGTTTTTTTTGTGTATATCGGTATACCGGAACCGTTTATCGTACAGAAAATGGCTTTTGTAAGCATTTTCCACTCATAATAAGCTAAGTTTTGATTAAGAAAAAAATTTTGTCAAGTCTTAATTGGTAAAGATTTTGAAGGAGTAGTGGTTGTTTTTCTCCCCAATTTCTACGCCAATGGAAAAAGTACGCGCCCATTTGAATCGTCAATGCTTTCCACACAAAATAGGTACTGTTGGTCGTGAGCTCTAAATTCGAACGTTTTCGAGAAAATTCAATTTTTATGTTGAAAAGAAAATAAATTTTGTTAAATTACCTAGTAAATAAAAAAATGTATTTCAAAAAATTTACCGCGTTTTTTCAACATAAAAGTTGATTTTTCCCTATAACGTTCGACTTTAGAACTCATGACCAAAAGTACCTTTTTTGTGTAGAAAACATTGGCGGTTCAAATGGGCGTCTCAAAACCGTAATTTTTCCATTGGCGTAGAAATTGGGGAGAAAAACACCCACTACTCCTTCAGAATCTTCACCAATTATAACTTAACAAACATTTTTTTCTAACTCAAAGCTTAGCTTATTATGAGTGGAAAATGCTTACAAAAGTTGTTTTCTGTACGATGAACGGTTCCGGAGATATTTACAAAAAACTATTTTATTTTTTCAATTTCAACACCCTGTATTTCGAAAATGGTTTATTTTAAAGGCGGGTAAGTTAATATAAACTTTTTTTCATATTTCTGGACGAGCTATTACTTTCTCAATTCCCGCGCATATATTATGAAACACCCTGTATTTTTACAAAATCATTATACAAATGAAGAAATTCATAATCAATATCAATATATTTCTTATTGAATCTCGAAACACTTACACACTTCCAACCAATCTTCTTATCACCAAATGATTGTGTCAGAAAACCTCGCTTCATTTTTTATCCATATATCTAATAATTAACCAGATTCCTGTCCTGTTTCAATAAAATTAAAATCTCAATAATAAATCAATAAATATTCCTCTTAGTTCATTTTATGATATGGTGCTTACCGACTCATTTACATCATTCAAAGTTCATATTATTATTATAGCAGCAGCAGAGAGATCATCTCCTGAACTTGGCCGCTAAAACTGTAGAAATTCCACAATAAGATGGGAAAAAATATTCTCATTTGATGACTTTATGCTTATTTATATATCTACAGGATGATACCAAAAATCACTACTCAAAGATTTAGTAGGCGTGATTCAGATAATTATTGATAATTATTAGATTGCAAATCGAAGAGGACCAAGTATAAATTAAAGAGCTTCCGAAGGCGGAAATAACGCAATTTATTTATGATATAATGATAGATATTAGTATATAATTTGAGAGAAGTTAGTAGAGTTGTTTATACAGAAGCACCAGAAAAATAGATCTGGAATGATTTGAGGAAAGTATTGAAAATTGACACATCATTTTTTCTCATTATTGTCCGACTTTTTAAATTGAATATTTAAATATTCAAATAAATAATGGCTTCCGAGTTGCAGCACTAGGAAAGTGCAAGATTCTTACCGCCATATTTTCAAATCACTCAAAAATGTAACAAAAATATTTGTTCTATTTTAATAGAACCGACTTTAATTGTTAGAGCACTTCAAAATTACCAGCACCAATAGAATTAATATTATTTTGAATTTGCCAGAGCACCAATTAATAACCGTTTTTTTTTAAAACAATATTTTGATTGAGGTCCTTTTTTCTCAAATTTTCACCGTTTAAAGTATTATGAATACAATTTATAGTCTGTATCAATCAGAAAGAAAAAATGACCAAAGAATTGCCTAACTTTATTATCTGAAACTCTTGGACAATTAAATTTTAAGCTTTTACGTTTGTAACTACATAATTTAGTCTATGCTACAAGCTACTGGGCACTGGTGTCCTTAAAGTTAGCACTACCATTATCGAATAGAGAATCAGCGTGGATTAATCGTCGCTTATTTGTCGTAATTTTTTTATGGAAACTAAAAATTTGTCGCACTTTTAGTTTTAGTTTTTTTTAGGTGGTAATGCTAACTTGATAATAAAGTTACCTACCCCCCTAAAAACATACAATTCTGTCCGATTTCGACTGTATTGTGCGTAACTTATTTGTCGCAAATAAGTTATGCCGTGAAAGAACTAAAAAAACCTTACTTTAGTTTTTTATCCCTCTATAAGGTTTGGTAGTGCTAACTTGAGCTCAAGTTAGCACTACCACCGAGTAGAAAATGTTTTTTTCCGTTTTTCAAAAGTTAAATCTGGTGTAACTTTTTTGTCGCTAATTAGTTATGATCGAAATCAAAATCGATTTTCATTTTTCGGCCATTATGAAAATGAAAAATTGCGGACAACACGGCAAATCAACTTTGGTCTCTCAATAAATGTGAGATGATTTTTTTTTACAATTTTTTTCTTCCAAAAATAGTTAGTGCTACATAATCATGAAACACAATAAACGCTAATATTCCTGTTAGGACTGTGTTATTAAATGGGCGAGTGCGAGTTTTTTTAGATCACCCTGTACATTCGATGAGGTGAATGAAACCCGGAATACGGTTGTTTTTTTTTTATTTTGACCAATCCATATATTTCGAGTGATGATATTAAAGCAAGGTAACAATATAATTTCTAGTGCTGCTGCTGCTGTTTTTTTTTCTTCTCACATCTGCCTTTTCATTTTCGTCCACTTGTTTATTTATCGGTTTTCGTCTAAATGTTAATACCTACGATATATGTGTTCCTAACGGCCTTGCTTTAAGGATGTCCACCTCGTAGGTGGAGGGGAAAGATGGTATATAATGAAAATTATATAATAACTTTATGGTTCGTTTGTTGATGGTATAACTCCGAGTTCGACCTATCTGTGAAGACAAGATGAAACTTTTAGTGGTAAGTTGCTAGATTGGTGGTAGTTTGTTTTTTTTTGCTTTTTTACGGTGTTATTTGTTTGAGGTGTCGGTAATTTTTATTCGCTTTATTTTGGATAACTTGATTTTTGTTGAGCGGTAATACAAAATAGAGCATTTAAAAAATATTAATTAAATTAATTTAGTATTTTTAGAGGAAATAATTCTTATTATTCCGAGTATCAAAAATGACAACATTCTTATTTTTTATTTTATTACTTTTTTTCTTCAAATTTTTACATATTTATTGAAGACAAATAGAATATATCCAAATAAAAAATTTATATAATTACCTATATATTGAATAAAAGTTATCATAATTACGAAATAGTACGCAATACTGCCAAATTCAAATTTGACATTATTCTAGAATAATCTATTTTTCTCTTTGACCTAATATCTTCGGTGTTAAACCGTCCTGAATCAGAAAAATAACCAACAAACTTAGCATTACTCAAATTACTTCTATGTTAACCTCTGAATATTCCAACCTTTTTGGTGAAACATGTGTCGGATGTTTATGGTATGATCCACTGCTTTTGACTGAATATCAGATCTAAAATATTGTTAATCTGATTTGAATAATTTGGGCTACTGTTTTAATAGTTTAAATGTACCTACTTCAAAAGAAAATTGTCGATATTTTTGGAATAATAATTCATCTTTTGATATTTAAATATGTTATCAGTTCGATATTAAATCGTGAATAAATTCAACAATATTCACAAAAATATGATTCTACTGTTTTTGCATGAATGTGTATGAGTCTCTATGGGTCCATTTCCTAATAAAAAAATCTTATTTTACTATATGGATAATATTAATAATTATTTATTGGATCACAACCAAAATTAACAGAATTTAAGTACTTATTAATTAATTATATTTTTTTAAATATAAATTATTTATAAAAAAATATATATTAGTTGGTTTCCTTGATAATATAAATATTGCATCAATAATTTAAATATTATTATAAACCACTAATATCAGGTTGCATTTTGAATATAAATAAATATCTTATTATAATCCTTAATGTCAGATTCAATAATAGTAGTACCAATATAGTTTATCAAGAAAAAAAATAAAAAAACTATACCGCGTTTCATACTTAGAGTACAGTTTGGCCGGGTATAGGCAATGTATCTTGAATGAGAAATTGGCACTCATTGTTGCCGTTCCTTAACTTTTGTAATTCCTTGTTTATTATTATTAAATATTGAACATAAAGTTAATTTTACAGTTTATAAGTGGTAAAACTATCATATTCTAACGTTTCATTTCATCGGAAACACGTTTATTCAAAATGACAAAAGTAAAATTGAATCGTCAATGCAGTTAAAATAAATAAAAAATAAGCATAAATCAACATTCTTCTGCAGCTGAATCTGACGGATCATTCGTTGCGCGCATTTTTTTCACAGCGCCAATTATTGAATTACATGGAATTGCTATGTATTAACAACTAATCCTTTTTTATCTATCATAGCTAAATCATCTGTCTATTTATAGATCCACTTAAATAGTCACTGGCATTTTCATGTAAATATAAAAATCAAGAAAATAAAAAATGCGGATCAGACCTGTCGATATTTACCAAAGCTATTATCATTGGCAATTATCAAATGTTATATAATATATATATATAAAAAAATGTATCAGCACCTTTTAGAATATTTTTTGGCTAATAGTGTTGATATTTTATATTATAATTTTAAACTTTTAATTTTCAATTCCTTTGTTATTTAAAACTGGTCCTCAAATTATCTGCACTTCAGTAGGCGGTAGGAGTGGGTTACCGACTGATATTTGATATTTTTTTTGTATTCTTGAAAAAAATATTACAACTGAAATACTTGATGAAACATTTTAGAAAGATAACGACATGCGGTATTGAGCTTTTTGTAGCAAATTTAATTTAGGAACTTTTCGGTTTATAAAAAAACCAAACTTTTTGAATAGCGACCTCTACCGCGAGCAGCAAAAACCAGTATGTCAAGGTTATTTACCTTACCTAATCAGCCCAGCTTCCTTTCTTAAACGAGATATAGTATGCTAAATTCTGTTAAGGCAAACCAAAAGCCTTTCTTCCCTACTGCCCTTATTTCACGTCCTACAATAAAAATGATAAACTGTAAAGATGCACAATTCTAGCAGCATTACTTTGGTAATATTTTTTTCTTAACTTATATTGGGCCGTTTTCAAGAAAAATGCATTTTTGTACTCGACCATAGCTGTTTCGCCGCCTAGCGGTATAGTTAGGAACTTGAAAATAATTTCCAGCAATTTCCTATGGTCGATTTTCTTAAGAGGATTTTATCCCTACCCTCCTACGACTATTACTTTCTGAGATATGCTACCTGTCCATCCTTAATAAAAAAATCTGTATTGTTTCCAGCTGTTTTATCCCAATACAGTTTGCTTTTGTTGATATTCTTATTCGCAATAGCAAGGATTAATTGAACTTGTAAAAAACACAGTCTATAAATTTGTATCACAATAATATCTTCTCTTCTCAAATCAACCTTCAATAAAAATAACGAGTCTTGTTCAAATGCCTACATAACCACCGTTGAGGAAATCAAGTTATCCTACAAGACAAATACGTAGTCTTCAGTCTTCCTCTTTTACTAATGACAATTGATTTTCTAGATCGCACTTCTAGTCGCTGCTGTCGCAGCTGACGTACAATTTGGCTACAACTACCGCAAACCTGTCGGCTCCAGCTACGATGTTGGTCAGAAATCCGTCACTGAATCATCTTTTGCCACATCAACGACTCCATCTCCTAGTCTGCTGTTGCCTCAGCACGAAAACCAAGATTTCCGCGCCTACGTAACCAACTTTGGCTCATCTGGTTACTCTGCCCCATCCATCTTCAATGGTGCTGGAGCTAGCAGCCTTCAGTATTCGACTGGTAGCGGCATTGGTGCTGGTTTCGATGGTGGCATCGTGTCCTCCACAGAGGCACCAGTCAGTTTCAACCAAGAATATGTTTCTACTACCGCTGCCCCAGCCGTTAACTTTGGTCAAGGCTTGGTCTCCTCCGACATCGATTCTGGATTTGGATTCAATCAAGGCTTCGTCTCATCCACACCGTCACCAAATGTGGAAGTTATCAGCTCATCGACACCAGCCCCAGCTGACTTTGGATACAATGCAGGCTTGAACTTTGCTCAAGGACCTACTATATCTCTTAACAGATACCAGAGTTTCTCCAATGCCCTACCGCAGTTCAATTATAACGCCTACAATCAATACTCAAACCCTGGACAACAGACATTCTACACTAACGGCCAAACTGCTGCCGGTTCTTTGGAAGATGCTTTCGGTGTCTCCACTCCTGGTCCCCTAATCTACAATCAGGATACTGTTGAGATCAACCGAGGACCTGCTGAAGTAACCAAGCATGTCTATTTCTACGCATCTCCTGAACTGGAGGAACACGTTCAACCAAGAATCAATGTCATCCAACAAGCACCAAGGAAGAACTTGAAGGTTATCTTTGTCAAGGCTCCATCTCAGTCGGTATCGCCCAAGATTCAGATCGCAGCTCCACAACAAACTGAAGACAAGACTCTTGTCTATGTGTTGGTTAAGAAGCCTGAAGACTTGCAACAAACAGTTGAACTTCAGACCCAGGCTCCAACACAACCATCACAACCCGAAGTATACTTCATCAAATACAAGAACCAACAGGAGGCTGAAGAAGCAGTCAGCAGGATCCAAGCTGGAGAGGAGCGTGCTGAAAACCACGTATCTGCCAACAATGTTGGTGGATCTGACTTTGTCAATTCCATTCACTTGGAAAGGACTGCACAACAACCAATTGTCAACTACATCAAATCTTCACAAAGCACTGGTGGTGTTGAATCAGGCAGCTACAACAGTGGCATTTACAATTCTGGTGTACAGTACACCAACGCCAATCAACCACAATTCGGTAATCCAGGTATTGCTTTCTCAACAACGGTAGCTCCATCTGTGGATGCTGGTTTGAGATACACTACAGCCTCACCTTTCGCCAATTCAGGCTTTAGATATACCACAGCTGCCCCAGTCGTCGATTCCGGCTTGAGCTTCAGCACTGGCTCACCTCTGACCTACAACTACGGTCTGAATTCTGGTTTCAACACTGGCTTGAATGCAGGTTTCGGCTCTGGATTGAGCTCTTCCAGTTTCAGCTCCAAAGGCTCCTTTGGCTTGAACTCTCCAGCTTTTGGTGGCAGCTTTGTTAGCTCAACAACTCCAGCATCTGTGGAATATGGCTCTGTAGGTGTTTCAACACCAGCTCCATCTGTGAACGTGGTCAAGAGTGAAGGTTCCGTCATTGATGGTGGATCATCCGTTGTCAGCGATGCTGATTTCAGTTCTAACCTCATCAATGCCGGAGGAGTTGTGTCATCGAGCACATTTGCCCCACAAGTGCAATTTGAAAGCTCCACCATTTCTCCAGTGTCTTCTTTCGGCGGTTCCGTCCATGTTCCATTCGCCAGATACGAAAATCCCTTTTTCAAGAGGGAAGTAAGCAAGAAACAAAATTAAGAAATAATCGATTAGGAAGATTCTAATGACTTTTTTTTATGTGATGAAGATAGTCAAATTGCCATATTAATTGTAACGATGGACTTGTTAGTATTTTATTAATTTCGCTGAGATATTGTTTTTGGATGTATTTCCAATGTGTTGTGTTTAGGCACGTTTAGGTGAAAATTTCATCCTCGGCATTGTCATCACTTTTGTAATAAAAATGTAAATAAACGAATATAAAATAATCTACTTTTATTTCTTAATAATATGGAATGTTTCGTGATTTCTCTAATGAAGACAAATTCTTGTTGACAAAATATGTAATGTTATTCTTGCCGAAATTGACAAGGTCTTTCAAAACATTTTGAATATTCATTTTTATTAATATAATGATGAAGATTTCATGGTTATACTCCAGAATCAAACATCTTTGTCCTCAAAACAACTGGCTTGTTATACCTTTATTTTTGTGTCAAAAACTAAAATTCAATGAAAGTGGTTTTCGTTAAGGTTATTTCAAACCATGTAAGCCTGGAACCCAATATTGTAGTGCCCTGGTATAAATGAACGAATCAAATATAAATACTATAATTGGGAGATCGTTTAATCTCTTAATTATCGTATAATGAAATTTCTCAACCTTGAAATTTAGTGAAATGAAGATTTATTTACAAATGATTCAGTGTCTTCTTCATTTTTGACAATCTATATTAAAATAAAACAGGTTATAATTGTAGCAATCTATAATTATCTTGTCATTAAGATTTGAAATATTACATAAATCTGTTTTATTCATATTCAATTTTATTAACCTTTACAAAGTGTTAAAAATCAATAATCTAAAAATGTTTTCGTCTGACATAATATTAGAACGATCATATGGAAAACGCTCGTTACAATTAGGTGGACCTGTGACCGTGACCATCGAAAATGCCACCTCTATTTATTTTAGTATCAGAATTAATAAAAGCTTAAATATTATAGATACGTGGGATAATAATAGATTTACATTAATTCAATTGCTGCTGGTAATTTTGAAGTGATGCAGTTGTTAGTAAATGGAAGACTTTTGTCACCTACAAAAATTATTCATAGTTTACCAGAAACGTTGCTTATACTTATTCAGATATTCCAAAACATCGCGAAAATATGCATAGGTATTAATTTTTTTGAAAAATGTCCAGTTTAAATGTTGCTACATGTAATCTTTTCTTTAATTTGACCATCTTATATTTTCAATTTTCGCAAAGAATTGCCCTCACCTCATAGCGGAGACATAAATATTTCACACTTTGTCGTCAGCCTTTTTGTATGTCCACTAGAGAACAGGTGTCCTCTTCACTGCCTTGTCAGTTTTTGCAACTGATAAGGGGACCTACAGTTTAAGGTGGACTCCGATACGTCTCTAAGAGACATACCATTCAATCAGATTAGAGGGTTTTAAGGCGTACCTTACCATGCTACCTCACTGCGGGTTGGTAAGTGGCCAGTGATGTCGACTGCTAGCTATTGCCAGTTTATAGCGATCTTTCTACCTCACGGGGTCTATTTCAGACTTTACCACTGCTGTAAGTCGGAAACCTATGATTTTTTTAAATCTCCAATTTAAACGTTGCCGGATATGGTCTCTTCTTTAATTTTGTCGTCTCAAATTTTCGATTTTCGAAAAACAAATGCCCCCTCAACCCCCTTTGGGAGCAGTTTTTGACAATAAGTATATGTTGTTTGGAAATCTATTCTAACAGATTTTGAGCCATATTGAGAATTTCTTATTTTTGTAATAATTTTTTTTATAAAATATTTTTTTTTGTTTCAGGTGGCTGGTACATTCTTAGAGATTTCAACGAAGATGATTTCGACAAATTCACCGTCCTCACCAGTCTCCATGTCAAATATGGGGCTACGCCATTCTTCAAAATTTCCGTGGAGCCACATCCCAATATGCCTGGCAACAATGTCATTCGCATATCGCCCTCGGGACTGGGTTTACCAGATAAGGAGTATTACTACAGAGAGGAAGATGATAGGGTAAGAATAACTATTATTATCATTTGAAGATATTGTGAACTGCGGCATAATTAGTTGAAGAAAATATTGTACCGGGTGATTCAATAATGGTGACGAGGAACCGTATCTTAGGAACTAATAGTCGTAGAAGTTTGTGGAAATAATCCTTCGGAGGACATCGACCAAGGAAAGTTGCTGCAAATATTTTTTAAATTCGTACGTCCACCGCTAAATTACCGTAATGGTCCATTGACGTGAAAAAAGGCGGGAGGGAATGCTAAACTTTTTGGACTATAAGTGTCTGTAACTTAAGTTTGACTTGTTAACAAGGTCTGGTTCAAGAAAGGAAGGTTGATGAATATAATATAAAACCATCCATGCCATTCTGGTTCTTGTCGCCCTCGCCAGGGGGCGGGCTTTATAAAGTTAACAGTTTTTTTTTTAATTTTGCTAAAAAATCGCAAATGGAAACATATGCATATGTTGCGTATGCGGGTTCGCAGATAAGTGAGACTAATTTAGAGTTATTAAATTAACTTTATTTAAACTCGAAATAATATTAATTACAACTTAACTGTACTATATTTTCACTAGCTTACTCGGACTATTCTATTATTCACATTGTCTTTTACATTCTCTCTCTCATGCCGACAATTCTCCCATATATAACTGACAAAGGCTCCAGATCGTTCGAGCGGCGTCTGGTCTTTGATTCGAAAGCCGCCACTGGACGTTTCTCGAAATTCCTTTGTCGGCATTGTAAGAGTAGATGCCGACATGTTGCCGTCGCTCTCTTTGTCAACGCCGCTTTCGATATTTCCAACCACAGTTTATATCGCGCGCTTACTTCAAACGGATGCCGCCACTTTGTAGCCAATACCGGCGGCTGTTCCCCTTGCACGTTACACATATTTTATTAGATTCGGAAAGTAGATCAAATTTGCAACACAATATGTCTACACGGCATGACTATATCGTTTAAAAATAATGGCTTAAAGAATATTTTATTAACGAATTTATTAAAACTGAATCACCCGGTACAGAGATGGGTAAATGTCTGGACCCCATCTGATTTCTAGCTAAATTTTACTCTATATTAAAAAATTACCCTAACAAATGTTTTTCAAGAACTCTTGTTCCAATCAGTGACTTACTTTGATTTTTACCAGCTATATCGAGATGTGACGTCATTGGTGTTTTTTAAATGTATCGTCCTGTATATCTTGGCAAGTTTTATTTGGTCACTTTTTAAACAATTTCAAAGATGGTTTAATTATTTGCCCGATTTTTCATTTTTCAAATATTAAACAATCAAGCAGTACTAAATATTTATTATTTTTGACCGACGAACCCAAACGGAGGAGGTATACAATTCGACTGTGGGCTTGTCCGCTTTATATAGCGAACGTACTCGAATGTTGATGATTTTCAATTTATTTGAAAGAGGAGACTTGAGAAATATTCATAAAAACTCAAATCTGAAATCTCCTTCCCTCTGAAAACCGCCCCCAAAGTAGGTGGAGGGGGCAAATTTTTCCGAAATTCGAAAATTCGAGATGGCAGAATGAAAGATAACAAAATATCCGGAAACGTTTAAGTGGAATATTTTTTCAAAAGAGCTACCTACGGTTCTTGAGTTTCTGCGATATTAAAATTTTATATATGTGTATTTTCGCTATGTGGAGGAAGCAAATTCTTTCGAAAATTGACAATCTGACAATGGCTACTTAATGACCAGATTATTTGTAGCAACATTTAAAATGAACATTGAATATGGAAAAAATGTCTTTAATTTCGTTTTCTCAGATTTTCAATTTTCGAAAGAAATTGCCCTCTCCACATAACGAAAATACACTTATTTGAGATTTTAACATCACTCTAACTCCAAAACCGTAAATAACCCTCATTCAAAAAATTCTCAATTTAAACGTTTCCGGATATGGTCCTATCTTTGATTGCAAAATAAATAGGGTAATTTATTCAAAAAAGCACCGGTGACGCTTTTTCTCCAAAATTAGCGTAGATCTTTAAAATGAAAGTACATATTCAATAAAGAAACTTAAAGTTAAACCTTTGCATGGGCCCAGTTCTAAGAAGTGAATCACTTCATAAAATGTTCACAAGATTGTCTTAAGTTATATAAACAGAATTAAAGTAAGCTCGTCCATAACATTTTAAATAACGTATCAAATATTACAACACCCGCGGGTGCAAAATTGCTTCCGTTTTTTTGAAGTTATACTTTTTTATTATAATCAATTATTAATTTCCTTTCACTTAGATTGCAACCGCATACAAAGAATACATCAGAGATGTCGTAATATACTTGAGTACCGCCCGAAATGAAGCCACCAAATTCGGCACCGACATTTTCTCCTATGAAAAGAGAATAGCTGAAATTACCCCAGATAGAAGAAAATTACTCAATCCCATCACCACATTCAACGCCATATCCATATCGGAGCTGAAAGAAACCAATTTGGTAAGTTGTAAACTGTTCTTCAACATCCATACAAAAATGTTTACAGTATTATTATTTTCCATTTCTAGATTCCTTTCTACGACATAATACAAGTCATGTTTCCCGATACAAATATTTCCGAAGATACGGAAATTGTTGTAACATCACCGGAATATTTGGGTAATATTGCGCAAATCATATCGACAACAGATCGAAGAACAATGAATGGTTATCTGATTTGGACATTGGTGCGAACTTACATTCCATATTTACAGGATAAATTCACATCTGCAATGGACACGTTCCACTCTGAATTACTCGGTTAGTATCTGATTTTATATATCACCTTCAAAATGCAACACCCTTCAAAAATTTGATAATATATTTTTGGTAAATGAGAGAACTTGTTTGGTACATCAAATGATCAAAACAATGCTTCGAATAAGGTAAGTAATCAATGTCTTCTTGAGGAATTGAATCTCAAGCACCATGTCCTTTAATGTTCCGAGGGTCAAGATCAGGAGACTTAGCTGGCCAAGCGAAGAACTTGAGAGTCACGAAGGAACATACTATAGTAAATTTCGCGTTATCCTGTTGGAGAATTGAGCTTTCTCGTTGCTGTATATATAGGATATTTCGAAATTTGTAAACAGGATAGAGTCGCATTTAAAAAGGTCTCCAGTTTCAATTTGCTACAAATATCAGTCGTACAAATATCTCGGTCGAGTTAACGTTAACGGGCATGATCGGAACATTAGTTTCATAATGGCGGCCGTTCAAAGTCACCATTAAATGTCATTAAAAATATTTTTTTATTATACATGCTTTCCAAAATTTCCCAAAACTTTTTTATTTTACGTTTGGCAGGAATTCAACAGCCTTTGGAGAGGTGGGAAATGTGCTCTGGACTGGTGAATCGTTTCATGGGCCTGGCTACAAATGTCTTGATGGAAAAATCCAAACCACTTTCAGATAGAGCCACCGGAACTGTAAAGGAAACTTTTGTCGCAATTAAAAATGTCGTAGCGGCTAAATTGTCCAATTTTGAACGAACTGATTTTTTGTACAACCATCTAAAATCAAAGGTAATGTTTTTTATAAATCATATCAGTCATGGTACTTCTGAAGTACATGCCGAAAATCTTTTAACTGCCAATTTGACTTAAAAATTCTCATTCCTAATAAAATAAATATTTTTTAGTCCAATATCTAATAAATTCGGTAGTATTTCATATTAAAAAATAATTATGTCTTTTTTGGTTGCAGGTTGCGAATTTGAAATTGCGCATTGGCGTTCCGAAAAATTTCACCAATGAAAAATTCCTAAAAAATTACTACAACACTTTGAAAATTATGAAATCCAACATGTTCGAAGGTATCAAGAATGCAATGGTGTTTGAGAAGAAATTGGAAGAGAAAAAACTGGCTACTATTTCGGGTGATGATAACATTCTATCGTATATTAGTTCTGATATGCCAAAAGTGCACTATTCCCCATCGGATCATTCGGTAATTGTGCCAAAAAGGCTGCTCATTGAACCCTACTTTGAAGATCGCTATCCAAGGTAAGATAATATTACTACAAATAAATTAATTTGTCATTGAATAGAGCAAATATGATTTTTTTCTTAGCCGTGACAAAAACTTATTTATACCTTTAGGAATTGCCGGTTTTATCATTTTTTATTAATAGTATTTTCTACTAAACCCTGTATAAAATAAACATTTTTTGCAGTTCTGTTATCTACGGAAGATTAGGCATTGAAATTGCCGAAGCTATTGTCTCATCAATACTGCCATATGACAGTCTATGGACGGCCGACATGAAGATACTATCACTGTTCCATGATGCAGTTAATGAGTCGATGTACTCTATTCATCCGAGCACCAAGTGTTTGTCAGAGTACATTTTGAATCTCAACTTGGCAGTACCATCGGTGATTGCTAATGAGACTGCACTGAATACGCTGAAGCACATTGAAGCTGTCAAAATAGCCAGTGAAGTGAGTTGTTGTTTGATCATAATACAATTGAAAATACAAACATTTATTTGGAAATTCAAAATTTTACTACTTGAAGTACTTATTTTTTTTGTAATATCAGTTATTACCAGGTTTAATAATCACGGCCTCAGAACGTCTCCTTGGCTGATACCTTCATTGATAAGAGAGAAATGCTCTATTGTCGAAAAAATATAAATTTTGTAGACAAATGAATAAAAATAAATAAATACTTTTAATGTTTATATGACATTACTTATTGTTGCTTTCGTTTTATTCGATTATTTGTAGGCATTGCTAAATTCAAAGAAGACTGAGCACATCCATCAACCCTCACTGGAGGAATTCGAAAACTCTGGGTTGTTCTTCATTACATATGCACAGGTAATAATAATGAGATATTAACGTGAGGAATGTTTTTGAAATAGTTTATTATTATTTTACTTTCAGACTCAGTGTTCAGAATCCACAAGTCAGTACCAGTTGTATGATAACATAATGGAGTTCCAGTTGCCGCAGCGTTCAAGGTATAATTTATCAAAAGAAAAATAAAGAAACCTTCGAAAATTTATTGAATTCCCCAATTTAGGTCCTAAACTTCCTAAAAAAATTAAATATCTAAACATATGTAAGTCGTAAAGAATATTGAAAAATCTCACAACTAGACAATAAAATTGTTGACTGCTCTTCTTACTGTTGCGCCAAGAGCGATAGTAGAGTAGTCAGAAACCGCGAATTATCGTAATGCGCATGCCTCGTATTGTGACTGCTCTACGAACAAAGTGTATGCTAATGCTCGAAGGTAAATTTATTCCTTTAGCATTTAAATTATTCAGTGTTTAAGAAATCAAATTATTTTTACATATCTCTAATATTTTGTTAGAATATTATAAATAAATTTCTTATTTTTGTCTATTGTTCTCTAATTGATTTCGTTTTTCTGTTTTCCAGGTTGCATTTAACTTGGACGCAACTCAGGGAATTTCCCGAAGCCTTCGAATGCAGTTTCAATGGAAAACTGCAGTGTCCACTTACCCTATAAGTATTATTATTATATGAGTCCTCAAGAGCAGATAGTATTTTGTGATGTACATAAAATATTTTAAGGTATATTTTTAAGTTTTTATTTTCTTTTATAATAAGGGATATTTATTTATTTTGTACAATCTTTTCACACTTACTTTGAAACATGTTTTTTTTGTTTATAAATAAAAATATATTACATACAGAAATAATTATTTAATATCTGGAGTACCGAGTTTCATTTGGGTAAACAAAGACATTTGTTTAAAAATTAATTGAGAAAACCTTTAAACAAGATGTTTTTAATAACATGCATATATTAAAGGAGGTTATTCTTGTGCCCATTTTGAGAAAAGAAACTTCATATGCACATATGTCCTTGAGGTTAGGTTAACTTTTGAACATTAGGCAAAATCTCCAGATGTTCCAATAATCTTGTATCAATAAAAACTAAAACAACAATTGGCAAACAATTCCTTATAACGACATAAAAGTATATAAAGACTTACCGGATTTTAAAAAATGGCAAAACGAGATTCAAAAATAGTTTTAAAAAATATTTATTATTAGTGCAACATAATAGATAATTTTTATATAGGTTTTTTAATTACATTTCTGATTTCATTGTTTATTCCAATACTTATGTTTTTTTCTTACCTTGTCATAAACATTTATGTTTCTTGGGAAATAAATCGTTATTATTATTATTAAAAAAAAGGTTCTTTTTTTCGTGATAACTTTCGTTTAGCATGCCAAAATCTATTTAGATTTAATTTTATCGTAAAAAAATTATCATCTTAAATATTTTTTCAAATTATTGATTCCATCCGAAAAACGTAGGTCAAACGAAGAGGAATGAGTGTTTTAAAAGTATTTCTACTTTTCTATTTAAAATGATCAGTGCAAATACTACACGAACGCGACTAGTGAGAATAATAAATGATGTACAGTTGAAAATGTCATACCAAAATAATCGCAAAAGGGCAACGTTTATTAGTTTATGAATGATTTTTTAACTACTGAAAATTTGGGGCCTAAAAGAATTAAATTAAATATTACCAATCCTTTGACCATTTTCGAGATAGTTGTGCAAATGTTTATAGTAATATACATAGAGATCTGAACACCTAGACCACGCATAGCCTCTTTCAGAGCGATCCAACATCTCAAGACCATCCATAATGGTTCGTGTCCGACTGATACGATTAACATATTTGCCAAACTTCCTATATTTCATGGCAACTTCTGATTTATAGAGTAATAATCGAAGACATTCATACGTAATTAAAAGGTGGTCACTGGAATAGTTGTTACTGACTATTCAGAAACACATGCAGATTAAATTATGTACCAAATTTATATTTTGCAACACAAAATAAAAATTTTCATTTGTGAAATAAGAGGATCATCAATCGATATCGATCGATTGAGTTAAGTGCGGCAACACAGGAGAATATAATTTAGGCGTCCGTATTGAATTCATCAGCTTTCGCCGCTAATCGGAATGTTGTTGTTCGTTGGTCCATTCATAATTTGAGTGCTGCTACTACGCTTTACGCATTTGTACGCTTCTACAGAGGTACACTGTTGGCAAAATTTCCTACAGGAAAATTTCATCTCTCTTTTACACATGGAAAATACCAAAACAAGTCCCTAACAATAACAGATCGCCTTTGGATACATATGTTATGAATAAAATACTTGGTCTAGGTGTTCAGATGTCTATGGGAATATAAAAGAATTGCTGGTTTAATAAGCTTTATTTATACTATAGCATATTACAGTTAATAATCTTTCACTTCATCTACAAAAGAATCATCTTCGAATGCTTCAGTCACCGCTGAATCCAATACAATGTCATCAACAGCTTTCAGAGGCACATCTTTCCCATCAACTTTACTCTTCGACTCTGGAGAGGCATCTATCTCAACAATAACAACCGGTTCATCCTGTTCCTCTTTAACATCCACATCTTCATCTACATCTTTTCTTTCATCAACTGCTTGACCAGCTCCCACTGGATCATCCTGAATCGAGTCGCTTCCAGCAATTTCTACAGCAGTCGGATCAGCAGCTACTTCAGCCAAACTATTGGAAAGCTTGATTTTCTTCGAACAAGGTTCATCAGTATTGCGGGCATCGGCTTCTTCAAGCAAACTTTTGGAAAGCTTAATTTCACCCAAACTAGGCAATTCAGGGTTATCGGTTGCTTGATCTTCTTCTCGGCTATGGGAGAGCACTTCATTCTTCAAAATAACAATTCTGGCTTCGTCTGATTCTGTAAGAAAATGTGAGTGGACATTTGGCACCTGACATTATCTTACTTGAAATTAATGAAATCACAAAATTATTATATAATGCGCAATACGGATTTCGAAAATATAGAGACACTGAATCAGCTGTCATAATTCAGGTCCAACTTGATCTGGACTCAAAAAAAGGTGGTCTTTTATCATTGAATCTGAATGAAGCATTTGATACAATAGATCATAAAATATTGGGGGATTTGTATTCAAAATAATTTATCTTATAGAAAACAGTTTGTATGCATGAAAGAAGTATTATGTGGTGTTCCACAAGGTTCTATCCTGAGACCAGTTCTTTTTCTCACGTATATAAATTCGTTGTTAAGTTTGGAATTGAATGGAAAAATAAATTTGTTTGCTGATGATATAGTGGAAGTAATTTACAACAAATCAAAATTAGTATGATACATGATATCAGCAAAATCTCCAATTGGTTAAAATGTCATAGGCTCACATTAAATTATGAAAAATTATTCAAAAAATCAAATTAAATTCTTCCTTACCATCTTGCTGTTCGACTCTTTCATCTTTGTCTCCATTCAAATCTTCAGTGGCGGCACTCCATGCCGGTGATTCCGTATCCCGCTCCTCAGCATAGTCAACACCATCTTGTTCCGCACCAGCAGCCTGCTGCATTTCATCATCATCACCATCTTCTCCATCACCAATGTTGTCTGCATCCATAGATTCGAAACTCACGTCCACAATACGATCACCTTGTCCATTTTCTAGGTCTTGTTGGTCATACTCCCCAGGCTGTGGAGTGTACAAGGGGGGATACAGAGGTTGACACAATTTTTCCAGGTTGTTTAAACCTTGTTGGCAAGTTGTCATGACGTGTCTGTTGCAATGTCCCAAGCCTTGCTGGAGTACAGTCAATGTCAGCTGAAGTGGTGGGTAGACTTTTAGGCCAGGTTGCTCGTAAATGGCCACCAAGGTTTCATAGAGTTTTTCTTGACATTGAGGATTGGAGGTATAGAGATCCAAATGTTTGGAGTAGGTCAAGTCTAGCAGAGATGTAATGATAACAGCGTAGATGTCCTGAGGAAAAACAAAAGGATTGTCCAAATAAAGGAATTATCGAAATAAAAGATGAACTTTTACCTTTAATAAGCTTGTCTTGATTTGCAAATCGGTAGCAATCAACAGCTGTTTCAGTGAATCCAAAGCAAATGCACAACTATTTTCCCTGTTCTTAGTCTCAAATCTTGTTCTTGCCCTGAAAAAAATATAGCTGTGATTAGTATGACGGGTAAAAGCGAGATATTTGTCATTTATACCTTTCAACATTTTGTTGTGCTGTACCGCTAGCAATGATTTTGTCTCGAATGGCTCGACGTTTAGCTTTGCTGGATTTGGAATTGTTTAGATCCAAATCGATCTAGAAAGAACATTTTAAAATAATAATAATACGCAGTATACTTTAGCCTGTCCCTTAGTTCACGATAACCTTATAGAACAAAATTGCAATGGTAAAAAAACTTACATTTAGCGTAACAGTACTTTTTATTGGGGTTATGTCACGTAGGATATGTGACACAAGATATTCCTGGAAATGTGGATGTAAAGAGGATTTAGCGACACGTAACCACGTACTCAAAACTTTGTAGATGGTTTCTTGAAACACACTAAAACCACAAATTATATGTTCAGCTTCAAACAATAATGTTCATATTTTTAACTTTTGATTTGATTGAAATGTACGACATTTACCCTGAAGGAGGAAATGAACATTTCCAAAACTTTGGCTGAAACCCCAATTAATAAAAACCTACTCACCTGTTTGATGAGAAACATGAGCACCTTTGACACATGCCCAGAGCATCAATCAGTATTTTGCTAACCAGATGAGTGTAGGGTATTAAATGAGTTTGGCCCCTAAATAAAAATGTCATTTATAAGTAAAGAATTTACAACAATTATATTTCAAAAAAAGTACCAAACAATGAGAATTCTCAAAAGTTGCAAACACTGTGTCTGTAAATCTATCAATAGAACAGCAGACTGGTAATCTTCCGCAGAATTATTCTCTTCCGATAGACATGAATGTACATTCAATGCACATTTGATAACATCCAGGATTTCTTCCGGCTTGATTTCCTTGTTCACAGGAAATGATTTGCTACAAAACAGTTTCCCGTTCAATAAGTACGTAATTTGATTATTTTTCTTCCAAAACTAACCGTAACATTATCATTAGGAATTTTAAACAATTCGTTATCCTTCTGGCAGTTACATAGAGCATTTTTTGTGAATCATAATTATGAACGGTGAAAGTAAACCCTCCATCATGTTCGAGTTTATATTCATTTGGATCGAAATCAGCATCTTTTTCGAAGAATGTTCCATAGAGGCTATGAATTGTGGCACACAATTTGGTGACGGCATTTGAAAAATTAGCTTTGTGGTTATTTCCGTCAAGTCCAGCATTACCGACCTTCAATATAAGTAAATAAATAGCGTGAAAAACAAAAAAAAACAATACTCACCTGTTGCAAATACAGAAACGCTATTGCTGCCTTCTCAACTAAGTTTGCAGATTTTTGGTCGAGACATTTTTCCAAAAAGGATTCCAACTTTTGTTTAGGTGCATTGAACCAACTGGCATAATATTTCATGCAAATCGTCAAAGTATTCAATGATGCTTCCAGCTCATGTGGGTTGCTGTGGTCTGATAGACACATATCCAAGACTTTCGATATATATTCTGATACAAACCGTTTGGAAAAATCTTGGCTTCCAAATGCATTATTAACAATTTTGCCTATACAAAAACTGTTTTGATACATCTATATACAATCAATAATTAAAATAGTTTACCTATTGCAATCAGTTTGATTTCCTTCAAACTATCCCCTGGGTACTTGACCAAGCAGTGATTCAACCAGTTCAATGAGTTTGACGAAATTGTCTCCGAGGAGAAATTATCGATAATTAAAATCAAGAATTCCAAGCCCTGTTGTCGGCTCCTAGAACTTGCAATTAGATTGTTTATTGGGGATATAAGGCCCTTTTCACTAGATTCTTCGAGTACATTCAAGTTCAATATGTTCGATAGAATGTCGTTTACATCATCATTAGTTGATGAGAGCAAGTCACCTATTGGATTACTACTCAAAGACATCCTTCAACAATTTGAAATTATGTTCAAATTATTAATTGATACTACTCAGAGCACGAAAGTATATCCATAAACAGACAAACAAGACGTATATTCTTGACTCAGAGATACTAAACTGTACTCAGAGAATATATACCTACACTGACTGTACTACACATTAAACATAAACATACGAGAATGTAAGCCGGAAAATCTAGAAGATTATGGGTTATGTTTTCGTCAATTTCCTTGACAGTTGACATTGTTGTTTCTGACTTTTTCCGTTGCCGACGTCAGAGACCCCCACGGACATATAGAAAGGTTTGACACAGAATACTTATTTACCATGGTTGATGGTTGTCTCTAGCGTCCAGTCTTTTTCAGCTTCCAATTTCTGCTGCGTGGTTCGCAGTCGAATGGGGATGTTGCTTGAAAGATAAAAATAGCAATTCAAAAGATTCTACAAAGTTGTATGAAGATTCACACTGTCTCCGTTAACTCCGTCTTGATGTTATTCACTATAGTATACTGCGCTCATAACTTATAAATAAGAAAATGAAATTTTATGTTCTAAGTAACATCCCCTTTTCTCAATTGTTGACTTTGACATTTGAAGTATTCTGTTCTATAAGCAGCAGTGGCTGAAATAACTTCCCGTGAGAAGTTGTGAATTTGGGATATTGCGCAGAGTTCCACTGAGTGTCTAATGTTGTATTTAAGCTGCCTTCGCACATGCTACTCCCACTACTTTTGTTAGTCGTCCTCCCTATATTTGTTCATGGCGACCCACTTGCTACCTTATGTACATGAACAAATATAGGGAGATAGGGAGGACGAGTAACAGGGGTAGCATAAAAAACACAGGGTTATCGTATATATTTCGGTGTGTTGCGCAAAATCACGCAGCGCATCCTTATGTAGTACGGGCGAAGGAAGCTTAAATACAACAATAGACACTCAGCGAAATACTGCGCAACATCCCAAATTGACAACTTATCACGGGACGTTATTTCAGCCACTTCTGCTTATAGACTTATAGAACATGATACAGAGAGTCATTCTCCCCTAACTCCCTTTATATATTCTTCAACCTTCGATTCCAATTCCAGACCTGTTTGTATAACCGTGACATGACCCATACTGAATTTAAAATGATTACGATAAACTCTTATATTTTTTTAGTCACCCTCTTCCCTATATTATTTATTTCCCTCTACTACTCTACACTACCTGTAATACACTTATTAGGGTTGTTGGGTATTATATCATATGGATCAACCTTCATACTTCACCTCAGGGAATTTAACATGTGGCACGCAAATTTGTCATTTGCAGAAAGCACTTTTCTCTAAAGTTACCTTCGATCGACGATGTATTCTCTGGTATTATCTTTATCGTAGAGCTTTAAGCAGGACAGAAGAAAACTAAAAAAACTGTCCTACTGAAAACCAATTCAAACTGAATCTTCCAAACTGGGGGCTTGGAAAATTTGTATTTTCTCCGCAAGGGAAGCATCAACAAACGATTTTCCAATAGAAATTTGCTCAGCCAGTATTCTTGCTCACTCACAAGTTTTTTTATGGCGGCGTAGTTTTGAATAGTGTCAAAATAAACAAAATAAATTGAATTAATAGCAAATTGAATTTTTCAATTTATTGGAAGTTCAGAAGCGCGCCCTTCAAAAAAGAAAAAGCATATAACCGTGTAGGGGGTTGGCTTGTGTTTGGGTCATTTGGGTGGCGTATGCACAACACTTATTGCAGCTGTTCAAGACTGATACTTTATTACTATTATTAATGAAAACTACACAAAAAAATGCATTTTTATCACGAGACCATTTATGCTACCATTGAGAGATAGGTCGTGTCCACAGCAGTGGCTGGATCAAAAATCGGTATCTTGTGGACACGACTGATTACTGATGCATCATTTGTCAAACTGACACTTGTCAAATGATTTGAAATAATTTAATTCGACAATTAGAGGAATTGAAAATGGAAGAAGAAAACGTATTTTCTATTCAATATGTTTATAATGAAAAAGATTATGTGGTAAATGGAACGATAGAGGTCCATAATAGAATTGGGAAATATCTGAAACAAAATATATTTTATGTACACTATGGTTTTCCGATAGCTGTCACATTAAAGACGTCAACTTTTTGATTACCTGACTAACTACTAATCGATTGGTAATTAGACACTGCTGTGGACACGACCATTGTATCTTGGAGGTATGTTTTCTCTGATTGTATCGCATCGTTCAAGTTTCAATTGTCACTCCTCGAATGGACGTCAAGGTGGTGTCACACTATGGTCCTTAAGGCGGTGTCACTCTAGGGTGGTGTTACAACCGTAAGCAAGATTCATGTTTTATAAGAGTTGCAACAAATATTTGAATGGGAACTAGGTTTTCTATCGGGAAAAACTTCATCTAATGATACTATTTCTACGATGTATTATTTCGCTATTGCCTGCTGTGCTCATCTTTTTTATAATTGAAAATATTTGTTTCTTCTCTTTGACATTTTTATTTAGTAATTAGTCTACTACAACTAGATAATAGTTTTCAAAAATCCAAAGTGTTTTGAAGGTAACAATCACTATAATATAACTACTTGTATTAGTCACAGAACCTGTAAATATTTTCAACTTTACCTATTTTTTAAAAATAGACGACCATGGGAACAATTAAGGTTAAGTATTGAATTTATAATAAGAAATTTGGCCAACTGATATGTTTGAAGGCAGTGTTTGGAAGACGTGTATCTTTATATTCTGGTCTCGTTTTTATATCGTGTAATCTAAAAAAATCATCCTCAGTTACCCATGAAAAGAGACATATTCATATTGGCAGTGTACACAGCAGATTCCTGCTAGCGATCCACTGACATGTACCTAAAGTTGAACTCAAAAATACGACCGCAGCCGTTAATGTTTTCAAACTTACACACCACAATTTGTTAGGACAGTTTTAAGGAGAAGCAATGATAATCCTAGCATAGCATTAAGTGAATATTCCACAGCCAATAACAGTTAGCTATTTCGTATTTCTGAATCCCTGTGTCCAACACACATCTAGCTAAGAAAGCGCTGCAACATTTTTGAAAGGATTTGCTATTAGACGTCTTGCGCTCGTAAGCTGGTTTATAAAGTTTTTAAAAATAACTGTTGGGGTATTTCTTATGCTGCAAATCTGTCAAAAATGTTGCAGCGGTTTTTTAGCTAGATGTGTGTTGGACACAGAGAATGTGTGTGTCTAGAAAAGCTAGGTTATGATAAAATTTCGTTTACGCTGTCAGTTTTCTTGACAAAATTTTCTGCTAAGTGGTTCACTCTTGCTAGCTATTTAGAAGCTATCTGCTGTCAATATGTCATCACTGAAAATTGGAATCAAGTGACAAATAAATTCGTTTTTTTTTCATATCACGAACACTTGACTAGTTCGCGAATGATGAATTTTCATCCCGAAAAAACCTACCTACCTCTTTCCATGGTCTTATTGTATCATGCCTCTTTCCATCCAAGTGATGAAAATCCATAATCCATCACATGATTTAGAAATACCTAATACCAATCGAAAATAGTCGAGCTTTCAAACGCACCAATCATGTATCAGGAATTTGACATAATATATTTAGTTCTTAGAAGAATAAATAATATCTTTACATACTTGTGGTCATTAAAGTTTAGTTTAGCTTGGTTCATTTCTTTCTCAGTGTAGCATAATAAAATGCTAATAATGAGCTCTCGACTAGGACAAATATATGATCTTTCATTGACATTTCACCTGATGACTACTTCTCATTCCACGGCCAACTGAGGAATATTTTCATTCTGTATCATATCAACTTTCATTAAATAATCTTGATTTATGGTCAGACGGAAAATATAAATCAAACAGTTGCCTATATAGTTTTTGTCTATTCTAAACCACTCTACTATTATAACAACAACTATTATTTAATATCATTTAAATGCAATCAACAATCATATAGTTATGAATATATTATTATCCATAATAAATCAAATACTCTAATCCCTTGGTGATGGATGAAATTGTACCAGCTTTTGTGACAGTTTTTCGGCCAATTCTTGTGAACTTGCCGCCAAAACTCTGCGTGACAATCGATCAACATCCCCACCTGATGGATCGATGACCACACCACCAGCTTCGGTGACAATCAATTCACCGGCAGCAATGTCCCATATATGGATGCCGAATTCAAAGTAGCTATCGGCAGCACCAAGGGCCACCATTGCCATGTCGAGGGCTGCTGAGCCCAAAGCTCTCAATCTGATAAAAAATATAGAAGAAGAAAAAAAACAAAGAGTATTAGATTTTTAGTGACAGGATTAAAAATAATTTTCAGCAATATTTGAATTGAATACTTTTCGAAAAACAAGGGTTTCCTAGTTACAACACTAGAAATGGGCAACATTCTTACCGCCGTATTTTCAAATCACTTACTATAAATGAAGGTAGTAGGTACGTTCAACCATTTTCAAGACACTCAATAGTGTGAAATAATTATTTATACTTTTGAAGTTGTTGCCAAAATCCTCCTATCTACCTATAATTGCAAACCTTCAAAAGACTATTTATTTTAAGAAAATACATTTAATTTAGTACGATCAGTACAAATAATAAGTTTATTTTTCAGTTTAATTTTGTTTACACATTAAGAATACCTTTTCGTAGATTAATGATGAATAAAAATATCACTGACATTTATAAAGACGTTTTCACTAAAAAATTCACGCACTGAAATACAAATGATACCTTTGTGGTATTGCGCATACCTATATAAGAATATAAACAGAACTGAAATTTGAAATAAATCTAAAATGAAAAATGATACGTACAACTCAAAAAGCCAGCAATGCTTTTCGCTGAATACAAACAAATTTACAGCAGGACTACTTTTTCAAATATTCAATAAACAATCATTACATAAAGAATCCGCATGTTTTTTCATGTTAATTGTTACTTCTATATCCTCAGCATGATCGTAAATTAGTGTTATTAATACAAGTATAACTTAACGTAATTATTTCGTCAATAATATTATTACTTATGCAATACCTATCAGACTGAGTGCATAGATAACATAGTTATAATATATCTAAAGGAAATTAGTTTTTTACCGTTGTAAAAATAATTCGAATATTGACAAATATGTATATATGGTATTGGAATAAAGTGCATTTTTCTCTGAAATGAAGCAAATAAAATTAAACATTTATTAGAACATTTTGTTCGTCTGTCTTCCATTAATTATAACTAGAAAACTATTTAAGTGTATAACTAGGTAGCTCAACATAGAAACAATAGAATTTGCATATCGTTTAAAAACTTTTGAATGCCGAAGATAAGGAAACTCTTGTAATCGTAGCAACATGCGTGCTCTGCTCAAACGAAATACCTATAGTACTGAACATGGCCAAGTATTTTTTTAAATAGATTATTTGAACCACTTACCCACGAACTTCTGGCATCAAAATGCTTTGGTTTTCCTTTACTGTTTTCATTTTTTCTGGATCTCTACTAGTGCCAAACTCGAACATTATCAGTGCTTCTTTCAGCGTCTTCTTTCCCGATACTGTGATGCGTTCTCCATTCAAGAAGGCTCCTTTGCCTTTTCTTGCTGTAAACAGTTGATTCAGTACAGGATTGTAGATAATACCGATACTGGGTTCTTGATTGATGAACAGTGCGATAGAGATGCACGAGTGCGGGAACGAATGGACAAAATTCATGGTACCATCGATAGGATCGATGACCCACGTTGGGCTATTTGTTAAGCTGCATTGCCCTCCGCTGGCTACCGATTCTTCGCCAATGAACTTGTGATCCGGAAACTGTTTGGACAGACTATCGATAAAAAGTTTCTCGATTTCCTGATCAGTTTCCGTCACCAAATCAATATCATCTGATTTCTGCTCGATCACTTTGTTTCTCGAAGACGTCTTTTTCTTCAATATCTAATAATAAATCAAAATAATTTTGTTTTCTAAGAATATTGCGTTCTACATACCTCACCGGCTTTTTTCGTCAAGTCCAGAACTGTGTCATAGAATAAATCTACGTTATAGTTATCTGTTGACATTTTTCTAGTGTTTACGTTTACAAGACTAGCAAGTGAAATTAATCCGGCAGCCGGAAAATAGTTGTATCTGTTGTTATTGTGATTGTGACGAATCTGATAATGGAATCTTCGGAATACATAGCGCATGCGAAGAAGTCTCATAATTGTCAGAGCAAACCATTGATCGCAGTTTTCAAATTTAATTTATGAATTGAGATTGGAATAGCCCAACTACTTGAAATAAGTTCTGGTTGGTCAAAATTCAAAATTGTCTCTGATTCATAATAATTAAACAGTTTTATATTATGGTTCTATAACTTTATATTTGTCTATGGTTCTATCAGAGAATATATACCTACAAGGTTCTATATGTTGATAGAATTCAAAAATGTTCTGTGTTCTGTTTCTCCATAGAATTAATATAATACATAAAGATAATTATTAATATTGACTATGATAAATATCAGTTATCAGAGAGACTCTGATAATATCCTAATTCTATGGGTTCGTCCCTGACTAGGAATTCCTAGTCTGGTTCGTCCTTTGTGAGTTGTATGCAGAGACAACCACCAACCACCTCTGGTTGCAAGATCTAATGATCTTGCTCTGGTTCTGGTTGTAAGTTTTGAATTTTGACCCGAATATCAGGGATAACCATAGATGTGTGTTGGACACAGGGATTGGGTGATCTTATGTCATTTCGGTGTGTCAACTTATCACGGGGCGTTATTTCAGTCACTTCTGCTTATAGAACAGGATACAGAGTTAGTCATC
This sequence comes from Crioceris asparagi, assembly GCA_958507055.1. Classification (NCBI taxonomy): domain Eukaryota; kingdom Metazoa; phylum Arthropoda; class Insecta; order Coleoptera; family Chrysomelidae; genus Crioceris; species Crioceris asparagi. Next base: position 3,220,301 of record OY293830.1, read on the forward strand.
ATCCCTTGATATATTCTTGATTAGAATACAGTCTTCTTGCATGACGCATGAGACAAATAGTGACGATCAAGGATTGTGTATTTAACTATATATGGTATGGACCGTATCCATAATATATGGTCTCATTATAGGAATATGAGATTGGTTGATGACATAATTAAAGCGCCAGACTAATGGTTTCTAAAGTTCGTACAAGAATTAAACTAAACGACCACGATATTAGCCATAGAGCATCAATGACATCTGGCATTCGGCAGACGTCAGGAGTTTAGCATCCCTAACCTAAGAATTCAACCACAACACCACAACCACAACAGAAGAGCCCGCATGTAGTGGCAGAGACAAAGTTCGTCTCAGGTTGTGGTATTTTAAATAATTTTATGATGGAATGTTTAACGTGTGGTGGCACTGACTACATCATAGAAAGTGGCTTTTATTATTGCACAGAGTGTCAGACCCAAAGTCAGGAGGTACGCGAACATGTATTTGAAGAGGAAGTTACCAATGTTAAAAGTACAAAGAAAATTAAGAAAAAGAAAACTGAAAAGGTTGAGAATAAGATAACAAGTTGGGAATGTTATAACATTGTGATGTGTGGTCTCACACAAGAGATTGTCAATTTGGGTGCAAAACCAAATTACAAGAAGATAGTCAAATGCCTTTGGATGAAATATTTGGAAAAGTTGGAGGTAATTAATTTAGAAACGGATGTGAAACCTAGGTTTTCCATAGTCAATTTAAAAAAGTAAGTAATCTTATAGAATGAACTTTGATGGTACGTAATAGAACAGATTAAATTTTTGAAGGGATGTAAATATAATCTTCAACAAAGATACGAAAAAAAGGAGAAGGAAATCCTCTGGGGATGATGATTCTTTTTCCAATCCTACCACACCGACTTCAGTGAAAAGAGAGAGGACAAAGAAAAAGGTATTTTTTTTATTAGGATACGCTTCATTCAAGAACTCAAAGACAAAAGAAGATACATTACACTACAGAAAGAATGTCTGAGGAGTCAAATAATTATATGAAATTAATATATTAGGCACCCATAATTCACCCAGTTTTAAGTAAACTACACTATTATATACTCATAATAATCTTTGCTATTACAAATAAAATACCTGCGAAAATAAATGCCAGACATGGTTTTTATGTTTCCTAAAGTCTGACAGACCATATTTCATACATTGTAATCATTACTTTTCAGAGATTATTGGCTCAAGCCCACTATGATGACTACTCCTTCAGGTCAACGCAGGAAAGTAATACATCACTGATGAATGAAACATTGACAAGCTTGAAAGGTTCAGAAAAATCCGAACCAGAACTGAAAATCAACTTCAATAAGTATGCTAAGAAAGAGTTGCGACGCCGAATGCCCAAAGAACACATACAAGTCCACAGAACTGACATACCAATCAATTTGCGCTGCCACAACTTCACCTACCAAGAATCAACAATGAAATTTAAAAAAGGTGTTGGGTACTTGTCTCCCATGAAGTTGTATGCCATTTTGTATTTGGCGCTGTTGATTAATCGAGACGACATCCACCTCGGCGATCTGTTGCGATTTATAAGAGAAGGTCATGTAAGCTACAACAACTATCACAAGTTTTTCCCGGAAGAGTTTGAAAATAAGTCTCTAAATATACATAACAACAGCAAGAATTGTATGCTGTCGCATAAAAATCTGCGTGTTCTTGCAGCCAAATTGGCAGCTGTGTTGGATGTGACTGAATTCATTGAAATACCCGATCTGCCAGCTTTGTGCAAGCGATACTGCAAGGAATTAAATTTACCTGTAGAAGTTTATCACGCTGTTGAGAATTTATTATCTAAAACATGTCCTTTGATGGTGTTTGATCGTACATCTCCTTCAATTCCAAACTACGAGGGACGTTGCATATCTTTCATTCTTTTCACTCTTAAATTACTTTTTGGTCTCGATGATGTCACCGAATTTCGATTATCAGAGTATGCCAAGATTGTCAACGAGAATCATTTGAAGATGAACATGTTCGATATCATCGCTTGGATGGAGTATATTGGTTATAGAACATTGGTTATACAGGAGAACCATTTACCAACGGCACACTACAAGGATGCACCGATAGATGGCGATGTTATGCTGCACTATATAAACTCACACGAAGTTAGCTTTAACAGCATGAGTAAACTTTCAAAGGAAATGAGTGATTACAAGGATATTTTGATGAAATTAAAAAAACAACAGCACGACTATGTTACTTATCTACAATATCCGGCTACACTGACGCCATTCCTCGATTATGCTCACCTAATTTCCAGCACCTTGAATCGCAAATATTTGCAAAACATTCTAGTCATGAACTTTAGCAATGAAAGTTTACAGTATCTTTTAAATCCCAACAAGTATTTGCAACATATCAATGCAGATTTGATTAAGATACATCGAGGTGCAAATGCAAATTGGGTTTTGAGTGCATACGAAACATGGGCGTCGACCAGGGGGGCTAGCATGAAACAGAGTAACTTGATGCCTTTGCGACTAATTGAAGAAGGAGAATACCAGGCAGCAGATGTGAGTAGCAGTGACGAGGAAGAGGGGAAAGCAAATAAAAAAGCATTGACCGCTTCGGTGCTGCTAGGTCAGTTTCAGTTACAAAATAAGAAGAAGTTCGAAAAGAATGAACGTTTTTTGGATAGTTTAAGTGAACCATTTGATGATACAACAACTGTTATTGGTGCTAATCAAAAGTACTGTGAACATTTTCAACCATACGAACAGTATTGGATGAGTTTTATGATGAATTTGGACTTGGTGGTTGCAAAGCATTTTAATGCATTCTACCAAAAGTGGCCGAGCTCGTTTCGTTTCATATTCGATGAATGTTGTCGGATGGTAGAGCAAAAGAATCAGGAATTTTTCGATGAGTATCAACTTACGGAAATTTACTTGATATATGCAGCAACTTCTAAAAAACGGCCGAAATGTAATGCGAATAGTGGCATTAATTACTATGCTAATGCGGCAGCGACTAAGTGGTAGTGAATCTGTGATATCGACGAGTTATTTTAGGCATTAAGTTCTCAAAAATGATGCAAACGTTTTAAGTAATGTTCCTGTAAGTCTTTCGCCAAAACGATACGTTTTTCACAAATGTACGATACTTTAAATAATAATATATATAACTAGCATCACAACCAGAAAATAATGTTGTCCTTTTAACGATTCCAGATTTCCAGGAATTAGTGCCTGTAATTACCTTGTTCCTTTTCGTTTTAATTTTTTTTTTCAGAAAGTAATAAGCTTTTGAAGTAACGGGACCTGGAGCCAAAAGGGGTGCTACATGGGTAAAACGCTTGTGGAGGAGGATGGATCGTCGACAATCTTTGAATTACAGAAATCTCTCTATCATTTATCATAATCATGTCTGTTGTAATTAAAAAAGAGACGTGGCAACATTGTCCGAAATAATTTTTTTTCTATGCATTATATATTGGCCGTCTAACAGAAATTGTGACTAAACACTTAAGGTAAAGATATGGTTTGAGAAAAAGCCTTCAAATATAATAATTCACTAGGTAAATCTATTGAGAACAAAAAATCAAACAAACCCGATAATAGGGCTGTCCAACGAGCTGTCAGTTGAACATCCAATATGGCGTCTGGTGTAAGCAATACGTTTAAATAAGCCTAGAAATCGGTTCATTTCTTGAAAAAGAAACGTTTTTAATCTGCCAACGCATATAATTCTTCAAATAATGCCTTCTTTTTGTTGTGAGGTGAATTGTATAGGAGCACAAGACTTCACGATAAAGTACAATTTTTTCGAATTCTTGCAACCAAACCTAGGGCTGAGATTTGTTTAGTCGTTGAGAATGTTTGACCAAGAAACATATGAAATAGATAACATATACTTTACCCACAAAAAAACAGAACCTGTAGTCGTCGGCAAATAGTTGAAGTCCTTAACTTTAGCTACTCCACATTTTGTAACAAAACCGGCTTCAAAAATCTTATATGCATTCAAACATTTGAAAGCCTTCATCTTCACTTTCGTATAAAAGCTTGTAGTTAATACCAAATAGCTGACTAAATCCATACTTGTTATGCTGGGATTTTTTTTTGGATCATAGCTAATATCATTTTCATGAATACTAAACGTATCTACATTTCCTATGGCGTAGATTTTTTCTTTATAACGAGTAGCAACATCTGGGTGTTCAGCTTCTTAATTTACAATAGCAGTCACTTCTTGCATTCATTATTTTTGCTTTCAATACTCACACATACACATACGGAAATCCAATCAACAAGGTTCCTTCCTGAAACACACATTCAATCCAAAACACGTCTGTTTTACGTCTGCACCTCTATGACAGACAGTGTGAACTTAGTTTGGTAAAGTTCGCGCATTTTTAACCACTGACGTCACCACTACATCGGCAAGAGTATTACAATATTCAATTTGTAATTTGACAGTGGTTGTAACGTCAGTGGTTAAAAAGTGGGAGGAGCTAAATGCTCGTGGATGCGCCTCGTCATACCATTGTTTTTATATCATGTCAACAACATAATATCGAGCGATCCAAAAAAAACTTATCCCCAGTAGGCCTTTGAAAATTGCAGATGATTCAAGTAAAGAGACGCTCCTCATTTCAAATGCCTCTACTGCGATTTTTTTTTGATCCCTCCATAATGAACATTTTAATATAGTGTTTTAATTTTAAATATCTACAAGCTGACACGGCGAACTGTGTACCACCCAAGAGTATATGAGTGCTGTATTAATAATTAAGTTTCTGCTAAACTTAATTATTAACGTTATGTTATTGGTAGCGCCACCTTTTGAGGACTAGATGAAACTCACGATCCGATATGGTAGTCTGGTAGTGGTGTTTGACATATCGGCAAGAAATATGTCAGAAGTCCAATCTTAATTTATATAAAAATTAATTACCTGTATATTTTTTCAGGTAATTTTCTGGTATTTCAATAGTAATTCTATGTGAAGAGGAATCCAAAAAAATATTTAAAATCGGTCCAGCCAATCTTGAGTTATAAATGGTGTAACCAACACCACTATGTTTTATATATTATACAAGATTATGGTTACCCTTGCTATGAAACATTTTCCCTTTTGTAATTCAAAGATCATCGTCGCTCCATTTGTCTCCATAGGCATACCCACCCACCATGCTTTCTACTTTACAGTCTGTAAAAAATCGGCCAAAAATTGAAAAGAAGCCGAACTTGATCATGATCATTGTCCCAACAATTTGCGAACTCAAATATTTACTTTTCAGCATTTTTTAATGGTATATTATGATACATCAATTGAGATGGTGTTAGAATAATTGATTGTTATTCTTTTTTCTTAAATTATTGTGCGAGTAATTAAATCACTCCTTGTTAGTTTCTTTTTTTTGTTTGTAATAGAAATTCCTACGAATCATTGCAGTAGATTGAAACTTGTTTCTTAACAGTAATCTGTTAACCACTTCGCCGAAAATTCCAATCATCTTACGAGTACTTATATATAGCAATATACTATATAGTGGTAGATTTCTATGACAAATGAATATAACAAGAAAAGCGAAATACAGTTTAGACTTTCTTTCTCTGTCGTTCTCCTCTGCAACAAAATGATGATTATGGAGTTTCGTTACCATCTATAATAAAGATTCACTTCCTGGTTTAGAGTATTCGATTTTTTTTGTGTATCACTATTCCTATATAGTGAACATTTGTCTCCATCATTATGAATAAAACAACAAAATATTTTTTTTATTAGGTATTTATTCTCAAATTTTTCATTTAACAAGTCATTTGTCAAATCAATAATCACGCGTAGTCTTCGAATTTCATCTGTAACAGAAAATAGTTAATTTCAGAAAATCAATTGCTATATCCTGTTTGTTTTTGTGGAAAATCTCGTTCAAATATTTCAATTATTTGTATGAATTTTATTGAGAATCAGAGAACCGCCATCTATAGACTAAGTTCCAATACTAAACCGACAGTATAAATTTGGTTTAGCTTCTACAGGCTAGATGGCCATACATGAATTATTTTTATCAAGGGACCAGAGAGAATTCGTTAAATTCTTTCTGCAAGGGACCAAGCTAAAGCCAAAGATTGGTATTTCTAATCTTTGCTAAAGCTCTGAGTTGAAATCTCTTCGAAATAAAAACAATTTTAATGAGTTCAATGAAGGTTGAATGTACGAAAGCATAGGTCTGACTTTTATGATTAGATTATGAAGTAATCATACGAGTGTGAAGGATTGCTTCATAAACATATTATTAATTAATTTTTTTTGTTTATGAGTGCGAAGAAGCCAATTATGTTTTCTTCCAATGGAAATTATATAGACGTGAACGGTGTAGTGCTTTTGAAAGAATCGATGATTTATTGAAAGATAGTCCTGCCCAAAGTATTGAATCAATTTGTGCGTTTGATATTTGCTGCTTTTGCTAGCGTCAAGGAAATAATTTCACAGCTGGAACGCACTTGTATCGGTCTATCTGCCTGTGGTACGTAGCTCCCTTGATTTAGTTTTTTTGTTTGAAAAGTGAGTTGGCCGAGGGTGATCTAAGCTAGTTTTTTGATCGACTTAAAAAAAAGATGTTTTTTTTTATAGCTGTTCGCGCGTTTTGCATAGTAAACGTACTCTGATTTAGACAATTTTTGTTTCATTTGAAAGAGGATACTTGAGAAATGGTCCCATATTGAAAAAAATCAAAACCAAAATCTCCTTCCCTCCAACAACCGCCCCCAAAGGTGGTGGAGGGGACAATTTTTCTCAAAATATGAAAATCCGCAACTGCAGAATTTATGGAAATTTCATATCCGGAAATGCGCAAATTTGACATTTAAAAAAATAATCATAGGTTTCCGCGTTACAGTCTGAAATATGTGTTTCTGCTATGTGGAAGGGGCAAATTTTTCCGAAAATCGAAAATTCGAGATTTGAAAATTAGAAAGGGGACCATATCCGGAAACGTTTAAAATGAACATTTCTTTCAAAAGTTTAACGGTTTCCAGTTTCGCAATGGTAAAGTCTGAAATATGTGATATCCGTATTTTCGCTATGTAGAAGAGTAATTTTTTCGAAAATTGAAAATATGAACCAGCCAAATTAAAGAAAATATTATATGTAGCAACATTTAAATTGAGATACGGTTTTCGAGTTACAGCAGTAAAGTCTGAAATATGTATATTTGCGCCGCGATTTTTTGAGATCTCTGAATAATAAATAACAAGTACAAGCTAAGCCTACATCTTTTTGGGTATTAGTGAACGTTCAACAATTTTCATGAGTAATGCTACACGCAAAATTGCGAAATAAATATTTTTTACAAAAAATTGGACCGACTTTATAAGTTCTATTGGTGCTGATAATTTTGAAGTTGTGCTGTTGTAGTTTGTTGTTGTAGGCACCAACTCCAGAAGAACCAGCACCAATAGAATTAATATTATTTTGTATTTTTCAGTGCACCAACTAATTAAGTTGGTCCATTTTTTTGTAAAAAACATTTTCTTTGATTAAGTTTAACGTGTTTGTCTATCTGTCTGTCTGTTTGAGACGATGTATCTTCCAAACAGATGAATCAATTTGGATTTAGATTTTTATGTTTGACAATTGACGTTCTGTATAACGGAAAGTTTCACCCACCTTAGTTCAATCTTGGAACCTGAAGCATTGGTTGGTATTGTTGGTAGGCTGCCTGGCGGTAGGCCTGATGGTAGGGCATCATCATAAGTGGCATTTGATGTTGGTATTGTTGGTATCCATACCACATTTGTGGTTGGAATCTTTGGTATCCGTGGCTGGAAATTCAAATGAAAAACTTTTCAGACACCACCAGATTTTGAAGTTGATGACAAGAGATGTTGCACTTATCAGATACAGAAGACTCTATGCTCCAACTAAATTCGAAAATCTTTTTGATAAGTTATTCTTATTACACCGTTTTCAAGACATTTTCAAGCATAAATGTTTCAAGAAATTATGTGAACTATAAGATGGACTAAGATAACAAATATTTTTTTATCTAGCATACGAAGGGAATCCTAAATATTTGAATATGCAAGAAGATAATTATCAAAATGGGTACCAGTTTACTCTGACAAATGAGGTTAAACAACACATAAAAAAACCAAACATACACTAGAATTATATATACCTAGTTTCTTCTTTCGATTAGTTGGTTGAAAATAAATACTGCCTACCTTGGGTGAACCCAGTTGATGATGTAATCCTGTGTTGGGGTGAAGGTGGGTGCCTGGTCCTGGACGAATCTACCCTGCATGGGGTCCCAGTAGATGTGACCATCGAACCTGGCAGCGGCCATGGTACACACTACGGCAAGGGTGGCTAAGAAAATGGCTAATTTCATCTTGTGGGTATCTTAACACACGTCTGTTATATATATATGTCAATGTCTGACTGCGACTGGCGATATTATGTTAGCTGGTCAGTATTTTGTCTTTTATATAGGCAAAAATTTGTTGTTGTTAAGGATTGCGTAATAGTGTTATGTCTTATCTGTGCAGTAACTATTGGTGAATTTTGTGATTGGGAAGCATTTTTCTTGTTGCATTTTGTAAATGTTTCCATCAGATATCATATTTCCAGGGAATCCTATAAAGGATTGGAAAAAAGTTGGCAGATTGAGTGAAGAAGGCATATCTTTATTGGTTGATTAAAAGGTCATATTTGCTGTGATAAGTTGTACAAAACAAGATGAATGTTAATTTTAACCTGTTTGTGTGTTTGTTATCATTTTTATTTTGAGATTGAGTGGAAGGAAGCTTGTCGTTCACATCACGGCTGACTTTATCCCAGAACTATCAGTGCTCTTGGATAGCTGTGTTGTTCATCTTTTTTCAATCAATAAAAGCGATCATTGTCATTGTTGTAATTGTTATTAATTAGCTGACCTTGCAAAATCTTCTGACACAATTAATTTTAGTTGTTCTGTCTATTGGTTGCTGCACTGATAAATACAAAATAATATTATTACTATTGGTGCTTGTACTCTTGAAATTGGTGTCAAATTGCAAAACTAAGTGGTCATCTACCTGTTGTTAGCATCTCCTCCCACGCCAGTCTAACAAGTCTTTCAGCATTAATTCACTGTACGTAACCTGTCCATCCCAGACGTTGAAACTGAAACACTCCACTCATTCCACATTAAACATTATAAGAGTCTACAGTCACGTTTTGTCCTATTCGACCCATTCTGTTAATGAACAAGTATTTTGTCTTTTTTAAACTTTTAGTCCTACGTCGCCTGTTGTTTTTCAACCTTGCTGGAAATGTCTTTTACAGTTAGGATTTATACTCCGCTGAGAACAGCCTTTCGTTATCAGTTTGGTTTTTATTTCCGCTGCTCTCACGTCTTTTTCGAAGATTAATAATTTGTGGAGACAGGACAGTCCACGATGAATTTTAAAACTACTGGGTAAGTTATTATATACTCTTACATTTGATACTCCTGATACCTTTAATTATCTCGATACGTTTCCGAACTGGATGTCCTGTCGATCTTTAATTTATTTACTACCTTTTGAGTGTTTCTTCAAGGGAGTGTTCTATAACTGGTACATCTACTGTGATTTGAGTTTCTTCCGCGGGCTCTTTCTCCTGTTTTACATTTAGATGCTTCTTGAAACAACTGTTTCATTGGTTGCCGCGTTGGTTGTTCTGGAACGTTGAGATGGACCTGGGCTCTTTTCTCAAAAGATACTGCTGTTTATGACATTCTGTTTCTATTGTTCTCTAATCGAGAAAGAGAAACAACGAAAGAAACAGATGCCAAGTTATTCTGGTCAAGTTATGAGTGGGTAACACTTTAGTAAATACAATTCGATAAACATCCCATAGAACCTGACTTCCTCTTCAACATCGGTCGAGCTCACTTCGGGTTGGAAGGAAATTATATCAATTTTGTGTACGGGTAGTACACGTGGTAGAAGACTGGAGTGCTGGGTCCCCGAGTTGGATAGGGAAGTCGACGCCGTGATTTTCGATTGTAGGTCTGGCATGGCTTTTGAGAAGAGGTTGATTCCTAAGAAGTCATTAGAGGTTAAAAGCACGAGTTGGCGTCGTCTGGCGGAGACAGGAGGAGTACCTCGCGGATAACATCCAGGGCATGACAGAGATGGTTATACTACGCTCGGAGCATAATCCTGGGCCTACATCGAAAAGTTCATGTTTCTAAAAGTATTCGTATAGGTAAGTCAAATGTTAAGAAGAGGGTGTATTGCTAGAGCAAGACAACAGCCTCTCCTCGGTATAAGCTGGGTAAATCGCCTATCAGGATATAGCCCATTGAACAATGAAGAAGAAGAAGATCCTATAGAACCTAACCTAATTTAATACATTTAAGATCTTTGGAGTTCTTGTTATTAAAATTATTATTGAGTGAACTTTTCATCTTATTGTTATTTATAATATATTCGATATGGCTTTGATCTGTTCTCAAAAAAGGACACTTTGACGCCCACTTTGCTTTTTATAAATTAAGGAAGCAGCCAGAAAAATATTTTTAGCAGGGACTTGTATTTTCGTTTTTGTATGTGTATTTATAAACATTCAACTTGATAAATCAAGTTGAGTTATATTTTTGCTATTAACCTTGTAACCTCAAGAATTTATCTCATTCTGAACTGCACTTTTCAATGGAAGAATTTTACAATATTATATGTAAATATTTTGAAGTTGAAATGTTTGTATATTTAATTATGATAAAGGAAATCGTGCATTTTTTCTCAAATAATTGCAACAATTTCCAAGAAATTCTTTCTAATCTGGAAAAAGGAACGTAAGCTGTTTCCTGGGAAGCGACCACTAACATAAAAAAATAATTGTTTAAATTTTACGGGAAATAGTTAAAAAATCAAACTAACATACGGTGATCCAACAAACAAGATATTATCTTGGTTGCTTTAGAAAATAAGTGTTCCAATTGCAAGAGATTTAGGAATTTTGAATTTTCTATTAATGCTGTTAGTCTGTGATTACGATAGTTTTCTTAATAAATCTATGGTCTTATTTGCTGAATATTTTATATTAAATGTGTTTTTCAACCCTCAATTGAAACAAAGCAGAAAGGCGTATGTAAAGAAGATATTTCCAAAACTGTCGTTTCTAATATGGAAATGACTCAAAAACTGTAGTTTCTTCCGGTATAGGGAGTACCTAGCTTACAAAAGTAATATTATTTTAAGTGGTTTTTAAATCTGGAAAATACTGGGTGGGTGTATATTTGAAAATAATGCAATAAAGCAAATATATTGAAAACAAGCCTTAATTGGAATACGATATCTTAATGTTAGGAAATAATATTGGTTTATATCATTAAAAGAAAATCAAAAAAATAAAGGTTTATTTATTTTGACTGCTACAAAAAAATAATATTTCAATATATCTGTTATTTGATAAATATTGAAAATAAACTAAAATATGAATATTCTAAAACATGGATATAGACAATCAAATACAATATTCTAAAATATGAATATAAAAATTAAAACGATATTCTGAAATATGAATAGATTTTTAAAATAAAACAAGATTTTAAAATACATTACCTATTCCACATTTGAGCTCCCTCTATGTAGTATTCCACAATAACGACTCTTCGACATAAAAATTCAAACAATTTTATCAATTTTTTTTAAATCTTTTAGATCAAATATTCAATACAGATTCAACGAGTACATCATTTACATGGCCACGAATGCAGTTATCTTACCTTATTAATTCGAGATATTTAAGGTTATGTAGACTGACAGTTTACTTCTATGTCAAATACAATAGAAATAGCATATTGATACTATTGGAATAGAGATGGCGATTATAGTGCCGCTAAATCAAGGTATTCCACATTTGCTCTCTTATTCCACATTCGGCGACTTTATAACCGTAACTAGACTATTGTGAAATTGTTTTGGCATTTTGGCTTTATCAAAATAACCATGCGTTGTTGATTTCGATTAATACAGAGTGACATCTCCATTAAGATTTTCTCATAAAAGTGGCCATATCTTGAAAATTACCCATTGGAACCTCTAGTAAAACCTTATTATATTACTGGATTAGGGAGAATGAGCGTAATTGAAATTCAAGATATTATAGGGTATTCCATATGAAAATCTTAATTTTCGTATGCTGTGACCTTATAAAAGACCTGGTATATTACGAATTCATTTTAAAATGTGACGCTTGTCCATATCTATAAGTTCTGTTCAAAACCTCATTCGTATATATCAGCAATTAATATTATTTTGTATTTTAAGTCGATCCTAGTTTTTGTTTTTACAATACACTATTTTACATAATTTTCTATTTTTACAGGGCAGATTTGAATATGAAATGATCCCTCAAAAATATGATCTCTTTAACTTTTTTTTTACACTATTAGATAGATTATATTGCCTTTGAAAAAAAACTAAAATTTTTCAAAATGAGTACTTGCAACAAACTAATAAAAGGGCACTGAAATTAAAAGTCATAAAATATTGTTGCTTGCTATTCTATTTATTTTTTTATATTTTTCTAGATACAAAAACTACTAAATCTATTCAGTCATCAGTTCATCATAGCATTTTCCTGGAAAAAATAATAAATTCCACATAAGTGAATTATAACAGTTTATTCATATTTCTTCACCTTTTTTTTTGTTACTTCAGTAGTATCCTTGCCAATGTGGAAGCCCAAAATGTTGCTGAACACCCACCCCATGGATACCCTGTTGGTATTGGTAGCCCTGATGATAGCATGGGTAGCCCTGGTGGTATGTGTAACCCTGCTGGTTTGCGTAGCCTTGATGGTATGGGTAAACTTGATGGAATGGGTAGCCTTGGTGGTATGAGTAGCCTTGTTGGTATGGGTAGCCTTGGTGGTATGAGTAGCCTTGTTGGTATGGGTAGCCTTGGTGGTATTGATAGCCCTGGTGGTAAGGACAGCCTCCTTGCTGGAGCAGAGAATGGTACTGGTAGCCCTGAGAAGAAGGTGCCCAGTGCATTTGGCGGTATTGTTCAACTTGTTGTGGTCTATCGACAAGTCCATGGAATGCTGCTGGCAAATGTTTGCCAGCTCCTTGACCTTGAAGATCGACTTCGTGATATTTGCTGAAAGAAAAAAATCAATCAGATGAAAAAAATGACAAAGTACATACAACCAAGTAGGCAGCAACTAAAATTTATGAAAACTTACCTTTTGCCAGCCTGCACCCAGTTGAGAATGTGTTCCTGTCCGAATGCGTTTACATGTGTTGGTCCCTGATCCTGTACATGTTCCCGCAATGAATCCCAGAAGATCGGGGAATCGAAACGGGCGTGAGCCACAGAGCTTAAGGCCAATACGAAGAATACCAGACACTTCATCTTCACTAACAAATTAGTTTATGATTTTTCGTTTATTATGTGAGATTCTTTTATATGGATTTTTATCGCTGTTATTTATTGTTCTCAAACAATGGTTTTCGAAATACATAATAATTTTTTTTTTCTTACACAATAATAGTTTTACTATCTTCTACTGGAAATGTACTCAGTGTTTTTGTTGTCTTATCGAAGGCTTTTGTCGCAAAAGCATCACCACATGTGTTTAAAAAAATAGCGGCTGTTTTTTCCATGTTGAAATATTCCTTGTTGTTGTCAAGTGAATATCTCCTAAAATAGCACTACAATATTGCCAGTGCTTAAAGATATAACTGTTCAATTATCCGATCTTTTCGAAGAACTAGGTAGGTACAGGTCAGGGAAGCAAACTATAGCTTTTATTTTTTTGTACATTTCTACCAATTTCTTGGTTTTAGATCACGCTGATCTCCACATCTACAAGGGACTGAAACTCGATTAGATGGAGAAATTTCTTAATTATTTTATAAGTATCTAAGTGCTTTGCAGAACAATACAATCTACTTCAGTTTATCTAATATGTGTATGTATATTAATATATATATATATATATATATATATATATATATATATATATATATATATATATATATATATATATATATATATATTGTTTGATTCTGAATTCTTGACTGGTTTATTATTTAATAAAATAGATTTTTGTTGGGGATGCAGTCATTTAATAAATAAAATTCTTTGGATTATGCCAAGCTTTCGAGAATGTTTATTCTCTTCGTCGGGGCAAAATTCGTGAATTTATATAAAATTAACCACAAACAGGAAAGATTTCATTTTTCTGATTGCTGACTATGAAATCTTTCCTGTTTGTGGTTAATTTTATATAAATTCACGAATTTTGCCCGGACGAAGAGAATAAACATTCTCGAAAGCTTGGCATAATCCAAAGAATTTTATTTATTAAATGACTGCATCCCCAACAAAAATCTATTTTATTATATATATATATATATATATATATATATATATATATATATATATATATATATATATATATATATATATACGAGTAACGACTTTTCGTATGGCCACACAAATCTCGAAAACTGCTTATCCGATTTCAATAATTTCTTTTTAAATGATTTGTTTATATTTGCGTAGGTGACATAGGCTATATTTTATGTTCATATAGCTTTTCTCAAATAAATAAATAAAGAGTGGGACTACTTCTCAGCGGCGTAAATAATGCAAAGCGACGGCATCTGTCGACAGCTAAAAAACTGATTGCTATAGCAAATAATGACTGTTATTTTTTATTTCTTTATATCTTACTTTGTTTAGTTTAATGTACTGAAGTTTAAACCAAAAATTAACTACTTCAAGCATAATTTTTGCTCTAAAATGTTCTTTTGTTGAATGTTTCCAATACAAAATTACAAAATATTGAAAATTCAACAGAAAAATATTGAATTTCCAATTTTTTGTATTGAAAATTCAACACAGAGTTGAATTTTGAATACCGTGTTAAAAATTCAATAATTTTACAAATTTATTCTTGCGATTTTTAGGTAAATTTCTTATAGAAATTTACATTTGCGATCGTTCAACCTTTTGAATTTCGAAAAAATTTCAACGGCATGTTGTTATATACATATATTTATATATATGGGATATTACGAAATTTGTTAACACGATAGAGGTCGCAGTTTTGGAGGTATCAAGTTCAAATTTGCTACAAAAAACAATCTTTCAAATATCTCGGCCGATTTCGTTATTGGACAATATCGGGTAAGTAGTTTCAAAATGGCGACCGTTCAAACATTTTAAAAAAATATCAAAAAAGAGCCGTAGTGTAAAAATCATCAAAAATAATTTTAGGTTATAGATATAATCAGTACCTACAACTTTTGTTCGAAGCAATTTGCCATAAAATGCACAGATAAAAAAATAAAAATTAATAAAGAAAAAATATGAAATATTGATAAAACATAAACACTCAATATAAATTTGATGTAATTGTACATTTTCTGGAGATCTTATATAGACCCTGATAAAAAAATATATAGTATATTTATTGTAAAGAAATAGGCGAAAAAAAATTCAACAGCCAAAACAATTTTATGTAATAACATCTAGGTATACCAATGAAAAAGTTGTTAAAATTTCAATTCAATGAATTTTGAGAAATTTACCTTTCCGCTGACTACAGGCCATCGGGATTTTTTTCAAATAACACAACGAAATACGTCAGCAGCAGGCTTTAATCAAATTATTTTAGAAAAATTGCTAGGAGAAGTCAAAGAATATCGCTCCATCGTTACAGTTGTAGGTTTCAGATTTGAGTTCTTATGAATATGGTACCATTTCTCAAATCTCCTCTTTCAAATGAATCAAAAATCATCAAAATTGGAGACACTCAGAGACACTCGAATTGTATACCTCCACCCGTTTGGGCTCGTCGGACAAAAAAAATTATCATTTTTAAGTATTTTATCAAACATCAAAATTGGTGCACTTTCCCAGAGCTATAACTTTGAAACCCATGCATTTTTTGAGAAGGGTTAAATGTTGCTGAAAATTATATTATCTTTAATCCTTCCATATATAATTTTCAATTTTAGAAGAAAAGGCAAGGCGTATACCTTATACCAAGTCATGACTGGACAGTATGACAAAAATTATTATACTGTAACGGGAATTTATATTAAAACTGGGTTCGATTTATTTTCACTTATTTATTTATACCAATAACTAAACGACTATATACACATTTATATTCACACTTATTTCTCGGACTATATACGACTTTTCTACTGTCTATGATCTATGACCGACTGACTATCTATCACTAACTAACTGTCCTGTCATTGCCATCAGCATTATATATCTAACCTAAAAAGCTCTAGATGATTCCAGTGTTGTTTTTGTTGTTTCTGAAGGTTATTTCTCAGTATATGGCTTCGAGAATATACTAGGACTTCGTTGCCTCTGATGTCTCCTGTGTTTTCCGGAATGTGCATTGTGTGTGTAGTTCATTATTCCGGTAAATCTTCACGTTACAATACTTTTGATTGTGGCCTCTGTTGAGTATAGAAGTATATTTTTAAAACTAATTTATTTCCTATTAAGAAGCATTTTACAGTCAGTTATTTAATTATTATTTGATTAGGTGCGAATAAATTGGAAGATACAATTTTGAATAATAAAAAATGGGTAAATTCAGACTTAATTTCAGGTAATACCCTCTAGTGGGGACAGTAAAACTGTGACAAAAACCTACTAAACATTTATTATTTACATACAGTACTAGCGCCTTCCACATTGATGTAACTCGAAAACTCTTTTGTGGGGAAGGAGATGTGGATACTTGATTTTTTTCCACTGGTTCTCAATTGCCTCTTTCAAATGATAAAAAACATGAAAATCGGAGCACGTTTACTATTTAAAAGGCGCAAACATCAAAACATTCAAACAGTCAAATTGTAGAGCTCCTCCGTTTGTTATGTCGGTCAAAAATAAAACATCACTCTCTAGTAATAACATTATTTTTTTAAATTGGGGCAAGTTACCATTATTTAATTGGCGGAGGATAGTTCTTTTCAGCAGTGATACGTTTGGGAAATTGGGTTATTCACAAGAGGATTTAAAACCGTTTTTTCAAAAGAATCTTTTCTCCTTCTTTTTATTTGAAAAGATACATCAAAACTTATTGCAACAAAATTATGCAAAATATGACCAAGATTAAGTTTTTCACATTTTTAGTGGACCTTAATCAGGTATATTTTGTGTGAAAAATGCCTTTTTTAAATTTTTATTATATAACTAGTTACGCCCTCTAGCGCTCGACTTACAAATCCTGAAATAATTTCCATGTAATTCTCATGGCTTTTTTCTTTTATATATTTTTATCTCGAAGATATAATGTCAGCTGTTCCCAAGATATTCTTATTTGGCCACCCTGTACGTAAGATATTCAATTAGGTACCTTCTAGTTCTATGATGTTACAGAAATTATTATTTTTTTCATGATTTTGGAAGTTGATATAAATCAGATCTTCGACACTAATCAATATAATAGCGACTCGTTATTTCTCAACTGTTGTTACCTTATAATCTCTGCTCACAAGGAATTAAACAGAAGTCTTCGATGATTTGGAATGAAAAAAACTCTTATTAGTGTCTATGAATGATAAAAATACTGTAACGTGCAAGGGGCATAGCTGCCGACACTGGGCCACAATGTGGCGGCGCTGATAAATAGTGTGACGCATGTGCTCACTAGGATGCCGATAAAGGATTTCGAGAAAAGTCCAGAGGCGGCTTGAATGATCTAAGGAGACGGCGAAAGATCTGGAGAGTCTTTTTCGGGTATATATTTGGGTGAATTGTCGGCGTGAGGGACAGTGTGTAAAAACACAGTATGCAATAAGACAGTTTAATAGAAGAGTCAGAGTAAGCTAGTAAGAATATCCAATAGTAAAGTGAAGTTGTAATTTTTATTAATCTACTTTCGCGTTTAAATAAAGTTTATTTAATCATTATTGTAAATTAGTCTCACTTATCTGCGAACCCGCATGCGCAATAATACTTCTCGTAGTTCAACAGCATTGAAGCAGTTTGTCGGTATGAATAAATTAAAAGTATAACGAATAATTGCATAATTTCCTGAGATTGATTCTTTGATAGAAAAAACTACAGTTAGATTATTTTTTTCGAAACCTACGGGACCTTTTTCCGGATATAGTAAGATAGAAATGAATTTCATTCCTACTCCTTCCTATAAAGTTGGTGAAGAAAATAATAATGTACCAATATAAGAAAAAAATAAAAACAAAATTAAATGTTTCGGTTCCAGTACGAGTATATTTTATATATTGTTACACAAAATATAAGTTAGCTTGGTTGTATTGAAATTCTTGTGGATATTGGTTGGTGTAAAACATCCAGTTCATTGCTTCAATGCCATTCTGTTGTTTCCCATTTTTTTTGGGCGTAGGCCCATTAACAGTGTCATTAGGTTGGTCTAAGTCCAATCCATTTTGGTTCCTTTGGAGATAAAGCATTATTCCAATATGATAAAATATTCACTGCTATATATACAGGGTGTTCCACGACATGACTGACATAGTTTGGGAGTGCCTTGCGGGGGGTGATTTCAAGTCAAAATGTCTAATGAACATATAGTTACTGAGCTAGAAGCATTTGAAATTTCAAATAAGTACACTATTGCACCCATAATACTGTGTGTTCTGTGGTATGGTCCATCAGACCGTGAAGGTGTCGAAAAATGATTTAGATTCAATTACAAGCTGAATTTACTCATTTTAAAAACGATTTTGTAAATATTTCGAAGAACCTGCTTTGAATGAATCTGTAAGACAATCAACTAAAAAGGTTTCAAATAAAATTTACGTAATTAACAGACTATTAAGAAAAGCTTCGCTCATATTAGCGACAATTTATATCTTTTTAGGAGCTTTTATGTTCAACAACATTCAAACAAACTGAAAATGATGACGCTATTTTTAATCATTTGTTAATAAAAAAAGGGATAATCCCAAATATATAATCATCCTTGCATTCTATTAAAGACTAACATATAAACGTATAAATTGTAAATATAAGTTCGCGAAAAAGTGAGGTTAAACAAATTGATGATTGACTTATGCAGTATATTTAACTTTAAAGTGCCGTTAATATCATTGTTGCCAACTCTGCCAGTATAACTTTTGTAGCATTAGATTATTTTATGAATTTCATTTCCAAGGATATTTTCTTTAGAAAAAATTATCGACAATAACAACTGAGTTTAGCATATTATACAAATTGTATATATAGTTTAACGTTTTTTAAAATGACAAGTGTTGGAAGTTCTACTTTTTACCACAGTAGTATAAAGAACTATACTTTATACTGTGTTTTTACTTTTTAAATATGGAACTAAACCTTCATACACTTAAAATCTTACCACTTGGCTTATGCTTTCATTATTGAATATTTAAAAAAAAGTTCAATATCGCAATCTTTATATTGGCAGTTTTGGCAACAATGGAATTGACAGTTTTTAAACGTCAAACACACTGCACAAGTTAATTATCAATTCCTTTAACCTTACTTTTTCGCGAACTTATATTTACAATTTTTACGCATATTTTTCCTAATTTTGAAGGATGTTAGTGTTTAATAGAATGCAATGATGATTATATACTATTTGGGTCCTAAAAACACAATTTTTCCCTTTTTTTAAATTAACAAATCATTAAAATAGATTCTTTCGCCTCAATTTTATCAAAAGTTATGCTAACATATATCTATATTTTTGCAAAAATTCGATTTTTTACTTCATTTATAGTAAAAGTCGCTAATCTAGACCTTTAGCGAATTGATGAACTGTATAAGTGATAATTTCCCTAGAGCTTGAATAATCTCTGAAAGTGAGAGAAAATTTACGGAGAATAATTCAAGCTCGCAGGAGATTCGGTACGAAAATTTTATACTAAAATTATTTTTGAAAGCAAATATAATTTTTGAGTTTATAAATAAATATTTGTCAAAAATAATCTACGCTTATTATGCTGGTATATGCCTGTGACTGACAGATGTCACACCTAGGAAAATTATCACTTATTTATTTCGCGAACGAAACATTTCTCGGAAAATTCAGGTTGTCGTCAACTATAACTTTCTGTTAAGTGGAGATTTTATCATTTTCAAATACTTAATTGACTTTTGTACCTCGATTCTGCTTTAGATTTTATCGAATACTGGACACTGTCGATGATATCTTCATTAAATCTTAGTCTTAAGAGATATTCTTGTTGGACAGGGTCCCAATAGAAATGAGCACAAACTGTAGAACAAAATACAACAATTAACAAGAATAAATAATAACAGTTCATTTTGAAATGAATTTTATTTAAAAATTGGTGTTCGATATTGTTTTATACCAAAATATTTATTTTTATCATTGTTGTTATTTTCAACATATCTATTTCCTGCTTAATATCAGTCATCAGAGAGGTTTTTTTATTTTATATATATATATATATTTTTTTAGAGATTTCTTGTCTTTAACAAACAAAAAATATGTTTGTCGAAATGAAGGTATCAGATAGAGATAGAGTATGCTTATATTTTTGGCAGATAAATAAAATGTTGTGTTCGAATATTTATTATTATTTTTAATATTCATTTATTATAATTATTATATCAAATAGTATAATAAAAAAGAAATTATACAGAATACATTACTAATTTCCGACAATTAAATAATTTGCATACAATTCGATGTGCTATACTGCGTTTCACGTTAAGAATGCAGTGCGGCCGGGTATTGAAGGCAATGTATTTTAAATGAAAGAGGGTTGCCGTTCTTCAATTTTACCTGTAATATCATTGTCTGTAATTTTGTAATTAATTATTGAACCTTAATTTTTTTAATTCTATCTATCAGATAATTAACTGTTTTGTGATTAAATTGTGGTCTTTTCGTCAACTCATTTCCAACTTCTTGCCATGAAGCACCTGTATCGTCCGATTAGAATATAACCTTATCATTTACATTAAACTAGGTCAAAGATTTTATATATAAAATCTCAAAAAACATGCATACAGTCGAATTGTATACCTCCTCCGTTTGGGTCGTTGGTCAAAATGAATTGGTCCCAGAACAGTCCCTTGCGTCATTCCAAATGTTAATGAGCTAGTATGACCTATTTAATCATATTCACACCGTATGTTTTTCTTGGAATTTAGACCCACAAAAACTACTCCAGTCAAAAAGTGTTGATTATTCCCAATATTGAAATTGAAATTATCTATTATTTGTAAAAACCCAAAAACATCACGTCATTCCCCTTCGAGGTATTAGCAAAAACATGAGTCTGTAGGCAATCAAGCAATCAAGAAAGTTACTTCGCACGTTAACTCAAGAACGGAACCGAATTTCGACCAAGGGTTTTTTGCTGTTGGTTGATATCAGCTCAAGGAAGAGCCCTATTGTTTTTGGTGAAGTTTAGATACTCTGGTGTCGAAAAACCCTGTTTATTGGACTATTTTCTAAGGAAAATCGTCGAAAATCTAAAATTTCTCCACTTTTTGAGCTAAACTAAACTCAAAATGATATAATTTAGCTAAATATATCAGAATAAGACTAAATATAATATTTTCGTCAGATAAAATTTAAAATAGTTTATACAAGGAGTGAATGCTAATCGGTGTGAATATGCCCATGAAGGCTTACTGCCTTCGTTACTAGTTCCTCTTAGATAAGTAGTTCTCTTAACCCAAATCCTCTGATATCAGTCCTTTATCGAGAACATAAAGGAGATTATTCTATGACACCGTCTCAAAGACATCTGTCAAATCCAATAAGACTGCTAAATATTTGATATTAATGTCCAATCCTTGAATTACTTTGTCCGTTAAACTTAACATAGCATCAGCAATGGCAAGATTTTGTGAGAATCCAAATTGTATTTCCGAGATGAGATGAATTGTGAGTCTTCTGTTTAAACTAGTTTTGCAAAGTGAGAGATGACGTATGTGTTGGAACTCATTTACAAGAATGGCATCACTTCAGTGAAGTAAAGTTACTTTCAAAATGATGACTTGCACAATGTCTTATTCAAACTATTTATATATATATATATATATATATATATATATATATATATATATATATATATATATTTGGTCACTGCATAATTTTTAAACAAAATTCATAAAATTATAGAGGAATATTCTTCGACAAAAGTATCTCAATTGTTTTTTTACTTAAATTTAGGGAGTTACAATCGAAATTCAAGCACTGGGCAATCTCGTACATATTTAACAATTAATTTTAGCTTTCTGCAATCAGTTTCTATATAAACTTTAAGTATGCCAAATCACCAATTCATTCGTGGAGACATTAAGCTTAAAAAAGGGTCCAAGGAATTCCCTTTACTTTTCAATATTTAGATATTAGGTAGCACTCGGAATAAAATTGTACTCCCTTGAGTAACATCAATCACTCGGTATTATTTTCCATTTTACTTTATTCACGAAATGTACCTAATCATGACAAAAAATCAATATACAGTGAACTTGTGAGAAAAAATATTTCAGTGGTATCCCTGCCATTGTGGAAGTCCAAAGTATTTGTTGTAGGAGTTGGTTTTCTCAGGGTATTCGTATTGGCCCTGGTAGTAGGTTTGGTAGAATGATGGGTATTCCTGTTGCCAGTTTTTGTAGAATGGGTATCCCTGTTGGTAGCTGTGGTAGACTGGGTATCCTTGGCGGTAGTTTTGGTAGAATGGGTATCCTTGGTGGTAGTTTTGGAAGAGTGGGTATCCTTGGTAGTAGTTTTGGTGAACTGGATATCCTTGGTAGGCTTGGTGGGTGTATGGGGTCCAGTAATCTTGATCCAAACCTACATGTTGCTGAACCTGTTGTTCTCTATCTACAAGTCCGTGGTATTTTTCGGTAGAGTATTCAGTTTTGACGGGCCATTGCCTAAATTTCAGATTGTTCATAAATCAAACTTTTAGACATGTATGCATATAATAAAATTATTCAAAATTATTCCTTTTATATGAATTTTCATTTGTACATTTTGCAATTTGGGATACCTACATCAAAATTTCTAGATTTCTATCTGCTAAGTAAACAAGTTGATACTGAAGGAGTTAAATTTGTGGACCCAATTAGAAAATTTAAAGAAACATTTTTTTCAAGCGCTTCATCATATTTCAAATGAAAGGGCTCATTATGGGTATTTCAAATTTATTTTCTTAATATCCTCAAATGAACGGCTTAGAAGATACTAGCAAATGATCGCAACTTTGTCTACGCAAACCCCTTAAAATGCATGCCTTAATGCCCTTCTGTGATTATAAACTTTGGAACACAGTTTCCGCTCTATAGGATTAAAATTTTAAGCCATGATCCCCGTCTTAGACCTGAAACTAAATACCATTTTCACAATCAACGTTCCAAAAAACCATAATGACACCCATATCGATGTTTAGTCACCCCCATTTCCCCTTGATGAGTTCATTTTCCGAAAATCCCGAAATATCGGCACTCCTAGTTAGTTATGAAAAACTACGAGTAGGTAGTTGTTTGTGAACGAATTTGAGATCACAGATTTGTTCAGAAAAAATAAATAGAATTTGCGTTACCTTTTGTCAACTCCAGATTCGATCCAGTTGAATAATTTTTCATGGGAAATATCTTCATTTAGTCCCTGATTGTGGACGTATTTTCCTTGGACTGGCTCCTTGTAGATAGGGGTGTCGAAACGGGCGTAGGCCACTGAGCACAAAGCCAATACAACCAAAGCACACTTCATCTTGATTGAGAGTTTGTTAATGACTGTGATAATTCAAAATGCACAAATATTCTTTTATACTATATTTTTTCGCATATATTACGAAATATTGTAGGTTCTCTCATACAACAACAGTTATCGGGTTGACAATGATGCGATGTTTTTATTAATTGTATCAAATTAAGTGTTATGTAATATTCCAAATATCTATAAATAATTTATGGATAAGACGAAATGCGCCTACCCACTTCGCAGGGAAGCAAACGAAATAGTTATACCTATCTATATCTATATAATATCTTTATAAATAAATATAATTATATTTTTAAAAGAAAATATGTTACGATTTTGGATCATATTTTTTATTATAATGCTTCAAATATATTTATTCGGTTAGAAAGAAAAATATACATCAGTTTTAAAATATATGCCATTGTATAGGTATCTTCGCTGAAATGAAAAACTCCTTGATCTATTCTAAAACTCCAAAATGCTTTTTAAATTATTTGTTTTCTGTGAATACTTTTCATTTAATTTACGTCATATATACAGGGTGGGGCAGCAGGGCGGTATTTGGTAGATCGTTGCTGATCTATTAGAGATAGAGCAAAATTGATCCTATGAACGTGGTTTGTGGTTAAGTCGACTACAATTTGAGAATATTTTCAAAGATGGCCGACTTCCGGTTATACCAAAAACTGACTATTATTTTAAATAGAACACTGTGTATTTTTTTACATTTTTCAATTCCTTGTGAAAAATAAAGGTCAGTTTTTTCAGCATTTGCATTTGCATTTGCAACATCCTAGAAAAATGGCAGTACATAACATGAAAAGTATGAGAGATTTTAAAGTGCGTTTTTTTGCTATTAATTAAGTTGGATTCGTTCCCTTATTCAAGGTTGATTTGATAGTTCTAGGACACAGGGTTGCTCTGATTTGAATTTTTGATTTTAGAAAATTCAAATCAGAGATAACTCGATTTTGTCAAATAGCATAGTACTAAGAAAATTAAAATAACGAAGAGATGGTCAGTTTCCAGTATAACCGGAAGTCGGCCGTCTTTGAAAATATTTTTAAATTGTAGTCGATTTAACCACGTTCCACTTTTATGGAAACAATTTTGCCATATCTCTAATAGAACAGTCACGATCCATCAAATACCGCCAGCTGCCCCACCCTGTATACAAGGTGGAAGATTAGTGCGTATTCGAACGATTATGGGTTTATTGTAAATATTAATAGAAAATATTTATAACTAACCTTATCTTATTTTAATGACTCTACAATATAAAAATATTTTCAATTATACTGGGTGTTTCTAAATAGTTGGAACTGTACACAACTTGGTTTTATCTTATGGAATGTGTATAATTTGATTTTATTTTTCAGATAAAATGGAAAAAAATGTCAATTCAATGATATGACTTTATGTTTATGAGATATTTATTATTATTTTCTGAAAATGTTGACAGATAAATAGCATAATTATAATAATAATTAAGAGTTGAAACTTTTATGGACACTACTCACTATCGAGTAATATGTTACGGTTAATTTATATGTCTTTGATATTATACATATTTGTATAAAGTTTTGATAAAATCAGCTATAACTCATTTTTTTCAAATAAGACGGTATAATTTTGACACTGCCGATGGAAAAATCGGATAATTTTGCATGGGTATAACTGAACATATGACTAGGCCTTATAATGACTTTTCAGGAATATTTTGTAATTATTTAATAAAATTTTATAAATCATTTATGTCTTGGAGTGAATGACAATAGAAATTAATTTGTCAGTTTGATTGTCAACAGCAATTTTTATATTTCTTTTGGTACAACAGCTTAAAAAATTGTTTAGACATGAATTTTACTCAAGTAGAATTGAAATACATGATTTATGTTTTAGGCGAGACTAATCAGAACGTTCTTCTACCGACAAAAGTTTACAGAGCACGGAGGATTGATTTAGGAGGACCAGTTCCATTTCCTCCTAGATCACCTGATCTTACACACTGTGATTTTTTCTTATGGGTAATGTCAAAGATTTTGTATACCAGCAGCCTTCCACTGACCGAGACAATATGAAAATTTTTATTACCAATACATTCAGGTCAATTACACCAGAGATGCCGCAAAATACGCAGACATCATTTATTAGATGTGTTAACTTATGTATAAATGTAAATGGTAACCATTTTGAACATTTATAAGGCTAATTTGAGATTATTAAATTTATTCAATTATTTTCTCTTTCTATTCAATTCATTTACCATTGCTTGAATTTAGTCGGTTAATTCATTAGATAATTTTACGTATACGATTTATTATTTAATTATCAAACCGGCAAACTAATTTTAGTAATGAGTCCAAGGCTTGCCTGATTAATTTATGAAAATAATGAATTACAAAATAAATATTTCTGTAAAATCATTATGAGGCCTAGTTAAATGTTCAGTTATTATATGTAAAATTTCCGGTTTTCCGGTAAACTTCGGATGAAGGCCTTTGTTCTGTAAATTTATCAAAGTTTTACGCTTACTACTTTCGAAGATAAGGGAGGGGATAAATTTAAATTATTCATAACGATATCATCATCATTTAATATGGTGCATGAAGCGTTTGAAGAAAATGTTTCTTTTAATTTTCTAATTTCTAATGAAAAAAGAATCATTAAAATTGTTTAAATAAATAAATAAATAACGTTTATTGACAATTTGAAAATTCACATTCTTGTCAACAAACAACAATATTAAAACCAACGAGACTACAAGTCTGTTTGTAGGGTAATAATAAATAACATATTTTTAATTCAATTATTAGCTAAAATATTCAATAATTGGTAAGAAACAAAGCATTAAAAATAAATAAAAGTATGGAATAATTTTTCTGATGAATTCCCTAGAATTACTTCTTAAGAAATTATCAACCTCATTTTTAAATTTTCTGATTTTACTTATATTTTTTATAATTTTGGGTAAATAATTATATACTTTTGGTCCTAAGTACATACATACAATTTTTTGACCTATATTTTTATTTCTAAATGGTATAACAATGTTTTGTTTCTGTCTAGTGAGATGACAGTGAGGAACAATATTGTCATCTTTTTTATTCTTAAATTCATCTATTACAAGAATTTAGAAATAAATTTGTATTGTATCAAAAATAATAATAATTTCTTTATATAATAAATTACTTGGATATCTGTTTGACGTTCACTTTGCAATTACGCCAACGTAGATAAAAAAAGCAAACATAATATCGAATTGTAAACTTTTATATGAAGTTGGTAAATAATTATGATTGATTCCTTAGATAAACAAAAATTATTGAAAGTCGATATTATTTTTCAAATTCTTTTATTATAAACTGTAATCATGATAAAAAATCAAGAGACAGTAGTTACAGAAAAATATTTCAGTGGTATGCCTGCCATTGTGGAAGTCCAAAGTATTTGTTGTAGGTGTTAGTTTTCACAGGGTATTCGTGTTGGCCCTGGTAGTAGGTTTGGTATGATGGGTATTCCTGTTGCCAGTTTTTGTAGAATGGGTATCCCTGTTGGTAGCTGTGGTAGATTGGGTATCCTTGGCGGTAGTTTTGGTAGAATGGGTATCCTTGGTGGTAGTTTTGGAAGAGTGGGTATCCTTGGTAGTAGTTTTGGTGGACTGGATATCCTTGGTAGGGTTGGTGGGTGTATGGGGTCCAGTAATCTTGACCTAAACCTACATGTTGCTCAACCAGTTGTTCTCTATCTACAAGTCCGTGGTATTTCTTGGAAGAGCGCTCAGTCTTGATGGGCCATTGCCTGAAGTTTTTTTTGTACAAGGAATGAGTTTTTGAATTTCTTTTAGATCGTGTTTCTTAGAATAAGGGATACATGAAAATAATAGTTTTTTCTAATTCTGTAAGTATTGGAATCATCGATTTGTAGAAAATAAAATTTACGTTACCTTTTTTCAACACCTGATTGGACTCAGTTGAATAATTTTTCAACTGGAATATCTTCATTTAATCCCTGATTTTGGACGTATTTTCCTTGGACTGGCTCCCTGTAGATGGGGGTGTCGAAATGGGCGTAGGCCACGGAGCACAAAGCCAATACAACCAAAGCACACTTCATCTTGAGAGTTTGTTGAAGACTGTGATAATTCAAAATGCACAACTATTCTTTTATACTATATTTTTTCGCATGTGTTACGAAATTTTATAGGTTTTCTCATACAACAACAGTTATCGGGTGACAATGATGCGTTGTTATTTAGTAATTGTATCAAAGTAAGTGTTATGAAATATTCTAAATAACTATAAATAATTTATGGCTAAGATCTTAGATACTGTCACTGAATATCTTGGTTCCCTCTAAAAATAATATCATATCAATATGCTCAGTAGGTAATGAACTTATTTTTTTTCAAATATGTGTCTTATGAAAAAATCTCCATTCTAGAATTTTGACTATGTTATATATTCAATGGCTTTGTTATTTCTCATCCGATTTTTCACAGGTTTGTAGATCCATTTATTCTCATTTCACAAAGTTGTTTAGATAAGTAATATTTTTTTTACAATAGGGTAATATTATACAGGGGGAAATCAAAATGTTGTTTTTGTCGTGACTTCCAAAATAGAGTGTTTGTTGTAATATGTATTCCAATTATTTTGATTTTCGATTCATGCCATTATCTCATTTCTCTTGTGAGCTGTGACTTTTTTCACTAAAATACTGTTAAGTCTACTTAAGAAAAGCATGAAGTTTCTGTGTCTTCTGCTCCTTACATTGGATACTAATTAATACATGAGATTTCACACTGCACGAGTAGTGAGCAAATCTCTGTGAGGCTGGTAGCCCAGATCTCAACCCGATTGAAGATCTATGGGATGGGATAGACTTGAAAATATCGTTCGTCCTGCAACCAGAAACCTTGCAAGGCTTACCATTGATGCTGACAGAAGAAAATGAGGTTAAACCCAAGGATAGATTATACAACCTAATTCATTCGACGCTAAAATCACTGCGAGAACAGGTAATAAACTTTATTATAATTATTGTTTTATAAATTAATTTTATGATAAACCTTTGATTTGTTTTGTTATCAACAAATAAACTTCAAGTCAATGTTTCTTCTAAAATTGTGCGGCTCTTAGAAGAAATGAGATAATGGGATTAATAAAAAACAAAATAATCGCCATGTGACTAAAGCTTTTGGTTCATGGAAGTTTTGAAATTATTCACATACAAACCAACTTTGAGGGATGTTTTGAATTAAACCACTCATATGTTAGATACTTCAGGAAACACAGATTTAAGCTGACCTAATCTGCATGTCGATTTTGTAAGTTTGCCCGTGCATTTGCATAGTGAATGTGGACCGATTTAGATTTTTTTTGTGAGGTCCATGTTAAACTTTATTGAAAATCCAACCTCTCCATCCAAAAAACTTTATTCAGTGGGAGTAGAGGAAGAACATTTGGTTGAAAATTGAAAATTTGAAAATCTGATGTAAAACAAAAACAGAACATTTTCATGAATATTTGATTTGAAGATTTTCTGACTCAAACATTAGAGAAGATTTTTGACGGTTTATTTTTAAATCACTGGATATAATTAAACATTCAACGTTTTTGATAATTATTTAACCAGTTAAAAATGTGGATTTGATAGATAAATATAATAACAATTTCATTCTATTGCTACTGGGACTTTTCCAAGTGTTACCGAAAGGTTTCTATCTACTTATTAATGATATTTAATCCCTTTTATTTTATCTTGATATCTGAGTAAGTCAAGAATATTGCATTTAATGAAATTTAAAATGTAAAATATGCAATGAAGTTATAGTTTTTAAAATTCAACATCTACCTATATCACAAATTCATTCAAAATAAATTTACAGCAAAGCTGATCTTTTCCACCGTTCCAACTCGGAGGTTCTGGGATGTTTGAAACACTTTCCACTTTTTGAGAGGTTTTGTAAGGAACAAGTAAGGAAGAAATACATTGATTTTGATAAGACAGTACCTGCGATATCTCAGCAGTCCTCTTTCTGATGAACAAGGAATCATCAAAATTTATACATTTTGCTATGCAATATCCGCAAACATAAGTAGCGTATAGTATGAAATAGATATAAAAACGATATTATGTTCCATATTGTTTTATTTTGAGCAGTAATCAGTATAAATAATCAGACTGTAGGTGTGAGTGAAAAATAGTTTAGTGATATTGCTCCCATTGCGGAAGTCCGAAGTACTTGTTGTAGAGGTTGCTTTTCACAGGGTATTCGTATTGGCCCTGGTAGTAGGTTTGGTAGAAGGATGGGTATTCCTGTTGCCAGTTTTTGTAGAATGGGTATCCCTGTTGGTAACTGTGGTAGACTGGGTATCCTTGACGGTAGTTCTGGTAGAATGGGTATCCTTGGTGGTAGTTTTGGAAGAGTGGGTATCCTTGGTAGTAGTTTTGGTTGACTGGATATCCTTGGTAGGGTTGGTGGGTGTATGGGGTCCAGTAATCTTGACCCAAACCTACATGTTGCTGAACCTGTTGTTCTCTGTCTACAAGGCTGTGGTATTTTTCGGTAGAAGATTCAGTCTTGACGGGCCATTGCCTTAATTTCAGATTGTTTATAGAATAATCATATAAATAAATTACTGCAAATTTTTCTTTATACACGAACTAATTTTTCATTGTTTTTTGTGTATTTTGGAGGTTAGAATACTATCAAAATGGAAAATTGCCTGAATTTAAGATTGTGTATAAAACAAGACATCGATGAAACTTGGTAAGAAGATATATTCTTGAAACAATTATGTACCCACTCTGTTTTTCAATAAAAAAACTGCGGTTTCTGTATTCCACAGCAAAATAAGAGTTATTGTTTGAGAAAGAAATCATTATCAGTATAAAATTAAAAATTATGTTACCATTTTTCAATTCCTGAATTGAACCAGTTGAATAATTTCTCATGAGGAATATCTTCAACTGGTCCCTGATTGTGGACGTATTCTCTTTGGACTGGCTCCCTGAAGATAGGGGCGTCGAAACGGGCGTAGGCCACGGAGCACAAGGCCAAGATAACCAAAGCACACTTCATCTTGAGAGTTTTTTAATGACTGTGATAATTCAAAATGCACAAATATTCTTTTATACTATATTTTTTCGCATGTGTTACGAAATTTTGTAGGCTCTCTCATACAACAACAGTTATCGGGTGACAATGATACGTTGTTATTTAGTGAGTGTATCAAAGCAAGTGTTATGAAATATTCTAAATAACTGTAAATAATTTATGAATAAGTTTTGAGATACTATCAGTAAATATCAAGGTTTTCATCAAAGATCTCTAAATATAAAAGTTAAATAATATGCTCGATTTCTTGAAGATGTGCCTTAGGTAGTCTTGGATCAGTAGAATTTTTAGAATATTCTACTGGCGTGGTTTTGCATCTGAAGATCAACTGAGATAACCAGTTCTTGAATTATTCGGAAACATTACACCTGATACGTTGAGAAGCGTTATTAATTGGACGGTTAGACGGAGTTATCTGTGTTTGGAGAATAATGGTCATTTGTTTGAAGACGCTCTATAGTCTAAACTGGCCTTTTTTTTAAATAGTTTCTTGTTAATCCAGAACCTATTATGTTACCTATCTAATTAGTGTTTTAAAATCTTTAATAACGTTTTTTTTAAATTTAATCTCTTTAAATACAATATATTATTTCATAATAATGAATCATAGAAATAATCAAACATTTCAGCAATAACAGAAAAAGAAACAAGTCGAATTTTTGAAAAAAAAGTTTTTGTTATGCATTCAAGATTTGAACCGTAGCGATGAGTACAACTGCTATCCCCCCTTTTCTTGATTTGAAATATACTTATGTATATCTGTTTGCCAGCTATTCCATAACAAATTACTGTTTATCTACCACAATACAAAATTAATCGTTTAAAGTGTAAACGAAGGTTAAGTGTTCCATGCCCGTGCGTAATTCCAGTGACGTCCGACATTGTCGTTCCATGTTGAAGAAATAATTTGCTTTAATCAGATTATATAATTAATCATTAGTGGATAATACTTGGATCAGTATTAAGCTCAAATATCTATTTGAAATTTTTCTGTGGCTCCTTCAGCCAAAAAACTGCATGTAAAGAAATAAAAAGTATAAAAATGCAGTTAAGTTATTTTTTTAATTCAACTATTTACATAAAAAATATATTGCTTTCAAAATGAAGTTGCAGTTGATCTTTTAGAGCGTTTCAACTCAGATGTTCTAGAATTTAAAAAAAAATCCCTTTTTTTGGTAGTTTTTCGAAGGGAAAAGCAGAAGAAAATACATTGGCCGTATCCAGAGCAGACATCTGCTAGCTAGCTGTTTAGTGGAAATCTAAGATTACACTCTTGGATACAACTTTGATTTGCGCTAAGCTAGCTGTCATATTAACAATTGAAATTCAAACATGTAACAAAAAAAAAGGCAGAATATGTGATTTCAATTCAGTGCCAGCTAGCTAGCAGTAGATAGCAGATATCTGCTGTGGACACGGCCATTGATTTTGATAACAAAGTATCTGTGATATCTTAACAGTTTTCTTTCTGATGGAAAAGAAATCATCAAAATGTATACAAGTTTAATATGCAATCTTGTCAAACAAACTTTTATAAACCTCCTTTTTTATGAAGCTGTCTTTTTTATATTCTAGTGCCTTGTTTAGAATAGATATAAACTCGATATTATGTTCCATGTTGTTTTATTCTGAACAGTAATCATTATAAAAATCAATAGTCAATTGGCGTGGTTGCAAAATACTTCATTGGTATTGCTCCCATTGTGGAAGTCCGAAGTATTTGTTGTAGAGGTTGCTTTTCACCGGGTATTCGTATTGGCCCTGGTAGTAGGTTTGGTGGAATGATGGGTAGTCCTGTTGCCAGTTTTTGTAGAATGGGTATCCCTGTTGGTAGCTGTGGTAGACAGGGTATCCTTGACGGTAGTTCTGGTAGAATGGGTATCCTTGGTGGTAGTTTTGGAAAAGTGGGTATCCTTGGTAGTTGTTTTGGTGGACTGGATATCCTTGGTAGGGTTGGTGGGTGTATGGTGTCCAGTAATCTTGACCCAAACCTACATGTTCTTGAACCTGTTGTTCTCTGTCTACGAGTTCGTGGTATTTCTCGGTAGAGTATTCAGTCTTGACGGGCCATTGCCTGCATTTCAGATTTTTTTATAGATTAATTATATGAATAAATGACTGTAAACTATTCTTTAAATTTACCTATTATTAAAATGGATAAATGCCCCAATTTAAGATTTTGTATACCTCATGCCTTTTATACATCTATTTATTTAATAAAATTGTTGAGAGTTTTTGGTCTTGCTACCAATAAATGAAACTTGGTATGAAGATATATTCTTGATTGTTATTTGACATTTTTACCTCAATAATTCAGTCGTTTCTCACAGGATCTACGTTGTATTCAGTTTTTAAATCAACAAACAAAAAAAACTGCGGGTTTCAGTATTTCTCAGCAAAATAAGGGTTAATGTTTTAGGAAAAGGTTGGGATCATCAATTTGTATAGAAATAAAATTAAAATTTGTGTTACCTTTTTTCATCTCCTGATTGGATCCAGTTGAATAGTTTCTCAAGAGGAACATCTTCAGTTGGCCCCTGATTGTGGACGTATTTTCCTTGGACTGGCTCCCTGTAGATGGGGGTGTCGAAACGGGCGTAGGCCACGGAACACAAGGCCAATACAACCAAAGCACACTTCATCTTGAGAGATTGTTAATAATTGTGATAATTCAAAATGCACAAATATTCCTTTTATACTATAATTTTTATCATTTATTACGAAATATAGTCATTCCTCTCATACAACAACATTTATCGGGTGACAATGATGTGATGATATTTTTTAATTATATCAAAGTAAGTCTTATGAAATATTCTAAATAACTATAAATAATTTATGGATAAGATTCGAGATAGGTACTTTTACTAAATATCATGGTTTTTATAAAAGATAATAATATTATAATTCTAACTAATATGCTCAATAGGTGATTAACTTAATTACAAATATAATTTTCAAGAGATTCTTTCATAATTTCAAAAATATGTGTTTCATGTATTTTAGTTTCAGATTATTTCCTATATATGTTATATGGATCAATACCAGAATATTCTTAAAAATATTGAAATAAATATAATTAGCAATGAAGAAACTCAAAATAATTGCAGCATCCTTATACTTCCATTTTATCTTTGGTGATAGAATTTCCTTCCAGGTATCGACGGTAATCTACTTAAACTTCTTACTTCGACCTTGTTCGAATTCCAAGATAATCAGGAAATATGTTTTATTTGACCGACTAAAGGCGATATATGCAATTCGATTGTATGGTTGTGCTTGCGTTTCTCATAATAAATGTGCCTCGATTTTGTTTTATTTTATTTTAAAGATAAGCGCTCAGGAATGGTCCCATATTAAACTTTTTGCTCTTACCTCCAGAAACCTGGTCAAATAGACAAATAGAGGCAGAACTTTAGTTCCCAATAGAAAATTTTATCTAGTAACTAAATGTATAAAAAATCATTCTATTGGTACTGGTACTCTTCAAGCTCTTGTTGGAAAGTCTTTTATCTATTTTTATGATTCTTCATCTCTTACAACTTATAATTAATTTAGAAACCTAATGAAATTAGAAAAATCTATATGACGTTCAAGGTTATATTGATTATATACCTGAACCACCGAGTTATATTTTTAATCTTTATATAGAAAAATTACTCTGGCCAAATTCACTAAAAATTGCAGATATCGACCCTGTAGGTATCCAAATCTGGAAGGAGAAGTGTTAATTCTAATTATAGACAAACCTGTCTAATATCTAACGTTGCGAAAAGCTTTGAGAAAATTCATCATGCTAGGAAATTGAACTTTATTACGGAATGTAAGATATTATCTGTTATCTGACAAGCTATATGAGTTTTATAAGAAAAGGGGAACAAAAGCTGTGTAATACATTCTCTTTATATATGCCAACTATACTCATAGTAAACTATCTACAAAACATGTAAATTTAATTTTATCGATTGCCAAATCACTGACTTAAACTAAAATAAAACTGATTTAATTCGCAGATACAAATTTGCACTTCTCATTTGAATAATTTATTTTGAAATAAGTGACAGCTCTACCACATCTGACATTTTGTATAATATTCAGGGAACTTGACAATGTTCATTGGATAAATTCCAGATGATTTTGTATTATGTTGTGCTGATGATACTGCTGCAATTTCCACTGATAAAACATGGACAGGACCGCAAAATAAGATGAATGCTCTAATTTATAAAATCTCCTTTTGGTTGAAGCTCATCAGACTTACACTTATTATTTATATAATATTTGAAGAGCTGAATATTGGAAAAACTAAGGTCCCATTTTTGCTTTTAATGTTAGATGTGATAAACATGTTGAATACTCGTTAGAAAAAACTGAATAATTATAACCTATCCAAGGTAATGGACACAGAAATTTTGGGGACTACATATTATGCTTAATTCCATAGTGTTATTAGTTAAGGTATTATTGCGTGTGGTGGTGCTTATAATAATTATATAATAAATAATCAAGCACTAAAAACAGGGTGGTTAAGTTAGTTAACGAAAACAATTTTGTCATAGAGAAGAAATCAATAAACAATCAACAGTTATACTACTCTTTGGACGCATTCGTCTATTATTTTAATGCACATTAAAAACTATGTACAGATTCTAACAATATAACTCGAAAAAGTCTATTATAATACCA
Organism: Crioceris asparagi; assembly: GCA_958507055.1. Lineage (NCBI taxonomy): Eukaryota > Metazoa > Arthropoda > Insecta > Coleoptera > Chrysomelidae > Crioceris > Crioceris asparagi. The sequence continues at coordinate 3,255,812 of OY293830.1, forward strand.
AAAAAAAACAAAAAAATGAAAAGAGTTACATATTTGCGAAAATTGATTTAATTCCTTGAATTTAAAAATTACCAGAAATTTGCTAAGGAGAAATTATTAGCTTGGATAGTGTTGTTATAAACTTTTATCTTTAATTTTAGAATCACCATTTATAAATATTCAAATTTGGAAAAATTGTAATTAGAGTCAATTTTTAGTTTATAATTTAGCATTCTGCTATGAATAACCTATAGTTTCGGGCTAACATTATTACGAGTTTGTTTCATAGAAATTGAGCAGTATAGGTTGCATTCAGCGCCTGGATGGTGACAGGTGACAAGCCGGGGGCGCGTTCGAGTCCCCTTGGCTGTCTTTTCGAATGGTCTTCCAGCGGGAGGAAATTTCTCGAGTAGGTGGAACAAAGACGTTTTGTGTTGGTTCTAGGCCATTTGAATTCGTTTAGCTTATAATCAAGATAATATAAGAAAATATATAACTTAAATAAAATAAACCAAATGTCATTGAATGATACACAAAGGGAGTAAAATATTACGCTTCCACTTAAAACTGCATTCACTGACAACAAAGATATAAATATCATAGGATATTTGAAGTTTTGCAAGGGGTGATGAATCTATCAGCTGAAGTTAGATAGGATCTTGAATTTGTTTTTGTAATCCTACTAACATTACCTGGAGTATATTATTTAATTCTAGTACTATTATAGAAATTAATATTTGTTATTTTGTACTCATAGAAAAGTTGGACATATTTTGGGATTTTGATGGGACTATGTTCATATTCTTTAAATTATTCAAATGATTTTCATATCAAATGAAATATGTTTTCTATTATCCTAGGCCTTTGATTCAGAAGTATCTTAAGAAGTTCATGTACAAAATTGCAAAATCGATATATATTTATATTTACTATCAAAAATTCTCGATCACACTTTAAAAGTAGAAATACTTACTTATTTTAAATGTTTCTGTTGATCCGTCAGCAAAAAAATGCATACTTATAGAGAATTGGAAGGAAGTATAAAATATGCAAAGAATTTCTATATTTTTAAATTCAACTATCGACATCACAAATGTATTATAATTGAAACAAAGTTGAATATTCCGATTGTTTCAACTGGGAGGTTAAGGATTTTTGAAACATTTTAGTGCCTTATATGAAATATGTAGGTACATATAAACTCGGTATTATTTTCATTGTTGTTTTATTCTGAGCAGTAATCAGTATAAAAAAATAAATAGGCATTAGGTGTGAGTGAAAAATAGTTTAGTGGTATAGCTCCCATTGTGGAAGTCCGAAGTATTTGTTGTAGAGGTTGCTTTTCACAGGGTATTCGTATTGGCCCTGGTAGTAGGTTTGGTAGAATGATGGGTATTTCTGTTGCCAGTTTTGGTAGAATGGGTATCCCTGTTGGTAGCTGTGGTAGATTGGGTATGCTTGACGGTAGTTTTGGTAGAATGGGTATCCTTGGTGGTAGTTTTGGAAGAGTGGGTATCCTTGGTAGTAGCTTTGGTGAACTGGATATCCTTGGTACGGTTGGTGGGTGTATGGGGTCCAGTAATCTTGACCCAAACCTACATGTTGCTGAACCTGTTGTTCTCTGTCTACAAGGCCGTGGTATTTTTCGGAAGAGTATTCAGTCTTGACGGGCCATTGCCTGCATTTCAGATTTTTTATAGATAAATGATATGAATAAATTACTGTAAACTATTCTTTAACTTTAGGATATTATTAAAATGGAAAAATGCCCGAATTTAAGATTTTGCATAATCATGCCTTTTACACATCTAAGTATTTAATGAAATTGTTGAGAGTTTTTGGTCTTGTTACTAATAAATGAAACTTGGTATGAAGATATATTCTTGATTGTTATTTGACATTTTTACCTCAATAATTCGGTCGTTTCTCACAGGATCTACGTTGTATTCAGTTTTTAAATCAACTAACAAAAAAAACTGCGGGTTTCAGTATTTCTCAGCAAAATAAGGGTTAATGTTTTAGGAAAAGGTTGGGATCATCAATTTGTATAGAAATAAAATTAAAATTTGCGTTACCTTTTTTCAACTCCTGATTGGATCCAGTTGAATAGTTTCTCAAGAGGAACATCTTCAGTTGGCCTCTGATTGTGGACGTATTTTCCTTGGACTGGCTCCCTGTAGATGGGGGTGTCGAAACGGGCGTAGGCCACGGAACACAAGGCCAATACAACCAAAGCACACTTCATCTTGAGAGATTGTTAATAATTGTGATAATTCAAAATGCAGAAATATTCCTTTTATACTATAATTTTTATCATTTATTACGAAATATAGTCATTCCTCTCATACAACAACAGTTATCGGGTGACAATGATGTGATGATATTTTTTAATTATATCAAAGTAAGTCTTATGAAATATTCTAAATAACTATAAATAATTTATGGATAAGATTCGAGATAGGTACCTTTACTAAATATCATGGTTTTTATAAAAGATTTCCAATAATATTATAATGCTAACTAATATGCTCAATGGGTGATTAACTTAATTTGCTGAAGATGTGGGTTAGATACTTTTCTACAAATATAATTTTCAAGAGATTCTGTCATAATTTCAAAAATATGTGTTTCATGTATTTTAGTTTGAGATTATTTCCTATATATGTTATATGGATCAATACCAGAATATTCTTAAAAACATTGAAATAAATATAATTAGCACTGAAGAGACACAAAATAATTGCAGCGTCCTTATACTTCCATTTTATCTTTGGTGATAGAATTTCCTTCTAGGGATCAACGGTAATCTACTTAAACTTCTTAATTCGACCTTGTTGAAATTCCAAGATGATCAGCAACTATGTTATTTGACCTACTTCTAAAATAAGTGCTGAGGAATGGTCCCATATTAAACCTTTTGGGAAATCCAACATGCTGTGCCCTCCAAAAACCTGGTCAAATGAGCTAGAGGCAGAACTCTTGTTGCAAATAGGAAATTTTATCTCGTAACTAAAAGTATAAAAAATCATTCTGTTGGTACTGGTACTCTTCAAGTTGGTGTTAGAAGTCTTTTATCTACTTTTATGATTCTTCATGTCTTACAACTTATAATTAATTTATAATCCTAATGAAATTAGAACAATCTATATGACGTTCAAGGTTATTACAATGCTGATATCCACCCTGTAGAAATGTTAACTCTAATTATAGACCAATCACTCTAATATCTAACGTTGCTAAAAGCTTTGAGAATATTCTTCATGCTAGGAAATTCAACTTTATTACGGAATGTAAGATATGGTCTATTATCTAACAAGCTATATGAGTTTAATAAAAAACAAGGAACAAAAGCTGCATAATGGATCCTCTTTATTATTATATATGCCAACTATATTCATGGTAAACTATCTACAACATATGTAAATTTAATTTTATCGATTGCCAAATCACGAATTAAACTAAAATGAAACTGATTTATTTCGCAGATTCGAATTTGCATGTCTCGTTTGATTAATTTATATTGAAATAAGTGACAGCTCTACCACACATTTTTTTAAATATTTCGGGAACTTATCAATGTTCATTGGATAAATATTCATTGACTTATACTTATTATTGAAAAAAGTGTTCATATAATATTTGAAGAGTTGGATATTGCAAAAACTGAGATATTATTGGTGCTTTTATTGTTAGAAGGGATAAACATGTTGAATACTTATTATTAGAAGAAACTTAATACTTCATATATGACTTTATAACCTATCCAAGGTAATGGACACTGAAATTTTCAGGATTACATATTATGCTTTATTCTACAGTGTTATTAGTTAAGGTATTATTACGTGTGGTGGTGCTTATAATAATAATATACTTAAAATATAATCAAGCACTAAAAAACAGGGTGGTTAAGTTAGTTAACAAAAACAATTTTGTCATAGAGAAGAAATCAATAAACAATCAACAGTTATACTCTTTTGCACTTTAAAACTATATACACATTCTAACAATATAACTCGAAAAAGTCTATTGTAATACCAAAAAAATTGTAGAGTCACATACATGCGATTAAGTTATTTAATTTCTTGAATTTAGAAATTAACACAAAATTGCTAAGGAGAAATTATTAGCTTGGATAGTCTTGTTATTAACTTTTATCTTTAATTTTACGATTAAGTACTATTTCTCGAGTATGTGCAACAAAGAAGTTTTCTATTGGTTCTAGGCCATTTGAATTGGTTTAGCTTATAAGCAAGATAATATTAAGCTTCCACTTAAAACTGCATTCACTTACAACAAAGATATAAATATCATAGAATATTTGAAGTTTTGCAAGGGATGATGAATCTATCAGCTGAAGTTAGATAGCATCTTGAATTTTTTTTCGTAATCCTACTAACATTACCTGGAGTATATTATTTAATTTTAGTACTATTATAGAATTAATACTTGTTATTTTGTACTCATAGAAAAGTTGGACATATTCTGGGATTTTGATAGGACTATGTTCATATTCTTTAAATTATTCAAATGATTGTCATATCAAATGAAATTTGTTTTCAATTATCCTAGACCTTTGATTCAGAAGGATCTTAAGAAGTTCATGTACAAAATTGCCAAATCGATATATAATTATATTTACTATAACAAAATTTCGGTCACACTTTAAAAGTTGAAATACTTATTATAAATGTTTCTGTTGATCCGTCAGCCAAAAAAATGCATACTTATAGAGAATTGGAAATAATTAAAAAATGCAATGAATTTCTATATTTTTAAATTCAACCATCGACATCACAAATGTATTATATTTGAAACAAAGTTAAAACAATTTTCCGAGTGTTTCAACTGGCAGGTTCTAGGATTTTTGAAACATTTTAGTGCTTTGTATGAAATATCTACATATAAACTCGGAATTATTTTCATTGTTGTTTTATTCTGAGCAGTAATCATTTTAAAAAATCAATAGTCAGTGTGAGTGAAAAATAGTTTAGTGGTATTGCTCCCATTGTGGAAGTCCGAAGTATTTGTTGTAGAGGTTGCTTTTCACAGGGTATTCGTATTGGCCCTGGTAGTAGGTTTGGTGGAATGATGGGTAGTCCTGTTGCCAGTTTTTGTAGAATGGGTATCCCTGTTGGTAGCTGTGGTAGACAGGGTATCCTTGACGGTAGTTCTGGTAGAATGGGTATCCTTGGTGGTAGTTTTGGTAGAGTGGGTATCCTTGGTAGTAGTTTTGGTGGACTGGATATCCTTGGTACGGTTGGTGGGTGTATGGGGTCCAGTAATCTTGATCCAAACCTACATGTTGCTGAACCTGTTGTTCTCTGTCTACGAGTTCGTGGTATTTCTCGGTAGAGTATTCAGTCTTGATGGGCCATTGCCTGAATTTCAGATTGTTTGGACATTAATGATATGAATAAATTACAGTGAACTATTCTTTGTAAATGAATTAATTTTTGATTTATTTGTTTGTTGGAATTTAAGATACTATCAAAATGGAAAATTTCCTGGATGAAATTTATGAAACTTAGTAAGAAGATATATTCTCGACAGTTATCTAACAACATTATCATCTTAATACTTCTATTGTTTCTCACAGGAACAACTATGTACTCAGTTTTTCAATCAGCAAACAAAAAACTGCGGTTTTCAGTATTCCTCAGCAAAATAAGAGTTATTGTTTGAGAAAGAGGTCAGTTTCATCGAATTGTACAGAAATAAAGTTAAAAGTTGTGTTACCTTTTTTCAGCTCCTGATTGGATCCAGTTGAATAATTTTTCATAAGGAATATCTTCGTTTGGTCCTTGATTATGGATATATTTTCCTTGGACTGGCTCCCTGTAGATGGGAGTGTCAAAACGGGCCTAGGCCACGGAGCACAAGGCCAATACAACCAAAGCACACTTCATCTTGTGAGTTTGTTATTGACTGTGATAATTCAACATGCACAAATATTCTTTTTATACTAAAATTATTATCATTTATTACGAAATATAGTTATTTATCTCATACAACAACAAATATTGGTTGACAATGACGCGATTTTTTTTAGTAGTTGTATCAAAGTATGTGTTATGAAATAAAGTAAATAAAAGTTGTAATTTGATGAATAAGATTTGAGATTCAGCTACTAAAAATTACGGTTTTCAAAGACGATCTGTGAAAAATATATTTTGTTGATATTCATCAAAGGAGAGATCACTTCCTATAAAAATTGTATAATATATATATATATATAAATATATTTATTAATTTAATTCACTTGTAAATTTCAAAATTGCTAACGCTAAATTTGGAAATCAATGAATATAAGTAGAGTATGAAAAATATTGATGATTAATGAACCACTCAAAAAGGGAAAATGACTTAAGCTTTTTTATATCAGGTACTTACTGAAAAACTCTGATATTTTTAATGTTGGTGCAGGAAGTCTTATATCTGTCTAAGTAATAACTTCATCTCTGGCATTTGTGCCATATGGGGTTGAACATTTTCCTGTTTATGGTAGAAAACTGTAAAAAATATTCATGAAAACCCTTTCTTTTGATATTCCACATTTTATAATTGAAGAGAATTTTTCATTCTTTTGATTTGGACTACAAAATTAATCCCCAGAATAAGATTTTGCATATTTATGCTATTCGTTATGATATGGTCACCTAATTTTTTATAGATACAAGATTTTATTTTTTTTGTTTATTTGATTAGCTAATATGTAGTTGTACCTAGTATGTGACAGATAGACACTTGAGTGATCTTGTTTTGTTTTGATATGACAACGTCCTACTCTAAAGGTAGCACATTCAAAAAGTCGAGCTAAAAATGACCTGTTTATAATCAGCTTTTTCTGGTAAATTTTAATCGATACATTACATTTCAATATCTTATAATATATTATGTTACAGAACTTTGAACATTTTTTGATTGAAAATGAGATTGTACAATATCGAAACATGTCTCAATAAGTAACCTTTAAGAATAAACTGTGGAGAAGACATTATGTTTCTTTTTAACACGCTTTTATTAGCATCACTTGTATGTTTGTTTGCATGTAATCAAACTCTTTGAGCTCGATTTTGCATTACTATCAATGACTGGTGACAATGCAATAATTTCATGTGTATGTGCGAGTACGACTCCTTGATGGGGGGTTCCATAACTATATCTCTGAGCTGTATGGATGGATTCTCGTGGAATTTTCAATATGCATGTGAGTTGGTAGGTTATGTGATTGTGTGTAAGTGCGAGTGGGACTCGTTGGTGAAGGGTTCCATACCTATGGGTGTTTTTGTTTTCTGGATAAATTTTCATGGAAATTTCTATCTGTATGTGGGTTGGGATGTTTTGTGAAGTTGTGTACGTGCGAGTGGGATTTTTCGATTAAAGGTTTCATACTTATAGTTGTGTAAGTGCGAGTAGGATTTTTTGATGAAGGGTTTCATACCTATACCTCTCGGAGCGGTATGGATGTTTTTTTGTGGAATATCCGATATGAATATGTGTTGGAGGATTTGCGATGGAGTTTAAGACTGGGACTATTTGGTGGAAGGTTCCATACCGTCCTCGTATACCTATATGATTATGATTGTCTTTATCTCACTCCCTACATTCGTGCATCGCTTTAATAGCAAACCGTACTAAAAATTATAAAATAAATAATAGTTTCAAAAACTAAAAAACACGCTTTAATAGCAAACCAAACTAAAAATTTGAAAATAAATAAGATATCATTTTAATGTAAAAAAGCGTGGGGTACTTTCTAAGTTAATTTTATAATGACTACTTATATCAGTATCTATCAACATAAAATATTTATATCAATGGACATCAAGCACCCCACGCTTTTTCACATTAATATGATATCTTATTTATTTTCAAATTTTTAGTTTGGTTTGCTATTAAAGCATGTTTTTGAGTTTTTTAAACTATTATTTATTCATCTTACCATTTCACTCCACTTCGAGAATGGACTTCTACAACCATTATCAATAATGAATTTATTCATTACTTTTCGAAAGCACTGTATTAAATAAACTAGGCATTGAATATATGAAGTAATAGTATTTTATTTGCATTTATTTATAATTAGGAATGGCATTCTGCACCTACACTTCCTGCTAGGTATGAAATAGATACGACAAATAGTTTTAACATTTTTATGGCTAATAACAGAAAATTTATCATATTAATAATAGGTCAGAAAATGATTGAGCTTGTTCAATTAGAAGTAAAAAAACACTGTTTTAACAGTATATAGAATTTAGCAGCCTGATTGTTATTTTATTCGTTTCAGTGCATCATCGAATGAAGTCAGTCCTAATTTTGTTAAAGTTATTGTATTCATTGATTTCAAAATAAACTAGAATGATAGTAGATCTTTGCGATAGCTTTGTATCGAATGCTGAAGATTTTTTGTAAAATAAAATCTTTTGAAGATATTATAGGGAGAAAGTCTATTGATTTTTAAGAGTAGGTACGATATCTCAGGAGTCTTTATTCTGCTGAGGAAGGGATCTTCAAAATGTGTACAAGTTTACCATGCAATACTTGAAACAGTATAATAAATAAATTATGGACCGACTTTATTAGTTGGTGCATTGAAAAATGCGAAATAATATTATTTCTACTGGTGCTGGTACTTTTGAAGTTGTGCAGTTGCAGTTAGATAGAAGGCTTTTGGCACCAACTTCACAAGTACCAGCACCAGTAGAATTCATATTATTTTGTATTTTTCAGTGGACCAACTAATAAAGTCGATCCATTTTTTGTGAAAAATATTAATTTCACTCTTTCCAGTGTAACATTAGTCATGAAAATTATTGAACGTTTACTAGTATCAAAGAAGATCGAGGACTTAGCTTGTACCTGTTATGATTATTATTCAGAGATCTGAAAATATCAAAATATACATATTTCATTCCTTACTGCTGTAACTCGAAAACCATAACTCTCTTAAAAAATGTCCAATATAAATGTTGCTACATATAATCTCATCTTTGATTTGGTTGTCTAATATTTTCAATTCTCGAAAAAAAATTACCCTTTCACATGGCTGAAACACATATTTCAGACTGTAACGCCGAAACCTGTGATTATTTTAAAAATTGTCCCATTTAAACGTTTCTGGATATTGAATTGTCTTTAATTCTGCCGCCTGGGATTTTCAATTCCCCTTTGGGGGAAGGTTTTGAGGGAAAGGACATGTCTAATATTGTTTTTTTTCTAAATAGATGAGAGAAACACTGTATTATTTTCTATGTCATTTTATTCAGTAATCATTATATAAAAAATCATCAGACAGTAGTTGTTAGCGAAAAATACTTTAGTGATATTGCTCCCATTGTGGAAGTCTGCTTAAGTATTTGTTGTAGAGGTTGCTTTTCACAGGGTATTCGTATTGGCCCTGGTAGTAGGTTTGGTAGACTGATGGGTATTTCTGTTGCCAGTTTTGGTAGAATGGGTATCCCTGTTGGTAGCTGTGGTAGACTGGGTATCCTTCACGGTAGTTTTGGTAGAATGGGTATCCTTGGTGGTAGTTTTGGAAGAGTGGGTATCCTTGGTAGTAGTTTTGGTGGACTGGATATCCTTGGTACGGTTGGTGGGTGTATGGGGTCCAGTAATCTTGATCCAAACCTACATGTTGCTGAACCTGTTGTTCTCTGTCTACGAGTTCGTGGTATTTCTCGGTAGAGTGTTCAGTCTTGACGGGCCATTGCCTGAATTTTAGATTGTTTGTAGGTTAATAATATGACTGTATTATTGTAAACTATTCTTTGTAAATGAATTAAATTTTGATTTATTTGTTTGTTGGAATTTAAGATACTATCAAAATGGAAAATTTCCTGGATGACTATGTATGAATGAAGTATTTTATATTTTATTTTAAGAAGATATATTCTCAATAGTTATTTAACAACCTTTCTATCTTAATACATCTATCGTTTCTCACAAGAACAACTATGTACTCAGTTTTTCAATCAACAAAAAAAAAACTGCGGTTTTCAGTAATCCTCAGCAAAATAAGAGTTGCTCGAAAAAGAGAACAAGTTCCTTGAATTGTACAGAAATAAAGTTAAAAGTTGTGTTACCTTTTTTCAACTCCTGATTGTATCCAGTTGAATAATTTCTCAAGAGGAACATCTTCAGTTGGTCCCTGATTGTGGACATATTTTCCTTGGACTGGCTCCCTGTAGATTGGGGTGTCGAAACGGGCGTAGGCCACGGAGCACAAGGCCAATACAACCAAAGCACACTTCATCTTGAGAGTTTGTTATTGACTGTGATAATTCAAAACGCACAAATATTCTTTTATACTATATTTTTTTGCATGTGTTACGAAACTTTGTAGGTTCTCTCATATAACGACAGTTATCGGGTGACAATGATGCGATGTTATTTGTTAATTGTATCAATGTAAGCGTTATGAAATATTTTAAATAACTATCATTAATATATGGATAAGATTTGAGATACCGTGACTAAAAATAACTGCTTCAATTATTCATATTTTTCAATATGAGTAACTCTTCGTTTAATATTTTTAATATCCCTCCTGGACTTTATGAGTATTTTAATGGTACGTAATTTTTTAAGAAAATTGACTTTGTCTTGTGACGTTTTATTGCATGCATGAAATTATTTGACGTAATAAATGTAACAAATACCTAATAGGATAAAATTGCAAGCTATGGTTCCTTTTTTTGCCAAGACAGCTTTAAAAAAAATAATTCATATAGGAACCGAATCTATTTTATAGATTATTTAACAAAATATTCGATCTCATCTCATTTGTTTTGGGACCTGGATACATCGGACAAAATGATATATTGATCACTTCGACCAAAAATTTCGTACTGAAAATAGTTTCCAGAGCCGCTTCATCCAATGTGGTTAAAAATCCACAAAGCCCAAAATGGACACTTCGCCCAAAACTCGTTGGTGGACACTTTGCCCAAAATGTCCAATTCGCCCTAAACTCGTTGGTAGACCCTTCGCCGAAAACTCGTTAGTGGACACTTCGCCCAAACTAACTGAAAGTCCACAAATCCCAAAATGGTCAATTCGCACAAATTATTCATTTATTTTGGTCGAACTCTATTCGGGGCCTTAGTAATCAGGTAATATTATAACTGTTTCAATTTTATTAGAAAAGTAGACCAGCATAAAATAGTATTACAATTCAACTTTACATTAATTAAGAAAAAGTCTCCGAAAAATTATTATAGGAGTTCATTCAATAAAATAAATGATAAATATATTATTATACAAAATAAGCAGAGAGTTTGTTTTTAAATAAAATTATATTATTTAATACAAAATACAGTTCCCAAACATGGCTTAATCAAGATCTATAAATTTATATATTGATTATTTGTAGATGTTATTTTAAAAAACAATAATATAACAAACTTAACATTCCACTACCTTGAATTTGAAAATTCAAACTGTTATAATATTTACTTATTACTAATATCCCGAACGGAGTTCGATCAAAATAAATAAATAATTTGTGTGAAGTGACCATTTTGGGCTTTGCGGACTTTGAGTTAGTTTGGGCGAAGTGGACATTTATATATCATGTTGTCATTTTGTTTTGTATCCCAGTTCAAAGGACATCCTTGCTAAGGGGGCCCTGTACGTACATGTTCCTATCTTGGAAGATACTCATTGTAGAGATTTAAAAAAACAAAGTTGCCAAGTTAACCCCTATGAGGTGTAATCGTAATAATAAATAAAATAAATAAATAATGATATTAGGCATAAATTGATCGCTATTGAAATATGGAAGTGTTTGTTTTTATGTGTACTCTAGAATATTTATTATCAAAGTATTCGTTTAATTTTAGGACGTGGTATAAAATGATACAGCAGAATAGAAGAAAATATTATTATTTGCCATTAGCTTTTATTTCAAACTTGTTTCCTATATCCCGAGATAATGAAAATAAAATGTGGTAGGAAGAGTAGAACTCATACCCACTACAAATAGATTCATTCATTTTAATAAACATAAAGAGCACAGGAATCTGTTTTATGTATCATTATACTTATTTATCTATAAAAGAAATAAAAGATTGAAAATAAATATTTTTTAAAAAAACTTGTACCGACGTTATTAGTTGGTGCACTGAAAAATGCGAAATAATATTAATTCTATTGGTGCTGATACTTTTGAAGTTGTGCAGTTGCAGTTAGATTGATAACTTTTGGCACCAATATCACAAGTACCAGCACCAATAGAATTCATATTATTTTGTATTTTTTTGCAAAAAATATTTATTTCATACTTTTGAGTGTAACATTAGTAACGAAAATCGTTGAACGTTCACTAATACCAAAGAAGATAGTAATTTCCCTATTACCCACGTATATTCTTTGCTTGTACTTGTTATTATTTAGAGATCTCGGATAATCGCTGCGAAAATACGCATAAGTATTTTAGATTTAACCCTTTTACTACCGCTTAACTCAAAAAGCGTAACTCTAAGGAAAAAATTCTCATTATAAATGTTGTTAAAAATATTATTGTCTTTCATTTGGTACCCAGAGATTTAAAGTTTTTGAGAAAAATCGCCCCTTCCACATACACATATATTTATGAGATTCTAATATGAATGTACCTAACTCGAAAATCGTAACTCTTTCGGATATCGGATTTGAGTTTTTATGAATATAGGACTATTTCTCAAGTCTCTTTCAAATGAATCAAAAATCATCAAAATCGGAGTGCGTTTACTATGCAACGAGCGAACAAACTATAAAAAAGCAGACAGTCGAATACCTCCTCCGGTAGGGGTGCGTCGGTCAAAAATTAAATTTTCTGAGATTTGGGCGAAAAAGCGCCTAATATAATATAAGGGTTCCTTTTATCTTAACCAAAATCACATTGTAGATATTTGAACCAATTGTAAATACTGCAAATCTTTTTCCACTACTACCCTATCACTAAAACACCTGAATGTTTATTTCTATTTTCATTATAACAACAAATACTAGTCCATCCATCCTCTCGTTCGTCTATCAGCTGTCTGTATCTCATGAACAGAAATAGGTAGAAATCACTTGATTGCTACGATATATAAAATCTAAATAAATCAGCTCTATAAAATCTATCAAATATATTAATCAGTTCAAATTAACAATGCTTTTTACATATTCAAATCCTTTGAGTTGATATCAAGTCCATTATTTATCATTCAGTAATATCCTTGCCATTGTTGGGGAGCCCAGAATTGTTTAAGGTTGTAAGAGCGTTCAGGATATTGCTGAATCTGTTGGTATGGATAACCCTGGTAGTAAGGATAGCCTTGGTAGCTGGAGTATCCTTGGTAGTAGGGGTACCCTTGATAGTACGAAGGATAACGTTGTTCGTATTGGTAGCCTTGTGGCCTCCAGTAGGTCTCACCGACACCATTGTACTTCTGCAGTTGTTCCCTTTCAATTCCGTAGGGCAATTGGGACCATTGTTTGTTCAGTCCCAACCAGTTGCTGTAAAAATTGATAATTTTGAAACATTTTTCAGAAAAGTATATATGAGATTACTAGATAACATGATCCTGTTGTGATTCTATAAATTTTTAATTACCCGTAGCTGACTTGAGGTTGTTCCCAGTTGATGGCCTTCCTGACTGAAACATCCAAACTAGGTTCCTGGTCCTGGGCGTATTTTCCTAGATAACGCTGTTCGTATTGGTAGCCTTGTGGCCTCCAGTATGTCTCACCGACACCTTCGTACTTCTGGAGTTGTTCCCTTTCAATTCCGTAGGGCAATTGGGACCATTGTTTGTTCAATCCCAACCATTTGCTGTGAAAATTAATACATTTTGAAACATTTTTCAGAAGAGTATAACATATGAGATTACTAGATAACATGATACTGTTGTGATTTTATAAATTTTTAATTACCCGTAGCTGACTTGAGGTTGTTCCCAGTTGATGGCCTTCCTGACTGAAACATCCACACTGGGTCCTTGGTCCTGGACGTATTTTCCTAGAATAGGATCCCAGTAGATGTGGGAGTCGGAACGGGCATAAGCCAGTGAGCACAAGGCCAATACGATCAAAGCACACTTCATCTTGACTTCTTACAGCGTGAGACGATGTGAGGTGGATATTAGTTGGCGTCTTTATATATTTAGTTCTTATCAATTTTATTCTTCATGCTGCTACTGATCCACAACATTTTTTATCAGGTACCGTTGTTATGCACGCATTTTTTATCTCATTGTTCATTTTCAATGTTGTAATTTTTAATCATCACCAGAGTAATCGTTAATTGGATATTTTAGAATGTTTGCTCCGCCCAGGCTCTCAATAAAAATGTATTGATAAAAAAACTGTTGTTTTTATCGAGTAATCGCTATTCTGAATAAAAAAATGTATTTTTATCAAAATTCTATCGTGTTAACGACAAATATTTGCTTCTTAAAGCTGACATAAATTCGAGTCCCTTTTCTAAGTCATGTTTCTCCCTATCTCTTAAAATAAAGTTGTGGGGGAAGTTCAAAAGTTTTTGTAAATAAACATGCACTGAAAAATACAAAATAATATTAATTCTATTGGTGTTGGTAATTTTGAAGTTGTGCAATAATTATAGTTGGTTAGAAGACTTTTGGCAAAACACGCGAAAAGACATACCTACATAAAAAATGAAAAAAAAATGGAATGGTGTTCCAGGAAATAGCACAAACAAAAGTTTTAGCATGTGAAATTTATTATTGATATACCAAATGTCAATTATCTTGTCATTTTACTTATTTATTGCTGATTATTGCCTTTATCTTAAAGTGTACTAATTTTTGTGCTTTCAGCCTATTCAAATTATCATTTGTTTACCATCGTATACAACCTATTAATATAAATTAAACCAAGATAACTTACATCACTATAATCAACCTCAATTGATGTTAGTAAATTTATTGTGAAAAGAAAATGAATAACTTCCATCCAATTATGAACGTTTTATTTATAATATTCCTGTTGATGGAATAGAAAACTTATTCAGAAACTTTGGATTAAAGTTACAAGAGTCTACTTTATTTATGCTGTCTTCCTCAATTATTCCTAATATTTTATATGTGTATATAATATAATCTGCATTTTTGAGAATGTTCTTAAATTAGCTAAGAACAGGAGAGAGTTCATAGCCATCAATTACAAATATAATATTAAAAATAAATATTACTAATAAAAGTAACATTTATTCTAAATTCAAGTCTTTTGCCCTGAAGAAGAGAATAAACATTATCGAGAACTCGGCTTAGCACAAATAATTTTATTGAATAAATGACTGCATCCCCTAGAATAATTTTTTAATGAATTCAAAGCATTTCATATGTTTCAAACACAATAAAGTTCGCATTTATAAAGATATCAAGATCAAGTTGCTGTGAAAATTGATCGTACAAATCTCTCGATTTAGTTCGTTAACGGGTATGATCGGATTATTATGTTCAAAATGGCGGGCGTTCAAACTTTAAAAAAATTACTAAATGATATTTAAATCATATAAATATGATCTGTTCCTATATATATATAGGTATATATATTTTTTGAAAATTTTTTCATTAAAAGTGAAAAATAATAAAAATTAGAAACCGTAAATTAACGTAAATCAGCTGGATACAAGCCGTCGGTTTCTTTTTTATCTAAATCATTTTTATGTACATTAAAAATATTTGCTTCATATTTTTTCTCTTATCTATCTATATGAATGTTATAAGATGAGGTTTTAAATTTGAACAAAACAATATTATCTGTCTTTATGTTAGACAAGAGATGCAGTGTCACATATACCTACTCTTATTTTCCTTAGCACCAATTATATTAACAGCCTTACATTATTCACTGTGAGATACTTTAAGGTTCTACACTTTCTAATGAGCAATAATTTCCTGCCTGTTGTAAGTATTTAATTCATTTTTTGGAGGAACTACAAGTGGACATATTCTTACCACTAATCAATAATGTATTAAAATAGAACAGTAATTTCACAGATTGAGAGTGGGCTCGAAACCGTTGTCCGCTGTTGCTGTTTTAGACCAAGAGCTAGGCAACGTATTACAAATTGTTATTTCAAAAGTACTTCGAGTTTCGTTCAGTTGATGAGAAATTTTGAATCCCTCTGTCCGTTATTGGTTGAATGTGAAGTGGGAGGATTTTGAAACTATATATCCTAATACGGTCTATCGTGATTGCCAAATAGCCTGCTGGCTCTTGGTCTATTTGATACCGCAAAGGCAGTGGCAACTGAGATGGCGTGTATTTGTCAACATATGTTTATCTAAATTTTCAGTTTCAATCTTTCTTTTCTCCTTTATATAACGCAAGCAAACCTAGCACGACCATTTCAAAGAAAAAAGGTATCGAAATTTTCCGAAAATTGCCGCAGAAAAAGAAAATTTTCAAATAAAAAAAAACAAAAGCTGCATTTTTTCCACAACTTTACGGATAATTTACGGCAAATATTGGTGGTTTTTTCAAAAGGATCGGCTTCTTTTTTCAAAAGAATCTATTGGTTTTAATCAATATATGGTGATAGTTGCGCTAATTTAGGATGTCCATGAATTTTCCAAAAAAAACAAAAGCTACAATCTTTCTTTTTTCAAATTGACGGATATTTTTGGTAGTATTCACAAAAAATTGTTATTATTTGATACGGTGATGGCGGTGCTAACTTTATAGAAATTTAGCACGACCATGAATTTTACAAGAAAAACAAGAGAAAAACAAGAGCTGCAAATTTTCTTTCGTTACGAAAAATTTACGGCTAATTTACAGCAATTTTTTATGGTACTACCAAAAGAATCGGTTGTTGTTTGACGAAGATACGGCGAAGGCAGTGCTAACTTTATATAAACTTAGCACGACCATGAATTTTACAAGAAAAACAAGAGCTGCAAATTTTCTTTTGCTACGAAAAATTTACGGCTAATTTGCAGCAATTATTGATGGTACTACCAAAAGAATCGGTTCTTGTGTGACGAAGATATGGCGATGGCGTTGCTAACGTTATATAAACTTAGCACGGCTATGAATTTTCCAAGAAATACAAGAGCTGCAAGTTTTCTTTTTCTACAGAAAATTTACAGCTAATTTATAGCAATTTTTGATGGTACTACCAAAAGAATCGGTTCTTGTGTGACGAAGATATGGCGATGGCGGTGCTTACTTTATATAAACTTAGCACGACCATGAATTTTCCAAGAAATACAAGAGCTGCAAGTTTTCTTTTTCTACGGAAAATTTACAGCTAATTTACAGCAATTTTTGATGGTACTACCAAAAGAATCGGTTGTGGTTTGAGGAAGATACGTGCAGTGCTAACTTTTTATCAACTTAGAATTGCCTCTCATTTGTCATTATTGACGAATCGTGAAAATATTTCAAACTTTTCTTTTTCTACTACTATTTCAGTCACACAATATTTACCTATATATTTTAAATGAATATTTTACAAAATAATCTGGCTAATCTGTATCTTTTCAGGGCTGAGATTTTTAGTACCTATATTATATGTATTTCTATTACTGCTATAACAAAATGGTAGATAACCATTTGTGTGCGAGTTCGACTCGCAGTTCATCACATTTGTTTCTTCATTTTTGATATTGTTCAGGAGATAAAACACAAACTTCTTTCTTTAAAAGCATTTGATATGCTACGATAAATAAAATCTAAATAAATCGGCTCTGTAAAATCTATCAAATATATTAATCAGTTCAAATTAACAATGCTTTTTACATATTCAAATCCTTTGAGTTGATATCAAGCCCATTATTTCTCATTCAGTAATATCCTTGCCATTGTTGGGGAGCCCAGAATTGTTTAAGGTTGTAAGAGCGTTCAGGATATTGCTGAACCTGTTGGTATGGATAACCTTGGTAGTAAGGATAGCCCTGGTAGCTGGAGTATCCTTGGTAGTAGGGGTACCCTTGATAGTACGAAGGATAACGCTGTTCGTATTGGTAGCCTTGTGGCCTCCAGTAGGTCTCACCGACACCATTGTACTTCTGCAGTTGTTCCCTTTCAATTCCGTAGGGCAATTGGAACCATTGTTTGTTCAATCCCAACCAGTTGCTGTGAATATTAATACATTTTGAAACAGTTTTCAGAAGAGTATAATATATGAGATTACTAGATAACATGATCCTGTTGTGATTCTATAAATTTTTAATTACCCGTAGCTGACTTGAGGTTGTTCCCAATTGATGGCCTTCCTGACTGAAACATCCACACTAGGTTCCTGGTCCTGGGCGTATTTTCCTAGATAACGCTGTTCGTATTGGTAGCCTTGTGGCCTCCAGTATGTCTCACCGACACCTTCGTACTTCTGGAGTTGTTCCCTTTCAATTCCGTAGGGCAGTTGGGACCATTGTTTGTTCAATCCCAACCAGTTGCTATGAAAATTGATCATTTTTAAACTTTTTCTCAGAATAGTTAATATGAGATTAGTAAATAACATGATCCTGTTGCATTTTTTAAAAAATTTTAATTACCCGTAGCTGACTTGAGGTTGTTCCCAGTTGATGGTCTTCCTAACTGAAACATCCACATCCACGTTGAGTTCTTTGTCCTGGACGTATTTTCCTAGGATTGGATCCCAGTAGATGCGGGAGCCGAGACGGGCGTAAGCCAGCGAGCACAAGGCCAATACGATCAAAGCACACTTCATCTTGACTTCTTACAGCAGCAGACGATGTGATGACCTTAACTTGTCACGTTGTCTTTTTATATTGAACTTTTATCAGCGCTGGAACATTCTTGATGCATTCATTTTCATAACAAACGTTATCATGTATCAATTATTATGTCATATATTTTTTATCAGAATGTTTTTTTTGTTTTTTTATTGTCACTGAATAATATTAAGCTTCTTATAACTGTTTTTGTTTTACCAAGTATTTGATTGAAGAAGTATGCGCTAGAATGAAGAAATTTTGAATCTTAAATCTGAGAAACTTAGCAGGAAAATTGACCGTTCAAGAAGTATTTCAACAGTTAATTTGTTGATTTTCTTTGATGAATATAAATTTGAAGAAAATTTGCCGACACTGAAATAGTCTTTCATAAATACTTATAAATTATTCATTGAAAATTTATCAACCAGGTAACTATCCAGTAGATAGATAAGAATGGAATTTCTACTCTAAGGGTAACGGTACTACAATACTTGATAGTATAAGAATAATCTGAGGCCAGCGGAGAATTCTTATCTTTTGTCATTTTAGGTAAATGTACCTATTGCGATCTTCACACTTTTGAATTTCGAAAAAAAATCAACAGCATCTTGTTATATGTCTGTAAGTAAGACCAGGTATATGATAAAATAGATTTTTGTTGGGGATGCAGTCATTTATTAAATAAAATTATTTGGATTATGCCAAGCTTTCGAGAATGTTTATTCTGTTCCTCAGGGCAAACTAAAAATCATTACAAATTATCTTAACCACATAATAAATTAATAATTAAAGTAATTACATTCGTGAATTTAGATAAAATTAACTACAAACAGGAAATATTTCATTACCATCAATCAGAAATATCTTTAGTCTATATAAATAAAAATGAATCGCCAAATGCGTTGCTAAGCGCAAAACTCGAAAACGGCTCGACGGCTCAATTCGGATAATTTTTGTTTTAATATTTTCGTTAAGGTGTAAGGAAGGTTTTTACGGAGAGAAAAATCGTAAAAATTGCGAGGAAAGTAGTGAAAACACCAAACGCTTTTTAGTGTGGTTTCAGATGTGTCATATACGTCAAGAACCATTATCCAAAGAACACCTATATTATCTAGAACAATGAGTCATTTTCCTGAGAAGAGTGTGGCCTTTCGCTACGAGAGGGTAGCACTACTGGTAGGGACAGGGACAAAAATTAAATCTACTCCATCTAATACTGTGGAAATATAGGTGATAAAAGTGAATTATTTAAAATAATCAAGCAAGTAAAAAATATCGTATACTATAAAGCATTACAATAAATATATTATATTATTACTGAAGTGTACAAAAGCAGGAAGTTATTTTTGTAAGTAATTAAAATTGAGATAATAACTTAATAATTAAATTGATTACTCTGAAATTCGTTTTATTTATTAATTTTTTCTATTGGACTGCATATATGGCCAATAACCAACATAACTATTTATTTCAAATTTTTATATATATCTACAATTATTACTGCTACGGCAGCAACGCGCTAGGTACTGCTAGTTATTTATAAATGTCATGGTAACGACATATCTAGAGTTGAAAGTGTCTAGATTCAAGTTTCTTAAGAAAATGTCTTATAGGAATTATCTTTGTATTTGTAGCTATTTGAACAAGTTACTCATTAAACTTGAAAATATTAAAGCAGATATAGGTTCAGTAAAAAGTAAAAAGTTATTATTTAATTAACTAAAAAAACAGAAACACATAATATAAATAAATATATACCCGTACACACACTAGACAGACTTGCAGTATAAATTATAAGTTTATTATGTCAATAATATTATTTACTATTTTAGATTATTTGTAAATTATATATAATCATATTCTCTCAGAATACGACATACATAACTACTATGAAATGAAATAATGAAAGCCATCATTTCATTTAAATGAAGATAATAATATAATAATAAAATAAGCTGATTTCTTTCACAAATCAACCTGTAAGAATATATATATATATATATATATATATATATATATATATATATATATATATATAATAAAAAATCTTTGAATTAAGCCGAGATTTCGAGAATGTTTATTCTCTTCTTCAGGGCAAACTACAAATCGTTACAAAATTATTTCAACAACAACTTAATAGTATTACATAAATACTTACAGTCGTGAATTTAGAATAAATCAGTTAAAAACAGGAAAGATTTCATAGTCATCAATTACAAATGTCATTATTTATATTTGTCATGGTAACTGAACCTGTATCTGTCTTAAGAATAATTTTAATTTAATTGTTGTCCTTGTTCAAATGGCTACAAACATATAAGGATTATTCATAAATAATAATTTTTATCAAGTAAATCTAGATACTTTCTAACTTATTATGTTACTATGACAAATATAAATAATGACATTTGTAATTGATGACTATGAAATCTTTCGGAATTTAAGCTGATTTATTCTAAATTCACGACTGTAAGTATTTTTGTAATACTATTAACTTGTTGTTGAAATAATTTTGTAATGATTTATAGTTTGCCCTGAAGAAGAGAATAAACATTCTCGAGAGCTCGGCTTAATTCAAAGAATGTTATTCATTAAATGACTGCTGCCCCAAGAACATCTTTTTATTTAATATAGAAACAGTCAAGAATACAAAATCAATATATATTGATACTAGAATTATCAAAATAGGGCTGTGAGACTTGGAGCTTAATCTTATATTTTACACACTGTTTGCTACTTATGGAGATCAGGGATACAATTTTCTCATAAGGGATTGAGTGATTCCTGGCGAGGATATCGAGTATATTCGAATGAAATAATTTTAGAAACATTCTCCTCATCTTCATTTCCTTTCGATCGATAAAATCAGCACGCGCCACACAAGTTTGCACGTCTTGAATCAGTCGACCTCAAGCAGAAATCCTAGAAATACGGATTGGTCTATCTATAAGATCCATCTGAAGCAAAACTTGGAACAGATCGACAAGAATGGGGCAAAACACCCGCACTACGATCTGGAACAAAAAGTCGAACAGGTTAGTGCGGCAATAACTGAGGCTTTTCACTCAAGTTGTCCACTCTCGAAAGTTCGAACAAGTAAGGAAGCACCTTGGTGGAACAAGAACCTGTCAAACCTCAGGCTAGAGGTCCGTCGGCTCTTTAATAGGGCCAAAAGAGATGGTAATTGGCAGGGGTACACTGAGAAGCTTACTCAGTACAATAAGGAGATCAGGAAGGCTAAAAGGCTTAATTTTCAAGCCTTTTGTGAAAAGATCACTTCCACTCCCACAGCAGCCAGACTTCAAAAAGTCATGGCAAAGGGGGGAATAATTCCCACAATGTCGCTTAAAAAGCCAGACGGGTCATACACTGAGGGAGAAGAGGAACGATCCACTCTCCTCCTCAAAACACACTTCCCAGGTAGTGAACCCTCAATCAGTATGGACATAGCAACTCAAATCAAGAATCCTCGCAGGGAAGATTGGGATATTGCTAAGAAAATATTTACAAAGCAACGGTTGGAATGGGCAATAAACACCTTTCAACCGTATAAATCACCAGGAGTAGATGGAATTTCCCCAGTACTCCTGCAGAAAGGAATGGAGGAGATTCTTCCCCATCTTCTGAGGATATCAAGAAGCTGTTTAGAACTGGGTCATATGCCTAAAATTTGGAGAAGGGCAAAGGTAACCTTCATACCAAAAATAGGTAAAAAAGATGCGACCGATCCTCGATCTTTCAGACCCATCTGCTTAACATCGTTTCTATTGAAAACAATGGAGAAAGTAGTGGATAACCACATAAGAACGGAGTATCTGGAGAATAAACCACTTCACAAATGTCAGCATGCTTACAGGGCGGGTAGATCAACAGAGACGGCCCTGTATCAGCTGACCGAAGTCATCCAGAGCACTCTGAATAACAAAGAAATCGCCATGTGTGCCTTCCTAGACATATCTGGGGCCTTTGACAACACAACTCACGTGTCGGTCGAAGAGGCACTCAAAAGGCGAGGGGTGAACAAAACCATTATTAAATGGATGTATGAGATGTTAAAGACGAGAATAGCTGAGACGCAGGTGGGCAATCAAACCACCTCCGTTAGGGCCACTCGCGGAACACCTCAAGGAGGAGTAATATCTCCCCTTTTATGGAGTCTAGTAGTGGATGAACTACTCCACAGGCTTACGGAGCTTGGCTTCGAATGTATAGGCTATGCAGATGACATAGTCCTAATAGTTAGAGGTAAATTCTGGAATACCTTATGCGACTTGATGCAAGAGGGCCTCAAAACTATTGAACAGTGGTGCTTGTCAGTAGGACTAAATATCAACCCAACCAAGACCACAGTAATTCCATTTACCAGGAAAAGGAAACTTCCAACTACGAAATATCTCTCTTTACAGGGAGACATCATAGGATGGAAGTCTGAAGTTAAATATCTGGGAGTAACCCTAGATAGCAAACTTCTGTGGAACAAACACTTCGAGATTACTGCCAATAAAGCAACAAAGGCCTTGATGGCGTGCAGAAGACTCGCTGGTAGGACTTGGGGTTGTAACCCAAAAATACTGCGATGGATGTACGTCATGATTGTGAGGCCTATAATAACTTATGGAGCAATAGTTTGGCATGTCAAGGCAAGGCAAACCTATACGAGGACTGCCCTCGATAGATTACAAAGGCTTGCCTGTGTCTGTATCACTGGAGCCTTGAGAACGTGCCCAACTAGAGCACTGGAGATCATTACAGATCTCACACCTCTACATCTGGTGATAGATAGAGTAGCCCATGAGGCCATTCTAAGACTATCCAGGGAAGGTACTGGCCATGAGGGAATTAGGAATCAAAGAGCCTGGTCCTCTCTGACGAACTATATCCTGTCAGCGAACCTTCCCAGTGACGAGATGATAAAGAAAACTAGCATCGAGAAAACGTTCACCACGATGCTAAGTAGAAAAGAAGATTGGGAAAGGGAGTCTACATCCCAAGCCCTTAAGAAAAATACCATCAAATGGTACACAGATGGTTCTAAAACCACGACGGGGACTGGCGCTGGAGTATTCGGGCCTGGCACCAAATGCTCACTACCGTTAGGCCGCTGTCCAAGCATCTTTCAGGCAGAAATACTCGCAATCGAAAGATGTGTGGAAATGAACCTAGAAAGAAACTATCAGAAATGTGATATAGCCATACACTCTGATAGTCAGGCTGCGATTAAAGCACTGAGCTCCCATATCATCGATTCTAAGATAGTATGGGAGTGCCGAAGAAAACTCAACAAAATCGGCAAGAATAACAAGGTCTATCTAATCTGGGTTCCCGGCCACTCCGGAATCAAAGGAAATGAAGAGGCCAACACACTTGCCAAAAAAGGAGCACAAGCTCCTTTTATTGGCCCAGAACCTTTCTGTGGCACAGGTAAATGTACCTACAAGAAAGAGTTCCAGGAGAAGGAAGAGACCGAAAGAGAAAACCTCTGGCGGAATCTTCCTGGGCTGGATCATTCCAAAAAGTTTCTTGGAAACTTTGACACTGC
Organism: Crioceris asparagi; assembly: GCA_958507055.1. Lineage (NCBI taxonomy): Eukaryota > Metazoa > Arthropoda > Insecta > Coleoptera > Chrysomelidae > Crioceris > Crioceris asparagi. The sequence goes on from OY293830.1 coordinate 3,280,007, forward strand.
GAGATCTAAGAAACATCTGGATCTTAGCAAGAATATGCTACACCTGCTCACTAGATTCCTTACAGGACATTGCCGCCTCAGGAAGCACCTGTCGAGATTGGGTCTAGCAGAAAACGACGAGTGCAGATTCTGCGGGGAAGAGGAGGAAACTCCGGATCACCTGGTGACGGAATGCCTCGCAATAGCCAGCCAACGCATAAAATGCTTTGGACAAGAAACTGTCAGTAGTGAGGAAGTAATCCGCTTGAAGCCATCCCAGATACTGGAGTTCATTAGAACTCTGGAACTGGAGGGCGAGCTGTAGAAATCGAAATAGCGAGAACAGCTCTGACGGGGGGCACAATAGACCTAAAGGTCGCAGTGCATTGAAACCCCCTTTCAATCTACAATCTACAATCTACAATCAGTATGAATCTGTGTGTACTTCTTAATTTTCAAGAAAGAGATTCTGTTCTCGTCGGTTTATTACATTTGATATATTAAATTTAATAATAATGCCTCTTTTGAAAATAAATGCTGTGTTTCTTTTTGCCATAACGGCATAGTAAATAAGTGAAATTTTACAAATTAAAAATACAATAGGCCAGCTTCTTACATATAAAATGAAAATCTAAGATCTTGCAACAATAAATATCTCAAATCTAATTGAATAAAATCAAATAAACCACCTCCTCGTGTCAAACAAAAGCCAAATCAGTGATTTCGAGATTATTCTCATGCATGTGAGTAGATTTGGTGGAATGGACATTTTTTCCATTAACTCATTGAATTATGTGTAGCTCTCTGAAATACATTTCGATAAGCATTCTTTTGTTGAAACAAAATTTCCACAGTATAAAAAGAAATAAAACATATATTATTTCCCTTTCTTTCACTTCACACAACAGAAATAGAAAGTCAATGGGTGATGTCGGCACTATTTATTGTAAACAATTAGCAATGTATTACAATCATACATTTTTTTTTCCTACAGAAATGTGATAAAAGGTAGGTATATCATGTTTTTGTAAAAGTGGGGTATGCAATTGAATTCCATTCAATAATATCCTTGCCATTGGGGAGCCCAGAATTGTCTCAGATTGTAGATGTTTTGAGGGTATTGGTGAACTTGTTGGTAAGAATAACCCTGGTAATAGGGGTATCCTTGATAGAAGGGGTAGCCTTGGTAGTAGGAGGGATAACGTTGTTCGTATTGGGAGACTTGTGGCCTCCAGTATGCCTCACCGATACCTTCGTATTTCTGGAGTTGTTCCCTTTCGAGTCCATAGGGCAATTGAGATAATTGTTTGTTTAATCCTAACCATTTGCTGAGAAAATTGATAATCTTTAAACATTTCTCAGAAGAGTAAATATGGAAGTGGAAAATTTTTTAATTACCTATAGTTGATTTGAGGTTGTTCCCAGTTGATGGTCTTCCTGACTGAAACATCCACAGAGGGTCCTTGGTCCTGGACGTATTTTCTTAGGATTGGATCCCAGTAGATGTGGGAGTCGAGACGGGCATAAGCCAGTGAGCACAAGGCCAATACAATCAAAGCACACTTCATCTTGACTTTTTACAGCGTGAGACGATGTGAGGTGAATATTTCTTGGCGGCTTTATATATTCATTTCTTATCAATTTTATTCTTCATGCTACTACTGATCCAAAATAATTTTTATCAGGTATCGTTGTAATGCATTCATTTTTTATCACATTGCTCATTTTCAAAGTAATTTTTAATCACCATTAGAGCAATGGATTATTAATTGGATAATTTAAAATGTATGCTTCACTCAGGCTCTCAATAAAATTGTAAAGTATAATGAAAACTACTCTATCGAGATTTCAGATATCGTTGAGATTTTTAGGATTCTGGGATATTCGGCGTTTTCCTTCAGGGAGAGATAGGACCAATTTCTATTATTCTATGATGGTTTTTGAACGACGAACCCCGAACGGAGGAGGTATACAATTCGACTGTGTGCTTTTTTTGGGTTTGTGTGCGCCTTTTAGATAGTAATCGTACTCTGATTTTGATGATTATTGATTCATTTGAAAGAGGAGGCTTGAGAAATGGTCCCATATTTATAAAAACGGAAATCCGAATTCTCCTTCCCGAAAATCGCAAATCTGAGGTGGTATAATTAAAGATAGGACAATATCCGGAAACGTTTGAATTGAACTTTTCTCAAAAGAGTTACGGTTTTTGAGATAGAGGCATGTTAAATTCTCAAATATATTTGCTATGTGGAGAGGGCGATTTCTTTCAAAAATTAAAACGTTCACTAATACCAAAGAAGATAGTACTTATACTATTACCTATGTATATTCTTTGCTTGTACTTGTTATTATTCAGAAATACACATGTTTGAGAGTTTACCACTGCTGTAACTCGAAAATCGTAATTTCGTTTGAAAAATGTCCAATTTAAATGTTGCTTCATAGGTATAATCTCTTTTTAATGTGGTCGTCCCTTATTATCAATTTTCGCTAAAATTGTCCCCTCCACATAGCGGAAATACAAATATTTCAGTCTTTACCATTGCTGTAACTCGAAAACCTCAACTCTTATGAAAAAATGTTCAATTCAAACGTTTCCGTATGTGGTCTCATCTTTAATTCAGCCGTCTCAGATTTTCGATTTTCTGGAGAAGTTGTTCTCGCCACCCAATTCGTAGGCGGTATTTATAGGGAAGAAGATTTCGGATTTGAGTTTTACTAAATATTGGATCATTTCTCAACTCTCTTCTTTCAAAATCATCAAAATCGGAGCTCGTTTACTATTTAAAAAGCACCACACATAAAAAATATGTAAGAAAGCGAACATACAACCGAATTGTATACCTCCTCCATTTTTGGAAGTCGGTAAAAAAAATTACACTCTCAGCAGGTCATAACATCTAATGATATGAATTTTTTTTCACGCCTTTGAAAATCTAAAACAATGTATCTTGTTATATATAATAAATATTATATATAAAGGAAAAATTACGAAAATTGTAAACAGGTTAGAGGTCGCATGTTATGAAGCTCAAATTTGCTGTAGAAGATAGTACAAATATATTTTTATATTTATTATATCTTATATATACAGATACTACTTTGAATTTGTGAGACGAAAAGATAAGAAAATAAATTAAAACGAGAAAACTCTTTTTTTTAACAAACTGAACTAAAAGTATTCCTCAAGTATTCCTAGTGCACTAATTCCTGTCGAATTATTACATTGCTCTGGCCAATTAGTCCTTGTCCCTCTCTTATGAGTCGTTGCTCAATGAGTCCTTGTCACTTTCCATCGAGTCCTTGTCCAATTAGTTCTTGACCTTGTCCATTGTGTCCTTGATCGTGTTCGATAAGTCCTTGTCTTGTCTTAGGTATTCCAGCTGCACTAATTCCTGTTCCAATTTGCCTAAATTATCTTAGTGCATGTTTATATATTTAGAAAACATAATTAAATTGATAACTCCATAAATAAATGGCAAAATAATGTATAAGTTTTTTTCGAACTCATAAATTTTGAACCTTAACTTTTGCCGTACACTTGATTTTGGTAGATTGGGTTCCATAGCCTTTAAAAGAATATCAATAGTTGTACCTAAAGCATTGGTCTATATTTATTTAAAAGTGTTTTGATATTTGTGGAATCAATTATTTTTGTGACCAATACTTTTCACAAGATCGACTATTTTAGGTTCTTGATCCTGGACATATTTTCCCAAAAAAACGGGATCCCAGTGAATGTGTTCATCGATTTTGGCGTAGGCCATAGAACACAAGGCAATGAGGGATATCAAAAAGCAACGCACTTCATCTTGATTGAAATTGACTTGTAGTGTGACAATGGTGCAGTTGGATTTCCAACGTTGATTTTTTATGTAAATTGACTATCAGTATTTTTTGCATCTAAATTACCCTTATCACCTTATCCTTTATTATCAGGATTTGTTATTTGGACGGGCGGACATGAATTAGACTTGTGGGTGATTGTTTTGTCTGCATGATAATTTGAAGTCCACGAATTTTTATCAAGGTTCTTTTATTAGTTTCATTAATCTCCTACCGCTACTCCGAGTAGCTATGTTTGTTTTGTCTTGTTAAAAAAAAAGTTATATGACTGTAGCAGTTGTTGATTGCCTCGGTACGCTTAAAAAAAACAAATGAATGGCTGCACGAGTCAATCGGCTGATTTTAATATTTGGTGGGAGGTAGGAGAGTTGTTTGAGTGGATATCCAAGGTTTTTTGATGTGGAAATTACTACAATGTACAGGGTGGGCTAATTTCGATGCTTTTATAGGGTAACTTGGTATCAATGAAAAATATAAAAAAAATCAATGGCGCAGTCTTGATCTCTTTTTTTTAGATAAACTCAATGGTGAAAACAAAAATTAGCTGACACCTTTTATTTTATAGTTGTTACCTAAAATTTAATATTGTGCGTTATTGAAAATTTATTTTGTTCTTCTTCAGACATTTTTGACCAAGGAATCAAAAGGAAGGGGGTATACAATTTTTTTTTTGATCTGTGTGCACGATTTATAAAGTAAACGTATTTTGATTTTGATGATTTTTGATTCATTTGAAAGAGGAGACTTGAGAAAAGGTCTCATAAGAACTCCAATCCGAAATCCTCTTCCCTGCAAATACATGGCTTAAGAAAATTAAGAAAAATATCATATGATGGAATGTTTTATTTGAATTAATAACAATTCAGATATGGCTGCCAAATTATACCTATTTCAATCTGTTTCCAAAATGAAGACAACCTCATAAGGCTATGTTTAGTAGGTTAATTGACAACCTTATCAATTAGGGAGTATTCAACAAGACGAGAAATTAATATTAAAATAGCACAGGCATGAAAAAGCTTATGTTAAAGTAATTGCTATCAAAACAGCGTTTCATAGATAGATAGATAGAAATTTATTTCCTAAGTAGGTACATAGATTATGTAAATTAGTACATTCTTAGATAAAATACCTTGAATTACTACCTATTGCCAAAGACTTAGGGAAAATGCTGACTAATAACCATAACGATTTTTAAAATAACCTAGTAAGCCCCAGTCAGTAAGAAATGTATAAAAAACCTATAATAATAATATTTAAATATAAATATAAGTATATTTATATCAAATAACTTTAACTTGGTCAACGCTGTTATGAGATATTGAAATAATATTTTTTATGTAGGTCTTTTTCAGAATGATGGTGCACTACTCCACAACTCACAATAGGTTTCTGATTTGTTAATTAACGATTTTGAAAACAACTGAATAGGAAGGAATGGGTTGGTGTGTAATGGCCAGCGCGATTACCTGATTTGACATTCCTTGATTTCTTCTTCTGGGATTACCCTAAGGACATTTTATACTAGAGAACTATTAATAATATCAAAGAATTGATACAACATTTTGTTTATTTTTATCCAGTCTCTTAGCAAATTTTTGAGAAAGTGTTGTTTATCACCTGTCAGATCTGCTTCAGTCCAATTAGTGGGTAGATCGTTCAGAAATATTGGAAATATCAAATGTCCAAGGCCTTGAGGAGTATCTACTTAAATGTAAAATTCGGAAGAAAACACGTAATCATTTTTTTAACACGCCTTTATTAGCTTGGTATGAATGTTTGTATGTAACGGAATCTTTGGACACGATTTTCACCCACTTAAAAACATCGAATCGACTTGAAACTTTGTATACTTCTAAAGGACCGATGACAATACAATAATTCCATGTCGTATAGTGCAAGTGGGACTTGTTGATGGGAGGTTCCATACTTATATATCTTAGCTCAATGGATGGTTTCTCATGGAATTTTCGATACGCATGTGTATTGGTTGGATATGTGATAGCGTGTAAGTGCGAGTTGGACTCTTTGGTGGAGGGTTCCATACCTATGGGTGTTTTTGATTTCTGGATGCATTTTTGTGGAACCAATCATTAATGTCAGTAGCTTATCTATTTTTCCAGAAACAAAAGATCTTTCGACTGTGTTGAATGCTTTTCTTAAATAAATAATATTCCCCGTGATCCATTTTCTCGTAAAATGCTGAGTGTATTTGGCCACACGAGTTTCGGATAAAAAAACATCAGGGCGACCACTTTTTTCTATTACTTATTTTAAAAAAATACTCAGTAAAAAATCGGTTGTTAATTTTCGACATTACCTGACTGATCTTTTTTTGTGGATTAGAATATCTAAGGCCATTATTAGACTTAGACTAGGAAATTCGTCCTGAGTAATTGACATGTTTATAATAAGGACAAGGATTGGAGAAATAATTTGCTTACATTGTTTTATAAATAATACCTAAATTTCATTTTGGCCAGTGGATTATTTGTTCGGGCAATGAATCGATAGCTTTAATGACTTCTTTATCATCTCTGGTGTAAAAAACATTTTTCGTGTAGATGATTCAATTTTAGTGCATTCAGAACAAACACTTCTTTGGAAATATTTTTTTTCTCAATATAAAAGTATATATTTAGGTAATCACCCAAAACATCAGCTTTTCTGTTTTGCTTGCTTATTACTTTGTTATCGTAAATAATTTCGGTTAGGTTAGGTTTACTATGGACCAAGCCGTTTTTTTTGTAACTAGAGTTTTCAATGATATTTTTACAGTATTTTTTATTCACGAATCTAATCTTCTCATTAACTTCTTTTCTCAAAAGTACATAACATTCTCTTCAAATGTTATCATCTAATTCCCTTTTATGAAGCCAGTCTAAGCTATATAATTATTGATGATTTCATTTTCAAACGCTACTTTTAATATCAAAATTCAATTTAGAGATAAATAAATTTCCAATTCATGCAATGTTTTTGAAACAATATAAGTTTCTAATTTCATGCTAAGTTTTTTGGGGTACAATAATATCCATTTTTGACAATAATAGTCAGGTGCGTTATTTATTACGTAATCACTGAAGGAATAGCTGATAGATATCAGCCACGTTGGTGAAAACTCTTGAATATTCTGTAATTCACGCTGTCACTCCGAACGAGTACAGCAAATGTAAGTTATTACCCAGAAAAAATGGAAACTTCACCATTTTTGTATTTTAGTCGAGAACAGCGAACTTTCTGTCTGGAATATGCTATAAATACACATGGTGATTCAACAAGATGGACACAATTTCACCTTGCTATGTTTCTTACACAAAACGTTGCCCTTGAATTCTGTCAAGCATATTTGAAAGATGATAATGTTAGTTTTTGTATAGTACCTTCTGAATTACTCTCTACAATAACGATGGATAGAACGCATTCGGGGAATGGCAACTTGGCATTCCAGTTCTGGCCGCCAAGGTACCCAGATCTCACACCCTGCGATTCTTCTTTATGGTGATTGGATTACTTACCACCTCTTCTCACTAATTTAAATGACAGCGACCGTGAACTCTGCGAGTCAAGACATTCGTCATTAAATATGAGACAAATTGGGCTAAAGTTAACCTACCTTTAATCATCTGTTTTGTAGTCATTACCTATAAGAACATTAAGACGATTGCTGAGAGAATCAGTCATGGGACGATATTGAGTATTTGTGTTTTTTTATTATGACAGTTTTATTTTTATTTTATTAGATATGTAGAGTTATAGACCTCGTTTCATTTTAATTAGTTTTTTTTAGAAATCGTACCCAGAACCAGAACTCACTAATGGGAAATTGAATAGCTCAATATTTTGGTTAGCAGTACCAAAAGTACAGCTTAATTAATTGGAGATTAATTTGTTTTAGAAGTACTCAATAATAGGATAATTCAGAAAACAGAAACAATTTTCTTGTTTTGGTGACATTTCTCAATACTGTGTTGTGTTTTGTTGATTGTTTCATTCATCAATCAGTAGAATAAATTCAGTATGAAAGAAAATCGTACATATTTCGTCATTATTCTTTATTCAAATCATTTCAATAGGATTTTTTTGCTGGTATATCTCAAAACATTTTCAGAGCCGGAAAAAAAACTTTAATCAATTAATTGCATGTATGGTTTGAAAGCCAATTCTGGACTAAGGTTAGCTGTAACAAAATAAAAATGAATTGGATGAAATCAAATATTGACTGCATGCACAAAAACTAAAGAGGTTAAATATAATATATAAGTGCCATAAAAAAGTCATTAGAAGAAGACTGTTGCAAATGAGAACGATTTCTCAGCATGTTTTTGCTAGAAGAATTTCCAAATAACTCAAAGGAAATGAATCTGAGAATTGATGAAATCATCAATTCACATCAGTCAGCATACAACTTGTCGGTTAAGAATGATTTATATAATATCTTATATCTTTAAATTCTATATAATATCTAACATCGTTGACCGAACTTACAGCTCCATCTGTGGTTTACATTCCTCCATTTTTGTTCCCTATTGGCTTGATTGCTGCGAGCCGCCATCTCAACGGCCCTCATCACATCCAAGGAAGGCCTTGCCAGCTGAACTCGCTCCCTCAGTTGATCCCACTGCAGCTGGTGATCCTGCAGCATCTGCTCCTGTTTTTCAAACATCTCCTTCAACTCCAGCTGGTGCTTTTCTTCCAACAGTTGCTTCTTCTGTTGCATTTGCTGTTGTTCTATAAGCTGTTGCTTTTGCAAGTTGCGTTGCTGTTGAAAGTGCTGTTTCAGGAGCAGTTGTTCCTCATCGTCCATTTGTTGTTGCTGTGTTTTCTGCTTATCTTGCATGTATTGCTCCTTTTGTAGAAACTGCAGTTGTTGTAGTATCTGTCTACGTTGTAGTTCCCCAACTTGTGGTAAACTGTAACAGTCTTATTCATAAGAACATATTGGAGGTTTATAGGCTTGTTATAATGCGATATCCGAAAAACATTTATATGAAACATTATAACTTATGACATATTTAACTTTAGCTTTAGCTTAAAGTACGTTTAAATTTATGAGCCTTTAAAACCAGGCACAATGAGAGAGGTTGGGGACGATTTCAGCTTTCTATCAACAGAAAAGTGCACATACTGGCCCACAGATATTAAAACAATCATTAAACTGTATTGGAGTAAATTTCATTTATCATTACAAGAAAACATCGAATTCCTTATTAAGATCAAAAGGGTAACGTCTGGAAATAAATATCCCAAAGATATAAGGGAATTGGTAACTCGCAAGAGAAAATTATGAAACAAGTTGGCAACAATCTAGAACACCACCAGATAAAAATAAACCCAATAATGCTACCCAGAATTTAAGGAGGGAAATGACCAAATACAGAAATGAAACAGTATCCAAATATTTGAGTAACCTACAAGACGATAAGCAAACTCTCTTTGAAAGAAATTGAAGCATGATAAATAAAGGCAGGAATACCTTAAGGAAGTGTTTTGAGGTTAATGGTCCAGTGATATAATTCAAGAAAGACTACAAACCTCCAACAATTTCATAGTAGTGCAGCTTTTGGAAAGTTCCAATCAATATAGAAGGCTCAAACGGGTTATTTGTATTTATAAACCAGTATCCTGACCAATCTTAATGACGTAAGTAGGTATATACCTTTGTTTCCATGGACCTTCATTGGTGCTAGTTCTCATCACCTTGTTGATAGCAGCTTGCACTATTTCCTTTGTGATAGGACCTTTTTGCAGTTTTCGCGGATCTAAGGGGGACAAAAATTCAATGAAAAGCGCATACTACGAACTTATTTAAATTTCTTAATATCATTACCTGGGTGGATGATAATGTCGATTATTTCATCCGCTTGTCTGTCATACAGACTCAGATCCTCAGGCTCAGACTCGATAGGATCATTCACCAATATATTTTTCTCAAAAGGCTTTGGTTGAGCCTCATTGGAATTGAATCCAAAAAGGACGCCATCTTCAGTTGACGTTGCCCTTTCAGTCTTGTCCTCGAGAGGAATAGCAAAAGCTGCAGCTAGAAACGTTACAAGGATGAATATCTTCATCTCAATTTGATTTGTTAACTAATTTAGGTTATTTTCATTTTATATATCACTTCTTATCTCGGATGGTTGTAATCGAATGCACTCTAAGTGAAAAAAATGTATTTTCTACAAGGAGTTCATTATTTTATCTTTCGCAGCAAGATGATGCAAGGTTCATTGCAATATAAATTGCAGTGGTAGCAGCGGAATAATGGATCAATAATCAATATTTTGCATATATGCTATAATATACTGTTGTGATTGATAAATATAAATAGAAATGTTATCTTGGTGAAACGTGATACAGAAGGTCATTCCCGCCGAATGTTCTTCAAATGGCATATCTACCTATACATTCTTGAATTGACAATAAGTTCATGTCCTCTTCAATCTATGAGTGAATTCATTAACCACACTCGATTTGAAGATGAGAGAATATCAACATTCAAATTGGGATTCAGATACATAAACGTCATTGGTCCTCAATGATTTCTCAATTTGATGTGGCAACCCAGTGTTTGTAGATGGTGTGAATGCAGATTTGCATATAATAATAGATTATAACCGTTTGGTCATTTGGTTCTCATGATGTTCGAATCGAAATTATTCGAGTATTTTTTACTGTTTCCTAAGGTTTCGAAGCTATTGAAAATAATTATGCCTAAAGAGTGAAAGAAAACGAACATGCATACACTAAATATTAATTTATCAAAGATTAGCAGTTTAGCTGGAATTTTCTAAAATTTTGGTGGAAAATAAGAATGGCTAAATATGATAATGACAAACTTCGATTTATTCAATGCTTCAATATCTCCGCAAAACTATTTCAAGTGCTTCGCTCCACCAAATAATCTAATTGCTATGAGGCAGCTATTAGTTTTTCTTGTTATTATGTCAATTTACTAATTACTAATACATTGAAACAACATCTGATTTGCCCTTTGTACTATCTAAAGGGATGTATTTTTGTTGGGCTTGCGCATATGCTCTGTCTCCGTTAGAAATATGAAAGTAGGTAAGCTTCTAGTTTAAATTTCATATAACCAGATAACTACCACCGAGAACCTTCCACAAAATTGATGGAATCAATAAAATCATTGAAATCCAACATTCTTTAGTTGAGAAAACATAATTCACCTGAACAAAATATTTTACAGAAATACCTACCACAAATCTGTGGAAATACTACACACAATTCTTTCAACTTTCCTATTCTAAGTAGACTAGTAAGAAAATAATTATAGTCTTGTAAAATTTTCGGTGTATGGATATCATCAGATGTTTACGTTTTAGAGGTACTTGAGTCCAAAATAGTATTTTTCTAAGCTTAGGTGCGAAAGTGGATCTTTTTCGGGCTTACTTTTTATTTTTTACGATTTCACAATGATAGATATAAACATATAAAGGTTCAGTCAAGAAGACTGGAAACAAGAAGAGTAAACTTCCTATGCTTCTCTACGTAGCCACATGAGATTACAGAAGTTGCATATCATAGCATGGGCTCGTGTACGACGAACGTTGACGATCATCTTGACAATTACCTCAAACATTTCTTCTTTTTATTTATCTTCGTGATCATGATCTGCTTCTTTTTTAAGCGAGAGCCGCTTTCAGTTTCAGTAGTCTTCTTACACACAAACCCCGTAGCAGTTAAACTTCTCTAAACTTGTTTAATATATCTACCATTATAGTTCCTAACATTTTCAGTTCTGCAATTTTACAAAACAGTTTTTACTAATAAAAAAGCTGATGATATTGCCAAATGCAAAAATATGACTCATTTCACGTAGCTTCGAAGTATATCTTAAAAATATATAGCGATAGGTCTACCAGTGGACTTCTGATTCAAAGACAACGTTTTTTTTTGAAGAAATCATTCCTCCTTTGGAATGACATGAGGTAATTCAACATATTTCACTTGTTTAACACGTCGATAACTTTAGAGATTACTTATGAAATGGTATTCCATAATCATGTTTTTTTTTTGATTGACCACATATAGAATTTCGTATGAATTCATAATTCTTGCTCATTTAGCAGTTGGATTATTTATATATCCAAAAGATATTTTTATGCACGTAATCATGCAAAAATAATAATGAATAAAAACACAAATTATAATCAACATTAATCTAATGGAATCATAATCAAGAAAATAGCTTTTTTTCGTCTTCAGTCTTGAGATCTGTAGGTTGTGCAGCAATCAGCGCTTAGAAAATTCTTTGCAATGGAGCTACATCGTATCCAATAACTGCAAGAAAACAAACATTAGAAAAATCCACCACACTCACATTCTATTATTTTTGCATTGAGTACCTTGAAGTCTGCCAATATCCCATGGTGCAATAGCCTGGCCAGCAACACCATTGATCAGTTGTCCAGCTTGAATACTCCTCCTTATCTGTTGGTTACGGATAATGTTAGCTAACAGGGCGTCTCTTTCTACTTCTCTTGCAATCTGCCTTTGCTGGATGAGTTGCCTTAGAATCTGTTGTTCCTCCACCTGCTGCCTTTGCTGCTGCTGTAGCTCTCCCTGTTGAACTTGTCGTTGTTGTTGTTGTTGTTGTTGTTGCTGAAGTAATTGCTGCTGTTGCAATTGCTGTTGCTGTTGCAACTGCTGTTCCTGTTGCAAGGTTTGTTGTTGTTGTAATTTTTGCTCTTGTTGCAGCAGTGTCTGCATGATAACTTGTTCTTGTTGCAACTGTTGCTGTTGCTGGAGCTGTTGCTGCTGTTGCAATTGCTGCTGCTGTTGCAATTGCTGCTCCTGTTGCAATTGTTGTCCCTGTTGCAATTGTTGTTGCTGTTGCAGGCTCTGCTCCAGTTGTAAGGCCTGTTGTTGTAGATTGCGTTGCTGTTGGATTCTCTGCTGAATGATTTGGCTGTAAAATTAACAAATAAATGATTTAAAATGATCTCATTTATGGAGAGAAAATTCCTTACTCGATTACAAATGGCTGGGCTCCATAAATCCTCTGAAGAACTCTCTGGATTTGAGCTGCCTCTATAGCCTGTTCAATGACGCGTCTTTGGAGCACATCCTGGATTGGCTGATCTGTATTTAAATAATTGAAGAATACAATAAAATACATTCCTTACTCCGCAAGCTGATAGAAGGGTGTTATATGATTTTTGGACGTCGAGACTATTTTCTATTGCTTGCTTACCACATTTGTTCCTATGACAAAAAGTTAGTTTATTGGTTACTACCTGTTTGCTAAACAAACACGTAGGGAATTAACTGCTAATATTTCTCATTGCGCAATGAAACTGAACGTTTAGTCTTAATACTGATAAAATGATGCAATGATTGCATACAGATTGAGCTTATTCAAATCTGGGTGCTATTGAACAGTTGAGGTTCAAATTGACCCTAAAGCTTCAATACAATTTTGTCAAGGGTGATAAAAGTTGGTGGGTAAGAGTGGTTTGAGTATTACTAAAAGTTCAGGAGTTCATACGTTTTGACGGATGAAAATTTGTTTCAATCTCTGATGGAGTTGTCATCAGATACAAGTTAGGTATCTATTCAAAATATTGTTTGTTTCAATAAAATAATATTCAAGAAGATTGATGCATATGAATTATTTAATACATATATTGGTCGTAAACAAATTGTTTGAGCCATCACGAATGGTTTACTGGTTTCAGACATTATTGGAGCAGAGCGCAGCATCTTCAACCAATAAACCATCCTCACTGTTCTTGATATTTAATCTACTATGACGTGCGTATCTGTGCGTCTGTCTGTGGCATCGTAGATCCAAATGAGCCAAATACATTTTCTTTTATTTCAAAGGTGTATTGTATTGTGTATTGTTCGGAGGTATTCTTAGCCATTTTTTTTTCGATTAAGTTTAAAGTGTGTATTTTTCTGCTAGTCATCGTAGCTCCTAAAGGGATGATTTAGTTTTGTTTTGTGTAACAAGTAACTTGAAGAATGTTCTTCGCCATATTTTCTTGATTAAATTCAACAAGTGTATCTGTCTCTCTGCCTGTGACATTGTAGCATCCAGTCAGATAAACCGATTTTGTTTTAATTTTTTTTTTGTTTGAAAGGTAACTTGATCGAGGTTAATCTTTGCTACTTTTTCAATTTATTATATTATACGTAGTAATTCCAACTTACCAGGAAGACCAACCCGTACAGCGCCTTGACCACCTAGACCGGCGCCAACTCCTCTGACATTTCCATTGACATCAACGACCCTCAGACCCTCTGGGTTGATGCCGAAGGGTAAGGCTGAGCAGAAGCCAATCAAAGCGGTGAGGAGTACTAGGCACTTCATTTTTGCAGAGAACTGGAACTGTGTCTGATTTGATTGAATTATTCAGGGTGTTTTTATACGCATTCTTTTATCTTGAATTTGAATGAAGTTTTCAATGAATAAGATTATCGGAATTAATCATATCATGTCTCGTGGTGGTGTCTGTGACATTCTTAAAGGAGGGCAATGGCTCTCTTAAGGGGTTTTGTGTATTGTAATAACTTGGGATATTGAATCATCTTCTTTGAATTATTGTTGTTTATATAGAAGGTGGACAAGTCGAGTTATATGGTAGTTGGTAAAGTTCGCAGTGCCTTTCATCAGCGGATATAATATTAGTATGAAATAATATCAACTCTTTGAAAAGGTATTTCTAGGGAAGATAAATAAAGGAAGGTTTGGTTTGTATCATTTTACTGAAGTGAGCTTTTCTTTGGAAATTGGAGTAAATGAAATAGTATTTGTTCTACGTTTAGAATAGAGAAATGCTTTATTGTCGAAAAAATATAAATTTTGTAGACAAAGCAAAATAAAAATATCAAAATCAAACAATACAAAAACAAAACTAAAAATTAAATTAAAATTAAATAAATTTATATAATATAAAACAAAAATATAAAACTATAAAGATGTAAAAATATAAGATAATAAGTATCAGAATGTAACCTACAGCTGTATATTCGGTTAGAAAGTAAGTTAATATACAGCTGTAAATTTAGTCAGAAGGTAAACACTAACTAAATCACAAAACAAAAACAAATTTTGTACAAACAATAAACCAGTGCGTGAGCTGAGCAGAAACGTGCCTTAGTGAAAAAAGTCGTTAACTGCATAAAAGGCATTATCCTAGGTAGTAGGTATTTAACTGAATCTGGGATAAGCCGTTATAGATTTAATTTCGTGTGACAGATGATTTTACATTACAAAAGACCCTTAGGATATCAAATAATCAAATAATATTGACTGAAAATGTTTGTGAAACTAATGCAAACAATGAATAATTAAAATACCGTATTTTAAAAATAATTTATAAATAATGCGTGTAAAATTCTGACTCTCTCACTATATATATATATTTTGAAAACATCAGTTGACGTAATTGATGAAAATTTGTCATAGATAAGATCCAGTAGAAATTTATTTTAATCGTCCGAATAATTAAAATATCCAAATTTGACATATATTTATGATTCAGCATATAGTTCAGACATAATAGTTAGGTTTGCATTTATGTACATGCTGGACAAATAATAAGCTTGCAATGTAATGACTCTATGGAACTTTTCATTGTAGCGACTTGTGTTGGAAATTATTTACAGGCTTCTAAGATCCTGTAATCTCTATCTAGAATTAATTACCACAAATTGGAACGACTCTATGAAAAATACAAAATAATATTAATTCTACTGGTAATTTCGAAGTTGTGCAATTGTAGTTAGATAGAAGACTTCTGGCCCCAACTTCAGAAGTACCAGCACCAATTAATAGAATTAATATTATTTTGTATTTTCTAATGCACCAGCTAGTCAAGACGGTCGTAATTTTTTTTTAAAAAGATTAATTACACAATTTTGAGTGTACCTATTTACCTTTAGTGATCAAAATCGTTGAAAGTTCACATATACCAAAGAAGATAGTATCTTTCACCTATGTATGTTCATTGCTTATATTTATTATTAAGAGAATTCAAAACATCACGGAAATACACTATTTCAAACACTACCCACGACTGCTGTCAATCAGAAACCGTATTTTATAAAAATGTCCAATTCAAATGTTACCCCTTCTTTAATTTTGCCTTCTGAAATTTTCGAATTTCGAGAAAAAATGTCTTTGTCGCCCCATCTGGGGGCAATTTTAGGGTAAAGGAGATGATAAATTTGTCAAATATGGGGCCATTTCTCAACCCTCTTCTTCCAAATTATAAGAAATCATCAAAATCGTAGAGTGTAGATACGTTTACTATGCGAAGTGCAAAACAGTCCGGTTTGGGAAGTGTGTGAAAAAGTGGTGTTTCTCGAAATTTCTCTTCTAAAATAACAGAAAATCGTTTGCTTTTTGAAGGTGAGATAAATTCGAGTCTTATTTTTGAGAAACTTTTTCTCTTATCTCTAAAAATACAGTGGTGGGGAGAGTTTAAATGTTCTTGTAAATAAACATTTGTTACTGCACAGATTTTGACAAACCTTTGGTGACATTAAATTCACTTTTCTTGGACAATCAAATCTATCCTACTCGACGTGATCATAATTTGATATACTGTCCACTAGAAGACCTTTTTTGTTATTTTTTTTGTTCTATATTCTGGTAATAGTTGTCACAAATAATAAAATAACAAAATGATGCTCAAACAAACTACTGAAAACTACGCTTCGATATCTTGCACCTTACCAAAAAAATCGGTTAACGAAAATTTGATAGAAAAATCTATGGATTTTGATGAGTTTCTTGAATTTTTTCTGTAAATTTTTAAATACAAATGCTATACTTTGATATTCATTTAAATAATGCAATTTATGAATCTTGAAATATTAATGAAAATCTTCTTCCTAAATCTCTTGAAATATGAAAAACATGCTGACACGGAAAAATAATGCGGTACAATTTTTTTTTTTACAAAATATGCTTCATCCTTTCTTACCCCCAGCTTCTCTTTGAACTTAAATGCTATGACGTATTAAGTGATAGCTTATATAAAATGTAAATCCACACTTCGTGAATTCCAAAATGTCTGACAGTCTTAGAAAAAATGGATTGGTTCGATTCTAGATAAAACGCAATGATGTTAAATCATTCTAGGAGAAACACGGAAAATAGTGTCCTCTTTAACATTTTTCCAAACAAACTATTTTAATGACAACGAGTCGTTCAAGAATGTAATAAATAGTGACAACAAGTAGAACACTATTCCTTAACGTTCAGCTCGAGCATTTTCCCACGTTCATTCATTATTTTTAAGTTAGACTTTCCTTATAAATATTTTCCTAGAAATATTTTCAAAGACTATTATTTCATACTAATATTATATCCGATGATGAAAGGCACTGCGAACTTTACCAACTACCATGTCACACGACTTGTCCACCTACTATATAAACAACAATTTAAAAAAGATGATTCAATATACCAAGTTATTACAATACACAAAACCCCTTAAGAGAGCCATTGCCCTCCTTTAAGAATGTCACAGACACCACCACGAGACATGATATGATTAATTCCGATAATCTTATTCATTGAAAACTTCATTCAAATTTAAGATAAAAGAATGCGTATAAAAACACCCTGAATAATTCAATCAAATCAGACACAGTTCCAGTTCTCTGCAAAAATGAAGTGCCTAGTACTCCTCGCCGCTTTGATTGGCTTCTGCTCAGCCTTACCTTTTGGCATCAACCAAGAGGGTCTGAGGGTCGTTGATGTCAATGGAAATGTCAGAGGAGTTGGCGCTGGTCTAGTTGGTCAAGGTGCTGTAAGGGTTGGTCTTCCAGGTAAGTTAAAATCACTACATATAATATATTACATTAAAATATTAGCAAAGAATACTCTCGATCAAGTTACCTTTCAAACAAAAGAAACTAAAACAAAATCGGTTTATCCAATTGAATCCTACAATGTCAAACAATGGCTTACGACCAATATATGTACAAAAGAATTCACAAAAATAAATTTTATTTATTATTTATTTTATTATGGTATTGAATCACATAATTTTGAATAGATACCTAAATTGCATCTGACAATTCCATTACAGATAAAAAAATTCATATGCCAAAATGTGTGAACTCTCGGAACTGTTATTAATACTTAAGCCCCTCTAACCTACCACTGTTTTTACCCTTGTCACCATTGTATTTAAGTAATAGGGTCAATTTGAACCTCAAACATTTAATAATACCCAGATTTGAACAAGCTCAATCTATCTGCAATCAATACATCATGTTATCAAATCTAAACGTTCAATTTAATTGCGCAATGTGAAGAATTGTCAATTATATTGACAATATAATTGAACTTCGATGGGGGCTCTTAACGTTTTACCGTGTTACTTTAGCAACCAGGTAGTACTAGAAACAAATGTGGTAAGCAATCAAAAATAGTCCGTCGTACAAAAAAACATATAACACCCATTTTTTTGCGACTGTGGTTAAGAATGTATTCTATTGTATTCTTCAATTATTTAAATAGTTCAGCCAATCCAGGATGTGCTCCAGAGACGCGCCATTGAACAGGCTATAGAGGCAGATCAAATCCAGAGAGTTCTTCAAAGGATATATGGAGCCCAGCCATTTGTTATCGAGTAAGAAAATTTCTTTCCATAAATGAAAGCATTTTATATCGTTTATTTGCTAATTTTACAGCCAAATCATTCAGCAGAGAATCCAACAGCAACGCAATCTACAACAACAGACGTTGCAACTGGAGCAGAGCCTGCAACAGCAACAGCAATTGCAACAGGGACAGCAATTGCAACAGGAGCAGCAATTGCAACAGCAACAGCAAGTACAACAGCAGCAACAGCTCCAGCAACAGCAACAATTGCAACAGGAACAAGTTATCATGCAGACATCGCTGCAACAGGAGCAGAAATTACAACAACAACAAACCTTGCAACAGGAACAGCAACTGCAACAGCAACAGCAATTGCAACAGCAGCAATTACTTCAGCAACAGCAACAGTTGCAACAAGAACAACAGGTGCAACAGGCGGAGCTTCAACAGCAGCAAAGGCAGCAGGTGGACGAACAACAGATTCTAAGACAACTCATCCAGCAAAGGCAGATTGCAAGAGAAGTAGAAAGGGAAGCTCTGTTAGCTAACATCATCCGTAACCAACAGATAAGGAGAAGTATTCAAGCGGGACGATTGATCAACGGTGTTGTTGGTCAGGCTATTGCACCATGGGATATTGACAGACTGCAAGGTACTCAATGCAAAAATAATAGAATATGTGTATAATGGATTTATTTTAATGTTTTGTTTTTTATTGCAGTTATTGGATACAATGTAGCTCCATTGCAAAGAATTTTCTAAGCGCTGATTGTTGCACAACCTACAGATCTCAAGACTGAAGACGAAAAAAAGCTATTTTCTTGATTATGATTCCATTAGAGTAATGTTGATTATAATTTGTGTTTTTATTCATTATTATTTTCGCTTGAGTACATACATACAAACACCTTTTGGATATATAAATAATCCAACTGATAATTGAGCAAGAACTATCAAGTTCTGGAAAATTCTATTTATGGTTAGTCGAAAAAAAATTATGGATTATAATTTCTTTCGTTTCTTATCTTGTAGATAAATGTATCAAAGTGTTCAACAAATGATATATGTGCAATCACCACATGTCATTCTAAATGAAAAATGATTTCTTTAAAAAAACTTTGTTTTTGAAGCGGATTTCCATTGAGAGGTTTTATGTTGTAGTCTTATTTCTAGTGAGAATGATCTCTAGAAAATTTGAACAATTGCTACGTGTAATAAGTCATAATTTGTGAAGTTGAGTTGAGCAACTAGTTTAGAAAAATAAAGTTGTAGTAAGCGCATATAGCGCTGCTATCGAGTCATGAGTTTAGTACACCTGCTTTTCTTACGAGGTTGATATATACTAATTTTTCGTATTTTGTGCACAGAAAAATCCAAGATATTATTAATTAATTAGTGCTGATTATTTTGCAGTAGTGGATAGGTAGGTATAGGTAAGACTATTGGCACCAATTTTGATATCATATTTTTGTGTGTAAAATTAATCATCAAAATCGTCGAAGAGTCATTTACATTCAGAGAAAAAAGTAGTAATACACATATTTGAGAATTTAATATTGCTGCTACTCAGAAACCTCTAAAATTTGTTTAAAATTTTCAATTTAAACATTACCGGATATTATCTCATTATCACGATTTTCTAAAAAAATACCCTTCCCTCCCATTCGGGGTTGGTTACAGGGTGGAAGGAGATGCATTATTTTATTTTATTATGATTCGGGACCAGTCTTCTTTCAAATAAGAAAAAAACCATCGAAGTTACGTAAAAGAACAGACATTCGAATTGTATACCTCCTCCGTTTGGGAAGTCGGACAAAATGAGTTTTGCTACTGATTTCGTCATTCCGTACTCGATCTCTCAATGTATTTCCTGTGATTCTCCTTAGTATTCTCATTTCCGCTGTCTCCAGTGCTTTCTGGTTTCTATTCGATTGTTAATATTATCCTTGATTCTAATTCTAATGATTAATAATTTGATGCATTTGTGAGTAAGCCCCTTGGGTCTGTCGCACATGCAAAAGCCTGTATGCGCCATATCAGTTTTGCTGATGAATACGAAGGAAGGAAAAACCGCGAAAATAGCTACCGCCTGAAAAAGTCGACAAAAATCCATTAGGATGGTGGCAGCGAATCTTTTGTTATCCCCTTGTTTTTTTCCATCACCACAGCCGTCGTCATTCGTGATTTTTCCCGTGTTTAAAGAGAGCCTGCTTTTTACCCAGCCCACTATTTGCTATTCTTGCTATGTACTTATAGTAGTTTTGGGGTAAACTTTTAAGGAAAATAAATTGGTCTATGTAAATTTGCTGTACGATATTCCAATGGAAAGTTTCAAAAGAAGTTACCATCAATTTTCAGCGCTGCAATGTCATCGTATCAAGTACTTTTCTTGTAGTTACTGTCGCCCTGATTGAATGATTTTGTCTTTTATATTTTAATAATTAATGTGTTCACTATTTTGAAAATAATAGATGAAAATGGTCTTTGTAAGGTTGGTTATTCAGTCGAAATTTCTAAGAAACAAGTATAATTATAACATCTTATACAAGATTTTTTCTCATCAACTAAGTTTTCCGATGATGATATCTTTATTTTTATTTTCTTGTTCTTGTATAAGATTTGAATCATTATAAAACATTCTATTATTGAAGTTTTTGGCAAATTATCCTTGAAAAAATCAAACTTACAAACTAATATCTTTCCTGGTTCAATACTACTTAGGTATCTGAATCTGTACTTAGAACTTCGAAAAGGCTGTGTAATGAGAAACAAACCTATTGTTGCGTATGTGGGTTCGCAGATAAGTGAGACTAATTTAGAGTTATTAAATTAACTTTATTTACACTCGAAATCATATAAATTACAACTTAACTTTACTATATTCGCACTAGCTTACTCGGACTATTCTATTATTCACACTATCTTTTACATTCTGTCTCTCATGCCGACAATTCTCCCATATATATATCCGACAAAGGCTCCAGATCATTCGAGCGGCTTCTGGTCTTTGATTCGAAAGCCGCCACTGGACGTTTCTCGAAATCCCTTTGTTGGCATTCTAGGAGTAGATGCCGATATGCTGGCGTCACTCTCTTTGTCAACGCCGCTTTCGATATTTCCAACCACAGCATAGATCTCGTGCTTTCTTCAAAAGGATGCCGCCACTTTGTAGCAAATACCGACGGCTGTTCCCCTTACACGTTACACTATTTTATACAATCAAATAACACCGTTGAGTGAATATTTGAACCATTTGTTGTTAGATAAGATATGATAAATAAATAAATACTTTTTGATGTGAAACTTCTTTGGCCGTATCAGAGTGATTTTGTGAATCTTTTGCTATCCAAGGTAGGTTTTGCGATTCAAGAAAAATAAATTATGTGACATACCCGGCTTTATCTCCAAAACTATTTATCCTTCAACAAATTTGCAAGAGAAAGTGCGGGAAATTATTTTCAAGTTTCCTACTTTACCGCAAGGTGGCGTAATTTACAAAGTAACACGAAAAAATCATTCTTTTCTAAAAATTGCCCAGTAATAGTAACATAAAATTTAAATATTTGTAATTCACTGATCATTTCACGTATGTTTGCTCCAATAAGTGTTTTTCTATCTTGTAAAATATTAGAGGTAGGGGTGAGTGGGAAAGCCAACTCAATAAAATCACTGTAACTTTTGTACTGCACTATGAATATTGTAAAACTTTATATTATTTGAAACGGAATATATTGCTCAATAATATCTTAGAATTACGTTTCAGGGCGGTTGTTTTACCGACCGCTAGATGGCCTTATGTGAACAATTTTATATCTTCATCTTGTCTTCGAATATTTCAAAGTCGATACTATAGTTTATGACCAATGATGTAAAAGAGCATTTGATTTAAAGAAAAATAGTTCAATTTACTAGTACGATTTGTTATGAATATACTTAACTAAATAGAATTTTTTGTCATAATCTTAAACAGTAAATATTTAAATGTAAAGTAATTTAATTTATTTGATGAAAGTTACTACGACAAAAGCGAGGAATTTGTCGTAATATTAAAATATCTAGTAGTTTTATACGGTATCTCACCATTTGACTCAGACTAGAATATTTTTTCAATATAGGTTATATTTGTAGTATTTTGGAAAAAAGGTGAAAATTAACTTTCCATCATATCTGAATAAACTGTGAATGCTTTCTTAATGTACGAAAACTTCATACAAAATTAGTTTTTATTCAAAGTGAAATAGTCTTAAATTTATCGCGATGAATCTATTTACATTAATAACACAAAATATGGGGGGCCAGGTAGCTTAATGGTATAAGACTCTGATGTAAGTATTTACTATATAAGATTATGCAAAAACCCTAACCTAACCTAACATAATCAAATCTATACCTAACCACACCTAACCTAACCTAACCTAATCTAACCTATACCTATATTTTAAAAAGAATCGGGAATGTATTTGTCTCCTTGTTACGACCTTTTCAACCAAGCTCCTTAATCTGATCGACCCTGTCTGGCTACAGACGTTGAATTTTACAAAACAAAAATCCATCTCCAACATTGCCACAGCCATTGCCCAAAGCCGCCTCATTTGCGCCATTATTTCCGCGCCTTCTTGGTCATCACATGGGTGCTCCTTTTTGAAGTATGAAAATTTCATCTTCCTTTTCTAAAAAAAAAAAAAATTGGTAGCGTCGCACTCCACGACTCAAGCTCTCCTCATGTATCCTGAAGAAGAAGGAGCTTCCCGCCATGGGTACGGTCGTATTTCATTTCTGCTTCAACGTGTCGCCTTGTCGCCCACTCTCTGCCATCTGATTTACCGCCATAGAGTTGGTATTCCCGAAAATAAACTACTAGCAGCTAGCGAGTTCTGTGTGTGTTGGTTGAAGAGGAAAAGTCTGGAATTGTTCCTTAATTAAAAGTCAGACTCTCGCTTGTGCCGCGCCGCCAGTCATTTCGTATAGTAACTATGATAATTTAATTGGGGGCTATTACAAAGTTGGACGGATGATATGGAAGAGAGAATATCGAAAGATATACGAGACGCCTCCGCACGATCGAGTGGGAAGGGTGGTTGGTGCAAGAGCAGCCCTTAAGTTAAGAATTTGTTTAAAATCATTAGATACATCCGAGACAAGTCATTGAATATCTATAAATTTCTCTGCACAGACAATGAGAAGCTAACGTACTAAAAAAAATTGCGACAAAATCGTATTACTATTTTTAAGGTGAATAACTTTAAACTAGAAACGAGTTTATAAGTTGCACTGAATAATAATAAAAATAATAATAATAATAATTTATTCAGGCTCATATAGAAATCTTGATTGTAAAATTTATATGCTAATAGATTGTCTGATTAATTTTGACTCCTACAAACGCGAACCGAGATGAAAATGATATCTGTGTGTAGACCTGAAATAAATAAATAATTAAAATCAACAACCTCAACAGCATCTAAATCTACATATTAATACAATACAATTAATAAAATGAATAAACAACAGAACTATAAATCCAGCTATAAATCTACAGCTATAGAAAAGAATTAATACAGAAATTCTGTACGTTATCTTTTAATTATTTAAAACTCTTAGTATGAACTTTAATATGCACTCTTTAAAACGCGTTTTGACCGACGAACCCCGAACGGAGGAGGTATACAATTCGACTGTCTGCTTTTTTTTTTGGTTCGTTCGCGCGGTTTATAAAGTAATCGTACTCTGATTTTGATGATTTTTGATTCATTTGAAAGAAGAACCTAGAGAAATGGTCCCATATACATAAATCAAAAGAGAATAAAGAAAATCGAAAATCTGAGTTGGTATTATTGAAGATAGGACAGTATACGGAAACGTTTAAATTGAACATTTTTTCAAAAGAGTTACGGTTTTCGAGTAAGAGGCATGTTAAATTCTCAAATGTGTGTATTTTTGCTATGTGGAGCGGGCGATTTCTTTCGAAAATTGAAAATCTGCGAGCACTACATGAAACATATTATTATTTGTAACAACATTTTTAATGAACATTTTTTCCTTAGAGTTACGGTTTTCGAGATAGAGCGGTGGTAAAATGGTTAGATCTAAAAAACGTTTACGTATTTGCGCAGTAAAGTTCTGAGATCTCTACATAATAATAGTAACAAGGACATGCAAAGAATATACGTGGGTAATAGGATACTTGTGGTATAAGCGAAAGTTCAACGATTTTCGTGTCTAATGTGACACACAAAAGTGTGAAATAATTGTTTTTTTTTAACAAAAAATTGGACCGACGTTATAAGTTGGTGCACTGAAAAATACAAAATAATATTAACTCTATCGGTGCTGGTACTTCTGAAGTTGATGCCAAAAGTTCTCAATCTAACTGTAACTGCACAACATCATCAAATGTCATCAAATTTTCAATAAATATGTACCAAATTTTTTTTAATGTCCCTTCAAAATGCTTCTTAGAAAAATGAAACAAATTTGAGATAAAATCTTGTCGCTATTTTTGAAATAAATAACTTTATACAAATAAAATTGGATCTGTTTATTAAGTTCGTACAATGAAAAATACGGAATAATATTAATTCTATAAGCTCTGGTAATTTTGAAGTGGTGCAATTATAGGTAGATAAAAGACTTAATTTTCGAAAAAGAAGTTATCTTTTTAAAGTTTGAGAGTCAACAGCAAATATATAGAATATAAAAATTTTAATAAATATGTACCTAACTACGACAATTCATAATTTTTCGAAAGCATGGGGCTGTAACTGTAAAACCCCTGATCTCTTAGGAAAAGGTTTCTTAGAATGATTTCTTGTTCAATTTTGCCGTTTAAAATTTTCAATTTTTGATAAAATATTCCTTCTAACCCCTTCAGAGGAACTTTTAAGGGAGAGAAAGATGTTGAATGTTCCTTTAATAATTGGACTATTTTTGAGCACTCCTCTTTCGAAATATCAAAACCGTTGAACATTTGCTACACCACGAAACGTACATTTATATATGAAAAAGTAAACATACAGTCGAATGGTGTACCTAGAATTTTTTCATTTAAAATCGCTTAGACCCATCAATTTTGATGGGGAAAACGTCCATTGTCCATTGTCCATCTATCGTTCCTTATCTATTGAGAATCATCAGTGATATATTTAAATATATTTTTGCAACACCAGCCTTGAAACTTCAACTTTTGATCACTTATTGTAGAGAAAGTAATCAATATCCGCGGCAAATTTTATTACACTATAGCGGAATTTAATTTATTCTCCAATATACTTTCATATCAAAAGATTCAAGAAATACATACTCTTTATTTAATAGATTTTCATGCTGATTTCCACTATAGATAATGAAATAAGGGTTTTATCCTTAGATTATTTTTGGTCAGTGGTTAATTTCTTACTCAATCAAAATCTGCTTATATACCTATTTAATATTGAGTACCATTTTATAAACTAAACCTAGTTTTTCAAACATTCCTCAAGTCGATTTTTACTGGATAATTATATCGGTAAATTTAATTATATCGCAAAATTTTGCTCGATTCCAGTCAAAATACATTTTATCGCATTGAGAGCATGACCTTTGAGAAAATGCATATATAGATATTTATATTTATTTCGTTATTATTATTATTTATATCTCACAGGTTATCTCGATTTTTTTCACCTTCAGTTCAGTATTCGCATAATTTGTATTGTACAATAATAACTCTGATTACATAGGCGACTCGTCTTACATCGCAAAAATATGGTCTTTAAAACTCATTATATATAAAGATATCGTCAGTTGTTTAATTATTTAACTCGTTAAATATGAGAGTTAACCATAAAGGATACGGTTATTTCCAATGTGTTTGAGAAAATCTGCAAAATGAATCCGTTAATATTCGTCTTTTAGGCCAAACAAGTCACTCGGATATTACATAGGCGACTCGTGTCACATCGCAAAAATATGACATAAACATTTCGTCAGTTGTTTAATTATTTAATTCGTTAAATATGAGGATTAACCTTAAAGGATACGGTTATTTCCAAAGTGTTTGAGAAAATCTTCAAAATGAATCCGTTAATATTCGTCTTTTAGACAAAACAAGTCACTCGGATATTACATAGGCGACTCGTGTCACATCGCAAAAATATGATATAAACATTTCGTCAGTTGTTTAATTATTTAATTCGTTAAATATGAGGATTAACCTTAAAGGATACGGTTATTTTTTAATTGTTTGAGAAAATCTTTAAAATGAATCAGTTAATATTCGTCTTTTAGGCCAAACAAGTCATCTTTTTATTGAAATAATGAAAATGATGATGGATCAGAACTAATTAATTTATATTCTGAAGCTTTTGCAACAAGACTAGAAAAACTGAAATTCGGAATGAAGTTTATTATTAAGAACAATCAAAACTTACATTTTCAATTATGATAATGTCCGTGAAGGTAAGAAAAGAAAAATGCAGAATAGTTTGGAATATGAAAACATACATTATCAATATTTGCTATCATTAGTTCCGCTTTGGTTGCCACTTTGCTACTTATTATTATATTAATTATTTTTACTTATTTTTGTTCGTAAAAGTGTCAAATGGTGCTCTAGTTTCAATTAATTTGATATGATTTTGTTGTATTTTACGCTGCCCCAGGCAGATCCGTTCCTACTTTTTTACTCTCCTATGTACAATAGCGTCACTAGAATATCAGCAGAAAATCGACTGTCCAAGATGTTACCCGGGAAATGCAACACATTCTTATTCTTGTATCACGTCGTTATTTTCGTTTCGTAGCTACAGGTGAACTCAAAAATAAAATTTATAGAATCAAAAATTTCACCGCCAGCTTACATGTTTTTTTTTTATAAATTATAGCCTTTCGTGAGCCGCTTATGTCCTCTAATTTTCTGAATAAATTGTCTGCAACACAACATAATATTATCTCTCACAATAATAACTATATTTTGCACATTTTGCTTGTGTTATCTACAATATGTCGACCTCTCTTTCTCATCCGACCTCTTGGTATGGCAATGGATTATTATAGTTATTTGTTATATAATACTAAGCGGTTCAGAATATTTAGTTCAAAGGAACAGATTGGTGATTGGTACCTGAATCACTGTTAGTTATATAAATTTACCGTCAAATTTAATTTTTCGAACTCGAAATACCAGTAAAGACTAGAAAAATCCATCTTCTTTCTCATCAATCTCATTTTTGTTTGAATCTGAAATCGAAATGCAATTGCCATATTTTCTTCAAGTTAGCCATTTCTCTATTGGCAATTGCAACCATTTAAACCCTTCTTATATAATCAGTTGCTTTCATTATAGATAGATTCGCCATAGGCATTGTAGTAGTGGACTAGCAACGCATTCTTGTCGTATACCTTTGGCCATGCTGAAAATACTCACTATTTAACTTGAAGACCATATTATAATTTCCAATAAATCTGCTCAAAAACAAGAACATCAGATAGTTTAATGCACTGTAATCTTCATTATGAATAATCAATATGGGGGTTTGGGTGCTATTTTTCATGATGCTATCGAAAACTCGAAGAGGATGTGTCGCTCTCGGTTTGTTTTCGAGAGTACCTATATGTTTTTTTCGTCTGCAATTTCTTCCAGGTAAAAATACATAGTGCCTGTGCTATATAATAAGTACTGATCTCTCTCCATTTGATGTTCACCTCCGTTTTCCTTGACAAAACATATGGCAGCATATATTTTGGTTGCCATGTCGTAAAATGTCTAAACACATAAAAATATATAGGTATGTACATCTCTTTCGGCAAGTCTATGGAACATCTGTTTCCGGTTGATAAATCGCATAGAAAATATGTGATGTGGATTTTATTTGACAATAAAATGAACTCTCTCTGCCATACAAACATATATCTATATATATATTTATATTTTGTAAGCAAATGCGCATGTGTTGTGCGCACATATATAACATATTATGGGACTTTTCAAATAATTTGTGAGAAATTTAGTACAGTTGTGTTGTCATCATTGGAGCCATTTTGTGTGGTTGGGGCAATTTAAATTCAAATCGTATTGTACAGAAGAATTATCGGGTAGGTAGATTTTGTTTGCCTTGGCAAAGCATTTCAAAAGATGCCAAATCGAATATGGGGAATAAAAAGTCCATTGGTTGTGGATGAAATAAGTAGTAATAGAGCGTTTACATGTTTTCAGATCAATGAGCGGTTGACTTTGTCACAGCCTTCTAGACTTGTAGAGGAATCAGGTATTTGTAAACAAATATATTTTTAGTAAAATTTAAACATGAAAGTATGCCTTTAGACACTTAAAATCTCACCATTCGGTTTATGCTTTCGTTATCGAATATTTAAGAATATGTTAATATGTTCAATATCGCTAACGTTATATTTGTAGTTTTGGCAACATTGGAATTGAAAGTTTTTAAACGTGGAATACACTGCACAAGTCATTCATCGATTCGCTTAACCTTACTTTTTTATGAACTTATGTTTACTATTTTCATGCATATTTTTTATTAAAAGTTACACTCAAATACAGAGATTTTTGCATTCATTTGATTTCTTAGGGCTTTTATACTTAACAGAAGCCGCTATACTTTTAGTTATTTATCTTTCAAAACAATATATTCTATATTCCACAAAACTTAATAGAAGAGAACCTTGAATCCTAAAATAAAACTTGATTCTCCTAATTAGATAACTTGATCTTCGTAACAGCATATGACTCCGTACTTTTCCCAACTTTAACACTTAACCTCTTTTCTCACCCACCCAACGATGTCATATTTGGCGTTTGCCATCAATTAAGCCGAATGGAAAGTTCCACAAACATAAAAATATGCTGACACATTTTGGAAGATGATTGATTCGTTGCTATTATACAGGTTGTATCTCAAAAGATCTTTCCAAAATTTCACCATATATAATCTGATATCAAAATAAATTAATTTAAGCAAACTTACTTTAGTAAAAAGTAGAGATTCTTTTAAAAAATGATTTTCATCCAGAAAAGTTAGCCTTTTCAAATCGATACAAATAATTTAGATGTCAGTACAAAATATACAGGGTGATTCAGATTTTATCTGGATAACTTTGGGAGTTGATAGATAAATAATGTTAGTTCTCAATATAATTTTTTAGCTAAAACCTCTTAGTTTCGGAAATACAGGGCATTTGAAGTTGCGTATTTTTTAAACATTTTTATTCATAGCTTTTGATTTAGTTTTCCGATTTATTTCAAATTTAACACAGAAACACTTCTTATGGTTTGGATAAGCCTTAGAAGTAACAAACTGTCTACTCTTTATTAAGTGGGTTTTTAGGGGCTACCCCCACCTAAATGTTTTCAAAACTTTTAAAAATAATATTTTTTATTTGTAATAACTATTTATATTTATATTTTTTATTTATATATATATTTAAAACTATTTTCATTCTTGTATTTTTTTGATATTTTGCTTTGTTCTTGAGATATTTTATAAAATTCGAGGCATAACACCACCCAGTTGCAAGCATTAATTATCATTTCGTAATATGCTATGAATACTTAATAAAGAGTGGGCAGTTTGTTACTTCTAAAGCTTATACAAAATCATAAGAAGTGTTTATGTGTTAAATTTGAAATAAATCGGAAAACTAAGTCAAAAGTTATGAGTAAAAAATAAAAAAAACGCAACTTCAATGCCCTGTATTTCCGAAACTAAGAGGTTTTAGCTAAAAAAATATATTGAGAACTAACTTTATTCTTACAAGTTCTGTCAACTCCCGAAGTTATCCAGATAACATCTGACAAAAAGCGGGTATTGTCAGAAAACTCCCGACTGGACTTGTTTCGTTTCCAATCTATAAATTAGCATTGCCTATTACGTATCGCGTATTAAGTTAATTATGCATGTAGTTCAAGTGAATATTTACGGTTTGTTTCTTGGACATCATGTAAAAATAAATAAATGAATGGAAGAAATGAAAACAAGAAATAACAGTTTTAAGTTAAATCAGCAAATCCAAAAATTAAATTCCTAATTTTGTATAGTTAGCTAATTCCCTAATCTAAAATACCAATTGTGCGGGGATTTTTAATTTATTATACCTGTCGGAATTATTAGTTACGTCTTGAATTTTTGTAATTAAATATTTTTTTTATGATTCTTGTATCCGAAATACCAAACGTGGTACTAGGTA
Organism: Crioceris asparagi; assembly: GCA_958507055.1. Taxonomy (NCBI): domain Eukaryota; kingdom Metazoa; phylum Arthropoda; class Insecta; order Coleoptera; family Chrysomelidae; genus Crioceris; species Crioceris asparagi. The sequence continues at coordinate 3,310,602 of OY293830.1, forward strand.
CATTTATTAACTTATTCAGATCTTAGTTATGTGTGGTAGCCTTCTGAAAAGATTTTTGTTGAGACACCCTGTATATGCAATGCGTTTCCGTTGCTATGTGGTGAATCAAATGGTCCGGAAACATTATATGAACTCGTGGCTGGGGGATGATACATCGAATGCAAGACGAAGAAAAAAAAACATTTGTCATGTAGATCCTGCTGCGCCATTTTAATGGTATTTGGATACGTTAGTATTGTCAGAAAAATTTATACGGAAAGGTACATGAGTGAAGAAGGCGTGTCTCGAACAAAGATGTGCCGATTTAAAAAATAGATGGCTTCGAGGACGATTTTTTGTACTTATACTTTTATTTGAAATATTTTCCTGGACTTATAATCTGGGCATACAGTAGGTATATTACATATACAAGATGGGAGATTAGGAGAAAATGTTTATTAACTAACCCCATCTTATTCTAAACATTCTACAATATAAAAATAATTTCAATAATACCGGGTGTCCCTAAACAGTTGGAACTGTACTCAACTTTGTTGTTTCTTATGGAATGTGTATAATTTTAATTTATTTTTCAGTTCAAAGTGGAAAAATACTGTCACTTTATCAATATGACTTTATGTTTATAGCTAATATTTTATGAGATATTAATCATTTTCTGAAAATTTTTACAGATAAATAGCATAATTTAAAAAATGATGACTCTAAAACTAATTAAGATTACAAGTTGAAATTTTTATGGACACTACTCACTATCGAGTCATATGTTATGGTTAGTCTATATGTCTTTCATGGTATATAGGGTGTGCTCAAAACATATTTGGATATAGTTTTGGTAATATAAGCTATAATATTTTTTTTTCAAATACGACGGTATAATTTTGACGCTGCCTATAGAAAGATCTGATAGTTTTACATGGGAATAACTGAACATTTAACTAGGTCTCATTTTGATTTTTCAGAAATATTGACGACTTTGTAATTGTTTAATAGAATTTTATTTATCACATAGGTACGCCTTGGAGGTAATGGCAATAAAAATTAATTTGTCAGTTTGATTGTCAACAAAAATGTTTACATTTTTTATGGGGAAATATTAGAACATCATAAAATATGTTAAAAAATGAATTTTACTCAAGATGAATTGAAAGACGATTTATGTTTGTGCACGGTTACTTGAGAGAAAGCATCCCCAACAAGCTTTTCGACGACTTCAAGAAAGATTTAATCAAAATGGTTCGACTGTTAGAATAAACAAACTAGGGAAAATGTAACAACAACAACAACAACAAAATATGAGCACATCACATCATGAAACTGATGTAAAAATTGAACACAAGATTTTGTGAATAATAACTATCGGTGTATTGCTATGTGTTTAGTGTTCATTTCATTCAGTTGAAAATGTATGCTTATTTTGAGAAATCAGAACCCAAATATTGAAGGTCCTATAAAGATATCGAAAAGTGATGTTAATGGAAACATATCATTAGTAAACTTTGAACAGATCCTAAGGATCCTTACATTATGTTTCATCTATTTAATTTATTATGAAAAATTTAGAATTGAGAAACTATTCAATATTGCAGAAAAAACTATCTAAAATGTTTTAGAAAAAGCCAATAAATACGTTTATTTAACAAGTTTCCTATTTCTTTCTTCGTATATTGACATATTTTGCTCATAAAACAAATAAATGAAACCTTTCCGACGTAGGTTTCGTATATGGTTCTAGAGAAAAGTTCTAGGTTTTTAGTTATTTATTTATCGTATGACTAAAACTATGAAGTCAATGTTTCTTCATATTTGACCCTCAGGAGGATTCTGGATATGATTTTGATGAAGTGAAAATCTAGAAGATTTCCTAGTCACCCAGTATGTACATATTAGTTCATTCAGTTCACGACAGACCGCTATAAAACATTATAGAACCGCTACTTTTTTTTAATTCAATTGCACAAAAATTCAAATGCAATTTTCAATTCAACAGATATTTCGTCCAAGTTGTGATTCATACTTTGTTAATCCAAACATACCTTCTTGTTTTTCAATAATTTATTTGCTCATATCGTTTCGAACTTTGAGATTATTGAATTGATTTATAGAAACTATTTATTATTATTAATTTTATTATTAAGCTCTATATTTAAAATATTTGTTTAAAATGAGACGATATTCTTTTAATTATCACATATTCAGTGTCATCGTAACGAGATTAATGAACGTTTTATCAATGCTGAGACAAATAATCATTAATAACAATTCTTGTTGAAAAATATAATTAAATGTATTATTATTTATTCACGCAATTGAGACAATGCGTAACGTTTTATTAATACCCAGTAATTAATAAAGTGATTATGATAAAAAGAATTATTAGCACAGTGGAAAATTATTCAAACACATAAAAAATATATATTTATCAAATGCATGTGGGGTCACTTTTAGATATTGAGCAACTTCCATAATGTCATTACTTTTATCGAAAATTTATATTTATTAGCAAGGTCAGGAAGATTACAAAAAAAATATGATTTCATTTGTTATGAGTCGAATTAATAATGGAAGAAAGTATTTACGTGAAAGGTTTTTGATTTGTTGTTGAGATCTGCTAGACACTGTAAGGAAATTAAATTTAAATAATTACTAAAGTTGCATTTAAAGAAAAGCTTAGAAGTACTTGTATAAAACAGACGTTTTCAATAGATAGTCTCCATCCCTCGATCAAGTTTACTATGGAATTAGAAAATAACAACTCAATTCATTTTCTTGATCTTACTATTATGGGAAATAATCAAACTGGAGAATCTTTGGTTCAAAAAAATAAGATTTAATCCAATTCACTTAGGTAAAATGTGTCTCCTGCCTGAGTAACAGAGTGTCTTATTTAATTATTTAAAAATGATTATTTTCCCCATTAATTTTAAACCTTTTGAATAATCCTTTTTCATGTTTGACTGGAAGTGTAGACACACTAAAATTATTTTCAAATAATTAAATAAAACACCCTCTAACTCAGACAGGAGACACATTTTATTCAAGTGAATTGGGTTAAATCTTATTATTTTGAACCAAAGATTCTCTAGTTTAATTATTTCCCGTTATTAATGAAACACCCTGTATAGTCCTTGAAAAAAATGTGCAAAGCTACGGGTAAAAGAAGAATTACAGACTTTACTTTTATGTACTTCTAAAGTCATATTAATTTCTTATCTCAATTCTATAACTTCCACAACTATTCATTGAACCTCATTCAAATTTGCATATCCTCTCATAATATTCTCAACCGGACAGTGGGTCTCAAGTGATTCTACATAATTCAAACAAAAACTCACCAGAGCAAAACCGATCTCAATCGATTCCACTATAAATTTAAAATTTAAATGTCTACTTTTCTCACAAACTGCAGCATTCAAACATGCCTCAAGCCAGCTGTTAGAAGAAGCGACAGTGGGGGTAGGTAATTTATGGATTTACTCCTCTCCCAATTGATCTCCATAATATCCATCGGAAGCAATCTCATTAGACGCTCGTATATTACCATCTTCTTATACATCAGAGAAAATACTACACAGCATCTCATACCTACACCCCTGGAACTCTCATATTTGATATAACTGCCTCGTCTCCACCAAGTAATAATTTTGGCGGCGTAGAAGAGATTTTTAATATCAGAACAGATGTAGTATGAATCCCGAATTTAATTCGTTCTTCACGAAAAGTTAATTTGGACATATTTGAGAGTGGTGGTGGCGTTGGTGGAGTGAGTGCACTGGAATTTGGGAGCGGAAAAGTAAAGGGAGGGAATTCGGCATTAGTGGGGGCATTTTTTTGCAGTTATTTAATGCGGTGAGAAGAAGACGCTAGGGAAAGTGGGCAATGACATTTTTATGATGTATTAAATAAAACCTCATTGTGAAAGATAAAGAAGATATAATGATAAAGAATAGAGGGACTATGAGAACAATAGTGGGAAAAGAAACATAAATAGAACTCAAAATTGCTTGACTGAAAATAGTTAGAAATGGAAACTCAGCAAACATTAGACAATAGAATCGAATGAAGGATAAAGGCGAAGATATCAAGATATTTTTTTTATTTCAGGTTGCAGAAGAATAAAATAGTGTCTCTAATCAATTGGTGTTCACTTGAGACCTTGCTGATGGTTGAATTCTATTCAGATTAATAATCATACTCTAGCCATGTGCTGTTGTTATCATTGAAATATGACATGATATCCTGATACCTGAACCAATAAAAATATCTTATTTCTGTTTCATTTGGACCGGTGACTGGTAACTTAAGATAACTTAACAAATTAAAAGAAACTAAACAAAACTGTTAAAGGAATTAAGACTTTTTCTATTTCAATAAATATAATCTCACACAAATTTATTGATATACGTCAATAAAGCCTCATTTCTGGAATGCAGTGCTTTTTTCCGGATATCTTCGGAACTACTCGAAATTTTCAAATTTTTTAAAGGGCGTATTGTTGAGCACATAAATGCGCAACTTTGCCTCAATTTCACCATCTTCGTATTCCCTATAGTTTCCGAGATCCCAATGGTGAGAGTCGAATTTGAAACAGCCTGTATATATATATCTACCCGGGAAACATAACTCTATATCTCTATAATTCTTCTCCTTGAATTTTTGTGTGAAGCTCACATGGGGATTGCGAATTTAGCACGCATGCGCGAAAGGGGAACTGGCTTGGAGTCACTTAATGTATATATATATATGCTTGGAGTAGGATTTTGGGGAAAGCAGGGACAATATGGCGTGGCGATTTGAATTTGGCACGCGTTATTGTGTTAGGTTAGGATACGAAGAAAAATTCAAAGAGGAACTGCGGACTTGATTCTTGATTTAATTGGAATATACTAATTTGCCACATATGGTATCCATGGCAACATAATGACATGTCCCTTCTCTTTGCCAAAAAAGTTCATGACGCATGCGCTTATCGCCAGCTATACCCAGGTCTTTGCAACATTTTTGCGTAATTTTTTCCACAATGCTAGCGGTATAGAAGTTTAAGTATATGATCTGGGAAAAAAAGTACTCAATTTTTTCCCCACGGGATACTTTCTCACTTGTCAACAGAGATAAAATGTTAAACTATTTTCAATAAGACAAGTTTTTATCCAGAGTTGCTGTAATTTTGAGTATTATTGAATTATTTGCTAGCGATATACGATCTATTTGTCAGACACTTAGAGAATCAATAAGAATAAATATTGCACGTCGAAAATATGGGACAAAAGAAGAAAAGGTAGATTGATTTTTTTACGAGTACAAGTAGCTCTAGTCATTCTTAGAATCCGTGCATTATTTAACGATAAGACATTATGATACTTAGGGCCGATTTCATAATCAAATTTAATCTCCTATTAATTTTAATCCAAGATTAAAAATTTCATAATTTTTTTGGTTGGTCATATAATTTAAAGTTACTTTAAAAGAACGAAAGATAAGGTGACTAATGTTGCAAAAGTTATGGAAAAATGCACTCTTTTTATTCCGTCATCGAGGTATGAGTAAAACAAATTGAAGAATTAACTAATCTCCCATTAAGGATTCATTATGAAATCGGCCCTTATAAGATCATTTAGGTGTTCAGAGGTGAGTTCTACTGAATTATTTTTGATACTAACTTCTTTTTACTCCTGAGTAGAGAATAATTAACTATTTTCAAACATAATCAAAAAATAAAAAAAGTTGTCTATGCAGAAATGCAAGTATTTTTTATGACCTAGGGTAGACCACTACAGTTTTTTGATATTTTATTATTCCATTCTAGGCAATTAGTGGTTTGATTCTACCCTTAAGAATAATTGATTGGTTGGATTTCAATAAAAACATTTTTAATTTAAAATCATTATATTACAATATACAGTATACATTCATAATAACAACCTTAAACTATACAAACTTAAAAATAAAACTAACATTCGATAGTGAGGAACAATAATATAAGAGTTATAAGTCTATAGAAAAGTGAAACAATAACTATAATAATATATAATTAATTTTATAATTGAATTGTATTATTTGGAAACAATACATAAGTAAGAGTAAGTTGAAAGTGAGACTCTGTTAACATTTGATAAATAATCAAGTAGGTTTTGCTTTCAACATTGAGAGGAAAACACAACACCCCATCCAACATTTACTGTACAATACAAAAATCAAACATAAAATTTAATGGACGGAAAATCCAACTTTCATAATTAAAATGTTAAAAACTTGAACGAAATCCGTTTAAACGAGAATATATCACTCGACACCTTTACATATAATTTCCATGATCGATACGCAGAGAAAACTGCTATTCAGGGCTATTGAACCGGTTTTTTTTGTTTCGTTTTAATTTTGAAAATATCCAGCTATTTACGGAACATTTATGAATTGCTAACCGGACATATTGGCGCTTTGAAATGCCTGCGTTTTTAATCTATTCCAATGCAACTCAATAGAGTAATTCAAATGAAACAAATAGGTGAAGGTACTTTAAAAATAATACACAGTTCGATATTAATTTTGAAAAATTTATTGTTTCAAAGTCACTCAATAAATTGATCACAGATATTGAGATTGAGTTTTTGCAAGGGTTAGAAAAATAAACTGCATGTTATTTAGATTTTAACGTGATTTTGTAAGAGTTCACTCAAAATATTAACGTCTTTGTGACGTTTCCTATTGGGATCTTTCAAATGGGTATACGCCACCTACTAGGAAAACATGTTACTAATTAAACATGTTATTGGTAGTAAAGTTCCAACTGACCATCACTAATTTAATTTATTTTAATTACCACAAAGATTCGACACATTTTTCATTTTGAAATTAATTTAAAATTAATAATTATGTTAAACGTATATTATCAAAGTTCAAAAATACCGCTAGGTCTCTATTTTTCCCCGGAAATTTTTACATTTCCACAGGCAGGTCAACGTTTCTATTTTGCTACATTATACCCTTCAGTAGGTAATGTTTGTCCCTACCGAACCACTAGGGCTGCAATTGAGGAACTCGAGGAAAAAGGCTCTTTGATAGGATCATCACAAAAATCTTTGCCACTTATGATAATTATAGGCTAGAATATTTTGCAGAATAAACAGGCAATCCGCTGATTTAAATCATAGAATAGGCATCTAATGATAACCTAGTTTTGAATACAAATTGCGATACTTTTTAGAAATTTTGTCAATTTCGACTTCCTATTTTCCAGAATCAGAGTATGCTTCACTTCATATTTGTAGATTTATTAACCCCATTAAAAAAATCTGGTGTGTCCACTGACACGACTTTCCTACCGCTCGCAGGCAAATTCCAGTGATTAAAAAATCCTGGATGGAATTTTATTCAAGCATAACTTTTTTGTGCTTTCTCTCGCGCTAGATGTGGGTGATAAAGGGCTCTCAGAAGAATACTTTAGGCAAATTTAATCAAAACCCTTAGAGCCGTTTTCGCGCTACAGTCTTGAGCAAATCACGTTTTTTGGCTACAGCTCCGCACCCAGTGTATACAGGATTCTCATTCAGTGCCACCGGGGAGTGGTATTGGTACCAAACAAAATAAAAAAGAAAACAACAAAATACACCGATCCGTTCCCGAGATAATGATGTCACAGACAGACAAACGGACAGATAGACAGACCAATGGATGAAAATATATTTATTAGACTTAGAAAACTCTGATACGTCAACGTTTGTAAAAATCTCGATACCGAAAATTTCACACGATTCTATACTTGCCTTATACATCTACTTATAGTAGCGTAGGAAGGTAAAAATATGAAATATCTGTAAATGTGTCAAGTGATTCTCCCCACAGCTATCATGTACAAAATTTTCCCATTCACTATTTCATTACTTCAAAATATAAATTGAATTGGTACAAACATCAGTTCATTTTGATTCTTTGAATTGTTTTAATAATGGTAGCTTCCATGCGACTGCTTGGAACCCAATCAATTAGCTAAGGCAATATCTTATAATATAATATAACCAAAAACATCCATTTAACCATCAACTATTCATCATGATATGATGATCCTTGACTTCAAGAATCTTTCCACGATAATGAGCAGAGTAGATGGTAATTCCAGTTCTAGCAAAAACACGAACGAATCCAGCAATCGTACCATTTCTTCCTACAAACTCACGTCTTGAACAATATTAATCTGAGATGTTGGAAATTAATGCCCAACTGTGCTGATTTGTTATCATGCGTCTTTCCATTCCGACGAGTATCCAATTTCAAATATTAGATTTGAGGCAAAAGTTTATTTGAAAGATGATATATATTATACTTATACCTAGTATTTGTTCTTCGAAGTTTGCTAAATTGTGGTGATAATTCGGCCAACTTCTCATTTTGAAATTAAATAATAGTAATCTTTTCTGATAGTGAGCTAATCAGTTAGAGTGTAATTCAAGTGGGTTTCTAAATAAGATTTGATTTCAGATTTCATCCTAAGAAACATTTTCGAACCATAAAAATTAGAATCTAAATAGAAATTTCTTCAGATAGAAGCATAATTGAAACTAGTTATGTTCGAAAAAAAAAATTGTAATAAATAAATGTTCCAAATACATCAACATGGATACTACCAAAAAATCAACAATATTAATTAATTCACAATTATCATATTTATCTACAATCCCCCTACCTACAATATCATAAACTTTATCACAATGTGGTGGTCCTGCTCACAATGGCATCGGGCAATAGCGTCCTGTTCACAACATCCGGACTATTCGGACTACCTATATCACAATCGAACTTCCACAATATCTTGTCAGGGGGCGCAGCATCAGCATCAGTAGTGTCCTTCAGATGCTGATCGTGCTGCGTCTGATGGTGGTGGTGGTGATGGTGTTGGAGATGGCGTCGGCACGTAGAAACTGCAAATGTGGTTGCACCCCCTTGGGCCACTAGGACGCCACCACTGGTCGAGCTGGTGGGCACGATGTCGCAGTAGGTACCACGCGAACAGGTGCGACCCAGCGAGGAGCTCTTTGCCGCCGCTGCTGCTGCTGCCCCGCCCACGTCCGGGCAGTGGGGCGTTGCATTGTAGCTCAAGGTCATGGCTCGTTGAGGCCTGTGGGTAATTTCCAATGCATAAATACAACATGGCTCTAGGCTGCTGGCATTCCGTCTAAGGAACTTAATAATATATAATGTATGCAACTAACTAAATGATCTGATAATGATCAAAAAAGTCTGCTATTCCAGTTGATTGGTAGTTTTTTAATAATGTTTTATTGGTGTTACAGCAATTTCAAGTTTACCATCAAATATATTACTACCCTTTATATAGGATTGTTTGGTACAAATTATATCATCTGAAAAGTCAGAAGGTGTCCATAGAAGGTCAATTAGTCACATTGGTTATTTAGCATTAGAGAATGTTCAGTGATGTTGCAAAAATAATTCCAAGGTCACATTGAAAGATGGTAGCTCCTATAGGTATAGAGATTTCATATATATCATTTGAAAGGTTAGAAAATGGTCATGAAACTTCAGTTACTCACATTGGTTAATCATGTTTTCATTGATAATGGAAAACAATTCAGAGATTCCAATTGTACCATCTGGAAGGTCAGGAAGTGGTTATAAAAGATCAGTTAGATACATAGATTGGTCATTTTTTGATAATGTTTCATTGATCTTAGATAAAAATTTCAAGGTCACAATGAAAGATGCTAGCTGGCTATATAGAGAACTCAGAGATTTCAAGTATACCTTCTGAAAGGTCTCAAAATGGTCAAAAAAGGCCAGTTGAATGTTTTGGTAATTTTTCATTGATCTCAGAAATAAATTCAAGGTCACATTGAAAGATGGTAGCTCCCTATATAGAGAATTCAAAGATTCCAACTATAAAATCTGAAAGGTCAGAAAATGGCTGTAAAGGGTCAATTAGTCACATTGGTTGGTCATTTTTTGATAATTATTTAAAAATGCAAAACATAGGCGATATATTTGATTTAATCTAATAATGGACTAACATAGAATAAGATTATTTACCAATGTTATATTAAATGCGAAATATTACATAAGGATAGTTCGTCATAGAAATAGAGAACAAGGCAAGAAAAAAATTGAAGATAAGACTCACTGGTCCTGAAAATAGTGGAGGTAAACGCCAGGTTAATAAATTCTAGAGATGGATTTAGACCCTCTTAATAAACAATCGTTGATTGCAGTAAGATGAAGTAAACCAATTTGATTTTTAAATTTAATTAATTTCGATTGAAAGATTCTTGAAGAATAATTGATGGTGCTGTATGCAGAAAAGATTTTATTACCTAGAACTGGAAGGTCCTCCGCAGCAGTCCCTAATTGCATTGGATGGACATGCAAATGTTGAGTACCCTCCAGTTTGCAATCGTCGCTAGGTGTCCACATCGTATGTTGGAGATTTTTTCATATCTACCATGGGTAGAGTAACTCCTTCCTAAATGAGAAAAAAATTGGATCAGTCTTGAAAATGAGCCCACCTCATTTTTCTAACATTTTGTAACAATTGCTGCTGTCACAGGGCACGAAATACCAGTTTTGATTAGTATAAAGATGATCAAATAGTTTAACTTGTCTGGGAACTTTTAGCAAATCCTGTTTTCCTGTGTATTTATTTCATATATTTTGAATGTTGAGTATGTCATGTAATTTGTAATCAATCTAAATCAAGTATATTTTATGAAATAAATGTAAGAAATCTATATGAAACTCTTGCTGAGATTTGCCTAATCTATCCACCCCTGATCCCCTTTCGCCTCTTTTAACTGTTGCTTAAACATTGAAATAGCTATGAGGTTATCATTATGGATATTCTTTTTAATCAGGTGATATATTTTGAAAGCGGAATATGCTTTTACATATCATTGAGTTGACTCTAATTAACTCTAATTAACTCCGATTCTATAACGTTTAATGGCTTCAGGTATACCAGTCCATCTTCGATGTCCTTTATCAATAGGTTATTTAAATAGCCAGGACTATCATTACATTTAACAACAAATTTAACGAAATTGTTATAACGCTTATAACATTTTTGGCGGATGCGCCCCTAAAAGTTATTGATTTGGATTATTCCACAAATTGTAATACCCACTGTTTTTAACAAGAAATTATCTAAAAATAAGAATAACAAATTATTTGGATGTGGTATTTTGGAATTTTGGAATTGAGATATAAATCTTTACATATGTCGACTAATCTAATTTCTCGTATTCAAGATTCACAATTCCAAACAAGTAATCATTGAAGTATAAAATACGTCTGATTCTCAGAATAAAGAAAGGAAATTAATTGTATCAACTCCAAAGCGATTTCAATCGATTCAAAATTACTTGACGATAACATGACACAATGAACAATCATAAATAATTGGATAAACGGCTTTTGAGCGGTCTTCGCTAGATTTTTAATTAAAACATTCGTAATTTGATTTTGATTAATCGGTAACTCCTGTGAGATACCTAGTATGCTACCTTTAAGGATTCTTGGAAACATATACATTGGAATTGACAATTATAATTATGGGAAATTATTAAGGTATCATTGATTATAATTTGACGTGAAATTTGTAACATAAAAATTGATAATTTAAGCATTATTAAAAGCTAGTAAGCCAATCAGTTTGGCTGTAATGAATTTCGAATTGATGCATAGTTTTATATACAGGGTGGTCCAAAACATAAAAGCGAAGATTTTTGACTGGAGCTGAATATAGTAAATTAAAACCTTTTTTTGCGAAAACAGTATTGAGAATATTCATTCATTCATACATTAAGAAAAACCTTATAAACAACTTTTTACCCACCCTGAAGGTACACGTACCATCAAACTTCCAATTGAGATATATCTACCTATTGAATTCCCTTACAATATGCTCTCGGCATTTCAATATGGCGGTGGTAGAAACTGCTTGGATATAATTCCGATTAGCCAAAGTACTAATTGCTATTTAATTTACTCTTGGCATTCATCTGAGATTCCATCTGAATTGGATATGGTAAGTGGAATGGTAGCAAGAAACTTATATGCTTATAGAATGCTGGCTGCTTTAATTATTTGTGGGAGGTTTACTTCGTTACATCGCTTGAAAGTTATATTGAAAGATTCTCGATAGATTTAAGATATTGAGTTTCATAATGCATTAGAAATATACGAGAGACAAACTTCAGGGATAGAGTGATTGTGCTTGTTCCAATTACATAGGAATTATTTCTTATTCTTTTATCAAAGACTGTTTCTGAAGTTGAAACTGACTTTGGCGCATCTCGTTTAGACATTTTGCATAGGTAATTGATTGACAGAATCAGTCAAATTGTCACATGATGAATCCAGCCAATTGAATATTCCATGAAAATTTTAATTATGGAATATATTTGATCTCAATTTACTTATAATAACTTTTTTATTTATGTTTGCAAGAAATTAAGTGGGGAAGGTATAATATTGCATACATCGAAAGATGGACAAAAAGGCACCACCACCATCTTTATATATTTATATATATTGAATATTTTAAAGTGAGAATAATTTCTTAGACGATAATCATAACCTGACAGCTGTCAGTGATATGCAGATATTAGATGCAAGATAACTCATGGCTAAACAATTTAAGCGAATATGGTCTATTATTTAGGGCCAGTTTTATAAAGGACATTATAACCGTTGGTTATTTAACCGCTGCTGAGGCAACATCTACAGTTGAAATGTTTGAGAAAACTGTCAGTTGCTGTCATTTCAACCTTGGGTTGAAGGTTTATAATACAGAATGTCAATGTCAGAGTTGAAAAAGTATCTTGGAAGCTTTAATACTGCAAGATCTAAGAAGTATCTGGATCTTAGCAAGAATATACTACAACTCCTCACTGGATTTCTTTCTGGGTAATGTCGCCTCAGGAAGCACCTAACGAGAATGGCTCTAGCAGATAACGACGAGTGCAGATTCTGTGGGAAAGGAGGAGGAAATTCCGGATCACGTGGTGACAGAATGCCTTGCCATTGCTAGCCAACACAAAAAAATGCTTTGGACAAGAAACATGCAGAAATGAGGAAGTAAACTCCTTGAAGCCATCCCAGATTCTGGTTTTCATTAGAACCTTGGAACTGGAAGGTGAGGTGTAGACTACGTAACGGGGGCATAATAGACCTCAAGGTCAATGAAAACCCCCTAATATCTACAACCGGAAATTAATAATCCGGGCCTTAGTGTCAGTATCAATAACTATAAGTCAGGATATCCCTCAGTCAACATTATTCGGCCATACTGCTCTTTATTATTACTTCCTGATAATACTCTGATTCAACCAGATTAATATTAAAGCTGCCTTTACAGTTTATCTCCAGTATATGCTTTCCCTTGAATCAAGATCGTCTATGTACTACACTCCCTTTGCAAAACAATTAATTGTTGTTGCCAAAGATAACAAAAAAAAATATAGGCACAAAGGGCAGAGAGACATTTCTTCATCATACATCATCGTCACAAAGCAGCATCGTTGGCACAAAAGAAAGCTGTGACACCTTCTTTGTCAAAGCAATTGCAAAATGAGGGCTCTAAGGGATGGATGTATATATATATATAGAAGGGGTTTCTATTTTAGATACCTACTGGATAGGTTTATGAGTTCATGATAATAAATTGTGTGTCTTGTAGATAAGGCCAATTAGTTCAAGATGTCTTTTCAACATGAAACTACACAGCAGAAATATCAGGTTAAGGTATTTTTTATGTGTGTTTAATAGACGTAGTAACGATTTCTATTCGTAAAATTGTTCCAGAAGTAATACAGGGTGTTTCAAAATATATGCGCTTTACTTGAGGATGTGATAGCTGTTTCTAAAATATGCAAAAAAGTTCTTATTACTTACCCTCTAAAATGCACCATTTTCGAGATACAGGGTTTTTCCATTTGAAAAAATCGTTTCTTGTGAATATCTCTGAAACCGTTTATAGTACAGAAAACATTTTTTGTTAGCATTTTCCACTCATAATAAGCTAAGTTTTGAGTCAGAAATTTTTTTTATTAAGTCATAATTAGTGAAGATTTTGAAGGAGTAGTGGTTTTTTATCTCCACAATTTCTACGCCAATGGAAAAAGTACGGTTTTGTGCCGCCCTTTTGAGTCGCCAATGTTTTCTACACAAAAAAGTTACAATTGGTCGTGAGCTCTAAAGTCGACCGTTCTCGAGAAAAATCGACTTTTGTGTTGAAAAAACACGGTAAATTTTTTGAAATACCTACAATTTTTGTATTTATTAATCAAACACAATTTATGTAAACGTTAGAACAAGTAAGAAAAGCTAAAATTGACTGTGTTTTTTTTTCAACATAAAAGTTGATTTCTCTTGAAAACGGTCGACTTTAGAGCTTACGACCAAGAGTACCTTTTATATGTATAAAACATTGACGGTTCAAAGGGGCGCCTCAAAACCGTACATTTTCCATTGGCGTAGAAATTGGGGAGAAAAACAACCACTATTCCTTCAAACTCTTCACCAATTATAATTTAACAAAACTTTTTTCTGACTCAAAACTTAGTTTATTCTGAGTGGAAAATGCTTACAAAAGCTGTTTTCTGTACTATGAACGGTTCCGGAGATATTCACAAAAAACGATTTTTTTTCAATTTCTACATCCTGTATCTCGAAAATGTTGCATTTTAGAGGGGAAGTTAATATAAACTTTTTGTCATATTTTTGGACGAGCTATCACATCCTCAAGTCCTGCGCATTTATTATGAAACACCCTGTATATCAGTCATATCTTAAGTCAGAAGCGATAAGAGCAATCATCAGGATCTCTGGGAAAATTTGTTTTTTTTAAAGTGTACCTACATTCAGGTTTCGTCAAATAATTACATTTTTCTGTATACTTAATTCTCCGGGTTTATAAATTAGATGTGAAGAGATTTCCTTTACAGTCTGGACGGTTCGGTACTCAAATTAATTATAATGTTATATATCAAATATTCTGAAACTGTTCAAAATGTCTAGATATACTTTGTTCCAACATGCTACATGTCAACAATCGGAATTCAAGAATAAAAGCAAATTTCTATGTATAGATTAAAATAAAGTGATTGCAGTTAATCAAAGAAACAGTGTCAAAACATTTGGACTAATATTACTGAAACGGTGAAAGTTTGCCCAGTTTGTAAAATTGGAATCAATGGAAATTAGCTGCATATTTTTATCTTAATTGGTTGTTACATCTACTATCATATTTATTTCAAGAATAAATTACATAAATCAAAATGTATTTACGAAAACAAATTGTTTGTTGATATCTTCCGATAATAACTAGCTTAAAGTCACTTGAAAGTCGCTTGATCATGACGTAGACGGGTTAGTTTTTTGGAAACACTTTTTAAAAACTGATTGTTGTTGTAAATTTAAGAGAGTTAAAACAGAAAAGAATACCTTCCCCATGCAGTCGATTTTTTATAACATTGGAAGGAACTATGCAAAAACCATTCATAAATAGATTCGTCGTGGGTAGTAAGCTCAAAGGAAGGGGGGAAGAGGAATGACGACGGAGTTGGCACCTCGCTTGGGACGTGATCAGAAATTTGTTTCGCAGGCGCATGTGGAATAATTATTATCGTCGTTTGTGGCGATTGTTGGTGCGCCTTATTCGTTTGCGATACATCTGGACAAGGCTGCTGGCTTATAACAAAAATGCATTCGCCATATAATAGGATAGGAAGTTTGGGTGGGTTGTGGGTCACCGAAAAGTCACCACAATAGCAAATAATTGCGAATAAAGATGTACAGGGATATCGCTAAGAAAATATATCATTAAAACCTCTACTAACTACCATCACTGCAAAGCACCACAACGCTTGTGGATTTCCGGTATTTAAAAATAGAATGAGAAGTAATCTTTACTTGATTCCTCCAGAGTCCATATATAGTTTGTTTCTCGAATGATGGCTATATCTGGGGTTATCTGAGTTATACTCGGGTAAAACAGGATTGAAAATGGGTCTATAAAAGTTATTGAGGATATTTAAATTTATTAAAAAAGTTGCATATTTCTGGTTAAAATGTATTGCGATCGGTAAATACTACTTTTATTGTTCACATAATTATAAGTTATAGATTTCGAAATAAATATGAATGTGTAATATGAATGAGAAATATACCAAAACTCAGCTGTATCACCAATCGACTGCTCGATCCCCAAACACTATAATACATACTGAAACTTTTATCTGCGGAGCCATTCTCGAAATAGCTAGTGTGGACATCGGGGGTCACACCGATTGAATATGAAAGTATCGGCAATCGATTTCTCGACTCCGAAACTCCCTTTTTGCAAATGTTTACCAAAATCTGCTAACCCTTCCTTGAAATAGCTAATGTGTACCTTAAGGGTCGCAATAGATTAGATATGTAGAAATTTTCATTGTAAATTTCCGATTAAATTATTAGAAACTCATATTAACATCTTTCATTAAAACAAAATGGGTTTCATTTAAAAAAATATAAAAGCTGATCAGAATGCGAACTGAGGAACTCTAAGGTTAATACCCGGACCTTAACCGTGGGACTATTTTTGCCCTATGCTATTATAGGGTTCATAATCATATCTCACATATAATCTGTAGAACTCGTACAATGAGAATATTAATTGCTTGAAAACGATTTTTCTTGTGAATGCGAATACAACCAATCGATTCAATACACTTTAGAACTCATACATATGAATTTTCATCGAAATCGATCGACCAGATTCCGAGATAAAATTTTCATATACAGGGTGGTCATGTAAAACTGTATTATTCAGTTCGATGGATTTCAATACAAACTTTGTTTAAAATGCTTAAAAGTTATCAAAGTCAATTTTGTTAAATAGAAAAATACTAAAAATTCTCTAATATTAAAAATAAACCAGGGAAAATTAATCGAAACCAGTTATTAAATTTCCATAACAGAAATACCATTGTGTGTTAAATACGCCTCAGAGAATTTCGTGCTCAGCACCCATTGTAAGAGTATTATCAATATATTAAAAAAAATATACTTACTCCATTTAGATGTGGTAGATCCAGCGATGCCGGAACATACGTTGATACTGGACTACATCGACTACACGATTTCCTCATTGTATGCCGCTGCCTGGAGCTGTGACATCTGACGGCAAATCTCAGTTCTTCAGCCATTTCAGAACAAAGGGACTGCCTATCCGTTTGGGCATTCTTTTTGCTGTTCCAACAAAATTCCAGTATGGCCACCAAGATGGCCAATGCTAAGCCGCACAGAAGAACGACGAAGACTCCCCCTTAAAAAAAAAATTAGGAACGGATAATAAATACGCTGTCTAATAAAAGAATAATATAAATAAGTGATTGCCTTAAGCGACTGACTAATACAAAAATTAGGTTTTACTGATCTTCATCACTCTATATTTAGTTAATGTTTGATTTTATGGAAGGGGTAATCATCGAAACTGATACTTATTATGGCCTAGTGTTGTTAGCTTTAAATTAAAAATGTATCATGCGTTTCAGCTGAGCTATCACGGTTTTTATCTTGCAACTGAAGTGTTCTCTTCCTCAAAATGGCTCGATTTTGAATATAGTAAGAGACTCTTCTGGCTCTAATCCTATCTAGATCAAGCGTACCGAGAACTGTAAGTTGGTTTCTTCGGAAACTGAAATTTAGTAGCATGTCTCTGGCATGATGGCCCTCTCCATCCTTAAACTATACAGATAGTATGGCCAAACGAGTTCGCATATAAGTTATGCTCAAAGACTGGCCATTGACTGAAATCTTTACCCAAAACGATTATCCACAAAATAACCTACAGTGCTTTAGAATTGTTTTAGAAATTATTTCAATGAAAGCAATGATATTATCAAATATCTGGTAATCACTTTGAACATTTATAAGGCAAATTTAAGATTGGTGAATTTATTCAATTATTTTATGTTTTTATTCAATTAATTTACCATTGCTTGAGTTCAGTCGTTTAATTTATTAAATAATTTTATGTATACGATTGATTGTTTATTTATCAAACTGACAACCTAATTTTAGTCATGAGTCCAGGGCATACCTGATAAATTTATGAAATTCTATTGAATAATTACAATATCGTAAATATTGCTGAAAAATCATAATGAGCCTAGTTAAATGTTCAGTTATTGCCATGTAAAATTACCCAATCTTTCCATTGGCAGCCTTAAAATTATACTGTCCTATTTGGAAAAAAAAATGGGTTATACCTGATTTTATCAATACTTTATACAAATATCTTTGGAGCACAATTGGTATAATATCAAGGACATATAAATTAACCGTAAAATATTACTCGATACTGAGTAGTATCCATAAAAATTTCAACTCTAAATCTTAGTTAGTCTCAGAGATATGAAGTTTTAAATTATGCTATTTATTTGTCAGATTTTTCAGAAAATAATTAATATCTCATCAAATATTAGCTATAAACATAAAGTCACATAAACTGACATTATTTTTCAAGATTGATCTGAAAAATAAACTAAAATTATACACATTCCATAAGAAAAAACAAAGTTGTGTACAATTCCAACTATCAGTAACACCCGGTGTAATTGAAAATATTTTTAAGTTTTGGAATGTTTAAAATAAGATGGGGCTATTTGTAAACATTTTCTCTTAATCTTTACAATAACCCCGTAATCGTCCGAATGCGCTCTAATCTCCCACCTTGTTATAATCTGCTTTATTCTGTTCATAGCACAGATTTAAGAACATAAAATTTTCGTTTTCTCCATCTATAATTCTTATTCAAAGAGAAGTAATTAAGCATAGATGAGCAATCAGCTTAACTTGGATTCAATACTAACCGATATTTTCCACACCGAGGGCGTTCGCTTTGGACTCTTTGCTTTTCTCATCTCTGTTACAAACATCGCCGGTATTTTTCCACCACTTGTCGTACAGTATCTGGATGACACCTTTTTCTTGCAATTCGAGAATTGCTAGCGATATCTTGTCCCTCCAAGGACTGCCTTTCGGTGTCGCTATGCCATAACCTGAAAGAGAATAACATTGAGAGAGAGAGAGAGAGAGATGGCTGAATTGAACCATTAAAAAGTACACAGAAAATCGTGATGAGATAAGAGAGACCGTTGCACTTCTTTCATTGTTTTCTAAGCCGCACATTTTTACACGAGGATCTGGGAGGCTGTAAGCTGTGATGCAATCTAAATTTATGAAAATATTTGAAGTGAGATTAGGAATTATTTTAGCAGTATTCTACTTAATTTTCCAAGACTGTCAATAAAATATAATGTGTGGTAGTCTCAGGATCAATCAATTATGTGAAACTTAGAAGTTGTAGAAAAAAGTTGATTTCTCAAAGTGGAGTAGATTAATAGAGATAAATAAATCTTAAGGTCATCTCCACAAATTATAAAAAAAATAATTTAGGGGTTGAGAAATGTTTCGAATCTACATAGACTCATCTTCATTCAGGATATTAGAAGGATTATCTGAAAGGGTGGAATAATTAACAACTTAATATATACAAAAGAATGTTGCATAAAACAGATAAATACTTCATTGGAAAGAAACAAATAATTAAAATAAACATCACCAAATACCGAAAATTAAAACATTAATTCTATTAAAAATCCAAATAAATGAAACATTCTAAAATTAAAAAGAAAAGATGAATATAAATATATATTTTTTACGATACCATTTGATGAAATTAATTCTAGTAATTATTTTGCAAATCATCTAGTTAACTCTAAACATTCTTTTGATATTAATAATGACATAAAAATGTTACATTATGCTTCCAAACGTCGCTTGTTGAACATTTTAAAATTCTTAGAAATTAATTTCAATAATAAAAATATTTTTCACTTCACTAAATGATAGAAATAATTTTGATTGCTTACTTTTCTTTGAATCTCTTTCATTCTAATTTCCTTTAATAATTTGTTATCAGATCAAAGATTATTTGTACTTCTCCTTATCTTCGTTGATTCATTTCTTATATTACATTTTTCTAATATATTTTCTTATTTATAGTTTTAACTAATAGATCTCTCTCTATCATAATACATCTAATTGAATTATTTAAAAATTTTACTGTTCATTCTCGTCTTGAACTCTCTTTCTAAGATGTAGTTCATCGTATTTGATTTTTCTAATGTAATAGTTTTATAAATTTTTTCCTTCATTTAAGGACAGTTTTTTATTTTTTATTTTTGAATGTTTTATTTATTTGGATTTTCATTAGAATCAATGTTTTAATTTTCGGGATTTGGTGATGTTTATTTTAATTTTTTGTTTCTCTCCACGTGAGTATTTATCTTATATTAATTATTGTGCGACATTCTTTTGTATATATTAGGTTATTAATTTCTCCACCCTTTCACATAATCCTTGTAATATCCTGACTGAAGATGAGCCTATGTCGACTCGAAACATGTCTCAACCCCTAAAATTATTTTTTATTTTCCTCAAGTGAAACTTATTTATTTATGCAGCATATACAAATTTCATGTTCCTTTCCAAGCTCGATTTAAAGTATCTAATAGAAAAGTTGCTTTTACTGAGAATTTGAGTACAATTATTATTAACTTTTAAATATAAATAAGAAAAAATACATTCAATTAAATAATAGTTAACAGTTCCTGGGGAAATCTTCCGATATAAAATGTATTTTTTATAAATATTTCCAAAAAAATGAATAATTCTATTGGTACCGGTAATTTTGAAGTTCTGCAGTGCAGTTTTCAATCAAAGAAAACTTTTGGCACCAACTTCAAAAGTACCAGAACCAATGACCTATTAACAGAGACGGGACTGTAAACAATATATTGTATTGACATCATTCCTTGTTCGGCCACGCCTCATCGCATACCAGCTTTCCCCCCATTATTTAAATACTTGGTGTTTTGGTTGTTTTTGAATATTCTATTATATTTTTTGGTTTCAAAACTTGAAAACATGAGTAGGGGTTGCAAAGTGTGCAATAAAATAGAATCCACGAACCCAGAAGTAACTTTTCATCGGTAAGTAGCTCGTCTAAATTAAAATTTGGTAACTTATATATTTGAATTTTGAAAGAAAATTATTGACATATAAACGTCGGTCATGGGCGTAGGAAAGAAATTATTTCATTAAAGAGATTTTTATATTGTTTGCGCTTTTCAAATCCTAGACTTTGAAAAAGAATTATACACACATATTTAAAAATATTGCTGAAACATGAAACTTTCGGACATTGACTTTTTTTTCATCAAGCTCTAGATTTATTTGGTGGTATTAATTATTTCGACGTATAGCAAATGAAACCTAAAAGATCGAGACGCCACTGGTATAATATTTTCTATGCGAAGAAAACGAGTGCAGTAAGGCGGGGTTTTTGTTAAAACTGTTGTATCTCCCCTTCTGACCGCTTCCACAGCTCACTCCCGCTGGCCCACAAAGATGTTCTCAACAAACAAAACGTATTTTATCAATGAAGTGTTCTGTCTATCTCTGTTAATAGGTGATTGACCAGAAACAATAGAAGTAATATCTATTATTTTGTATTTTTCTGTGCATCAACTAAAAAGGTCGGTTTAGTTTTTTGAAAAAAACCCGTTTGATACTAATATTAGTCATCAAAGTCAGTCAACGTTGACCAGTGTAGCTAATATATTGCTTATACGCGGAAATACACATATTTCAGAATTAACCACTGCTGTAGTTTGGAAACCGTACTCTTTTTTGAGAAATGTCAAATTTAATTTTTGCTACATATAATCTTTTCTTTAATTTGACGATTTCATATTTTAAATTTTGGGAAAAAATTGCCCCCACCTCAGACTTAAGCACTGCTATAACTCGGAAACCTATGATTTTTTTTAACTTTCCAATTTGAAAGTTGCCCTTAAATTTATGATTTTCTAAAAAAATTGCTCCCTCCACCCCCTGAAGGAGAAGTTTTTTTGAGGGGAAGGACATGTTGCATGTCCAATAAAAAAATATTTATGTAATCATCACTTTTATATAAGTAGGTTTTCTTAGAGAATGCGATCTCTTAACGCTATGAATAATAATAAATACCTACCCAATTGTCATTTTCTTATGAATTTACTTATTAGTAACAATTGAAGAATTGCTCATAGAATCGATTATATTTAAATATCGTTGTAGGTATTGTAAGTCATCTTACAATATTTATTGTTTTTTCACTTTGTTGGTGCTAAAAGTTTTCAATCTAACTACAAATGCACAACTTCAAAATTATCATTACCAATAGAATTAATATTATTCTGTATAATAAAAACGGTCCAATTTTCAGTAAAAATTTAAGAAAAGTATTCCGTCCCCAAAGAAGATTCAGTCTAATTCGGATCGTATCTGTTTGGATTAACTCTTTCCTTTGAAATGAGACTTCATCAACTTGAAAATAAACTAACTGCTATATCGCAACCCTTTCAGAAAATAAAAACAGCCATTGAGTCGTTAGGATGTTTTGCAACTTAGCTTCACACACAGGAGTTTCGTATCGATAAAGTCAATTCTTATTCGCACGCGTATCTCGAGCGCACAATGATCTACATTGAACCCCCATTTATCCTTGTATTTCAAGCCTACCGAAAATTCCGACAATCAAATCGAGAAAAGGCAGATGAAAGAAGCGACGAGAGAACAAGTGAGATGATAACACATACCCTTGGAGTCGAGCAGTCCTCCAATTTGCGTGAGATTGCAGTCCCTTTGAACGGCGTAGTCTAGCATCGTGGATTCCATTAAAAAAGCATAATTTCCTTCGAGAACTTTTTGCACACCCTCTTCGTAGGTCTTGACAAACACTGAGGGCTTTCGGCTTTCCATGAAACGCCACATCTTTTGGTAGATACCGATCTTGGAGTCCTAGCATTGAGAAAAAAATATTAGAATAAAATTATCTCTATACTGTGAAATGGGAATTATTTTTAAACTCACAAATTCAGGTTACCATGAACTTATTTTCACCACTAAAGATACTCTGACTATTTTAATGAATAATGTCTCAAATTATAAGAGTCAACTGTTAAAATATGGCACTTATTACGTGTTATGCTAAATTTTACAATTATACGTCGCTCAAGACATAAGCAATTGTCTATAGTTTTTCATTTAAGGGGCTTCGCTACCCAAGTGTAGATTTTATGAATTTTTCACTTTAACATCTCCGAGGTGAAGTATGAAGGTTGATCCATATGATATACCCAACAATACCCAACAACCTTTAGTAAGTGACAGGTAGTTTTTAATTTCAATATAAAAATAATAACAAAGTTGTCAAATCAAATCTTAGAATTCTTATTTTTCCTATGTGATCTGCAATTTTCCATACTCTTCTCAGTAAACATACAAAATTTTACCCAGATATCATAATTAGTTTAAGGGAAATAATGGAACTGCGATATCACTGGGTAGCGACCCCCTTAAGATTGTTGTTCCTGTTATTGACTGTCTTTGGCAAGGTTTTTTGTTTCTTAATGTGTTAAAAATAATACGGATTCATTCCAAAAAAAATATCAGGTCTACAGTGAAGAATCTTTCGAATTTTTGCACTAAATTGTGCTTTGTTATAATTTTTACATTTTGTTTATTGACTTTCTCATAGAAAGCTATTTCTTTTAACCGTCACATGCTAGAACACCTACATGCTCTTGAGATGTTTTTCTAAGTTTTCACTTTACTCTATCATTTTTAATATTGGTATTATTCAAGACTGATTAAAAAATTAACCTGTTTTAATGGTGCTTCGGTAAAAGTGAAATCCACATTTGATATTCCGTTGAAATAAATAATGCTACTGGATATTTCAGTAATGAAAACCTGAATAAAACATTGCCAAAGTTTCATTGTTCTTATTTAAGTCAGCGTATATTTTATGACCTGTTTTACTTCAAGATGAAAATCTTTAAATAATAATACATCTTTCCTCAGACTAAAATATACTGGGTTTATCGTTCGAAACTTTTTTTTACTTTTGACATCTTAGATTACGTTAGGTGATACATGGAAGCTTCCTTCAATGGTAAGTTCAGTTTCTACCTAAGTTATACAGCTTTATCTTACCCGAAAAAATGTCATGGTACTACCTCCTTCCAAGGTACCATAGGATATCTCAGTCTGCTCGGCCAAGTCTTGAGCGCTCTCTATCGGTGTTATCATGCGTTCCACGGTGAGAAAAGCAGCCAAATTCGCTGTATACGATGATATGATTATGAGCGTGAAAAACCACCAGATGCCACCTACGATGCGGGTAGAAGTGGCCTGTGGAAATATGAATTATGTGAGATTACAGAAGCAATATTTGCAATAGTAATAGTGATACTTTTATTCTCAGACTACTTTCTATTTAAAAGGCTTAATTCTACTTGGGGTATTGACTATAGTGTATGAGAAAAAGGAGTTGGTTTGGCCGAATAGCTCGTGTCAGGTTTTAATATTGAACATGATTTGCAATAGAATTACTACAATTTTAGTTTTAAATTTCGATACCTGCCAAGCCTATAATAAGCCTCTGTTGCTTGAAAACAGAGCTAGCCAATTTAAACTAGTTATCCTTTCAACTAAAGATAGAATATGCCACACAATTCTCACCTTGGAATAGTCAAAGTAGTACAAGTATACCTAAGCATTTTGATTTTAAATCACAAAATAATAAAACAGTTAGTTCACAATACGACGATCTCGGTATTTAAAACAACTGATATCGGGAAATGTGCTTCCCAAAATCCTTCTCATAAAATTCCCCCACTGCCCTTTGCTGGGTCATAGCCTACATTGCAAGCTTCTAGCCACCCAGCTACTGCTGGT
Organism: Crioceris asparagi; assembly: GCA_958507055.1. Lineage (NCBI taxonomy): Eukaryota > Metazoa > Arthropoda > Insecta > Coleoptera > Chrysomelidae > Crioceris > Crioceris asparagi. The sequence continues at coordinate 3,335,436 of OY293830.1, forward strand.
ACTTAGTTTCTTCACCTTCGGATTCAAATCAGATCCTTGCTGCATCAGCGAACCGATGGCAAACCAAAAGCTGTCGCCGATTGTAAAGTCGTTGCGCAGCTCGACACTATCTTCCTGCTCGACTTCTTCCCCCTCATCCTGCTCCTGCCCGTACCAGTGATGGTGGTGGTGATTCGAAGATGACATTTCACCCCCTCCACCGCCACCACCATGCACCGTGCACTGGGTGGCGGTGCTGTTGGCTATCGCTAGGAATCTAATCTCTTCATCATCATCATCTGTATCATTATCATCGTCATAGCAGCTATTGCTATTATTGTCATCTTCACACTCGCTACCGATGCCCGAAGAAAGCTCAAAAGTTTCCTCGGCGTACATCAGGTGCATTTTCTTTTCGATGCACTCATCACAAGGCCCATTCGCCTCCTTCCATTCGGTGGGTGAGAAGCGAGCCACTATCCAAATGGTAATGGAGACGAGAAAGTAGGCGACAGCAATGCACACCCATATTTCGATGGCCAGCGGTGTGAGGAAAGAGAATAGCGTGCCAGGTTCTCGAACTGAAATCTTTTTAATGGAAAAAGTCTCACTACTGAGAGTATGTTTCTTATCGATGCTTATCTAATTTTGGAAACAACAAACAATGAAATGAAGATAACCAATAATAAAAAATTCTAATGGGTGAGGAAAACCTCTTCAGATGGCTGATGATGATGAGTTTTTATCTACAGTTGTCTTTTGTGGCCCTTTCAACATTTAGGGCTCAATCTTTCTGATTATTTGAGCCTAATTGGATGCTTCAGTGAATAAATTATAGTTAAAAAAGTTAAGAAACATGCTTTAATAACAATTCATACCTACAAGTAAAGGATAGAGTGCTTGACGTCAAATGTTATTTTTTACAATTAATTTAAACTCTTTATATTTCTTTTTTTATATTTTAGTTCAAAGTTTTATTAAATAGTGTGTTTTTTAGCTTTAATATATTTGTTATTTTTAGTTTCGCAAAGTAAAAATAATTATAAATAAGATACTCGATACTCGAAATTCGTTTGATTGCATTCCTCTTAATCTTGCCATTCCATCCAATGCAACTTGATAATATTGAACTCTTTCTGTAATTAAAAGTGTCAAAAATGTGATTCTTCTGTCAATCAAAATATGAATAAGGCTTAAATTATTTTATCCTGTCGATCCTGGCCAGGCCAGGGAAATTCGATGAAAATGTTACCCTTATAAGAGCACACTGAGTGACTGTCTGCCCGGCTGTCTGTCCGGCTATCTGGCCGTCTGTCTGTCACAAATTTATTTTTCCGAAGCTACTGACCACTTTAATTGAAATTTGGTACTTACACAGAGCGACGTGACCTAATTATGAACTGGTGAAACTGGTTTCATTGGATGCATACTGAACTTTTACGTAAAAAAATGGAAGAAGTTTAAAATTCATTCGTACTCCTATATGACACACCCAATTTCCCCGAAAAAGTTTTATTTCCATCAATTAACATTCCTTCTTGGGTAATTAATCGCGAAGATTCAGGAACAATGATAATATGTCTCCACTTCCAGCTCAACTTTCTTCGAAAAACTTTGACGATGTAATACATAATCCTTACTTACACATTTCCAAGATTATCATAAGCTCCATCCGACTACATACGCCTGTTCATCTCAAACTTTATAAATGCCGCCCTAATTAAAACTAATCCTCGAATAAATCGCATGGGCGTGACTTTGTTTGTACCTACGTATATTACGCGTATTATACTGTTAGGTGTGTTTCATTAGACGTAATTTTAATGATGTGTTAAAACACCAACTTGTGTGCACAACCAAAGTTGTTGCTATGGGTAGATATTATACCTCCTCTGCCGAAACAATTGAGATTATCTAAGCAGAGTCAATCCACAAGGGAAAATAAAATAACTTTGATATAATTTTGGATTGTTGATAATAATAGGGATATGCAAACTACTCAAAATAATGCTCAATTTTTATGATATTGTAGCGTGACTCGGTTTGCCAATCGGGAAGCGAGCAATCGGTGACTTGAAATAAAAGTTATTTAACAAATTAAATAAATTTGCACCGATTTGAAAATAACAAACAGCGCAACTGCTCCAACAGCGTGTTAAGAAATAAGAACCTTATTTCTTTGAAAGAAATAAGTAATGTTCAAAGACAATGTAGTCTCTATATACACATAATAAAATAGTAGTCATTACCAGCGATAACTGATTATCAACTATAAAGCAGCCACGTTACGAAAGTACAAGATCATCGCTATCCTAAGAACCATTTCGTTGCATCTTCCGCCATTACCAACAGATATCTGTATAAATATTCAATGTTGCTCTCACAGCAGCCCATAAAAATAGAGTTTATAATCTTATAGCTCATACTAAAGTGCCCGTTGCTTTATTTTTGTTCCCATTTGGTTGGAATATATTTTCATTTAGCTGTACTTGGAAATAGTATTATTAGTATTAGTGAAGGCATTTTCAGCGAATCTTTTTTTTCAACGCATAGTCGGGCTGTTTTCGAGCAGATATTCAATCTTGGGGGCGTTATTTGCGGTTGGGGGCTTTTGTTCTGATAATATGAGTTGGGTAGAGTCAGTGGAAGCTAACTAAACGCGCTGCGACAGAGATGATTAATAGAGTGAAACTTGAATGTTTTTTTATTTGTATTTTCAGTAAGTTTAATACAGATAGAACAAGTTCAGTGAGATTGCGGTCCTTAAAATATTTTACAGAGTAATACAAAATCAACGAAATAACAGAGCATTAGTTGGAAAAATAAGTAATTTCGAAGTTAAACTGGAATCAAACGTTAAGAGCTATTGTTAGAATAGGTAGGGTGAAAAAAATGCACAAAAACTGGAAAAACGCCATGGTTAAAATATCTATATATTAATATGTGATGAGAATTCTTTGAACCCCCATATAAGAATAGTGGGCTCACAGAGGAATATGAGATCTATAGCATATTTAAAGCTTAGGTCTATGGCAACGGAGTGCACCAAGATAAAATTATTTAATAATAATAAATCCATTATGATTGAAAAATGTAAATTTTCATTGACTAGCCATTTATATTTATCGATCAATAGAATCATGAAAATAAATGCTCTGGTGCTGTAGGTACTGGTAACGCACTTGCATTTTGTATGGCTTTTTGTAATACAAAATTCAAAAAAACATATTTAATAATATATATTATTATATATAATATATAGGTATATATATATATATATATATATATATATATATATATATATATATATATATTTATATATATATATTTATATATATATGAATAAAAAGATGTTCTTGGGGATGCAGTCATATATTAAATAAAATTCTTTGATTCAAGCCGAGCTTTCGAGAATGTTTATTCTCTTCTTCAGGGCATTTGTAATTGATGGATATGAAATCTTTCCTATTTTTGGTTAATTTATTCTAAATTCACGATTTTTGCCCTGAAGCAGAGAATAAACATTCTCGAAAGCTCGGCTTCAGTCAAAGAATTTTATTGAATATATGACTGCATCCCCAAGAACATCTTTTTATTTATTATAAATCCAGTCAATAATACAAAATCAATATATATATATATATATATATATATATATATATATATATATATATATATATATATATAAATATACATAAGTAATAATCGTAAGCAGAACCTCGACAGTGTTCAAAGTTGAATATATATATATATATATATATATATATATATATATATATATATATATATATATATATATATATAATATACATAAGTAATAATCGTAAGCAGAACCTCGACAGTGTTCAAAGTTGAATTTAATATATTATGACCACTGAGCAATCTCGTGCGAACTAAAAAAAATTAAAAGATAATTCTGGTATTAACTAACTTTAGGAGTTGGTGAAATGCAAGTTTTTTATGAAAAAAAAAACATCTACTCGATTTGATCTATGGAATTACAGAATGAAAGGGAAACAAACGATGATATTTTCAATATGGACTCACGTGACCATTATTTCCCAATATCATTTATATTAAAATATTTTTGACTCTTCATTTTCTTGTTGAGAAAAGTTTATTTTATTCTTCTAAGTGCAGTCTTTTTTAATATTATCATATCTATCTACCATATGCTGTATACTTTAAGTTAGGTTCGTTCTCAGTTGTCTATTACCCAATATTTTATCTGTTCTGGCTCAGAAGGATTCGTTAGAAGATAAGGACCTGCAGCTATTTTCCGACCTTGGCTTAACTGCCTATCGGAAATTGTATACTATAACACGCAGTAGTTTATTTTGGCACCTTTAGTTTTTTGTTTTAGGCACGGTTTGATAATTTTCTCGAAACATACACATTCAACAACAAGAGCCATATCACGCATCCCTGTCGCACTCCTTATATGTTTGATACTAGTATGTATAGATTATGGTGATGTATTGATTACTTTCCTACTACTTCTACTCTAAGTAGCGGGTTTCAATAGATGTTTATGTTTCAGATGTACCTGAGCTCAAAAACATTTATTCAGCCATTGGTCTGTCCGTCTCTCGTTTTACATGAGCCACGATTATCTCAGGAACGTAGTATGGACTGATTTTGCTGTTTTCTTTCCTGTTTTATATGGTATTGCTACCATCCTGTTCTCACTGGTTGCTTCTAAATATAGTGGAAAAAAGTATTTTACTCAACTTCAAAAATAATAATTTATATACAAATGAACAAAGATAATATTTGAGGGGGTAAATTTTCAAGATGTGGATGTGAGATACTCAGATTGAAACCAGTTTTCAAAACAAAGTTGGTGGAATGTTACGAGTTAATTTAAATAAATAAATTTCAAAATCCTAATATTCGAAGATCCATGAAAAATTATACTTATGAAAATAAAATAGTAAATTGCACGTAAATATTTGACAACATACTAATTTAGCTCAAATTTGGGAGATCCTGCAAATGCAATCTAATTCTTGAGATAGTACTGAACTGTTAAAGCTGGGATATGATTATGCTCAGTTTTATCGTCAATTATAAGTCATGATTACTACTACTAAAATAAATTAGTTACAATCTAGTTATCAAATGAAAATCCAAAGTCTCAAGATTACGTTCCAAATTTCCATAAGTCTCTTTGATATAATAATAATATAACAAACGCTATATTCATCATTGAGTGTGCGACAGCGTATAAACCAACTAGCGGTATGATTTAGAGATGCTCATACACTCACACATATACATCTGGGCTAATTAGCGGCAATTGTCTCACGGAATGGAGGCACAGGGGCGATACGATGACGTATGGAACAATGCGGTCCCTTTTGTTTTGTGTATAATAATTAATAATACAGAGTCAGTTCGCTGTCGAATCAAAAGTAATGATGATGATACATATATATATGTTTAATGTAGATATTTATAGTTAGTTTCACTTTTATGTTCTATGAATGACATTCGGCAAATTTATGTTCCAAGTTAGAGTTGAATATAACTTGATTCATCCTTTGATTAAGAGAGGGTACTACCTTCGAACACATTTTTGGAAGATATATTTTGGGCTAGGTTAAAAAGACTGGAAAGTAGAGATCAAACTCGACCTAAAAATCGTGTAAAATTTCATACGCATATCTTTCGTAAATGCGTTTTTGCGCACCATGCCGTGCGCAACAAGCGACTCTCGCTTAAAAAGAAGACATCAGATCATGATCACGAAGATAGATAAAGAGAACAAATATTTAAGGCAATTATCAAGATGTTCGTCAATGTTCGTCGTACACGAGTTGATATGCAACTTCTGTAATCTCATGTGGCGACGTAAAGATGCACAGGAAGTTTCCTCTCCCTGTTTCCAGTCTTCTTGGGCTATGTATTCAAAATTTTAAATTAGAATACGAATCTGGCGGCCATTTCATGAACTGTCAAACTGTGAACAGTGATTGACATAATTGTCCTTAGACTGAGACCAAAAATTATTCAGCGCAAACCACCATTTTCTTGAGGACTCGTGAACAGCTCCATTTTGTTGTTGTTGCCTCCACCATTGACAACATGGAGAAGGTTCTTGTTGTTCTTTTTTATTTGCGATTTTTTTTGAAATACAGCTTTGTTCTTCAAGACCTTCCCTTTCATTTCAGGGCTTCGTCGTACAGCTTCTCTGTCCCGAAAAATTTGTCGGACAATGCTATCGAAAAAAAACATTATTATTTTCTGATTTCTATTTTCCCTATTATAAAAATGGCATTTTGAATGTCCTTATATATTAGGTGCATATGCAAACAAAAACAAATCTCGAGAACGGTTCGTTTCGGCGAAGAGACTAGAGCGACCATTTTTGTTTAAAATTGATCAATAAATCTAAAACGAAGCGTTTTTGGAAATAAGTTTATATGAACTTTTTTAATTATTTCTATCTGTTGAATATGCTGTTAAAGTTTCTCCATTATAATTCGGACCACCCTGTATTAATCAAACCAAATTTTGTTCTTCTTTGTTAACGAAGTTTGAGAGCTGTTTTTCAAAATCAAAAGTTCTACGCTTATGGATACATATTTTCAAGTTCAGTATGGATTTATCTACTGCCTTAACTTTTTGCCAATCTATCTAAATTTTGCGATTGTAACGTTCAAAATCTATTCGATATTGTCCAAACTCTAATATTTTACCGGAGAGAAAATCAGAAAAAAACGATTATGAAGTGGTAGTCATGATTTTCTTCTGGTTCGTGAGTTTGAGAAGATTGATACGATTTCCATCGTACCTATATCAGATTGTGCTGATAGATTGTGATATTTCTTTTCACTTGTGTAATTATATTTAAAATATTTCTTGAAATCAAAGGATTGAATATTGGCCCTACAAAGTTTATCAAGAATAATCATATTAAATTACATAAACTAGAAGATTTTAATGATATATAGAAATTTCTAGATAACAAAGTCGAATTTCATATTGAATTAATCAAGACATGCAATGCAGACCATAGAATATTATAATTATGTGGCATATTCTATGAATAAAAAAAACAGATTTGATACTCGCATGCAAAACCAAAGAAAGAAAAAAGTGGAACATCTCATGCATAATCATTAGAAACAGATCCAAACAATTTCATCGTCCAAACCTTTGGATTGAGTCCGGATCCCTGTCTGAGAAATGTTCCAGTTATGAACCAGAAACTGTTTGACACTGAAAACTGATTCTCAACCACATCGGACTCTTGGTGACATGGATGTGGGTTGTTCCATTCGTAGGGCGAGAAGCGGGCCATCACAAACAGGGTGAATGAGACCAGCATGTAGGCAGCTAGTACATACAGCCATATCTCCACTGCCAGGGGGTTCATGAACGAGAACAGCCTGGTAGGTTGGCTGGTGGGCACCTGGAAGAGGGGCACACACTGCTTCAAAATGCTACCATTAGATACACAGGGCGTCCCAAAGGTAATTTCTAAACTGTTCAGCCGTGTTTTTTGACCGACGGACCCAAACGGATGAGGTAAACTATTATTCGATTGTATATCTGCATGTTTTTTATGGATTTTCGCGCCTTTTGCCTAGTAAGCTCCGATTTTGATGATTTTTTTATTTGAGAGAGAAGTATTGAGAATTGGTCTCATTGAAAAAACATAAATCAATATTAAACATGCCCCTCCCGTCAAAAACATAACCCAAAGGGGGTGGACAACAAGGTCAACTTATCGTCAAAACGGTAATAAAAAGGGCTATTGAAATTTGAGGAATGCCAATATGGCTCCCATAAGAAAAGAAAAAGTTCGTGATAGTTACACATAGAGAAGAAGTCAGATTACAAAACTATTAACACCATTGGAAATAGTGAAAAAAGTGGCAATGTAAATGTGCTATTTATTCAGAAATTCGTTTTTTTTCCCGAATACCTCCGGAACTACTGGAAGTTTTAATTTTTTTAAACGGCGCACTGTTGAGCACATAAATGCGCAACTTTGCCCCAATTTAACCATCTTCATATTCCCTATAGTTTCCGAGATCCCAATGGTGAGATTCGAATTTGAAGCAGTATATCTGCGCCGCGATGTTTTGAGATCTCTGAATAATAACAAGTGCAAGCTGAGTCTATAAATGGTTAACACGATAAGCACTAAGTACTACTAAGTATCTTCTTTGGTATTAGTGAAGGCTCAACAATTTTCATTGCTAATGTTACACTCAACAGTGTGAAATAAATATTTTTTACAAAAAATTGGACCGACTTTATCAGTTGGTGCACTGAAAAATACAAAATAATATTAATTCTATTGGTGCTGGTACTTTTTGACTTGGTGGACTTGGGTCCAATTTTTCTAAAAAGTATCTATTTTTGATAGAAAAGTTCTGACCTTACAATCTCTATTTGTTGATGCGTTTTTACTTTCCTACGCTACTATAGTAGCTGTATAAGGAAAGTATTGTAATCTTGTGAAATTTTCGGTACCTATCGAGATTTTTACAAATGTTGACGTTTCAGAGTTTTCTAAGTCTAATAAACATATTTTCAGCCATTGGTCTGTCTGTCTATCTGCCTGTCCGTCTGTCTATCTGTCTGTGAGAGCATTATCTCGGGAACGGATCGATGTATTTTGTTGCTCTCTTTTTTATTTCGTTTTCTACCAATATCACTCGCCGGTGGCATTGAATGAGAATCTTGTATACACTGGGTGTTGAGCTTTAGCCAAAAAACGTGATTTGCTCAAGACTATAGCGCGAAAACGGCTCAAACGTTTTTGATTAAACTTGCCTAACGTATTCTTCTCAGTGGCCTCTACCATCCACAAATAGCGCTATCTGTAAGAAAAAGCACAAAAAAAGTTATGCCTGAATAAAATTCCCTATTTTCCATATGTTTCTTCAGATTCTGGCTAAACCTTTCATATTGCGAAAAAATGTTACATGACCATTGTTGTTTGTCTTGACATGCTGAAAAAAAATGAGTGGTAGCACGATTTGACCAGAGGATTTTTACTTTACTACCGCCATTATCGTCGCTATGTGAGGAGAGTATTGTAATCGTGTAAAATTTTTCATTCACTGGAATTTGCCTGCGAGCGGTAGGAAAGTCGTGTGAGTCGACACACCAGATTTTTTTATGGTAAATTCATGTATACATGGTAGGCCAAAAATTAATTTACGTTCATCAACTTTATTCTTTCAAAAACAAACAACTATTTTTCATTTAATTCCTGCATTTTGCTGCAAATTCTAAGTATGTTTCGTGTACCAGGTTATCGTATATCTAAACTCAACACTTATCAAAATAATTACTTTTCAACTCCTAGAAGTGATGAATAAATTCATTTAGACTTCAGCTGTGTAATTTTAACGCTCGGACCCGTTGATTTTTATTTTCTAATGCTTTTTTATGGTAAATGTTTATACACATGGTCGTCCTCAAAGTATGCTACGACTATCAACTTTATTTTAACAAATGAAAACACCTATTTTTTGCATTCTTGAATCTTGCTTCGAATTCTAATGTCATATACCATGTCCCACACGTCCTGAGCACAATTTAATACTATTGAATATATCAATAAGTACTTATATCTGCCATTCCATTCATTGTATGTACATTTTTCTTGTTCAAAAAATATTTCAGTTAGAACGGACTTGATATAATATGACAACTCTTAAATTTCAAGTTGTTAATCCGTTTACATTACATTTCTAATGAATGGCCCGCACAAATCGCTCTGTATAAAAAGTAGATTAAACGAATCGTTGGAAATTGTTCGAACCTAGTATTCATAATTATGTTCTGATACCATACGATGTAGAAAGAAACATCAGTGACAACATATGGTGAGCTGGGGTTAATTACCTGAACTGTCGTTTTTGTGATAATCAGGACAGAACTGAATTGCTGACCATTTGCAAAGGCGCGCAGTTAACTAGTATCCCTATCAAGGAGAATGTAAAAATGGAGTAACAAGGTGTCCTGGACCTTATAAAGATATTTGGGATTCAGTGATGAAAAATACTGAGGACAGGTCGAGAACAGATACTCCTGGTTGCAGTAGCTTTTCCCAGATAATGGTACATAAAATCTGCAATGGGATTTGAATAAAAGATAATATGTTTATATTAGGCAAGGAAAATTACAAGAAAAAACTGTAATAACGTAATATAATAAAGTGAAAGGTAAAATTAATGAATATATTACGGCGGAAGAAATAAAAAAAGCTCAAGCCGACAACGTCGCGCTCGTAACGTTGATGAAATATGACGTTATGCGATAATCGGTAGACTTTTTTAATGCATTTGGCATCGTCTCTTACCTTGCAATGAGTTTGCACAACGGTTTTATTGTCAAATAAATAATTTTATAGTATGAAATGCTTAAAATATCATGATTGTCTATTCTGAACCTTTATATATATAGCTATATTTTTAACGTCAAATGCCCCTATTAACTTAAGTAAAGTTCAAATATATTTCCTTTAAAGTATATCAATCGACGTTGTTGACAGGAGGACACCCTGTATATGTTATCTCTGTCCTGCGTAAGCTGCAATTTCTTTCTCTGCTAGGTCGGTCGTCGACGCTGAGAGCCTGGAGCCAGTGGAGTAGTTGACGTTCTATTACATTGAGCATTCGAACTGGAAAGATGACATGTAACGTCACTTGAAATATTTATGGGGCCTCGTTGCCGTGCACAACGTCGGAAGAAGTACCTACCCAGATCTTTTTTTTTGTTGTGGTCTTAGTGCCGGTAGTATAGGAAGCGTCGCTGTCATCTATGACAGGCAAGACGAGGATTCAATAGAGCAAAATTGCTTAGAAATGATATTATCGGAAAAGTTTATAAGTACCGGAATATCCCATAAATTTGAAACGATGAATTGAATGTATGAAATAAGAAGCTGATCGCTATTCTAGAGTGGTGTACTATACAGGATCTTTCATTAAGCCGATGGACAGGTAGGACGGTAGGGAAGATAATCCTTTTAAGGAAATCGACCATAGGAAATTGCTGGAATATATTTTAAAGTTCCTAATTATACCGCTAGGGAGCTACGGTCGTGTTTAAAAATGTTATTTTTAAACGGCCCAGTATAATTTAAAAAAATATTATTAATTTAAAGCAACTAGAGTTTTGAATCTTTCTGGTCTATCACTTTTTATTGTAGGAAAAAGAAAAAGATTTAAACTCTTTATTCCAATAATAATTTATTTAATAATAGTAATAAAGAACATCCATTAAAATAACAATAATGGATAATACAAACTCTAAGAACTTACATGGACACAACAATTTTTTTAATAAAGAATGCAACTGCCGCTATTTTTATGACATAATGTTTTCATCATATGTGAAATGTTTGACAGTTATCTAATTTCATATCTATGTAGTAACTTCCCCATTTGTTTCGTGGCAATATTTTTCAGGGCTTTTCCGTCGTAATTAGATGTAAGGTAACATTGTTTATTAACGTCAATATTGTTCAAATAATGTAATTGTTATGGCTCATTGGCCTCAAAATACTCTTCAATCGTCGTTTTTTACATTATTTCGAATAAAACCTAAATCTAGATAAAATGTGAAGGAAGGCACGAAAAATAAGATGAATTTTTATTATTAGGTTATTTAGGTATCATTATTGTTTATAGGGTTTTTATTATTATTAATATTTAAATTATGTTTAAATTAAGCTTAGAAATATTTTTTATTCGCATGGCATGCTTGATTACGGAATTTTTGTTTTTTAAATTTAACGTTGGGAGCGATAAAAAGATATGGCCATGCGATCTTGAGTTTTTTAATGCAGATTTAATTTACTTTTCATTTTTGGTGGAATAATTGTAGAATTCCATTTAAAATTTCAAAGAAAAAAAACTGAAACTTTTTAAATAGCGACCTCTACCGTGAGCAGCAAAAACCACTATGCAAGATTATTTGACTTGCTTAATCAGCAAAGGTTCCTTTCTTAAATGAGATATAGTTTCGGAAATTCTGTTAAGGCAAACCAAAATTATAAGCATTTTAATCAGTAAAAGATGCAGAATTCTAGCAACATTACTTTGGTAATATTTTTTTCAAAACTTATATTGGGCTGTTTTTAAGAAAAATGCACGACCTTGAACTTGAATTGAAAAATAATTCAAAGCAATTTCCTTACGATGCTTTTTTCCGTACCATTCGACTATTACTTTCTGAGATATGCTACCTGTCCATCCTTAATGAGAATACCTGTAGGAATACAAAATACTTATCATTCATTTTATTTTGTCTGGGAATTTTAAAATTGTACAAGAAGTGAATAATTCCGTCGTAGATTCTGGAAAGCTAATTATTTCACATATCTGAGAGTATTATATAATTTATGAAATCTCCGAATCTGAACAGATGTCTATGTTTTTTTTTAAATATTGTTCCAGTTAGATTCGAGGCACCCATGATTTTTTCTCTAATATAAAAATGTATTAACATCAATTTAGTGCTATTATGCTATATTAATGCTATTACCATTTAAAAAAGGTATTGGAACAAAATCTAACTCGGCACCTAAACATGTATCTTTTCTACTTAGTAAATACTAAGTTTGAAGATTAATTTCAGATTGATACTTCATTGGTATGGATGCTTGCTGAGCAAAAAATGCTCCTTAGAGAAGTCATAAAAGTAATTGGAAAAACTTCTGTCCAGGCAACTTAGGATTTTCCTTATGTTCGCTGTGAAGCCCCCCAAGCGTTTCATCCTGTTATCAGATCATTCAGGTTCTTACAGTTAGCTCCTTGATTAAAAGTGCTGTATCTCTTAGCTGAGAAGTCGATAATTGATAGGTAAGCACTGGTGAGAGATACGGTATCGCAACTTGCAGTTGTTTTTTACTGGCACTGGTCAAGTCTCAGGCTTGATCGGTAATACAATTGCCTTGCCTACCAACGATGAAAACAACTACTCGGTGAGCAAATACTCCATGTCGCATTGGATTACATTGGCAGGTGCAATGTGATTGAACATTTAGAACACATCACAATTGATTCAGGTGTATGATCGACTTCTCATTAGAACTCATCAGATTCAAATATGACTCGTGAACGTATCCAAAGAAATCGCTGGGAAGACTACTGTTTTTATCAAAGTCATTTATATTTCAATGTATTTCACAGTAGAAATCTTCTCATCTTTCATAGGATTCCCTATTCATTTTCATGAGTTTTCTCACCCAAGAAACAGAAAGAACTTAAGAATCTGATAATGATTATAATTTGCAACTTCTAATTTTATTGAAAAGACAGTTATTGATGGAAGGTACATAACAGTATAATGTTAGTTAACATTGCCCATTTTGAGTCTATTCGGGTTCTGGTGGATTAGGGCGAATTTCATTGGGGGGGTGAGGGAGCTTAATTACACACATCGATGGCACAGTTGATTGGATGCTTTTAACAATTCAAAGGAAGTTTAGATTCATGTAACCACACGAGACACGCATGGGCGCTTTGGGATCACTGACCCAATCAGGAGATTGAGTGGCTACGTATTGACTAATTGCGTTTGTAAAGTCCTTTCTTAAAATACATTCCTTTATATGACATACGTGAAGGTTTAATCTAAAAATACGCGTTAGTTTGTTTGTTATATCTACGAGTTTGAAGTATAAACAACTTTTTTTTTACTTACTTGTGATGCTGGAAGATCTAGAAGGTAGAAATTATCGGAAAAATCTACGATATCGTATTGTCTGATACGAAAGTGAAAGTACGGGAGATTGTTGTGGTACCAAAACAGTGAGTAGGGCTTGGTAAAATTGCCTTAATTATCGTCCGGAAAGGTTTTGGCGTTCAAATTTTAAGTGGCTGTTGTTCATAGACAAATTAAGAAAAAGGAGAAACAATCAACAATGACTAATATTATCCATTATTGAACTGATTGCAAGATGAAATCGTGAAAATCTGACTCATTTAGCAAAGTGAAAATGCATCTTTTTGCAAGACAATCGATAAAAACCTTGACAAAACTGCACGACATACGCTTTTAGTTGCCTCCCCATTCACCGAATTTCCCAGATGTGGAACAAAATTTGGATTAAACGAAGAAATCATCGAGGAATCTAGAGCCTATTTTGATGATAAACACAAGTCGTACTTTTCAAATGGGATCGTAATGTTGGATAAAGAGCAAAAAGGGGACTATATTGAATAATAAAGCATAATTTGGATAAAAAACATGTGTTTTCTATTTTATTATACGAATTTACTGAACATCATAGTATATTGTAGTGGTAGGCCAAAATTATCGCCTCAGATGTATCGAAATGTCAAAAAAAATTGGCTGTAATACTTTGAAATAATTTCTAAGCAAAATTTACTTTCACCCCTCTATCCATCTGTGCCCAGCAGATTCTTTTAAAAATCATAAATGGTAAGAACTATCGAGTGATAGTTTATTTGAAATCAATATTTCCTTTGTTTGATGTTTGGTTTTCAAAATTCTGCTCTTGGTTTTTGAAAAAAAAATTATTTTGTCCAAGTTATCTCTGAAGATGCAAATTCGTTACGGGTACGTCTGGCTAAAAAAGCTATCGTCTGTTAATATACGCCATAATTCAAATTATAAAAGTTACCAGTTCATTTTTATATTATTTTTGGATTATTGTTGAGGCGCCTTCACCAATTTATAGATTAAATATATTATACAGAAATTAATGCCCTCCCTAGAATGATAAATATTAATATATCCATAATACAATGATACTATGAGAAAATATAATAATAGAATAAAAATAATAATCTATATAAATAAAAATAAATTGCCCATTCGGATATATTTTTTTATATTTTCGATAAGTCATAAGGAAGGTTCTTATGGAGAGAAAAATAGTAAAAATTGCGAGGAAAATAGTGAAAACACCACTTTTCCCATACGTTTTTTTAGTATGGTGTCAGATATGTCATACACGTCAAGAAACATTATCCAAAGAACACCCATATTTTCTGGAACAATAAGCCTGAGAAGAGTGTGGCCCTTCGCTAAGAGAGGGCAACACTTCTGTTAGGGACAGGGACAAATACTAAACCTATTCCAACACTGTGGAAATATAGGTGATAAAAGTAAATTATTTAAAATAATCAAACAAGTAAAAAAATATCGTGTACCATAAAGCATTACAATAAAAATATTATATTATTACTGAAGTGTACAAAAGCAGGAAGTTATTTTTGTAAGTAATCGTCATTTAAAATTGAGATAATATATTAATAATTAAAGTGATTACACTGAAATTGGCTTATTAATTTGAATTATTGAAATGCACATGGCCAATACACAACATAACTATTTATTTCAAATTTCATATGTCTCTACAATTATTACTACTACGGCAGCAACGCGCTGGATACTGCTCGTAGAACATATTCCTGCTGTAGACTTGCTTTACCATAAAACAAAAGTACGGAACCCTTGGGGTATGGGTTGTGCTCATACTTGCTATATTTATTTGTTACTATCGAAATAAATACAAAAAAGACAGTGACGCCTGGACAGACAGACAGGCAGATAGGCAACCCAAACAGCGATATTAAAAGGGTATCGTTACTTTATCGGATATACAAAATTCTAGAAAATAATAAAACAGCTCAGTCATAGCTTATTTAGAAACCCAATTAAAAATCAACGTAAACATTCTCTAATCAAGTTCGACGAGCTTTTGACCAGATTTTCTCTAATAAAAAAGTCATTTTCATGAATAGTTAATTCCTTAGTCTCGCACTTCATCATGCAAGTCGACCAAATTTCTACAAAAGAAAGTTCAAATCAAGAAATTTTCCAGCTGAAATTGCTGTGCCTTCAAATTAAACTTAAACCCCGCCGTAATCGTGGTGCGATTTAAATACGTGCCGTCGTCTGAACGAAATTTCCTCACCCTCCTCCTCAGACGTTACCCACCTAACTAGCTCAACCGTTTTGGGAAGTATCCTACAGTAGGAGTCTCATGTCGTTTTTCGAATTCAGGCGATGACTGAGCTCGAGCAAGGGGCAAGAAGAGCTTGTGCACGACCAGTGGAAACGTTTAACTCTGGGCCTCGTCTACAGTCAGAGTCCTCTCTCTCAAATTTAAATAATTAATAGCTGCCGGGCGCTCTGTGCTGCGCTTCAAACTCCATAACTCTCTGAACTCTATCTCTATCTCTCTTTTGTCCCTATATATTTTCTACTTACCTTGAACAGAATGCCAATGCCAAGGTTCATGAATGGTTTCGTGAAGTCAATTACACTTTCCCGGGCGTAATTTATAGTCATCGAGGCCACAGCTAGATCGGCTCTCTGGAACAGAAAAAAAGTGCGGTGTTCTTAATATTATTATTAATTTGACATGTGGTGGAATGTACAGAAAAAGGTGCCTGATCTATCAGTTTCAAATAGTTATTCTGTGTTACTGTTTTATCGAATGATTCAGGAAAAAAACCCATAATATCATAATGTCATTTATTAACTTGAATGGATACAATAAATACTTCTATATTGCTAGTTGTGTCTTGGACACGACCGAGATGGGACGGTGCAGACATATGTTTCTCTTTCTCCTTATCTATGTACAGGCTGTCCAGAATAAGATTCACTACCCCTCTATCTCAGAAACTATGAGAGATACAAAAAAAGTAATGGAATAAAATATTTGTGAATTTCTTTTAGTTTTATTGCTGCCATATTAACAGGGTGTTTCATTTATCTGATACAGGTATCTTATTTTAAATAGAACACCCTATTTATTATTTGATTTTTAGATTCTTCGTAAAATTTTAGGTTAACTTTGTGTAACAAACTCTAAACCTAGTATTTATAGTTTTCGAGATTTTATCATTTTTGTGAAAAAATGACAGTTGCAGGTGTATGAATAATGCATCATTAGTAGTAATTCATTCGATAAATTGAACAGACACTATCATAAATCTAACAAGCAGAGGTGAACATTTGTTCATGAACCAAACTAGAAACAATCTCTGGCAATATACAGGGTGAGTACGAAAGCGATGAAAACTTTGAATGTTATCAATTATCTCCGATATTTTTAGGTAAATTTCTTATAGAAATATACCTATTGCGATCGTTCACACTTTTGAATTTCGAAAAAATTTCAACGGCATGTTGTTATATGTCTATAAGTTAGTCCAAATATAGCGAAATTTGTTAACACGATAGAGGTCGCAGTTTTGAAGGTATCAAGTTCAAATTTGCTACAAAAATCAATCTCTCAAATATCTCGGTAGTGTTCGTTATTGGGCAATATCGGGCAAGTAGTTTCAAAATGGCGACCATTCAAACATTTAAAAAAATTATCAAAAAAGAGCAGTAGTGTAAATATTATTAAAATAATTTTAGGTTATAGATATAATCAGTACCTACAACTTTTGTTCAAAGCAATTTTTCATAAAATACACAGGTAAAAAAATAAAAATTAATAAAGAAAAATAACAAATATTGATAAAACATGAACACTCAATATAAATTTGATGTAATTGTACATTTTCTGGAGATCTTAATATAGACCCTAATTAAAAAAATATATAGTATATTTATTGAAAAGAAATAGACGAAAAAAAAATCTGCCTTGATGTGGACTCGAACCCTGTCTGCTTTATATTCAACAGCCAAAACAAAAACCTCTAACCGCAAGGCTATGACAATTTTATTCAATAACATGTAGGTATACCAATGAAAAGGTTGTTAATTGAATTTTGAAAAATTTACCTTTCTGCTGACTACAGGCCATCGGGATTTTTTTCTGTTGCAGTGTATTCTACGTCTAAAAATAAGGGTACTTTCAGTACTTCCCTATACCTAATGTAAAGAGTTTGTGAGATATTAGCCAAAATTTAAAACTCTGTAAAACATGAGGTTCATATTCGTTAACGTAGTGGTTGCTATGGAAAAAATGACATCTTCTGTGTTTAATTATTTAATGACATTTGTCAGATGATCAGTTGTGAAGCCTTTGTAGAACCTCAGAAGTTTATCATAGTCTTAGAATATGTATTTTGAATAAGAAAAGTTTGATTCGTTTAAACATTTTATTAGAAACAATAGAAGTATTGCCCTAACAATTAGAGAATATCGAAGAAACTTCCCTGAAAAAAGAATTCCAGAAAAATCAATTTTTCGACGAATCGAACGAGATCTAAGAAATCACAGTGTTCTAAAATATAGAAAGAGAAACAAATTATCTAATGTTTTGACAAAAGAAACGCAGCAAATAATGCAAGAAGATATTTGGATGTCGCTAGATCCAAGATCCACGTATCGTTAAAAAAAAACGGATACAAGCCGTATAAATTTGCAAAGCTACAAGAGTTGCAGATTGGTGATCAGGATCGTCAATTTTGTTGTACCTTGAAGGACCGTCAGTTTCAACACAATGACTTTGCAGTAATCTGTTGGACTGACCCAACTGACAGTCTGACATTTGATTAACAAATCAAGATGTCATTTTTTCCATAGCAACCCCTACGTTAACGAATATGAAGCTCATGTTTTACAGAGTTTTAAATTTTGGCTAATATTTCAGAAATTCTTAATATTAGGTATAGGGAAGTAAACTGAAAGTACCCTTATTTTTAGATGTAGAATACAGTGCAACAAACAAAAATTGGGGTTTGCATTTTAAAAAAACGGAAATAATTGATAATATTCAATTCAAAGTTTTCATCGCTTTCGTACTCATCCTGTATATTGCCAGAGATTGTTTCTAGTTTAATCACAAATTTTCGCCTCTGCTTGTTAGATTTATGATAGTGACTTTTCAATTTATCGTATGAATTACTACTAATGATGCATTATTCACACACCTACAACTGTCATTTTTTTCACAAAAATGAGAAAATCTCAAAAACTATAAATACTAGGTATAGGGTTTGTTAGACAAAGTTAACCTAAAATTTTACGAAGAATCCAATAATCAAAAAATGAATAGGGTGTTCTATTTAAAATAAGAGAGTTGATACCTGTATCAGATAAATGAAACACCCTGTTAATATGGCAGCAATAAAACTAAAAAATGCAAAGAAATTCACAAATATTTGATTCCAATACTTTTTTTTGTATCTCTCGTAGCTTCTGAGATAGGGGGGTAGTGAATCTTATTCTGGACAGCCTGTACAGTATTACGGTTTTACGGTTACGAAAACTGCTTCATTTTAATGGACTCCGTCACAGCGAGAATTTAATCAATTTTCTACTTGTTGTTGGACCAGTCGCCAAATCTTCTTAATATATTAAAATGCTAGAGCCTTGTTCCACTATTACCATCAAACCAGTGGTACATTCGTTAGGCCAAGCCCATGCCGTATGTTCAATACATAGACAGCAGATCTGCTTATAGGAAATAGCAATATAGGAGTATTAAATATTTGGGAGTGAAGTATGAAGTATGTTATGACTTAAATAAATATATAAAGAGATAGAAAAAGCTACATTGCATAAATTCGTTCAGATGATAGAATGAGTATTGCAACAGGATATATTTTTTAAATACATTAAGATTTTCGATTCCTCTTATATAGATCGGTAGTTTATTATATAACTGTGTACCAGTATAAGATGGACTCTTTTCATAAAAAGTTCTCTGATGAAGCGGTATGCGCAGAAGATTACCATGCCTTGTCTTATGGTTTAGAAGAGAACTTCTGGAGATATGACCGGCCAGTTTTATTCTGAGATTCTTAATGAAATCGTTACTTTGAATTATTCAAATTCATCAACTGAGGGTTTTTCTCATTCGGCCAAAATAATTTAATAATCGCTTTAATTTGATTATATAACTCTAGAAATATGTATGAAATTTGACGTGTGTGCTCAATTACTACTTTTGGATTATTCGAAATTAAAGTATTATTTTACTTTAATTATGAATATGGTGGTGGAACTTTTTGATCCTAACTTGTTAATGAATTGATAATATATTTACTCTGAAAATGTTATCTCTATCTAAATCTCACTTATTCAAACTTAGATACATTTTATTTTCTAATCTTTCGTTGGTTCTATTAATCTCTTCACAATTCTGGTAATCATTTCCTATGTTTTGGCGTAAATGATTAACTCAAATATCGAAAATATGTCATCAAACATAATATCGTTCTCTTTTTTTTCTTACCTTCTCCATCAGCTCCTTAACGATGCCATTCCACTCTTTGGTATCGGGATTGAAGACGCCGTACATGTGATCGGGCACCAATCGAATGGAATATTGAAAGCCGACCTGCGCCGCTATCCACTTCAGTAGGTCTATACAGAAGCCCTCATATCTGGCATTGCCTGTGAGATTCTTCTCGTCTTTCACCATTACGTAGGGCCTTTCCTGCAATTAGACCATACCAACACATATATATATATATATAGGCCAAGCATTAAACCAAGGATAGAGAGATTTTGTGAAAAAAAAGTAGGAACCGTTGCACTTGCTGAACAGCTTGACTTAAATACTGGATTTTGTGAAATTGGTTGCTTTTTGATGCTGCCTAATATCTACTACTTTTAGAGAAAGGTAATTTTTTATACGAAAATAGGCCATTTTGTAAGGTCTATATCTCATAAACTATTTCATGTAAATACTTGTTGGGAAATTTGATTTATTGCTAATTTCATAAATTTTATGAATAATAATAACAATTCTGGACGTCCGAAGCATATCTACCTTAGCTTAAGAGTCAGAAGGCTCCAAATAAATAGAGTCGATACTATTTTTACCATTTTCATGCAATATCTGTACCCGTGGAATTATTTCAGGAATTTTTCATGAAAGGAAAACTTTCTTGAACTATTCAGGCTGGAACGCATGTCCTTATGGTTGGAAGTCGGTCTTACCCAATAGTCATACATATGTATATTTTTGTTGAAAATGTTTTTTATAAATAAACAATATATTTGAACACATTGATTAATCTATAAAAAAACAAGTCTTTAGTTATGGAAACATGTCAAGAAAATAATAGACTTTGCCCCGCCCACTCGATTCTTTTCAGCATTCACTTTCTTCGTATTTTAATTCTCCACAAATTGATATTATTAAAATTGCATCACTAGTTTTTGTTTTACATGCGAATATCTAAATAAATTTGATGTTTTGATTTCTGTTATCTTTAGATAGTATCAAATTGAGTCGCTTCCGTTGTCTATTCGCTTAGATCTTTTAACCGACTCAACCGATTTTAATGCAGTTTTCAGCAATAGATAGAGTGATTCAAGAGGAATGTATGTATAATACATACAGACTTTAGTACAGAAAAGCTGAAAAAATGAAAAATCTGCAATATGATGTCGAAACAAATATATTTTTGTGCGCTTAAATCTCAAACGCTGGCTTAACCCTACGAGGTAGATCATTTTAATGTAGGTACTACTGAATTGTATAACTTAAAGAGATTTACAAAAAAGTCCGCGATTTTATATGTCGTCTATCTTTTAAGATTGACTCACAATAACCGCATTAGTGTTAACCATGCCATGCAGGAGCGGGTCTCTAGTTTATAATAAAAAGGAAAATAGAGAAGATAGTAAGAACCATGTCACAATATAACTTCAGAATGTCATTCGTGTGATGACTGCAATAATTGGTATCCTGATAATATGTTCGTCATTGCTTGGTCTAACAGGACGTTTTTGAAGTGAGTGATCGAAATCGATATCAGGCGACAGGAAGTGTAGGAAGGAGAGTGGTAAGAGAGGACACGACCGGCTCTGGATGAGGATGAGAATCTGCAGGATAGGCCAAAAGGACGCTGATAATGATCCGCACGATCGAGTAATTGAAACTAGACTATTAAAATGTCCGAAATGTCTTCGCAGAAGAAGAAGAAGCAGCAGCAGGAGAAGGAGGTGGGGGAGGAGGAGGTATCGACAACGACGATATGAATCTCCATTATTCGATCAATGGGAAAGAGGGGGTTCGGGGGGGGGGGTGCTTATTGCATGGTTATTGGAGTTTTTCTGCCGCAAGTTTCATGAAAAATGGGTGCGAAATACCTTGGATACTAATTTTTAAAGGGGAACTTTAGAGAAAGCCGAACAGCTCATCCATTCATTCAATTAAAGAAGATATAAGGAAGGTATTGGAATGGTGTAAAATATTCAGTGTCTGGTATTCAAGAGCTTTCCACGCATCATAGGTTCCTAAGTCCAAAAAATATGTTTTTATAAAACAGGAAAAATTTATGCTCAAAAGAATTTTGAAATTTTTATTCGTATTGAGGAACGGAAAAACGTTGAAGGTGGACAGAGAAAACCAAAATGTTTCTGAATATACCATATTTGTTTGGTCTCACATATTTTATAAACGAATTGCTTGTACAATATTGCTCATTTTTTGTTTTTGAAGAATTCATGTCTGGATTAATCAAATTTAATCTCATTTGTTGGTTCTCAAACAAATGTCCTTGTATTTTCTGAATTCCATGATTCATAAGATCATAGAATTTATTCATAAAATTTATAGTTGACTTTACATTTAGATAAGGTTATCTGTTTTATTTGGAAATTAAAAGAAAAACATTAAATGCAAGTAGAACGCAAGTTAAACAATTTCAACTTGAAAACAAACGAAAATCTGATAATTAACATATAAGTTTTTCTTACATTATTTTCACGTGTATAATATAGCCTTGGAATGTTGTCCGTTCCTTCATGAGAACTAATAGGAATTAGAGAAAATATTTTTTTCTTATAAATTTCTTCATTTTACCATCTGTCCCAAAAATAAAAAAAGCCTTCTATCTATCGAGAGCTTTATCATGAATACATACTCCCTAATTTTTATCGAATTCAGCTAAAAACAAAAGGTGGAGGCTTCCATATCAGTTGGTGCTCGGACTAGTTGTGGTGAACGGGTTCCATATGTAACACTTTTAATGACTTTATGTTTTCGTACCACAATCTACCAAAGTGTTTGCTCGGGAAGTGTAGGGTAAAACAGCTAGTTCAGTACAAAAAAGTATGATATCTGGATTTTGTAAGTGGAGTCTTCTTAAGCATCATCGTATGACCACCATTTAATCTTCAAGCAAGAAAGTTGTAAGAGGTCATTTAAGAAATAAAGAGGAGAGACAATTATTAGAATGCAAAATATTTAATACAATTGGAAACTGTAAGCAGATATATGAAGAAAAACTCTTGTCGTTTACTGGTCGCTCAAGCTTAAGTATTCTTCCCACTTTTATAGTCCAAGACAAATGTTGAATTTATGGAAATAATCGAAAAATTAAACAAAAATAACAAGTTTTAAACTTTTTTATTGCCGCTAGCAAATAAACATTATACCGCTTTTTGGCCGACAAAAGCTTAAAGCCCTGTTAACAGCTCATCATCGTTGATGAGCCGTTAACAGTTCATTATCTAAAATTTGACTCTCACAACCCCTAACAATCCATCAACAATTGACGACTGACGAGCCTTTAAGCCTCTGGTAACTACCTTTTGGGTGTCACAAAGCTCTAACGGCTTGTTAACGATCCGTCAAACTTCTGTCAGATTAATCAGTCAACAAGCAAGGATTGAGCACTCTTTTAAATAGGTTTTTATTTATATTTTGATCTAAACTATTCTAAAAACAATTTCTTTCATGAATTTATGTTGTGCAATCTACCTTGTCATCAACTTTCTGTTTTTAAAGACTCTCAGCCTCTTCGGCAAAAATTGTGTTCGAAAATGTATCCTTCTGAAAAAACAATAACTAATTACAATTATTTGCCATACCTATCAACATTTGCTTGGCAATATCCTTTCTTAATTGTCGTCTTAAAATGTTGTATTGTCTCAATTGCTTGATGCTCCTGAAGGTCTGTGAACCTGCATTGAATTCTTGGGACAGTGATTCCCAAGCAATGTTCTTCTTTTTGCAGACTTGCAGAATTTGTCTGCTTGTTGTTTATGACGTAGGAATATCTGTAAAGGATTGTGTAGGAATGGGAACAATTTAGACAGGAAACCAGGAAGGATCATGTATGTACTAGCTACCCAAATTACTTCTCAGCTAAATAAAGTAATAAGTGCTTCTCCTGCTCACTGAAATTATCTGTTTTCTTGATTTCTTGTCCATTATACCTACCTTCTATTAAAATACGCCGAAAATTCTACCTATCTATCTAATCTGTAACGAACTTACTAAACTGTAATAATGCAAGTGCAAATAATATCTGTGGAATTTTATTTATATTTTCCAGATAACAAAACAAAACATGTCGAATTTAACCCATAGATAAGAGATGTTGCATTCATGTTGCATTTAACAGTGAATTTAACCTAATCTAGCTATGACACTTGTCACTTGTACTACCACAGAACAGAATCTTTACATGAAAACTCTGTTCAGACTGTACTCTATGGTATTCTTAAGTAATTTTACCGTCATTGTGCATTGTTGCCCGACTAACACTTTGTTAACGCTTCGTTAACGGGTCGTTAGATAACGAGAACTTAATTTTTGTTTGTGAAACGCGACGTGAAGCTTTGACGGCTCGTCAAATTTAACAGTCCGTTAGCTAACGAACTGTTAACAAGACCTTTGTGAAACCGACTGTTAGTCTAGCAGCTAATTTTCGAAATTAGCTATCGTGTGTACTAGCCGAGAAGTAGCCTAGTAGACTACTTAGCCCTTTTTTGGCCAGAAAGGCGCTAGATGATTTCTTTCCCAGCGGCTATATAGCGTCGCCGGCAAAGGCTATTTCCATCCAAAATGTTTTGCTGTTTATTATTGCTGCAGCTACTCAGAATGTGAGTGCACTTTAGAAAGTCACATAAACTTAAAAACGTTCTCGCATCATATAAGTCAATTCCATCTGAGTGCAACATTTAGATAATCGAACTTCAACAATTTAAAAGAGTAGGTATTTTTCTCTCTCCTTTTCTGTTAAAGTTGCAGCTTTCATCGATAGAATCTACTTTATTTAATCTCACATGTACCCCCTTTCATGTTCTCTTCAGAAGCAATTTCTATAATTCTTTCAATTAGATTGAAAGCAAAATGATATTTTCACGCTTCAAACCTGTAGACAAAAAACTATCTCTGTTTAGAAGTTTTGATTTGAGAAACAGCTACGTTACACTTCTATTGTTAGGTATATAAACTAGTTTAAAAGCAATATTACTTGTATAGATCCATGAAGATTTATTAACAATTACGATACTGACTCTGCTTAGTGAAATAAGGATTTAGAAAGTCAAAATGGATAACTTAAACTTTGAAATACCACTATGTTAATATCGGTCACAGTGAATCTTATAGAATTTCAGTTTTAATACCATCATAAATAGTATGAAGACGTTTCTTCGATCCTTCAGTGTTTATTTTCAGTATTATGCCTGAGATAGCTTATTTTGAGTCAATGGATCAAGAAATCATGGAAATAAGGTCTTCTGAGAACTGTATGCCTGTTTTTATTATTTACCAGAGACCATTTACATGGGTAATCATAATTTCCGACAGTAATTTCTGAGACTAGCCCGAACGAAAATAGCGTGACGAGATCTTATAATATGGGTAATAGTCTAGTTTAGCTGCTTTTGCTAAAAAAGCCCTAAAAAGTCAAATGTTTGCAAAAATAGATATATGTTAGCATAACTCTTAATAACATTGAGGCAGAAGACGTTATTTTTAATGATTTGTTAATAAAAAAAGGGAAAATGCTGTTCTTGGCAAATACGACTTTTAGCTGGAATTCCAAATAGTATATTATCCTGATATTCTAATAAATACTTACATCCTTCAAAATTAGCAAAAATACGTTTAAAAATAGTAAATATAAGTTCGCGAAAAAGTAAGGTTAAACGAATTGATGAATAACTCGTCAAGTGTGTTTGACGTTTAGAAACTGTCAATTTCCATGTTGCCAGAAACTGCCAATATAACGTTTGCGATATTGATTTTTTTTTAATATTCGAAACGAAAGCATAAATCAAATGATCAGATTTTAAGTGTCTAAAAGTATAATCTCATGATTAAAATTTACAATAAAAATATTTATTACAAATACGAGATTATTAACTTTTAATGACGAAGGTGACAAAGGTAACGAACGTTGTCTTCAGGATTTCAAAAATATGAATTTACTGATTGCTTTACTAAAATATATCGTCATTGATTATTTCTAAAGCAAATATTCTTGCAAATGTAATCTAATTTAATGCTGCGAAAGTTGTACTGGCAGCCTTGGTAACATTTATACTATGAATTTACTGCAAAAGTTAATAATCAATTCGTTGAACCTCAATTTTTTTGGCTAATTTTGAAGGATGATAGCGTTTAATAGAATGAAATAATGATTTTGTGCTATATGGGTTTGAAAAGATACTTCCAAATCAAAAATTCCAGCCCAGTCCAAGAACACAATTTTTTTCTTTTTGTATTAACAAATCATTAAAAATAGCAAAAATTATGCTAAAATACATCTGTTTTCACAAAAATTTTATTTTTTTAGAGCTTTTATACCGAAGCCATACCATAATGTCTGCTCTATCCTCTACCTTTCTGTAAATTACATCGAAGAAACAAGATTAGAAATTGCTTCCACTGAGAAAGTGAATCAAGCATGGATCATTCTACTTTTCCCACTAGTGCTTTAATACCTAGTTCTTTTTGCAATACCTACCTTGAAAATACAATTGTATCAGTGCTCGACTGAGTGTTATGAAAAGTGATAAATATCCACAGTATGGACTAATTTGACCAAACTAGTGAGTAGCTAATTCTTCCGAAATGAGTTACTTTACTGACTTTGGTATACAGTGTGTACCCCACGTAGAACGTAGAGTTTCTTCAAAACAACTCAAAAATGTCATCAAGAATATTGACGTGCTTACAGGCTTTCCGGTTCGTCGATATTAACTCGCTTATTTGGAAAATGGAGAATCTTTTATTTCATTTTTGAATGGTACTCTTAAATTATAGTTAAATTATAAATACTACGTTATTCTTTGTCAGTTTTCGTGATATTAAGAATAAAAAAACTTAAAGAATAATACAATTGAATACAAGCAAGTTTTTTATAATTATAATGGCTGATTTAATAATTGATTGTTTAAACTCCTTCTTCAAATCTCTATAACAACTATACATTTTATCGTTTGCAGACGTACTTTTTGTCTCTAGTTTCTCATTCTAAGTAATACTTTACTATAAATTCGATATAATCTATATTGTTGGACGTTTGTCGTCCATCAAAATAAAGAGCCTCATCCCTTGAATGTGATGTTGGCTTGTATTACCATCGATGAATATTCTATTGAGGATAAGAAGAAGGGGTGTCTAGAGAAGGAAATGGAATAATGATCCCTTATTTTGAATGGGGGGAGTTTGGAAATGTATTTTTTTTTGTTTGTCTTGGTAGTAGTGATACAAATTTATGGTAACTTTTATCTTGCTATCAGGAAAATGTCGATCGGGAATTGTAGGTTTCAGTTAAGGTATTTGTGTTGTAAAAGTATTATTTTTGATGGGAATAGTTTAACGTATATTTATTTCAATTGATGCTTACAAGTCGTGTCTTTTTTGGTTCCTAAATCAATAAAAAGTAATAAATAATCCTGCTATTAGTTTTAATGTTTTTTTTCCAAAAGGCTTATAATGAATATGAAGATTTTCTACCATATAATGCCTATTAGAAAGAAGGTGGCAGACTAGCTTTTAATTTATAAATAAATAGTTGAAAAGAAAACTAGTATCGACATCATTAAATGTTGCACTAATAAACAGTTTTTACAAAAAAATGGACCGACGTTAATAGTTGGTGCACTGAAAAATACGAAACAATATTAATTCTGTTGGTGCTGTTACTACTAATTCCAAAGAAGATAGTACTTATCCTATTACCCACGTATATTCTTTGCATGTACTTGTTATTATGTAGATATGTCCTATCTTTAATTCTGTCATCTCGAATTCTCGATTTTAGAGAAAATTTAACCCCTCCACCCTCTTCGGGGGCGGCTTTTGGAAGGAAGGAGATTTCTGATTTTTTACAAATATGGGACCATTTCTCAAGTCTCCTCTTTTAAATAAATCGAAAATCATCAAAATCAAAGTACGTTTACTATTATTATATATAACGCGCGCACAAACTCAAAAAAAGCAGACAGTCGAATTGTATACCTCCTGCTTCCGGGTTTCTTCGGTCAAAAAGTATGAAATAGCCACACATAACGTAAGAATCATAAAGTTGGTGTCAAGAGAGAGCTATAGAAGACTGCTTGTACCTTAAAAATATATATGAATACATTACGTACATTATCTGCTCGGTTCCATTTATTTATATTCAAATTCCTAATGACTTCTTATAGATCACAAATAAATAAATTTGAAGCCTTCCATCAATTAAGTCAATACTTAAGTTCCAAATCAGTTATTTTCCTAATTAGGCTGTTACTTGTAAGAAAGAATATTTATCTCAAGTCATGTAGTCACCCAATGGGAATTTCTTCCATGGATTCTGCTTTCCAGACCCTTTAAAGCCGAATCATTATCTCGAACGGCCAAGGCCACGTTTAAGTCGTGATTACACAAAAGGATCGTTGTCACGTAAATTAATATGAAGGCAATCACTTCAGCATCATAGCTTTAATACTGACATACAACATAATTACGCCAATTTTTCCGAAATAAGTATGACATTTTTTTACCGCCTTGAAGCCCTAACTACAGAATCATGAAATTTATCGAGACATTTTAAGTACCGGGTGATTTTCTATAATATAATATATAATAATAATTAATAATTTAGATTTCAAGGTCGCCAGTCCATCCAACGTTTGGTGAGGACTATTACACCAAACTTAAATGGGGACTCATATTTGAACTTTCCCGGACATGGACTCGAAGATTTTCTGGATGAATTGCCTTCGCAGAACTTAGGAAACATTGTGTTCCTGCAGGACGGAGCCCCACCCCATAGCGCCTTAGGAGTGAGAAATTATTTGAACCAACGTTTTGAAATATGGATTGATAGTAGAAATGCACCACTTAGCTGGCCAGCTAACAGTCCAGATCTTACTCCAATGGACGCTTTTCTATGGGGATATTTAAAAAAGCGCATTTAACAAAATCATTTTCAGAATATAGAACATCTACAACAACTAAGTAGGAATGAAATAAATGATCAGAATGACATTATTTCAGATTTTATAACAGGATCTTTAGAGAAACTCCGACGAACATTGATCAAATGCATTGAGCAAGATGGAGGCCCTGTGGAGCAACTCAATAATTACCAAAACATAAATTTTTATATGATTATAAGTTAGTTAATTATTATTATTTAATTTTCTACAAGAATAGCTTTAATTAAATTTCATCCAGATTGTCGATTTTCAATAATTAATATGTCTATAACAGTTGAAGATAGGTATAGGACATTATACATAAAACGTATCTAGATATCTCCGTAGAGTTCAAAAATGCAATAATATACAGGGTGTTTTATTTAAAAAATGTGACTTTGCTTTGGCATTTGTTTATATGACACCCTGTATAAACAAATATATCTTCTGTCAATAGCATAGAATACATCCTTCAACTTTCATATTTAACATTTTTTTCTAAAGTGGAAAACAAAAAAGTTAAAGGGGGTGGACATTATAGAAAATCACCCGGCCTTTAGAAGTTATGTGATCTATACGATGAACACATAAGAAAACCTCTCCTTTTTTTCAAGCATTCGAAGAGATTGGCTTGATTTAACCCTGATGATTTGAATTTGCTACCATCCTTCAGACATTTTCTTTCAAATGAAAAAGGATCATCAAAATCGGTGAGAAACTAGGTTACATACATAAAAACACAGAATATCTCCTTCTTTTGAAAAGTCAGTCAAAAAAAGAGTCATAATTTTTCTTGTGTACCAAATTATATGGGGTTTAATTCATTACACGTTTTTTTATGTGAACCTCTTTTGTGGTGTTAGCTTAATGGTCCTCACATTCGAGGAATTCTCAAGCGAGGCCTTTGCGCTCCTGTGCTTCAATTCTTTCTCAAATATCTAATCATTATCGCAGTGTCTCACCGCATACTCAGAACGACTCGATGCTTATTAAAACTTGTTCAAGTATTGGCTGAGACTAGAGAGAGACAAAAAAAGCAACAACATCAAATACCATCCTGCGCGCAAAATTAATCGAGACTTAATTAGGCCATGAAATCTAAATATATAACTCGAGAGGTACTCGTCGATAACGAGTTGACACTGTATAAAGTTGCGCGTTGGGATTCTTGTCGTCCGCTAACAAACCAAACTGATAATTAACAGCCTGTCTGTTCTGCTATACAGTATGTCCCGAATCCGAGTGTAATTTTGAGGCATCTTGTTAAGACATTTGAGCTACAAAGTACATAGTCTCAGTGAAAGTTTGTTTTTCAAAATATTAGGACAAATAGATAGGTATTGTAGTGTGACTCGGTTCGTCAATTGGGAATCAAACAATCGGTGAATAAATTCACATACCGAATTTTATTTAACAAACTAATTTGTGTGTAATTAATTGCTATACTTCAACAAATGACCTTCCCTTGGATTGATACGTCGCTGGTTTCGATTTTCCGTTCGCTTCTGTTTCTCTAGCAATGATGAATAATGATTTTATTTTAAGCTGAAAAAAGACAAGGCATCAGTCATGTTTATAGTCGACGAGGCTTCGCCTTTTTTATTATTTTATTTAACAAATTTTTTAGCAAGATAGATTTTTTTCTATAATGATGCAAAATTCAGATACGAGAGTTATTTGAGAAATTCGTAGTTAAAGAGTTTAATAGTTATTTTAGAAAACAATGCTGTTCGGTGACAGAGTTTACACATTTAGTTATCCAATTTGAAACCCAGGAATAGGATGCAATCTTTTTGAAGTCTCTTTTAACAGATAAAAAATCTTTTTTTGTTTGTGCGCGTGCTGTATATAGTAAACGTACTCCGATTTTTGATGATTTTTGATTCATTTGAAACAGGAGACTTGAGGAATGGTCCCATATTCATAAAAACTCCAATCCGAAATCTACTTCCCTCCAAAAACCGCTCCCCGAATGGGCGGAAAAATGGGATCATATCCGGAGTTACGATTTTCGAGTTACAGCAATGTTAAAATCTTAGATATGCGTATTTCCGCTTTGGTTATTCAACGATTTTCGTGACTAATTTTATACTCAAAAGTGTGAAATGTATATTTTTTTATAGAAAATTGGACCGACATTATTTGTTGGAGCAGTAAAAATACAAAATAATATTAATTCTGTTGGTGCTTGTACTTGTGAAGTTGGTGTCAATAGAATAATTATTATTTTGTATTTTTCAGTGCACCAATAAATAAACCCGGTTCAATTTGTTTTTTAATATTTAATAGAAAAGAAAAATGCATTGTAAGTATGTTTTGAGACATTTGATGTTTTCAATCATGAATGTAACATAAGATTTTTTTATCAAAATACGAAAGCATATCCCTCAAGAGTCTAAAAGAAAATTAGATTAAATAGCTACCTCCGTGCATGTTTTATTATTTCGAATATCCTAGAGTACCAACTCTATTTTAAAGCTGCAATAAAGTTCAATTGAAAAATCAACAAACTTAGATTTTATTGGACTAGATTCTGAGTAAGATACCATTAGAATTTGGGACACACTGTATATATAAATTACATGGGACAACTGAGACCGATGTCGACTCCACTGGTGTATGTTTGTTTTGTAGCTTTGCTGTGGATATTTATTGCTCAATTACGCAACATTAGTTTGGGAAATGCCACTCGGAATTGGTTTGGGGAGTTTGCAGAGAAGTGAAAAGGAAGTCTGCACTCACTGAGACAAATACCTCTTACAGTGCTTGATATTTATTTAATTACTATTAATTATATTTTTTGTTCATCTACCAACTCAAAGATGAGAGATTTTCTTCTTAGAAGTATTCCAGAAACCACCTGTTACGAGCATAACGTGAGTCTGAAGCAGATGGTCATACATTTTGAAGGAATATTCAAATGTAAATTACATTGCTTCTTGAATAATTTAAAATACCAAAAGTGTCAGTTGAATTAATTGATGAAAATATCGATGTATGAAAGGAGGAATGATATTCAGAATCAACGGAGTAAAAACATATATTGAAGAGCAGCTGTCAAAAACCAATCCTGTAAAAGATTTTATATTTTGAGGAAGTAGGTTGATACTGACTTTTTTATTGTTTTTTACACTTCATTTTTATAGAAAGGGCGATAAAATTGTATCGATAGAATGACAAAATAACAATTTCTCTTTCATAAAATATACAGAGTGTTAGAGAAAGTTGTGTGCAAAATTTAACGTCATCTAAGAATATGAAAAAAGAGTTCATATAAACATGGGCCCGGAAACGCCCCGTTCTCATGATACGGGGCGTTTCCTATACCATATATCAGCCCTTAAATTGCAATATTTATTTTGCAATAAATTATGAAAGTCGAATTCCTCGCTAAGCTAATTCAAACGAGGCCAGACGCGCGAGATCTGCTGTGACGTCACTCCTTGCGTCGAGACGAGTCGAGCCCCCGCGGCCTTGCCATTTGCCATTTGATGCACATTTCCATTGTATTCTGGTATGATATTTGGTTTGTGTATTCGATTTTAGTTATTTTTGTTTTGTATGAAATGGAAAATACTTATTATGAGTACTGCATTGTGCCATTGTGTTCTAGTACAACCATGAGAACTCGGCGAACAAAATGGCTTACAACATTTAGATACTTTTCTAAAGAACACCGCTATTTTTGTATATGAAGATCATTTTAATGTAAGTATATTATATCCAGAGTTATTTAATTGAAAAATACTGCAAAATAGATTCTGTATTCTGTACGTATAATCTTAACTCTAAAAAATTAAACTGGAAATTCATTTATGCGTCTAGGAGATGATTTTGGCATAAGTCAGGGTAATGCTTTTAAAATATTTTCTAAATCTTTGCCAATTATTAGTACATATGAAAGAAAATTTATTATAAAGCCCTACATTTATTTTATAAAGTCAAATCTGCCTCTGGCTTTTCGAGCTAGATATAGTAATGTCTTTTTGTATTATTTATTGCTAGGGAATAGGTATAGAAAAATCGTCAGATGCACTTGAACAGTCTTTAACATGATCAAAATATAAGAACTACAACACTCTTAATTTCTTGTACTCCGGATGGCAACCTATAAATGACCCTGCCATAAACATATTAACTATAGGTAAATTATCTGATGGTCTTTTTGTAAAACCTGCATCAACCATTTTTAATCAAAGTATTTATCACACAAACATATAAATAAATAATACATCAAGACTGAGATCAAATCACAAAAATTAAATTACAACCACGTTTAAGAATAGCACGTTTATTACTATGGGCTTCTACCTGCTGTCCGCCGTCAGATCATTCGGCAAGCAAGGTCTGACGTCACAAACATTGGCAGCGCGTTTGTTTAAAGCACATGTCAAAATTACAACATTTTAAACCCATATATTTCAGGTAAATATTTTTTTTTGACTTTCTTTCTCGACTATGGGGTTTTTGATGATAACAACTTACAATTTTGACTATTTCTACTATATTTTATTTTTTTGGCAAGTTCCGTATTGCATCATGACTGTTATCATAGTAAATAAGAAATAAACTGAACAAGTAGGTACCTAAATAGGATTGATTGTGGATTTCTAAGGCTGCTAATGTCTTCTTCAGAAATGGTCAGTCTAATTAAAAGCATTTCGTTCTTGTTGATCCAACTAAAGTTTAACGATAGTACCTATAAACTTTAATCGAACTTAAAAAAAAGTTTGAAACTTTATTTTATAAACAATATTTTGAAAGAAAAGTTATAATCGGTCTTCTTTCTTTTCTACAATACCTATCAGTTATAGAAACTATAAAAAAAATCATACACCAGATCTGGCACAGCTAAGAATTTCTATCGACAATCCAGTTAGTTTTTTTTTCAGGACAACTCTTGAAATCAAATATAGCTGCTTATATCTTGACGCTCACATCATTTATTGTGTCTGTACCGACTTTAAAACTGAATAAAGTCAACAACATCTATGATAATGACTCGAGAAAGATGTACTGTTCTCAATTCCAAGATGTCAAAAATCTTTTTCTACAAAGACAAGATAGCGATTTCTCATGTCTACAACGTACAAGGATCACGAGAAAATATGTTTGTTGCAAGAGTAACAAGGTATTCCATCACAAGATGATATTCTCGTACACATACATATAAATAATATAGTGTCATCGTCCATGGTTGTACAGTTTCAGAGGCTTACATAAAAATATGACCCACTTGGTAAATAAATCACGTGTATACAGAGTCTCACAATGTGCGGGCACTATTTTTGGAAGAGTATCCCATATTATATGTAGGTAGTAGATACTGAAGGATCTGACTACGCCCAGGTCAGTGATGGCCGTCTTTTTGGAGGGCTTTCTTGCGTAGAAGGGGAATGGAAACTGGTGATCCCACCAATTAAGTGTCACGCTCTAGTTGGTTAGATACAGCATGGACGTCGGTCAGGGGGGGTTGGCTGAGACAAGTATAAAATTTCCAAGAGAAAAACAAAAAATACTAATGATAAGATATTGTTAATTATTGTTAATACAAATTCCAATTCTTTTTGATAGATAACTGTTTATATAAATTGAGTGTGTAGTTTTTAAGTTAGTCTTATGAATCATGAAAATTCCAATACGGTTTGTAACCGTCTTTTCTTATGGAAAATAAATTTAATATAGACTAGCTTTTGATTTCATTGATAGAAAATTGGATGAATCCCTTATGAGTATCTTCTTTCTTCATTCAGTTTAGTTTTAGCAAAGACTGAAGAAAAGGCAGGATACAGAGAATAGTAGATGGATACAATAGATTCCAATATACAGGGTTGGGATAATGTATGGAATCAAGTAAATGTATTCAAAACGAAAAGTATAATATATATGAAACTGTGCAATGACGTTCAGTGCATCTAATGCGTTTTTTTTCAATTTAAAGGTACTTTCGGCTTAAACGGAAATACCCTTAACTTTCTATATTTAAAAACGACACGCCGATAGATCTTGTTATACCGAATTTGTGCATACTGGTTTACTGTATATAATCACAGTAATAATTCAATTGATTTTCTATCAGCTAAATACACAAATTTATTCATATAATCATTTTTCTAAATAACGATTTACTTTTGACATTTACTCTAAACTAGTATGTATGGATCCAAAAGAACCGGATCAGGATCTATCAAAAGCTGCAAAAATTCGTGGCGGATTTTAGAAGAACTATCTGGAGAAACGGAAATCACGACAAACAGACACGTATAGCGACTTTATTTTAATCTAGTTGGAGATAGTAGATTATGTATTTCCCTAAGAAAAATATTTCCACGACGTCCATGGCGAGTTACAAAAAAGCATATTGTATATATATAGCGACAGTCCGAAATGCTGCTGTTTATTTTCCAGACCGAAGGATAGTTAACCAGCAAAGATACCATGCACGAGGCAATTTTTCTTCGGCATATAAACGCGCAAAGGACCAATTCTCCCATTCGTGACAAATCTTATTCGCTACAATGACAGTGATATAGATACAGCGACAATACTGCCTGCTGGCTATACACACAAAATCTGAAAAGTATAAAAGATGGACACGATGTGGCTTTTCTTGAGCAAGATGAAGACATACATTGAGATGGTCATCTTTTTTTTTATTATTTCGAGGATTGGACACTGGTCGAGTTGGTTCGTTGACCGAAGGAACGACTGGCTTATCCCAAAATTGATGTACTTCTTTTTCTATTGAGTTGAAAATATGACATTTACTACGTACAAAATACAGGGCCCTGCGTCTGAACTCCAGTATTATATATATATATGGCTCAGTTGTGGACGTTTGCATATTTCATCTGTAATCTATGGACCATATCTGGAGATTATTTTGCATAAGAATAGAATAGAAAGTCTCCTTATTGACCGCAAATACAAGTTCTTCATACAGCATTATTACTAATTAATAACAAAAATAAGAGGAAAACAAATGTTTAAATTACAGGAACAAATGGAGCTGGAGTTAGATTTTTCATCCGCCTCAATAATAACTGAATTTAAATTATTGAGATTATACAGTTTTATTATTTCACTAACCGAAAAAAAGGCGAATCGGCCTTAGTTTACAGATGAAGTTTACAAAATATCAAACTCATATCTCGATTAACAACTGAGCTGAAAATATGACATGAATAGCAGAACCCTGTATTATCGGGGTGAGTTTATCCAAAAAGCAGGATGATAAATGTACATTTGTACTCACCTCCCTTGTCATAACAATAAGAGTGATGTTGGGTGACAGATTCTCGTAGAAGGCATTGGGATCGGTGATGTTGATGCCGCCATCTGGGCTCCATTCTCCCACTTTTCTCACCTCTTCTTTCTTCAGTTTCAAGAGATCGACTTTGAAATTGGAACGTTTACCTTCATTGAACTCCAGGTTGCCGGTCAGTCCGTGTAGCCCAGTCTGCAAAAAAATGAAAAATAATGTCATGGTAAGTACGAGTAATACTCAAACCACAAGGGTTTTGTAGATGAGTGGTAAAAATGGAATTTTATTGAAGAGATAGTGTGTTTTTTAGAACAAAGTTCTTTAGTCATCAGTCATCTAGAAAGAGAGGTAATAGGTAATATTAAGACGATGTCATTGAAATAGAGAGACGAATCTGTACTTTATCAACTATAGTATCCACTGTGGGTTTTTCCATTCCACAATCACCAGGCCTATCTTCGGTTCTGTCATCTTTGACTCACGGCTGAATCATCCGTTCAGTATAGGAATAGCTTAGTGAGGATGTGCATCAAGTTTTTCAGAAGATACAAATTACTTACTAAACGTTAAAATAATTTCTTTACACGTGCTTTAGTGATGACGAAGAATGCAGAAGAATGAAAGGAATATCGTGAAAGACTGACGCTGTACCACAAACCATAAAATGAACCCTAGATGCCTTACACGCTCTGAACCATTCTGACCTACGCCGTGTGCACGGTCTTTTCGAAGTACCTATATTTGTTGTGTAACAAGCTAAGATACAAAATAATTTCAGACCTGAATGACATTGAGATCCCAAAACTTTAAACTTCTTCTCAAGTCATCCATCATTTAATGTTCATTATGTCTTGAACCCCAACACTAACTATCTGCAAAGTCTTATGGAAACTTGTCTAATAGTTCAGGAGCACAAAGGGAATATTGAAGAATATAGATATAGACAAATCAAGAGCATGATTTGAACTAATAGTTGACTGCTAAAAACTTGGAGGATCGAGTAAGAGGATTAAATGTTTTAAAAGTATTGATTTTCAAAGTATTCACTTTTTAAGCTATTTCTTATAAATTTCCATAGATCAAATAAAAGATCACCTGCTCCAATTGATTTCCATATCACTTCGCTTATACCCAAATGTTATAAAGTATTCAAAGTGAAATTCAAAAATATTTGTATGGACAATAAATAATAAAATATTTCTGCTTCCAAAAGTGACAAGTAATGTTTCAATAGTATGAAATTTCAGTTAATTTAAGTAAAGACATGCGAATACATTTTCCGGTATTCTCTTAGCACACTTCGCATGAGTTTTTTTCTGATCACTCGTTACTATAGTAACGATAACATCAAATGTGAGACTTAATAAGACGCTAGGTTAATAGCTAATTAGTTCTGATTATAGATAGTGTTCAAAGATCGATAGAGAGTTGATACACGCTGATATTCAAAAAGATTCTACTGTCAACAGGATGACAAAATCACATCTCTATGAAAGCATAATAACATAACAATGAATATTTCTTGAAGAGTATATGAAATGAATGTCGAAGTGACACTGGAAGATTGTTATTCCATAGGAGTTTTCCATTTGGATGGCGAGAATTGTTGTTATTGTACTTTTTGAGCATTATGCAGAAAGCAGTTTTCGAGTATTCACAGTCCAGGAGCTAACAGTCAAATTCATGTACTCAGTAAATTGTAATATCTTTTTTAATACAATCACGTCCTAACTCCTACTTAGTATAAATGCGAAAGTAAGTTTGTTTGTTACGTTTTCACGCCTAGACCACTGAACTGATTTTGATGAAAATTGGTAGAGAGATCCCTTGGGAAATAACATAAGCTACCTTTTATTGCCTCTGGGACTCCATGTGGTGGGTTCCGTACCTGAAAGTCTATCGTATATTTCTGAAATCTATGGCTTGATTTTGATGGTATTTTTATGATGTATGTCTGTAGAATTAATTGTAATGATCTGGAAGAGGCAGTAAGTGTTACTGGGCCTTCTAGGTGGAGGGTTCTATACCTATAATACCCAAAAAAATATCTCAGCTCTATGGCTGAATTTTCGTGGATTTTTTGCTATGTTTGTGTGTAGTATGTTACTGGACTCTTTGTGAGAGTCTGCCAGTATGACTGAGACTGAAAGGTGGAGGGTTCCATTCCGGAATATCCTTAAGACATATGAAGGAGACATTCTCATGCTGTTCTCTCTTGGTGGATGGATCTGGGTTGGTGTTCGGACTGTTTCTACATGGAGATGGACTCCAAGGTAGAAGGGTGCCATACTCAAGATTTTGTATGACTTTATGTTTTCGTACCACAATCTTCTAAAGTGTTTGCCGAGGAAGTGCCGGGTAAAACAGCTAGTTCAAGATAAAGCTTAAACGACGGATTCATGAGTATATTAGGAAGCTGGAACTATATCCCTATAAATCTTTTATAAATGTGTGACTAGAATTTACTCTCTAAGTAGTATAGTCATTGATTATACAAAAGGCAAGATAAGGGAGTAAACAAACGCATCTCTCTTGATATTTGTAATAAGGAAGACGGCAGTGTAAGGCTTCAGAGAATCTGCGAATCAAGTTAGCAGAGTTGCAATGGCAGTTGTCTATTTACCAGGGGTCTTTTTCTTCGAATCGAAAATATTATGCATTTTGCTAAGGCTCAGTTTTACTAGCCATTAAATTCTCGTACCGGGGAATTTAAATGAAACCGATTATTATGGGATAAACTAGAAAGATTTGATGATATTGAGATTTTTAAGGTTGGCCCTCGTATTATTATGATATTTTTTTGCCCCAGCGTCTCTCGAGCTTATATTATGTTTCCGTTGATGTTAACAGCTCGAAGAAAAGAAGCATGCAGACGAAAAGAAGTAGAATAAAAATTTTCTTTTGATGTGTTTTGTTCGGGTTGGGCGACAATGAGTTAGCGAAAAGAGGATTTCCAAGTTCTTCCATATAAATGTGTGTTGGCTCTGGGAAGCCCTCACCATTGCCGCTGCCGTCTGCATTCTAAGCATTTTCTGCGCTTTCTCAAGACCTGTGTTATTAAATTGCCTGTATTATATTTTTCCACAAGTAGAGAAAGCGAGAATAAAGAATATACTTTTGACGAAACATCCACTAGCCGAATCCCGAGATTGGGGCCAGCAGCTTCGGTTGAGTGCTTTAGTTTTCGCTCAGTACGGGTGGAAAAGATGGAAAATAGAAATGGAGCCAGTCGATACATGTGGACATAATCAAAAATTACGCTATCACCACTTGCCAACAATGGAGCTTCACAGTTGATTTTCAAAGAAACTTGGAAACAGGTCAACGCAGATGATGGCAACTTTATTGGCTAAACACATGCCACATGACAAAAGCTGCGTATATTTTTCTCGGGAAGTGTATCTTAAATGTTAATGTCAGTTAAGTTACGTGAAAATCGGTTCATCCGTTTCAGAGATTATCTCGAAGAAACAAAAAGACAGACAACATTTTTAGCAATGTTTGTCCATGCTTTGTTATTGTACAAATAACTTTATGAAATCAACGAAAAAAATTTAGCACAAAATCATAGACCGACACTTACATTTAGGTATCTATTTGAGATGAGTGTTTCGGTTTTAGTTAATTGATTATTCTTGAATCTTATCGAACTTTCCTTCCTGTTTTGTACTATAAAGACAACGCTAGAATAAAAAAATCTATGCATCTATTCTAAACAATCTAATTATTCTTTTTTTTTAAATAGGACTGACTTTAGTAGTTGGTAACCTGAGAAATACAAAATAATAATAATTCTATCGGTACTCTGAAGATGTTGTAGTTAAATTGAAAACTTGTGGCATCAATTTCAAAAGTATCAGTACCACTAGAATTAATATTATTTTTAGTTTTCAGTACAACAAATAACATAGACGGTAGATTTTTACTGCTGTAACTCGGAAAGCGTTATTTAAAGAAAATCCAATTTAAATGTTTAAATTTGGCCATTCCATATTTTTAGATTTCGAAAGAAATGCTCCTCCGCGTAGCAGAAAGACAAAAATATACCCCCTTCTTTCTGTTTATCTTTTTTCCTGTGAAACTAAAGTATTCTTTCAAATGAAAATGGAATCATGAAAATTGGGGCATGTATTCTATTAAAAAGGAGCGAACAGACATAAAAAATAAACAGGCAAACAATCGAATTGTTTACCTTGTCCGTTTGGAAAGCTGGCCTGAAATTTAGTTACCTATAATTTGTTGATTAACTTTTAGATATTTCTAACAGACCCAGTACAATAGCACAACTATGTGATACTGTTATTCAATTTCAATGATTTCAAAATTAGATTTGAAATATCGGTGTAGGTGCTTCATTATTAATGGGATTTCTTAAAGGGATAAATCGTAGGCTCTATGTATGAAGACTCTAAATCACATACAGAAAATTTGGCTCATTGATAAGATACAAGAAAATATTCTCATTTACTTTCTTTGTAAATAACCTTCTCTTTCTACGTAACGATATGTTCATTACTTTTTTCCAGGTATTTAAAGTTGAACAGAAAGCTGCACAATCATTTTAATCCAATGTCTTATGCGTCTCTTTTATTACAGAATTGCATTTATTATGAAAATTAAACAATCTGTTTTTAGGTACAATAGATTCCCTGCTTATTAATATACGGGTATGATTTTAAAGTACTGGGCATTTTTAAATCGTTTGGAAATAAGCACTGAGACATTTTCTTAATGTTCAAGCCAACATTTGGTAGTACGAATATTTCCGATTATTTGATTACGTTGATGCCTAAAGAAAAAAAATTTAAATATGGTCATAATCACTTCCGACATTTACCCAGAATAAGATTGATCATTTTTTAAAATATGATATTTCGATTGAGAATAACTATTTTTCAGATAGGAGTATACGTTATAGTTAGTAAGGTAAGGCTTGAGCAGAATGTTGTCCACAAGTTTTATCAAAATCGTTCGAGCCGTTATCGTGCCACAGTCTTGAACGAAACACGTTTTTCAGCTGTTGCCTATCGATCAGGATGAGGAGGATGCCCAATCTGACTCACCGGCAAGCCTCTTCGATACCCTACATAACAAAAAAGAATGCAACAAAATCAGTTTATCTGTTCCAGAGATAATGTTGGTAAAGACATACAGACCAATAGCTGAAAGTAAGTTTTTTGGGTCGAAAACCGGACCGAAAATTTTACACGATTAGGGAAAGTAGAAAAATAAAAACGTACATAAGCAAACACATAATATACTTATTCACAAAACCACGTTATTTAACTCTAAAGGAACATTGAAACGCTTAGATATAATAAATGAATTGGCTTGGGTAAATTTTACTGACGAAGATGTCCTATTTCATTTTTGTACTCTTACCCGTACTATTTCTGCTAAATTATACTCAAACTAAACCATCTCGCAATGTGATCTTTGACCTGTGACACGGAATGATTCTATTTTCTTCCCTTCTCCATGTATCTAATCCTCTCACTTAAAATGTAGGAAATATTTCCAACATCGTATCTACCTATGATGGGTCACTTGAGGCATCCCAACATCCCCCCTCCCGTCCACCACCTAACATTTTCAAAAATTCCCTTTCAAGCACTTAAGTTTCATAATAAAATTAAAAAGTCG
This sequence comes from Crioceris asparagi, assembly GCA_958507055.1. Taxonomy (NCBI): domain Eukaryota; kingdom Metazoa; phylum Arthropoda; class Insecta; order Coleoptera; family Chrysomelidae; genus Crioceris; species Crioceris asparagi. The sequence continues at coordinate 3,377,395 of OY293830.1, forward strand.
TTCCATTGTTCACATATAATAAGGTTTATTAGACGCAATTATTGTGTAGCAGAAATACAAAAACAGACTATAGCCGTAATATGAGAGACATTTTACGCAATTTTATGTTGAAAAGCGGTCAAGCGGAGCTTTCAGTTGGCCGAAGATGATGTGAGTAAAATCATAGTAGGTGCTTACAACTTATACGGGGCTATAAAAAAACAAATAATCTTTAGTAGACTGTGTTATGTCTTCACTTAGAATAGAAATAGTGGGCGTGACATTGTGTCAGTTCAACCTATTAAAAGTTGTTAATTCTATTTTGTGTGGAATAAAGTAATATTTTAAAGCTACTAGATAATGTTTGAATCAAGCTTCGCTTCTAAGTATCTCTTCTATTCTAAAATTTTCTCATATACAGATGATCATTTTCTTTACTCGTATACCTAACCATTTCTAAGGAATTGTTCGAAATATATATTGAAGTAATCTTCACTCTTGTGCTATTTTTGTGACAAAGCAAGTTTATTGTATTAATCATTTTATGATAGGGAATACCTTCTTCATATATTATAACTAGGAGAAACATTTTCGGCCCTCTAAACATGGTCTAAAATTGTTTTTTATAATAGTGAATTATAAAAAAGATAATCACTTTGTTTACTCGAATACCTAACCATTTTATTTTGTTCATTGGTGTAAAAATTTGAGAGAACAACACCTACTACTCGTTCAAAATCTTCACCAATTATGACTCAACAAAAATTTTTTTACTCAAAACTTAGCTTATTATGAATGGAAAATGCTCACAAAAGCTGTTTTTTGTACGATAAACGGTTCCGGAGATATTCACAAAAAAGTATTTTTTTTTTCAATTTCAACACACTGTACATAGAAAATGGTGCATTTTAGAGGGTAAGTTAATATAAACTTTTTTTCATATTTTTGGACGAGCTATCACATCATCAAGTCCTGCGCATATATTATAAAACACCCTGTATATTGAAGCAATCTTCACTCGTGAGCTATCAATATATTAATTTTTGTGACAACGCAAGTTTATTTTAATAATTACTTTATTCATATATTATAACTTTTTCGTATTTCATTGCCTTCCATCCGATATTCATTGAATAAAATTATAATGAAATTTCAATTAAATTTTCAATAATCAGTTTTGAGATATTTAGTATAAAAGAAGAAAAACGTGGAACTATTATTTCTTAAAAATCGCATCTGAAAGTTGTAGTTTCTAAAAAAGTACAATATTTTATTTTTGTCATTGGTTTGTTCCACAAAACTGTATTTAGTCGTTTCTCCTCGCCTGATTTGATTTTATTTTTACCCATTCTTATTTTTGCTGCAGCAAATTTTAAATACTTATATACGAGTATGAAATGTTCTTATAACCATCAACATGGTATATTGAATACTGGATATTCCACTTTATTAAAATGTATGTTTGTTATGTGTTTTCTTCTTCTATCTTTCGTATCATAAAACTATCCCGTATTTTGCTCATCTTGCTCGATCAAAATTTTTTTCTCCAGAAAATATTTTCCTATATCAAATAAACACAGATTCTCCTAGAGCTGTACCGATCACGTAGCAGTAGCGTAATTTTCAATACTCCCATGTTCTCGCATACGTGATCATACATATGTGGTGTGCGTTTGTTTTATTACATAAGAATTCACTCCTCCGCGCAGCTAAACTTTCCCATGGGAGACGTTCATATCCAGCTTATATTATGATCTTCAAGTAAGTGCACATGCCTGTGAGTTTATATGAGCAGATGAATAAGGAAGATTGATCGTTTCGGTTTTGGTTTTCGTTTCCGTGAGTATTTCTCTTCAAGTGATATAATTTGCGGTGAGCGGTTAGAAGAGCAGGCGTTGGGGTGGTTCAGCGGGGTGCACCTCCTCCATATGTTGTCGTTGTCTCTGAGTATCAGGTTTTGAGCTGATTTGAGAAGAAATTTAATGCGATTTGTGCTCTCTGTGACGAGTCTGAAGAGTTGAGGGAATCGTTAACGACGTTATGTAGATATACTGGGTGTCCCACTAAGCGGTAGACGGAGAAGATTCTGGCTAAACCGTTGATGCTATAGAAAAATGTTTCTTACAAAAGTTCTCTCGATTTGTACGCTGCACAATTTAGAAATATTTTTCAACATGATGGGCTTCCGGTTATACCGGAAACCGATACCAACTTCGTTATTTTAAATAGAATACCCTGTATATTATTATATTGTTGAAATCCTCTTTTAATGTTAAGGTGACTTGTTAACAATACATTATGTGTAAATTGTACCGTTTTAAAGAAAATGGGCATTCAAACAGAAAACAATAGAAAATAGTATTTTGCGCCATTTAAATTAATTTTTAAACACTTAAAGGAATTACTGAAAAATACAAAATAATTTTCTATTGGTGCTGGTACTTGTGAAGTTGATGCCAAAAGTTATTAATCTAACTGCAACTGCACATAACTGCAAAAGTAACAGCACCAATATAATTTATATTATGTCGTATTTTTCAGTGCACCAACAAATAAAGTCGGTCCAGTTTTCTGTAAAAAATATTATTTTATTCTACTTTTCAAGCTTCTTTTTTATCAGTCTCTACAAATTCTTAATAAAATATCATAAAATTACTGGAAAAGTAGATCAGCCCAAATTAAATGAGTATTAAAGGCTTCTTCATAGAAAAGATTGATAATTATGTTTTTGGCTGGGTACTTAATTTTTGACAAAATTTGAAATATATCTAAAACGGTTCCACTTATGTATAGGACATTAAACATAAAATGTTTTTCAACATTGTACCATAAATTTAAAAACGTGGTAATATAGAGAGTATTCTTTAAAAAATAAGTTATAAGTTATCATTTACTTCCGGTATAACCGGAAATGCGACTAAGGCGAAAATATTTTAAACGTTTCTCCCCCAGTGACTTTAGTATGTGACCAAATTTTCAGATTATTTGCAGTGATCCTTTGTCCACAATCGATCGATGTAGTAAAGTGCAAACTTCAATAAAACGATGTAGAATTAAGTAAAATAGCACATTATTGGTCAAAATGTGAAGAATATAATTGTCTTTATGAAAGCTTTATCTAATGACTGTGCACCGGCACGTATCAAATTATACTGAAAATGCTCCATCAGTAACTTTGACACAACTACAAAATATTACAAGGCGTAAACTGCATCGTCTATACTGACGGCAGTCGGATTTGTTGTGTGTCACAAGCTGGAAAACACTTTGAGATGATTTATGACTTCCAGACACCCACTAGCATACCTATATACCTGCTTTTGTCTCAAAATTATATCTCCATCCATGGGACAAGGTTTTATATATATATATATATAGGTAGGTATAAGAAACTTATTTGAGACATTGAATGTCAACTTGGAGCGGAAGCGTTCCTCCAGCCGCCGTCATCAGCATTCTGGACACTTTTTGGGGTTGAGGCTGTATACTTTTTGAGCCACTACTAGAATTTTGATGGGGCACACTGATGTGGCATGTGGGTGATGATGGTCTTGAATATAAAATAAATTCAGTGGATGCTATCACCATAAAAATGTCGAATGCTCACATGGAATTCCTGGATAGCCAAAATAAAATTTTGAGCCTGGAATCGAAAAATAGCCAATTGATGTAGTCGATTGTTCATTGGAAATAAAAATACACTCAATTTTCGTTTAAAATTGATGTTTCTTCTTGGATTTAACCCCCGGAACTAGGCTACATCGTTGGAATACAAGTATTCGTGAATGATTCTTTATTTTCAATGGAAATTATTCTTTAATTTATTTAAGTTAACAAGCACAAAGACATTGGTATGATTGAAATCTCCAAAGTGGGATATAATATATACTGTAACAGTAATCCTGGGTAATAGTTGAAATAAATAAAATAATATTTTGGACTTGCATTGTAACTGGTTTGTTATTGACCATGATCATCAACGTTAAATACAAAACATGACTCATATATCAGGTAAATGATAAATCAATTAGATGGCTCTGTAAAACTGTTTTATACAGACTAATAAATTACAAAACAAACTTTGTATACTTATTTCAGAGCATTATGTACAAGATGAAAAGTCTAACATGGTGAATTTCAAGCATAAAAAGCGTAATTCAAAAAGAAACGGACCCTGTTGGATAAACTGATGGGTCTCTCTTAATGAAGTTTTTAATCCTTAGTGATTTTTCAACAAATAGAGACCTTTATATTGAATTGAAAAATAGACCAATATTTTTTGTCGACAGTAAAGTAAGGCACAATTATTTTAGAGAATTTAACGAACGTATAGGGTCGATTTGAAATTGCATCTCTTTGAACTTTAGGTTAAAAATTTAAAATTTCTGATTGATATCCAAGAAAAAGATTAACACAAAGACATAATTTTAACAACAAAGCCTTCCATCTTGTAGACGGATTAGAAACTTATCTATATAAATAAAAATTATTCGACAAATGCGTTGCTAAGCGCAAAACTCGAGAACGTCTCGACCAATTCGGATAATTATTTTCTTAACATTTTCGTTAAGGCATAAGAAAGGTTCTTATGTAGAGAAAACTCGTAAAAATTGCGAGGAAAATAGTGAAAACACCGCTTTTCCCATATGATTTCTTAGTGTGGTGTCAGATATGTCATACACGCCAAGAACCCATTATCCATAGAACACCTATATTACCTGGAGCAATGAGCCTATTTCCTGAGAAGAGTGTGGCATTTCGCTACGAGAGGGCAGCACTTCTGGTAGGGACAGAGACAAATATTAAACCTACTCGATCTAACACTGTGGAAATATAGGCGATAGAAGGAAATTATTTAAAAGAATCAAACAAGTAAAAAATATTGTGTACCATAAAGCATTACAATAAAAATATTATATTATTAAGTGTACAAAAGCAGGAAGTTATTTTTGTAAGTATTCGTCATTTAAAATTGAGATAATAAATCAATAATTGAATTGATTACTCTGTAATTCGTTTTATTTATTCATTTTTTCTGTTGAACTGCAAATGGCCAAAAACTAACATAACTATTTATTTCAAATTTCATATATCTCTACAATATTAGTGCTACGGCAGCAACGCGCCGGGTACTGCTAGTTTCAAATAAAATCCAATATTTTTATCTACTTAATTTGTCATCTAGTTCTGAGTTAAATGAACCCCAGTTTTAATAATTGTTCAAAGCTGGAAACCCAAATTTAGAAAGCTGGTAAAAGTCCAAGCTAAACAGTCTGTATTTGGTGTGGATTATCCGTTCCCAAAAATAATTTTTCCGATTAAATACCACCGTTTCTGTGAGAGACACCTAAGCATTTCAGCAAAATAGGCAAACCTCTGTCTTCTATGTTCGTCGTTTAAATTTTGCACAGGATTAAATCTATAGAGGTGATATTTATGACGTTTTAGTGTTCGCTGAGTTTTGCAATATGACTTTCCAGAAATCTTTTGCACATCAGGAATTGAATATTCTGGATTTTCGAAAAAATAATGGGTAGGTATTCTAAAAGGTCTATAAAACGATATTACCATTACCTTGAAAGTGAAGTAAAATATTAAGATCATCATCTAAATTTCTTTCAATTGTTCACTTCTTTCGTTGAAAGTTATTGCGCTCTTAGAAATGCCTAATTACGTTCTTAATAGTATTTATTGACGAGATCCATCTGCCCAGATATATTTGATGATATTCATTTTCAACTCTTGCAATGCTGTTATTCAAAAAAAACCTTTGATATATTTTTCTAACAACTTTCTATTTATGCAATATGATTTAGTCTTCAAATGACTTTGTTTCGTTGCCATGATTCTATGATAATTGCAGACGTTTTCGAGACAACTTGATTATTTTTATAGCAACAATTGTGGAAAAATAAGTTTAAACTCAAATATTTCAAAAGTGGCTGAACCAAATGCCATCAAATTTCGAAATTAAAACAAAGCGGACTTTCATTCTAACTAATAACATACAGGGTGTTCCATTTTAAAACATATGACTCGATTAATTATTTCAATTTTGTAAAGTAATTTTATAGGTAATTTTGTTTATCTCTTTGGGAGATGCGGGATTTATCCCAGCAGAAATATGTAAACTTTTGTATAAATAAGTAGTTTAAATAAATAAATTAATATTGTTAGATTTTTTCGTTTGTGAAATTATATTTTAAAATTAATCTTTGCTTATTTGGAAGAATGTAATTTTCACTTATATGGAAAATACGATAGAGCCCTTCATCAAAAAAGCATCCGACATGTTTCAACCGAGAAGCTCTTCGTTACTAAAGAAATACTAATATAATACCAACAAAAGCATCCATCTTAATATATCAACGTATATAAAAGCTAATTAACAGCTGGAAGTCATCGATGACGGCGGTTTTTCTCATCACGTTTTTATTTTTTGTTTGTTTTGTTTTGTTTCATCGCATTTTCTACTTACCACAGAGTCTATATAGTTGTACAAAGACAATCCATCATCCCAGGGCTTCTCGATGTCACAGGATAAATTCATCGGCCTGATCGAGTGACCAGAGTCCATTGCGGATAATCCTTTGGCAAATACGTACACCGAGTCGAACATCAGGGCCGGCTCTGCCTGCAAATTATATAGACGAAATACGATTGAGCATTCGGGGACATCATTAATCTCACAAGCAGCAGCAGTGCGCGGAGGGTAATTCCCCGAGGTTTATGTGTTTGTATGTCAACTGTGTCAATGGAACGACAATTATTTGTGCTGTGATTGCTATGGATTTATATCTGTGACTTTTAACATTCTAGTTATTTTATTTGTCAGATTATCAACAGATGTAATGTAATCAACATTTTTATTTTTATTACTTTAATTAATTGTTGTATAGAAAAATACAATTATGTGAGTGAAACAGTTGTGGTTTAATAGAAAAAAAAAATTTTGTCGGCATGTGATGACTAATCCAAACATGATGTAAGAATCTCAAATACTTGATCTTTCTACCAATGTTTGAGCTATTGATCAAATATGTTTCATATACAGTGCCCGTCTAAAGTCCTTTCCCCCCTACTATTTTTTGATCCACCTGGTATATCGCAACGAAATTTAGAACGCTTTAACAGCGGATAAGAACCTACTTTTTCATGAAAAAATTACAGCTTAAAGTTTTTAAATGGCGGCTGAGCGTCATCTTCAATATTTTTTTAAACACCCCGTATATTATTCCATTTTCGGAATCAGCTCATAATTCTCAACATTTCTCTCCAATACACATTACTCCTAAATTCAATCCTTTTCGAAATATTAACGTTTGAAAAGTGACATTTTGGACATTTCAAACCCAACCAAAAACAGTAATGTTGCTTTCAATCAAGTTTGCATTGGAAAAAAATTCTTGTCGCGGTCACATCTTGTTTACTGTCAAACTGAACTGCTAACTTTCAAATAGTTCTTTGAGCGCTTGAATCATTTTATGAAAAGGGTGATCATTGCTCGTAGTTTAGACGATCAATTTTAAGCAGTTTTGATATTATTTGGAGAAGCTGGAAGAAATAATCATCTAGCAGTTCGTATGTTTATTGATAGATTTCCCGAGAATCCTATTTCGAGATCATATTTGCGCAAACTTTTGAATAAGCTCCAAGCAACGGGTACGCTGAAAGATGCTCCGAAATCAGAAGGGCCACCTCTTTTGGAAGAAAGAAAGGAGAAATTGTTGCAGAAATGGTAATCAGTCCGATTCAGTCGACGTCTGCAGTTGCTGAATCGTGTGAAAGTCTGGAAAAATGTCTGAAGAGTCCTAAAAAGAAAGTTTCATCCCTATAAAATAAAAATCGTGCATGCTGTCATGGAGGATGATCCAGACCGGAGGGTCTGTATGTTGCTCAGAAGAACGAATCTTTTCTTTAATGAAAAAGTCAACAAATAGAATGTACGATACTGGAGCGATACTAATCCAGTTTGCTGAAAAGTTGAAATTTTGGGCAACCGCGTTGTTGGACCGATTTTCTCAGAGGCAATCTTACAAAAATCTTGTAGATACTGAAATTGAACCACGAATAAGACGAAATATATTAAACAATCAGGAAGAGTTTAAAAATCGTGAAATCATATTTCAGCAGGATGGGGCACCTTCCCATTTTGATCGCTTGGCAAGAGAGTTCCTCGATACTAACTTTTCTGGCCTGGATGGATAGGTCGCAGGAGAAGTACACATTGGCCACCAAGATCTCCGGATCTTACACCTCTAGAGATTTTCCTTTGGGTTATCTGGAGTCAAAAATCTACGTCACTGAATGGCAAACAAAAAGATTTAGGAAAGCGTCATTTTGAACACTTGATGAAATAATTGTTGGGGTTAAATAGAAATGTTATTCAAAAATAGATTACAATTTTTTAGCCAACTAATTTGTTTTGATTGTGAATTTACAGAGCACATTTCTTAGGCTTCGAGATTTTCCGGAAAGCTGTACTGTTAATTTCTAATAAACTCTTCACACCTCTCTAATTAGTTGAAATCATTAAGAGATCTAACTACAAATTAATAGCAGCGTTTAGTTTTATCGGAAGTGACCAAAGTCCATACTTCATTTTGAACCAGAATGTCACTTTTCAAATGTTAATATTTCGAAAACAATTAAATTTAGGAGTAAAGTGTATCAGAGAGATCTGTTGGGAACTAGGAGCTGATTTCGAAAATGGAATAATATACAGGGTGTTCTATTTAACAAAACAATTTGAAGATGCCTTTTTGCCGCCATTTTGGAGCTTTTAGATTTGATTTTCATGAAAAAGTAGGTCTTGATCTCCTATTAAAGCCCTTCAAATTTTGTTTCGATATACCAGGTGGTTCAAAAATTTATTCGGGGAACTCTACTAGACGGGTACTGTATATAAAATGTACAGATCGTTCGTCATAATAGTATCATAAATCTCCGATTACGGTTGATGAGACAACTCGCTCATAGACGAACAGACGAACAGATTTGTATTTGCTGGTATAGCAAAAATAGAGATACACATTTCACGTTTTCACCAATTGGGTACGAAACCCTAAAAAATAAATCAAAATCTGTCCATCCGTTTGGAAACAAACAGACAGACAGATGCATATGTTAAACTTAATAAAAACACTCTGCTTTGGGGATCAAGAAATGCTGTTTTTTTTAAGTTTTGAATCAATTTCCCAATTTAAACATGAATCTTATATTAGGCTCATAGATTTTGGCAGTTACAGGAACGACAATAGCATCAATGACATTGGCAGTTGTTACAATGTTCGTTGATTTAACCTATAAACATAACCTAACCTAATTCTTTTGACAACGACAGTGACAAGACCTCATTCGTCTGTGGGGCCATCTGGTCAGCGCGGAAAAGATAGCACCCATTCAACATTTCTACGCATCTAGCCTCCCGTGTATTTCATATTTTTAATTGTTAACACCTATTATATGGAATGTTTGGGCTCAGAAAATTTGACATTATGACCTTCGTATTCAAAAAAATATCAATGACGTTGAAAAGTCTTGGGATATAATGATAAACATATTTTAGTATTTCGTTTCTTTATTTGCATACTTTATAAAAAAACCGTGTGAATATCTTGAACTGATTCAATGATTCCAATTTCTGACCTCACCTGAATAATGCCACTTCTATTGAGGATGGCATGTCCTATGGGTTGAAACTTTTCCATAACTTCCAGTGCCTCCTTCACCCTAGCGTGATCGACATCGACAATCCTGAAGGCTGTTATGTTCACCGAATTGTACTTGAAGTCTTCCAAATCGAATGTTTCTAGGTCCTGAAAGTATATAGATACAGTCAGACTCTATGTGTAAACGAGAGAAATGGGGAGAATCAGGCTATAGGGTTTGATTGAGAGGGCAAGTTCTCCACTTTTTTTTTTCTAGTCCTTTTTTTATATCTCGCAGGTAATGAAGGTTTGCGAAATTATTGCAGCTATTTATGTGGCAGCTTCAATAGATCGACTTTATTGTAGATAGAAAAAAAGAAACAAGAAAGGCGAATAGCAGGGAGTATTTTGGGCGTTATTGTTTGATTTTTTATCTGAGTTTCAGAGATTTTGCTTTTGTTAATTTTTCTGATTATTAAAATTCATTCAAAATAACCTCAGTATCTTTTATCGTGTATTTTCAGTTACAAATGAAATAAATAAACGACGAAATGTTGTATAGGTAGAAGCTTGTTAGTATCTATTTTATGTGCGACAGACAGACAGAATGACAGAGGAACACACACTAGGTCAATCGTATCCTAGTTCCCGAAGTATGATACTTTAACATTATTCGATAATCAATCAACCAGTGCAGAACATGAGATAGAACAGATTCCAGCAAAAACATGAATGTGAAGAAAATCGAGTTCGTAACATAAAACCTGCAAGATACATACTTGGATAAGGGCTTCGCCAACAGAAGAAGTGAGCTTTAGCTGAATACCAAGATCTTTCAAATATCCATAAATCATACCTCATGACATGGGTAACGTTCTTCAGTAGCTTTAAAAGAAGATTTGTCATGTTCTTGGCTACTCAATATTGCGAATGGGGTAAAAACTTGCCAAATCCAGATATCGTATCGGTGTAAGACTATTGTTCAGATAATTGCCTTCATCATCATCATCATCATCATCCAGCCGTTTCAGGTCCACTGCTGGACATATGCCTCCACTCGTCTCTGTTCCTGGCTTTAACCAGTTTGTGGCGACTCTTCTTATGTCGTCCGTTCAGCATGTTGGTGGTCTCTGGGTCTCCATTCCTAACAGTTTCCAAGTCTGTCTGATACAATTTATACGGGCAATAGTTCTATTTCAGTCTGGCTATTCGCGTTATGATGTCAGTAACTCACGTTTTTCTTCTCTGAGATTTTCGTTACTCACTTTATCTCTTATGGTTATCTCAAGCATTGATCTTTTCATGCGCCTCCGTGTTGATGTTTCCATCCCATGTGTCATTAACGGAAGTACACATCAATCGAAAACACTTTGTTTTATATTTATTGGAATGTTGCTTTTAAACACGTCTCTCATATGCTGCCCATGCTAGAGTTGTTCTTCTCTTCGTCTCGCAGGTTTGGTTATCTCTGTCTTTTCTTATCTCATGTCCTTGGTATACATATTTATCTACAAGCTCCATATCTTTAGTTATTCACTTGGGATAAGAGTTGTTATATAATTGTTTCATCATTAAGTGATTTTAAAAATCTAAGTGATCAAGTTTATAAAAGATTTCGAACGTAAAAACCTTCTTACTTGAATCTAGGTTTCCACCTTTTTACATGGCCAAAATTGTTTGTAAACGAGATCATTTAATTCCAACAATAGTGTTATCCCTTTTGCTGGCAAATCTCTTATTACATTCTCCAAAACAAAGTTGACTATTTTTATACCAGTGGTCATGAGCTTCGTACAGTTTTGCTCGTTTCATTAAATCGTTTTTTATAATCTCTTAAAGAGTAGATAAACTCTCAAATTCTTCTTATAAGATCTGTATCATTTGATCAAATGTCTTGATTAATAATTTACTTTCATAGGATGGAAGTTTCATTGAATTCCCTGCTAGCCAAGAATATATCATCAAATATCTCATTTTATATACATAACCAAAATACGAGTGCACTGCACTCTCATCCTCTTGCACCATCAAATATTCATACAAAACCTCAGAAATAAGATTAATGCATAATGCATCCATTCCCATTAACAATTGACAAGTCCCAAGCCGATTACTGGGCGGGCCATTATCTTCCATCTAGGAATTACTCCAAGACGAAATCGTCGTCTCACTTGTGTCTTGTCTTTGTCTTACTTCTAATCAATTTTCACCGTGAACTCTCAGATTCGTTGGGTTGTAGTAGTCGGAAGACTCTCTTCTATCAAATAAACAGAGATTAATATTTAATTCTGCAAAGGTCCCAAATGTAGCCGACTAGGCCATCAACTTTGTTGTCGATTAATTACGCGTTGGACAGGATCTCTCCGGGAGCAGATAGAGAAGACGAATTACCCAGAGGAAGATGACTTGATCTGATATGGAGAGCTGTCTGAGTTTATAACAATTTTCAGGTGAGCGGAAGTAAATGTGAAAAGCTCTAGTCTTGTGTTATGGTTAAATGTTAGAGATCTTAGTAAAAAAGAACAACAACTCAATATGGTCAGTATTGAATTTAAGCTCTTATTTTGATGTGCTATACATTTTATGTTGGAACATCTGTTTTCAGTTTCTTCTTGATCAGTAGGTATTGATTGTACGAAACTGCTCAATATTCTACCGATAAAACAAAAAACTACTAATGGTTTATTTATAAAACCAGTCATAAAACGTTACAGGTCGATTCGTATGCCTGGGATTTCCAACGCTGTCACATCAAAAAACACGTCAAGAAGGAACAATATTTCGATGAAAGTAAAATGAAAAAGTTTCTTGGTAATGAGGTAGTCACATCGCTAGTTTAGAAAGACCATACATCTATTACTTCTATATTGTTAGGTTAGGTCTCTCTCTCTATGTACTCGACTGAGGGCATGGGCATGGCCTAACGAATGTCCCACTAGGTTGATGGTAATAAGTGGGCCAGGTCCTCTACATGTAACAAGATTCGTCTAATGGCCTAACAACACATCGTAGACAGATGATCAAATCTTGGCTACTTGCAGTGACGCTGATTGATCAGTTCTTGAGAGGTTTAGAAGGAGTACTGTACCGGTGTACATCTTCTTATCGGTATAAAGACGGATGTATGTGTGGCCGCAAGTGACCAATTGGCCTTTCAATATAAGTGTGTAGGAAAATATAGTGAGTCCAAAATTTCTAATTTTGTGAAGACAACTAATTTAGCGCCGACGATAGCACAATAAAAAAAACTAGCTATCACGAATGATCACATTTCGTGATATTCGTGTTGAGGATTTTTAAATTGAATATCCTGTATACTGAAGAGACTAAATAAATTATCACTCATATCTGACTCAAATACCACATCATGATTGATTCCTCCAGGATCGTTCGAAATATCACCCAAAAGAAATCTACTCAAGAGATGAATAGCTCTTCTGGAATAGCATTCATATCTTAGAGGAGAGAACCTACTTAGGGAGATGCGTTATAAGATATCGTCCTTCGAGGAGCGCATACTGTCGGAAATTATCACATCCCTCCCATGAAAGATCTTATCACAGCCAGCACACCTTTCACGTATGACTTATGACGTTCGCCGGCTGAAGACGTCACGTCCAATAATAAATACCTGCTGCACACTGGAGGTGAAGCTGGGAGAAAGAAAAAATATAATATTTCATGCTACAATTATTTCGGAAGCTTATTGGGCGCAGAGAGGTCGGCCCATGAACCAAATTAGGTACATTTATCATGGCATGTGAAAAATTAAATTCGAAATTAGAAACGCGCCATTCTGAGCTGACAAGAAAATAACTACTAAGAGTTGATGATGTGCACATTTTGACGGAATTCATACCTTGATGATTTGCATCAGCTGCGTAAGCTGAGAAATTGGTAGAAACTAATAATGTTTAATAATCTAATTTAAGCTTTCCTTTCCTGATTTAGATATGAGGCTATCGTTCATCATTCAGAAGATACGACCGTTCGAAAGTAAAATTAGATAGTATTTAATTTATGTAAAAAGTAGGCACATTTGCTCTTATTCAGTAGAGACACAGAAATAGAGTGGCCAGCAGGATCTCCTGTTTTATCACCATTAGATTATTTTCTATATGGATATCTAAAAAATATAATTATATATATATATATATATATATATATATATATATATATATATATATATATATATATAATACATATACCCTTTCTACCATATATAATGGTGTAGGGCTTACAATCTTTTATATCTGCACAAATTTTCTCCATTCCTTCCTGTCGCATGCTAGTCCATTGGCATCTTTCCACTTCGTCCCTCTCTTCTCCAGCAGTTGTGTGATTATTTTATCCCAGGTGTTCCTTGGTCGGCCCCTTTTGCGATTCTTCTGTATTCTAGCTCTCCATACTTGCTTTACTGGTCTGTTTTCGTCCATCCTTTGCAGGTGTCCTCACCAAGATAGCTGTCTCTCCTCAACGTATTCTAGGGTTGGTTTTATTTCTAGACCTTGTCTTACATCTGTATTTTTAATTCTGTCTCTTTTGATGAGCCCTCTAACTCTTCTTAAGTACCGCATTCCCGTCGCCTGTATTTTACTTTTCTGCGGCTCTGTCAACACCTATGTTTTCTAACTAAAAGTAAGTACTGGTCTATATATCGTTTTAAAGACTTTTGAGTTTTGTATCTCTATTTATGTCTTCTGTATTTATAAATTTCTTTCTTGTTTCCCTTTTTCGACTAAAGTTACTCCTAGGTATTGGAAATGACCTACTTGTTCTATATGGTCTCCATCTATCATCTATCTTCAGCTTTATTTTCTCTATATTTTCTCCAACCACCATGACTTTGGTTTTGTTCTTAATTATTCTTGATCCATTTTCTTTCAATGCCGTGTTCGATACGTTTAAATTGGTTTGTAGGTTGTCCTCACTTTCAGTCTGTATTACCACGTTATCTGCAAATGCTCCTTCGTTTATTGATATTCTTTCTAGTCGAGTATGTCCTATTTCTAATTTCCTGGTTCTGGGCTGGTATTTTTCAATAATATCATCCATGAATATGATAAACAAAAGCGGACTAAGGCTTCCCCCTGTCTTAGTCCGGTACTGGTAGTAAATATTTCCGAGGCAGAAAATAATGAGTCAACAAAATTATGTGACGCAACAAAAGACAACTTCTTTCGAGAAACTTCAGAATGTTATTTAAGGTAGCCATGAAGTAACTAACGAATCAGAAATCATAGTTTTTGTATCGTGAAGCTGGTAAGTATGATAACAACTCGAACTGAAATTATATTGTATCAAGGGCCACATTTCCGTATTACTGGACACCGACATGGGCATGGCAGATGTTGACAATGCTTTGAAATAAAGAAATTGGGCATGTGCGAGTCGAATTTGCATACGAAGAGCTCTGTACCATTCTGACTGACATACGAATGGATGGATTTAGTATTTGTTGTTGTAACGGTAATAGAAATAAGCATTCGCTGAAAATTTCAATTCTTTACTTATTACGGCTTATTAAATACAGACCGACAGACGGACGGCGTAGTCTTATAAGTAGGGTTCATTTACCCTTTCAGGTACGGAATCTTAAAAATCAATCATTACCATTATACAATTGATATAATTCAGTTATCTTTTTGATGTTGAATTCATGATATATTAAACGTAAGACACTCCCTGAATTTCCGTCGAACGTTTAATGATTCAACTGATTATCTGAACAAACCCATTGTTTATGCCCTTACAACTAATACCCATCTGTCTCAAGCCAAGTAAAGTAGAATAAATTCGGTACTTACAAATGTGGTGAACATGTAATGGTATCGATAATCATTCATCTGGAGCTGTAGAATCTGCAATAGAAGAAAAAAAGGTCATTATTTGATTTCCAAATGCAACCTTGTAATTCTGCCTCAAATTACTTTAGGAATATTTTTTGTATCCATAATCAAAAAGAGCCTATACTAAAATTAACCATTAATAGAGCAGTCAACGGGTCACAAAACCAAGGTAGCGTCCAGTTTTAGGTTCAATGAATCCCATATTCACTCAGACTTCTGTGACAATTATTTTTGGCACGCAAAGCAAAAAGGGAGCAACATCATCTCCATCCACAGTTCCAACGCATAAATCCAGGCTTGGTCGTCGCAGAGGAGGATGAAAAGTCCCATCGTTAAAAAAACATCGCTTTCCGTGCCAACGACATGAAAAGAAAAGCTCCTTACGCTTCACTTTATCCCTATGCCCTTTTACTCCAGTCAAATTATCCGGAAAATTGATAAATGGTTACAAAAATTAGAGTAACTCCAATTATTGTTGTTTACATTGGTACAATCATAGAATTTCAATATTTTCAACATTCTTCATTCCAAAAAAGTTCTAATTATTTGTTTTTGCTCTTACTTTCTTATGTGTTCATTTGCGAGTTCTGTGAGTCTGTGTTTCTCTGAGAATATTATTCAGGAACTGATTTTGTTGCTTTATTCCTCTCAAAATTTTAACGTAGAAACAATTTTAGCGATAAAGTAATTTTTGCATTTTCGTCAAGATTGCAACGCCCACTGTCTGTGAAAGAAATATAAATCTTGAATTGTTCAAGACTGAACAAACTAGACAACATTTCAAAAAAAATTAAACTACTCCCTAATTTTTGTCACCATGGCAATTTCACTGGAGTATATACAGGAAACAGGCGTGTGCCTCAAGGCACCCCAAACCCTGGAACACGGTGTGTAAAAGTAAGAGTGAAACGGTTCCCCCACAAATTGGCTTCCATTCCCAGCTCTCCTCACTTTACTCTGTCAGTGTGAAGAAGTGTAATGTTCGGATTTTCTGGGAGATGTGTTAGGCTTTTGGTAGAGAATTTATTGGCGATAAACAGCCAATGTTCCTTGTAATATATATATATATATATAGTAATTAGTATCTGCGAGATGGAAAAGTTTCTTAATTTTAGGGAACATGGCGGATTTTCAGAAAGATTAATGTAGGTACTCGTATTTTTAATATTTTTGATAGGTATAATTACTGCTCCCAGTAATAGTCGCCTATATAGATGGTTACTTTTTAATAATGACAATAATAACTACTAACCGGGCATCCATCCATGCTATAATTTGGATGACATTATTCTTTTTCTAGATTATAGTCTCTCTAAATACTTGTATCCAATAATGGTAATGTATGAAAATTCCTGTTAAATTATATATTTATTATTTAACTGCTTTTGAGCAATTAACAGTATTCATATGCAAAAATCGTGAGTTAAATTAGCTGACTAGTGAGTTATTATGAATTATATAGTATTCAATTAAAATAATGCAATCATCAGAACTCACTTGACGAACAACAGCTGCAAACTTCTTCTAGAGTTGTGTTTTAAATTACCCCCTCATTAAATAATGTAATATTAACACACGAAAAAAATTGTTGAATGAAGATTAAAATTTTTATCTATACTAATCTATACTAATATGTATATACGAGTAATGACTTTTCGTATGACCACAAAAATCTCGAAAACTAGTTATCCGATTACGATAAAAAAAATCTTGAATTTTTTTATTTGCGCTGGTGACATAGGTTATATTTTATGTGTGTCTGAGCCTCCTAGGTTGAGGGTTCCATATCTGTAATTCCCAAAGAAGTATCTCTGAGTTCTATGGCTGAATTTTCGTGAATTTTTCGGTATATATTGGTGTGTAGTATGCCATTGGACATTATTTTGTGAGAGTCTATCAGTGCAACTGGAATTTAAAGCTGGAGAGTTCAATACTGGAAAATCATTAAGACATTACAATTAAGGACTTTTCGTATGACCACAAAAATCTCGAGAACTACTTATCCGATTTCAAATTCAAATTTGACAGTTGACACATGACCGATGTCAAGATGGCGGCTTGACAGATGACAGTTGAGATGTGGCATGATATATTACAGCTTGACATCGGTCACGTGTCAACTGTCAAATTTGAATTTCCCGCCAAAATGACGTTACTTCTGCCCCAGAACTCTCCTTGTATATCTACTGCTATCCGAGTTCCAGCAAAATTAAACATATAATAAAATAGAATAAATATTTTTTCATAAAAATAGTACAGCCTTCTCTTAGTTAGTGCACGGTAAAATACAAAATAATATTAATTCTACTGATGCTGGTACTTTTGAAGTTGGTGACAAAAGTTTTCAATCTAACTGTCAATCTCCATTCAGGCAATATGGTAAAGTACGCCTTAAAAGCCCCCTGATCTCTTTGAATTGTATATACATAGAGATTTATTAAGGATTCGGAATCCACCTTAAACTGTAGGTATCCTTGTCAATCGCCACAATGTCAAGGCAGGGAAGTGTATGTCTGTCTGTTTTATTGTGGTTATAAACGCTGACAATGTTAATATTTTTCAGTCGAGGTTAGACTGATTTTTTTTTATATTCCCCAATAAATACTCACTGCTCTGAAAAGTTGTTGTATGTTTCTTGGATTTGTATCAATGATCAACTTGTAGATCTCCTTTTGCCTAATTTCTCTCAACACCTGCCTATATGACATCGGATTGGCTTGTCTGATGTACATCTCTGTCTTTGCAGGGGCCCTCACTAATTCTTGCAGCCTAAATAAACCTGCAAATAAGGAAAAAAAACAACAATCAGTTAGAAATTCAACATAAAAAATCAGGGAAAATGTAACACTATTTAATTTTGTGGCTTTTTTTATCTAAATAATTATAAAACGAAACAGCTTAATCATACAATTCAGGCAAGCAAATAAAGAACTGTTAATATTGAATTTAGACAATTTGATTTATTTTGACTAATGATTTGATCTTTCTTAAGCCTTTTGAGGGAATTATCATTTCTAGCAAAAGATGTTTATCTACTGGAATGCTTGTTAAAGTCAGTGTAAAACATAATACTCATAATAAACAATTTCTCTTTAGTCCACGAAGTTTTATATTTATCCAAATCTCCCGTCTCGAAGTAATGATAATTTTGGTATTTTATTAAAATTAAAATGTTTATAATATATTTCCGAGAACGCGGCACTTCCTGTTATACCGGAAGTAGATTTCAAATGATACAACCAATGTAATGTTATCGAAATCGAAAATAATTTCTAGATTATTCGTTCAATTTTTTCATATTTCAGTTTTATGTGAAAAATTACGTTTTCATACCACAACTATGTGGATGTTCTTAGAATCGAATTGAAGAATCTAAAAATATAATCTTATATTGGGCATTTCATTTGAAATAACAAAGTTTCCCTGGAGTTCCGGTATTACAGGAAGAGCAGCAATCTTGAAAATATTTTAACCGAGTACTCCTATTACCGTCGGTATAGTTCTCAATTTCCAAATTCCGTTCATTGTTGTCCCAAAATTTCGCTATATAGAGGTAATGTAAATTGGTGAGATCAAAATAAATCCTTTGAGCCAAAATTACCTATATCACAAAGAGATTCATTTGGCTATGAGGAAGCTTGAAAGTTGAAAGAAAAGTTTTATTATTTTTAACAACTCAACAACGTTTCGTTCGATTTTTATAGAATTTGGTATGTGGCTATTTTTGAAGGATAAGAACCACTTTAATCCTACAGTAAATGACATGGTATTTTTTGCAGGGCTGTCCTTGTTGCAGGATTTTTTTATGGAGGACTTTATTAATATGCAGCATTTTTTGTTCCTTAAAAAAACATATATCTGTCATGCTATTTGAGTAAAATTGTCTGTTAGTACCTTAACCCAAACACTGTCGATTTTAACGTTATTACAATAATAGTATCTACTGAAAAATAACAATTCAAAGAAAAGTATTATTTTTTTACAATAAATATTCAATTCAGTTCGTGCAGATTTCAATTCGGCGCAAGAAATTGAAGTGTATCCTTCTCAAAATGTCTAGACCAAAACATTTTGAATCCTACCCCATAGTTGTTCAATGTTGTAAATAGGAATATGAGGTTTTCATACGACCTGATATGAAATAATCACAAGGATTACAATCTGGTGATCGAGGTGGCCACTGAACAGAAGCATCCCGAACTCTGCCAATCCACCTTCCATGTTCTTGAAAATAATTTCTCACAATACGGGAAAAATGAGGTGGTGCACCATCCTGCATGTAAAATATGTCACTGAGTAAATTAAGCGGTAGTTGAAGCAAATCCTTACGTAGAAAATGCAATTGTAAATATGTTCATTATGTGAATTTGTTATACAATGTCGTGCAAGGAATGACAAACAAACCAAATATTTCTGTGAAATACTGGATCTGCTGCACTGCGCTCTTGAATGACTTGTACAAAATGCAAACGAGACTCATAATCACTAGGTAGGAGTTCCTGGACACTTTGAATCGACAAATAATTTGTTCTTTAAGTATTCTGTTGGATTTGCTTTTTGCAACCCTAGTTTGGCTTGCCAATCTTCGGTTGCTAATTTCGTGATTATTTTCAACTATTTCAAGTATTCCTTCCTCTGCAGAAGGATTTCTGGGTTCACGAGGTCGTCCAGCATTATTTCTGATCGGTTTCAGTTGACCAGTTTCTCGAAGTTGCCTCTCGATAGAAGGAAAAGTCTGATGGTACGAAATCTATTGATTTGGAAATCAAACTATCATAACAGTTGCTTTTACAGAAACCAATTATTAGTTTGTTCATTGAATGTGCATTCCATACCAGCCACAATATGTTTGAAATAACTCCTTTACAAGAACATCGAATAGGAACAATAAATACAATATATAAAATGATTAGTATCGGCAATTTTTAGTGTTTTATACTATATCTGGCAAAATTTAAAAAAAAAATATTAGTAACGTAGACATCTTAGTTTTCGGGTTGCGTTAGTTATAACCGTAAACTAGTTTTCTTGAAAATTTTAAGTTACTAAACATAAAATTTTCTTCACACAGATACCATGAGAGATGCATGTCTTTTGCTAGAGACAAAAATGCTACAAATGAATACAGATTTTGATAAAAAAATTAAGGAACAGGGGCGACTCTAAAAATTAATATATTATTTATGGTAGGATTAGGGTAGTTTTTATCCTTCCAAGATTTCAGTTTTTTATAAAAGAAATATATATATATATATATATATATATATATATAGAAAAGGTGTTTTTGAGTTATTAATTTTTTTTCTCTAAAGCTTCCTCATAGGAAAACGAAGCATTGTGTGATATAGGTAATTTTGGCTCAATCGACTTATTTTGATCTCATATAGGTACACGGAATTTTGGGATACTCTGATTATAAATCCATGCAATTCCCGGTGGGACACTCTGTATATGAGTCTAGTTTTCGACATATTTACTTACATGGATATTTTTATAAAGATCTTAGTCGTTAAAGTTTTAAATGTTACAAAGAAATTTGTATTATCTCTACAAATTCATTCTCTCAAATTTAACTCGAACTATACGAACGCAATATTAATTCACTTAATTACTCTGGGTATAATTAGGGCCATAAATTGGTCGGAATACCTAGAATACCTATCTACTAAATAAAATGGAGAAGTAAAGTTACTGCAAGTTATCATTCTCAGTTAATTAGAAGAACTAAATATTAACTGATGAACTATAATAAAATTACTCCTATAAGAATAAAAATAACATTAGTCAACATATCTATCTAAAATACCTACTAAATAGGATGAAGATGAAAAGATCTTAAGAAATTCAACAGAGATAATAAATCATGCATGAGCTTGAGATTAAAGCTTGTTGCAAGGTTGTTTGTGGCAGAAGGATTATTTTAAGAAAAGCTTATAGAAGTTTTAAAGCTTAATATTTTATCAAATCAGTCTGACCTTTACCCCCAATAAGCGGGACTGGAACAATAAAAGCTTCATTTCATATTGAATTTGACATTAAAAATGATCTAATCTAATTAATCTAATCTAGTAGTTGCTTTGTCATATAATCTCATTAGAATTTCATCAATTTCCATATCACAGCATCCCGTTCATACAATGTTTTGAGCAATATTCATCAATATTTTCTACCGGATATTTGTTTCTATGTAAAATGTTTTGCCTGTAGTCTTAATTACAGCTCAGCACTCACCGATATGGAGTGTTGCTTTCTTTCGTTTTCAGAAAATTCAAATCCGAAGTAATTTTAAACGGAGAATAAAAAATGTTCTCACGAGTAAAATCCCATTAGCGTTATGTCAACACGAAAACTCAAATTATAAAATAATTTTATCACGAGGAATTTTACAGCCGCATTATTCAAGAAAAGTTTGAATTATCATTAAGTGTTGGGCAAATGTGTGAAGCCTATTAAATTTCCAAAAATCTGCTGGTAAAAGGTAGTGAATTGTCCAAACTATTTCCAAACTAGAGCTAGTGCAAGTATCAAGAATATAAGGTGATATTATTTAGGGACCAAATGAGTTATAAGAAAATATAGGAACATGCTTTGTAGGGTTTCGTGCCAGATTGGTGACAACAGGAGACTCCGCTGTCTGTTCGTCCGTCAGTCAGTGGGCTCTAATAAGTAGAGGGTTGACATTTTCAGAGAATGTCTATTTATTTTGCTGCTACAACAAAAGCAACTAAGTTCGCCCATACATTGATCTGTCCGCCATCATTATCATATTTGTAGACTGTGAAATTTTGATTTTAAAATGGTAAGGAACTCTTCAATTGAGAGTTCGACACGCTATGGGCTGCATTTTTGGAAATAGGCTATAATAGAATAGAATAGAAAAATGAAAAGTGATAAATAGAGTCCTAAGGATTATTCCTGTTTATGTGAGGTTAGTCTACAATTATTTGTGATATCAAGTGATCAAAGGTCTGATTTCCTAGTATTTTGTGATGACTGTCAAGACAGATACAGAAGGCGTGTAAAATGTATCCATCATAGACGATGTCTGTCACATTATGGTAAGTAGAGCTTTCTAGAAAACTAGACTTTTTCTTATTCTGTTATCTTTCTCATGAAACCGATATTTCATGAAATTGAAGGAGTACTTTGTTCCTCACTAGTGGTAAAATACTCGTGAGAATGGACGCGAAAGTTGAGTATTAATGCTGTTCCTAAAATCTTCGATTTTGACCCACCAAAAAAAGCAGACAACCGCCAAAAGTATGTCAAAGCTCCTCGTTAAGAAAGGGTAATTCTTATGAGCTATCCATAACAATAATATCAACATTCTTCAATAACGTTGAAGGTGAATCCCAAGATCCAGTCGAAATCCAGCTACATACAGTTACAGGTGAAGGTGAAGCTGGATTGGAACCACAACCATCTACTTCACGTGACGGAATGTTGGCCAGTACAACAGTTTCTTGTAAGAACGATATTCATTCAAAACGAATAATTGGTTAATCACAAACAATATCTAATAGAAAAGCGTCTTATTAGCATAATTGTCTTATTTATTTCAGATAGAATTAATTAATAACACCACTGTTTTTATTTTATCTGCCCAATCGTTTATTAATACATGTTTGTTATTATTGGTACGTGCCGCAGATGTTCTTGAAACTGAAGAACAGGATACGAGCCCGACAGAAAGTGACTCCCCCGTCATTGTGAATATTGCTTTGCATGAGAAACTTATAAAATATGAGCGCATATATTTAAAATAAAGAGCTAAAATTTCTAAATTACGTTGGCTGGTTATGTTTTATGAAAGGTGTAATTAGTAATCTGTAGGATTTTTTAATAATAATAAAAATTTAACACGATTACCTATCCGTTTTTCAGTTCGTTATGTCGATTCTGGATCATTTCTTTCACCAATATCACCATGTTTCTACATAGGTACTTCATTTCATCTGATTTCAAATTCCTAAATTTGGGAATTAATCTGAGAGATATATTGAAGCAAAATGGGGTATTCTACAGTGACTATACAAGTATAAAATCATTGTAGGGTTTTCTAGCTATTGCAAAATAAATGTATTTGTTGAATAATAATAATAATAATAATATTAATAATTAATTCGTGAATTTGTATAAAAATAGTGCATTTTTAATCACTTTTATAATGTCAGTCACAATATCTCTCGTTCTTTAAAGGAACTTTGAATTATATGTTCAATCAAAAACGTTATGAAATTTTTAAAGTAAGATTAAAATTAATAAGAGATCAAATTTGATTATGAAATCGGCCTTATTTATATTTATTTTTGACTCTACATATCAACTCAATACTAACCTCACCGGGAGGTAGATTCAAACGAAAGTATTCAATTTTTCATCTGGAATATATTAATAGAAACATTCTGACCTAATTATATAATCAATTTAGATGAATCCTTTATATGACCATTGCATTCCGAAATGATTATTTGAATGGATTCTCATGTTCATATAAGTATTCCGATTTAAATATAAGTATTGAATAAATTCCCAAGTACTAATTCGATTTTGATGACATCCTTATATTCATTACCAGCAATAAAATATTTGGTAAAATTCATTGAATAAATTTTAGAATGACATTTCTTGAATATCAACAATTTCATAATACCATAAAAATGGAAAATATTATTAATTAAATTTACTTTGATACACTCCTTCGCCATATAATAAACTCCAACTTTGTCAAATCTCAAATTCCTTTGTGACCGCATTATTCTTAAAATGGGATCCAAATTAATCTCTTCACTTATTGTTATATATTTGCATGAACCAGATTCCGCAATATGTGAAACATATGAAAATATATAATCCTATTAGTCGTGGTTTATGAATCTAAACGTTTATCTATAATTCAATAGATTACCTTCAATAATCTAAAGGTGGGTACAGATATATAAGACAATTTCGTTTCGCAAAGCTGTCGCGTGGCAATTGTTTGTTACGCATCAAAGATACAGCGTGTCAACAAAAATTGTGTATCAATACATCATTGCGTATCTTATGAACGGAATATGCTGCCGTTCGGTCTTTACTTAATTTTGGCTTCCTCTCGCCTAAGTGCTGACAGAAAAAATATTATTTTTTTTGCATTCATCTACTGTTATCCGAAAATTTACCACAAGTTATTCCCAATCATCATGCTCCTTTATTTTATTGTAATATTTGGGATGTTTTGTATCTCATCAAATTTCTTTATTTCGGTAACTGTTTATAAAATCAATGGTAGATTATTCTGTCTACTCCATAATAGCGATGTCTTTAACTGAATAAAAAGCATGAAAAATAAATCGCAACTATGTACCGCAGACCTGTCCAAACATGCTTATAAGTGGTGCAACATAAGTGCGTCTCATTTCTTTGATGTAGAGTCAAAAAACCGACAACTCTGTTACGCAGTACCGTCCGGACTTGTTACGCGATGGGGTTGCGATACGAAGTTTTGTTATATGTCTGTACCCAGCTTAAGATATCTCATCTTAATGTATCAAGTAGCTTATAAAAAAAGAAAAAGAAAGAAAAAAAAGCGTACCAATGAACACAATAGGCCATCCATATAGAACAAATTCGAACTATGCGCTACATCTCAATGCTAATAACCACACATTTAATAAAAAATTCAAAATCTCACATACCAAAGAAGAAGCATTAAAATTTAATTTAATTGTATCATTAGAAATTAGAAAACGTGAACATTTATGTAATTTCCTCAATATCCAGATTGATGGTATGTCCAGTCTTTTACTTTAAGTATATATAATTGTTAACTAATTACTTTAGAATATTTGGCATAAGGATATGAGTTAACCATCCTTATTATTTAAGTAGGCACTTGTCGTCCTAGAATTTAATTAATATTCACATTCGAGAAAGACACAGTGTACCGAAACGATTTTCATGTTTAAACAATATATTACAGTCTTTTTTTAATTTTAATTAAAAATGGCCTAGAGAATCTTCCTGTTCCTGACAGCCCCTACCCCCCTGAACGCATAACTTTTTTAATTTGCAATATCAAAAATCAACTCGACATAATCAATGATTCCTTTACTAAATTGAATTTATGTTTCATGAAATAAAAAAAAAACAATTGGCCATTGAACATCAATCATCAACAAAGCGCACATATATACACCAACTCCAAAGTAATTTAGCACATTTGAAATCACATTATATACAAACAACATCCAGCAGTAGGTACTAGTAGTGGTCATCATCAATTCAAAAACAAATAATACTGAATACCACTTGGTATTGCTGCTCTGCTGCTATTCAATTGCGCCTGTTCCATGGTTGCTGTGTGCTGCTGACTGGCAAACAAATTAATCAAAGCAACTAGAGCTAACAATATACAGAATAAACGTACCCCGATTTTGATGATTCTAATATAATTCGAGTTCTTTTTTGAATCGCTTCATATCTATATACAGGGTGGAGATTTTAAATGGAACGCTGCCTACAAAAATCTAAAATACGTCCTAAAGGATTTTCAATTGAGTTCGCTGTCAAACCATGAATCAGAAATTTAATAGAAACTGATTTTTAACTAATTATTGAACAATAATAACATTAATACTGGAATGTCACCTTTTTAGCGTGACAGTTGTTGAAAATGTGCCCTAATAAACTGTTGGCATAGTAGAACAGTTCCCTTACTCTTCTCAAAACGTGATTAAGTATATCTCTACCGAATCCTTGCATTTAAGTCTTCCAGATTTCTAGGTCTGTTGACAAAGACCTTAGTTTCTAAATCGCCCATAAATAAAAATCTAATGGTGTAATATCCGGCGATCGGGAAGGTCACTCTCCTCCTATCTACCTATTTGGTTATGCAGCATTTAAGAATTCTCCTTACATTTCTTGCAAAATGGGAAGGAACTTCATCCTGCTGAAAAAATATCCTTTGTTCTAGATTTCCATCATTAAGAAATATTCCTTACAGCTCTGGTATTAAAAATGTTTGAAGAAAATATAAATACAGGTCTCCATTTAAATTGTCTAGAAAACTGGAAGACTTAAAGGCATTGATTCGGGCAGAGATATGTTTAATCACTCCAGAAGTTTTGGGAAGAGCTTATTTTCAACAACTGTTACTCTAAAAAGCTGACATTCCAGAATTAATATTATCGTTAATGTAATTGTTCATTAAATAGTATAAAATCAGTTTTTGTTAAGAAAATATTATCAACAAATTCCTTTTTTAATAAGCTTTCTAAAGAGGTCCACAAGTGGTGTCTTCTAATTTGAAAAAAAAACAAAGTTGGTTAGGGCTGCGCCCTAGGGCCCCAGTTTTTTTACATAACGAAAACGAACTCCATAAAAAAACTTTGAGGGAGTATTTTTGGATTTTTGAAAAATCTTATCCCCTGGGCCGGTATAAGCAGCGTTCCGTTTAAAATCTCCACCCTATATAAGCACGTTAAGAGAATTCCTTAAACCCTATTCTAAAAATAATGCGGTCTCAGAGCAATATGGGATTTGGTTAGTTAGTGTTTATGGCGTAGAATTGCACCAATCTTAAATAAATTAACATCTCTGAGAAATACATTGAATTAGGTAATAAAGTAAGTTTACGTCGACCAGCCATTTATATTTATTGATGTATAGAAATTGAAATTGAAAATAAATACCCTGGTAGTGTAGTGGTAACGTACGTACTTTACCTTCGTAAAACTGATCCGGGTACAATTTTTGGTCAGCAAATATAAAAATTTTCATATTTTTAGGTAAATGTCTTATAGAAATATACCTATTGCGATCGTTCACACTTTTGAATTTCGAAAAAATTTCAACGGCATGTTGTTATATGTCTATATGTTAGTCCAAAAAAACATTTGGTTCCAAAGTTTATATATATATATATATATATATATATATATATATATATATATATATATATATATATTTTACGAAATTTGTTAACACGATAGAGGTCGCAGTTTTGAAGGTATCAAGTTCAAATTTGCTACAAAAATCAATCTCCCAAATATCTCGGTCGAGTTTGTTATTGGGCAATATCGGGTAAGTAGTTTCAAAATGGCGACCTTTCAAACATTTAAAAAAATTATCAAAAAAGAGCCGTAGTGTAAATATTATTAAAAATAATTTTAGGTTATAGATATAATCAGTACCTACAACTTTTGTTCATAGAAATTTTTCATAAAAGAAAAAAAAATAATTAAAAATAACAAATATTGATAAAACATGAGCACTCGATATAAATTTGATGTAATTGTACATTTTCTGGAGATCTTTATATAGACCCTGATATAGCATATTTATTGAAAAGAAATACGCGAAAAAAAAAATCTGCCTTGAAGTGGACTCGAACCCTGTCTGCTTTATATACAACAGCCAAAACAAAAACCTCTAACCGCAAGGCTATGACACATACGACATTATTTTGTAATAACATGTAGGTATACCAATGAAAAGGTTGTTAAAATTTCAATTCAATGAATTTTGAAAAATTTACCTTTCCGCTGACTACAGGCCATCGGGATTTTTTTTTATTTCATTCTAAAACTATAAAGTTGCTGACTGTTTCTGTTATAATCAAAAGTACATAACGGTATATTGACTTATCTAAGTTCGATAGAACATAACTGTATATTTTGGGTCACTTGAATGTCAATTGTCAAATTCTCCACCAGACCGCGATGAACTCTGTAAATGTGTCTATCTCACTCTATTGCACGTTTATTTACGGGGAATGTATTTTGGTATCTCTTAGGTTTCTATAATCGGTAAATGCAGCTCTAATATGTGGAATTTGTTTGTTTACATTGTACATCTGAATTGCCATATATATATATATATATATCTGCATACCTATATGTTGAGGTAATACAAATTTTACATCATGTAATGTTTAGATATGATGTTTGGACCGTCATTCAATAACACTATCCTATTCTATTTATACCATTGTTCGTCTTTGTTAGGTACACTAGGACGTTCCCGCTTAAATTACTATAAAATGAGCGTACCAATTGAACGATATAACTAAAAATTTTGTAGATATGGAGAGAGATCCATGGTACGATTGCTCAAAGTGGAAGGTGTGAAAGGTTGTTTAATATTGAAAAAACTAGTTAGTATATGTTTCGACCCTCGAAAAAACGAGATAGATACAAACAAACGAATACAACCGGTATATAACAATTGATGAATTTAAGTAGATAATATCAATACAGTACAAGAAATATTTATATATCTCACCTAATTATTAAAGCATGTTACAAAAATTAAAAATACAAAATTACTTTGCAGAGAATAAATATCCTAATATATAACATTGAATTACATGCAGAAAAAACTAATATTCAATTTGAAAAAGAAAAGAAAAACCGAAGGTCGTGGAGCGGAAATTGGACATGGCATAAAGAGAATAAATAATAGATTGAAAAACGGAAAGACACGCTTTAATAGCAAACAAAACTAAAAATTTGAAAATAAATAGGATACCATTTTAATCTAAAAAAGCGTGGGGTGCTTGATGTCCATTGATGTAAATATTGTATGTTCATAGATACTGATATAAGTAGAGTCATTATAAAATTAATTAAGAAAACACCCCACGCTTTTTCACATTAAAATGATCTTATTTATTTCATAATTTTTAGTTTGGTTTGCGTCTTTTTTAGTTTTTCAGACTAATATTTATTTTCTACTTTTTACTTCGGTTTGGTATTAAAGCGATGCACGAATATAGGGAGTGACATATAAACAATCATATTCATATATACGAGGACGGTACGGAACCCTCCACCAAACAGTCCCACTCTTAAACTCCATCGCAAATCCTCCAACACACATTCATATCGAAAATTCCACAAAAATCTATCCGTAAAGCTCCGAGAGGTATAGGTATGAAACCATTCATCGAAAAGTCCCACTCGTACGTACACAACTATAAGTATAAAACCTTTCATCGAAAAGCCCCACTTGCAAGTACACAACATCACAAAACCTCTCAACCCACATACAGATAGAAAGTTCCACGAAAATTCATCCAGAAATCAAAAGAACCCATAGGTATGGAACCCTCCACCAAAGAGTCCCACTCACACTCACACACCATCACATATCCTACGAACACACATGCATATCGAACATTCCACGAGAATCTATCTATAGAGCTCAAATATATATATATATATATATATATATATTCCTTATTCCTTATTCCTGACCAAATTATTATGTAAGTTGTTATCTGTTCTAAAACAGATCTTTATGTTATATTTGTCATAGACATACTCGTTCCAGTTTTATTTTTCATTTTATTCCTTATCCAATTTCCGCTTCACGTCCTTGGGTTTTCAATTTTACAACTAAGGCAATTAGCCTATTCAATGTATTTTTTTAATTTAAATTTTTCGTTTGTTTGTTCGTTTTTTATATATTTTAGCTGATGATGATCCAAAGGGTTGAAACATGTACATGTAACTAATTTTTTCAATATCAAATAAACTTTTGTGGAAGATCGACTTTGTTATCTCCAATTTGCCTAAAAATGTTCCGACTCAGGAAATTGAGTGAGTGGTTCAGATGCAAAATTGCAAACTTATTTAGAACAATACCAAGCAAGATTTGAATAGCTATAGGTGATGAACTTCTATTTTCTATTTCCTTTTATTTTACTTAGAAAATAGATATTGAAATGCGGCTTGGACTATTTTTCTTGAAATTGATGATCTTTGATATGGATCATAAAAAATATAGTATCATGTTTGAAAAATGATGAAAATTAAAAATTATTCACATAACGCCATCTAGCGTTCGTGAAAAACAATGGCATAGAACTAAAATGAAATAATTATTATTATTGAGTAATGAATTCCTCTTCAAAAAATATAATCCTTAAAGCGGTAGAAAAGTTACAATGATTTTATTGAGTCGGCCTTCCCACTCACCCCTACCTGTTTTCTTACGAGATAGAGGAAAAAATAATGGAGCAAACTTACGTGAAATGATCTGTGAATCACGAATATTTAAATTTTATGGTACTATTACTGGGCAACCTTTATAGAAAAATGAGTTTTTTGTGCTATTTTCTAAATTACTCCCACTTGCCGTAGAGAAGGAAACTTGAAAGTAATTTCCAGAACTTTCTATTATTCAAATTTGTCATATATTTCTGATTTGTCAAAGTTGTAGGATATATAGTTTAGGAGATACAGCCGAATACATTTCTTAGATTACATTAGATAACCGGTACAACAAGAATATTACCCCGTTAGTAGCTTCTTGCTCATAAGTTACTGTTATCATGTTTGAAGATTTTATTTCAGAGTTCTGTATACTAATAATCAACTATGAACATAGTATAAAGTCTCCAGTATTGTTTTTATACCCCCTTCAAAGTCATTGCCATTTTGAGATCTACCATTATTTCTCTTGTTGGTGTCTATCTATCCTATGCCGGCCTTTCTGACATCACTTCACATTAATTATCGCATTAGCAGCCTATAGAGCTCTAAAAAAATGTATTTATATATTAGCTAGACGCCTACTTGATTCCCGAACCATCCATCAAACAACCAATCTTGGGCTGTGGAAGTATTCCGAAAATATAATAATCAATCTCCTGTGTTACTAAATATGTTAGGGCAGTTTTTGGCAGATAGTGAGTGCATTGATTTCGGATAAGGTGATACACTCTCGATCATCAATTACCTAATTAGAAAACTGTATACTTAGGAGAAAAGAGCAAAGTGCAAAAAAAAAGATTGTAAGACAGGATGATAAGTTACAGTCGGCATGGTCAGTATCAGTGATCGATAGAAAACGATGAAGTTTTAAAGACGTAGTTGAGAAGAGGAGGTTTCAATTTAGTTTCTTTCTCTTTCATGCACTTGTGCAACTGTTGTTAGAAAGAGAGTGCCTCCCATCAGAGCTTTCAGTTTTATTTGATATTTGAGAATTTATTGAAGGAAGGAACTTGAACGTGTACTTCGTGATAAATCGTAAAAATATCTCCTTCCTACATCCTGATATTTGGATTGGTTCTATTTACAATATAAGATTGAAGTTTTTGGATAGTAAATCTTAGTCGACATGAAATTTCATAGAGTTATACCTACATATATGTTTATCAGATGGATCAATCCACGGAAATCGGCATTGGCATTCTCAAACGAAGCTTCTGAGAAAAGATATATTGCAATCTTTTTGCGGGTGATCTCATTTTCACTGTTATATCGGATCGATTTTGTATACGAGGATGGAATAAAAGAGCTTCTTTAAAAGAATCATCTATGGCGAAATGAAAACCATCTCAATATTCTCTGAAAATCCATTATACCTATATTGTGGGATAACTAGATTGAATTAAAACATTATTCCAATAATTGTGCATATTTGTGAGCTATGTCAATCAAGAATTTTGAATTTCGCATGAGGGGTCTGTGATATGTATAAAGGATATAAAATACAAGCTCCCTTGAAACAATTCGTAATATAGCTACAATTCTAGTGTATATAGGGGATATTTGAGACACTTGCGAATATTTTAACCTGTTGATCTTTATTATTCCAGAATATGTATAAAAATAATTACGAAATAGAGGTTTAAATTAAGATCCGCCTGATGATGGAACTTTTAAGTTCTGAAACCGGTAGCATATTAAATAGGGAACAGTGAGAACTGGTTTTATTTAACCCTCTATTTAATAAAATGGACTCAAAATCGATCTGCTCAAAAATAATTTGTTATCAAAATTCTCTATAAGAGAGAAAATAAATCATGAAAATATAATTATTTTGCTTCGAATATTTCAGAGCTTCATAAATTAACGTTCTAGATTTCACAAGTAATTTATTACCAATTAATTTACGGTGAATGCATACGAATAAAGCTACAAATATTTCTAAATTCTTTTCAATGAACACTTTGTTTGTGTTGGAACGAGTACCTATATATTTCTGGAAATAATAAAATAATAAAAAACGAGATCTTTGAATTTGAAAAAATGGTCTTTTGACGTAGTTTTCAAGCTTCTTTTTGATGATCACCCTGTACAAGTTGTTATCCAAATATCATAATAAAAACCATAGTAAATTTTCTTAGATATATATACAGTCCGGGAAAATGTGGGAAAACTTTCGGATCCAAACAGAACATTAATAATTAAAATGGCATTAAAATGTAATCATTAGCAGTCAATTAATAATAATTTATTGCCACCCAGATAATATGTCATTTATATTGATTTTTGTAATAAAAAAAAAAATAAATTTTCTCACCAAAATTAACAGTAGCATAAATAAACACTCACCATAATCTTCCTCATAGATGATGGCCACTTTGGTCCAATTGAGAAACGCCATCAGATCCTTGAAGGCGGCATTCATATCCTCCTGACTGGGATGCAGATTGATGGAGAGCTCCTTGGAGGCAGGCTCAAAGTCCACTCTGGCCTCGATGTGCGGCACATCTAGGGCTTCGCAGATGCTCTGGATGTGGGCACCGAGCACGGGATCCGAAGGACCGAAGATGGCTTGCACACCGAACTCCATCTGCCGACAGGCTGAAATAGAAGGAGCAAGAATTAGCTGAAGACATTTGGTTTAATCAAGGTGTAAGTTATGGAGGTGAGAACATCTTTAACAAAAATTCGCATAGTCAAATTAAATGAAGGAATTAGTAATATCGATTTTGTGACGGAAAAAACTAAATAAAGTCTGCATTTGTAGCGTGACGTGAAAACAGTTCTTTTTTTGTAGTTCGGAGCTGGAAATTTCATTATTTGAGCTGATAACTTTTCTAGATCTTTGCAGTGTCTGTTCGTCTTTCTGTTTGTCCGTATACCTCAGCCTTTTCTTATTTAATCCACACCCTGAGTGCTAGGAAGCCACGCTTTAAATATCTGGAATAACTGGTGCTTTGTCACAAACACATATAAACTAACGTGCGATCTGATCATAGAAGATGATAAAGGAAAGATTAGGCTCCATTATAGCCCTAATTTCTACTATTATATATATTTTCTTGAAATGAGTATGTTCTCCAATTCTATCTCTTAATAACAACGTTAGACCATTTCTTTTGCAGATTTCATGAACTCGTTACTTGTCCAGACGTGATATACTACATTCTACAGAAGCTTCTTTTTGATCGATGCTGCAACTAATGCCGCTGTGATTCAATCTCAATTTAAGTGTGACAGATTTTTTTCCATAGTCTCCATCGTTATCGGCTCTACCAACCTGGCAGATCAATCAAGTATCAGGCTGCACCTTCCAAAATACATTTCTCTCTTTCTCTCTCTCTGGCCTTTGCTGCGAAGCAGTGTGTAGGGGTAAAGGTGAAATGCCTTTTTGAAATTTTTCGCTTTGCACCTGACAGGAACTCGATAATGTGAATTAATAGAAAATTCGATGTCTCTAAGCGTAAATCTATTTAAGTTACGTTTTCATCTTGGAAAGCGAGCACCAGATCCTTTGTTCCAAGATTAAATTGGATTTTTCCTTGGAATAAAATGGCTACGCTGGATCGGGAAGGGGGGAAGAATATACGTCGTCGAGACGATGAGAAAAATTTGCTTTCAGCGTTAACAAGAATGTTGATTAAGGTTTATTGGAATAGGGATAATAGTGTGACGTTTCTGACGATTTAAATAATTACATTGCATAGATTTCTCTTCTTTTGCCAGGACGAGTTTCACATAATGAGATGGATTATTAATATGAGTAGCTTGGACGGAAATTGCATTATTGTATGTTGAAATAGTCTTTGTAACTATGAACAAAGCTGGAATTGAAGCACGTTTCTGTCAACTTTTTTAAAAGGGGATAGTCAATTAAAGCGTTTGGTATTCATTGAATCATCAAGTCAAGAGCAATTTTTTATTTGATGAGTGAAATGTTTTGCAATAGTAAAATATATTCGAAACCCGAGACGTTTGGTATTTTTTCCCAGGGAGTCAATTAATTAGAGAACTAGGAAGGTAGTTTTACATTACGTGTGAAAATTAATTAGCCAAATAAAAAGCGAGAAATTACGGAATAAAGCCAAATTAATTTTGTACAGGAAATATATTTGCAGCTATAGTCTAATATATTTATACGGTAGATACCCGATTATCCGGACTACAAGTTGTTGTAGGTTGACCGGGTAATCCGGATACGTGAATATACTAAGAAAGCCTAATAACTTACTTCGCTCGCGTGTAAAGGGGAAATTTTCATTGTGACAACTGTCCATTCGAGAGAATGGCCAAAAATTCATACTCTCATGTGCCATTAAAAAACACATTTTAATGCAAAAATAACTAAATTCAAATATCTCCGAAAATAATCATTATAGGTAGGTATGGGGAATATTTAATAAAAATGAAAATTGAATGACTGTTCTTTTTGTTTATTATATAAAATACAGGCTGTTCCATTTAAAAGAAATGAGAAAATGTTGTATTTGAGTTTTGACAATCCCTGTAAAATACACAATACTGTAAAAATAAGTCATTACCACAACAAAACATAAGTAGAAATAATCGACACATACAAAAAATGTAGGTCATTTTATCAAATAAGTAACATACAGGAAATTGAAATCATTGCAATTGTCTGACAAAATCGATCATATGTTTTGAACTCCTCAGTATAGCCCAGTATAGGTTTGTATTAATGTAATCGCTAATAAGGGCCAAATTCATAGTCGTCACTCTTTCTCCACTCACCCTCAAATTCCACTCAAATCAACCCTACACTCAAATTTGGGATTCAAGAAAGAAACTACACTCAAAAGGCCCCTCAATTGATTCTCAATATTGAGTACAAATTGAGGTGTCAAATTTTGGCACTCAATTCAATTTAACGTCACTTTTTGAGCTTGTCACAATTTCTTAAAATATTATGGTTTTGTTCATTGCGTCTAATATTAATTTATATATTTAAAATAAATAAATATATACAGCATATTCATTCATTAAAGATGAATAACTTCAACGAAGTTATTACAACAATCCTCTTGAGAAATTTAGTAATAGTGAAATTTATATGAGATATAGATTCGATGGAAATATTATTCCTTTTTTGATAGAGTGGCTCATCTATTTTCTTATAATTTATAACCACAAAATAAAGTTATTTAATTTGTGCTATAACTGCTGAATAATGGACGCATAGCTCTTTTAAATAAGCATTTCTCATTTGCTGACATATTTTTTCTGTTTCTGCGCCATATCAAATGTAAAGTTCTTATTTTTATTCAAATTCAAACTTTTGCAACAGATGAAAGAATGACAGGGTAATTTTAGTTCATGGTTTATCTACACATACCAAAGAACATAGAGATACTTCAATGCTCTGTGATGGATACACTCATTAAAAACAGGGTTGCCACATGATCCAACCCTTAAATTGACTTATGATTGAGGAACAACGATTTTCTTATCTCTGAATTCCAATTTGAGGCTAGGTCTCCACTCACACTCAAATTGTCCTCAAATTGAGTGCAGTAGTTATTGAGTTTGAGTGACGTCTATGAATTCCACCCTAAGAGTAGATTCCGAGTTTTACATAAAATATAGGGTGTTCTATTAAAAAAAACATTTTGTAGGACATCCTGTTCATTTCTAATTAACTTCAAAATATGTATTCCTGTAATAATGGAGTTATCGACCGTGGACACAATAAAAATTCATCCTCTAGTTATCGTTTAGGTATCTTGCTATATATATATATATATATATATATATATATATATATATATATATATATATATATATATATATATATCCCTTCTAGAGTTAATACATAATGTTTTTTGTGTGGTGTTTTTACGCATAGGGAAATTATCTGTCAAAATGAATTTTGAGAATATATATTCTTTTCAACTACGTTTATTAGATAGATCATTGGGGGGAGGGGGAATGATCGGAGTCTCTAAAACAAATATTGTTAAGACCATAGATGTTTTCGAGTCTGGTGAAAATTATATATTTCGGGTTCCGCACAATAGATGAAAAAACGAAATTTTAATTACATAACTGGCGCTGACGAAAGCAAATAAGCTTGAAATCACGTGATCCGCTTCCAGTGGATGACTGTATCCGAGGAAATAAAAGCATTAAGGTGAATAGCATTCTCATTTTGATATTATATCTATCTCAGTAATACTGAATTATAGTTCTCTTTATATATATATATATATATATATATATATATATATATATATATATATATATATATATATATATATATATAATTCCGCTATTACCATAAAAAACCTACTACATGAATAATCATAAGACTTTTATACTCAAATATTTTTTCTATCACTCGTGATAAGAGCTGTAGGTGAGTCTCAAAATATAATGAATAAACCTGTAGCTTATGCCTTCTGGGAAACAATACCGGGAATTTCATTATATTAATAGAAAAACTCGGCACCTACACCTACTCCATTAAGTATAGGTATCTCATAGAAGGAATATAATCAAATACCTACCCAATGTACATAACAATGAAGTGTCGGAGTTCCTCGCGTCGTGCCAGCTCTATTATTTAAGACCATTGAATAAATCTTACTTCATTCACAATAATTAATTTCGAATTAAATATCAAATATATTATTACGGTCACAGCCTTAGCAATACCATAAAGAATATATTATTTTATATATATATATATATATATATATATATATATATATATATATATATATATATATAAATAAAAAGATGTTCTTGGGGATGCAGTCATATATTCAATAAAATTCTTTGACTGAAGCCGAGCTTTCGAGAATGTTTATTCTCTTCTTCAGGGCAAAAATCGTGAATTTAGAATAAATTAACCAAAAACAGGAAAGATTTCATATCCATCAATTACAAATTTCATTATTTATTTTAAAAATAAATAATGACATATATATATATATATATATATATATATATATATATATATATATATATATATAAAAGTATTCTCAATTTAAAGTGCTCTTTTCCTTTTCTCTTTTAAATTATACGTTGGATGCCTTTCGCATATCGAATAGCAATGGGATTGTAGTCTAATTCCCAGAGTTAATTTGTCGTCTGTTCGTTGTTGTTGTATTTCGGTTATATTTCTTATCGAAGATGTAGGTAGAAGAATGAAATAATTATTCCACCTTCATTGTTTCTGGCCTTTTAGTCAGTAGTGTGTTGTGAGATAAGATCAGATAATAATCAGGGTTTTCTCAATGATCTGCAATATTACTCATAGTTGTTTCATTAGGAAAATAAAAATTAAATTCTATACCTTGTCTAACCGAACCTACATAACAATGCCTGAACAACTGTAGAAACAAATACTAAATACTTTGTTAACACAGGTACTTTGTGTAGGAAAATAAAAATTAAATTCTATACTTCGCCTTTCTTTTATATTCGTGAAAAAGTAACAGAAAAACAAAACTACCTATTTGCTACTTTTGTCAAAAAGCTCATACTCCAATTTTCCAAATATATATTTTCCAACTATTGTGCAGAAGCTTTACCGGGCAAGTTATCCTCTTATGTCACAGACGTGCGAGATCGGTTTCCAGCAAAACAAAGTAATGGAATCGGACCATTTTTTCACGAAATAATTTCAGATGGATAATTCCATTGCTGAGAATGAATAATTTTTCAATTTCCTCTCCTTTGTGCTATCTACATATACAGGGTGGTCTGAAATATTATGGAGAAACTTTAACAGCGTATTCAGCAGATAAAAATAATTATAAAAGTTCATATTAACTTATCTCCATAAACACGTTTTGGAGATACGGGGTGTTGAAATATTGCGAAAAAAATCGGTTTTTCTTATTTTTAAAGAAACTCTTCTAGATTTTGATTTCAAACTTAGCAGCTATTATTGCCAATTAAAAACTAATTTATAGCTTGATAAACACTTGTTTTGTTTTTACCAGTGGCGTTCGTGAGACCGTTTTAATTATTTTAAATAATAAAAAAATTGTACGCCAATGGTTTATAGCAATTCTGTTAATAAATTTAGATTTATCGATGAATTTTAAACAAAAATGGTGTCTTTAGTCTTTTCGCTAAAGCAAACCGTTCTCGAGAAACAAAAATTTTGTTTGCATGTGCACCTAATATCTGAGGAGGAAAATTATTTTTTTCTCGAAAACGGTTCGTTTTAGCGAAAAGACTAAAGAGACCATTTTTATTTAGAATTGATCAATATATCTAAATTTATTAGCAAAATTCAAAATTGCGATAAACCATTAGCGTATCATTTTTTTATTTTTTAAAATAGGTTAAACGGTCTCACGAACGCCATTGGTAAAACAAAAAAGCAAGTGTTTATCATGTTATTAATTTGTTTTTAAGGGCAATAATACCTTCTAAGTTTGAAAGCAAAATCTAGAAGAGTTTCTTTAAAAATAAGAAATAACGATTTTTTTCCTATTTTTCTGATCGTATCGCCAAAACGAAGCGTTTTTGGAGATAAGTTTATATGAACTTCTTAAAATTATTTTTATCTGCTGAATAGGCTGTTAAAGACTCTCCATTATAATTCGGACCACCCTGTACACTCTTGAGAGCCTATTTTCGAGTACTCGGTATATATTCAGCTTTATTCCTGCGGCGAAAACTCCAAATGCATAACGAGATACAAAAATGAAATTACGGTACCTTTGAAGTTGAAGCGTAATCAAGCAAATTTGTCATGCAAGTTATCTCCATCATTTTCAACCAGCAAATGTATTTATATAATAATTATTATAATTATTGCACTCAACCGCCCTTGGATTAGAGACACTTTGTGAATTCATTTCATCGTAAAATTAGATTAAAAACATCCTTCCCCGAAAAATTAACTAAAATGAAAACCTTTTACTTTGGCGTTAGCGTGGGTAGAGAAAGCGGACCAGTAGTTATTTAGTTAGGAACGTTTTGCGCTTCTCAATTCGCTTTACGCACACTGCCATAATGTTAGGATAATTTGTCGGCTCTACTCTTCTTATTCTTCCAGTATTTGCATGCTAAACACTTTTGCGGAACAGTCTGAAAGCCACTTTTACCTTTCCCACTTTGGCCACCAGGTGAGATGTTGGATTTAAATATTACTTCAAAGTTAAGGTTTTTGTGCAGCTGGGATTCCTTAGATAACAAGCGTATATCTTTCTCAGTGCACCTGAGTACCACAAATAGATTTATATATTTACGGTCTTAGGTTGAAAAAAATGCGAAAGAAAATACGCTTCTTGCATATCTTCTAGAGCTAGATTTAGAGTTTCAGGCTCTGGTGGGGATGAGTTATGCTATTATTCTCTTGAATTCGCATTTATTTTGCATAATGAATGATGCTGATGTGAGCCTGAAATAAGCTGCGACTTATGAGCATCTTGGTAGATTGCCCGTTTCTTTTCTGGTTAATTATAAACAATTTTCATGCCTCCAAAAATTTTGACAAATAAAAAAATGACTCACTATCTGATTGAACATCTACTGCCCTTCTTGTTGTACAAATACAAATTGCTAAGTCTTTTCAAGAAAGATTTTCATTTACATAGGTTATGCATCTGATATTCAGTGGACGAAGTAGCGGACGAAAGCTATTATAATATAAAATATTTCAAGAGCCCAATTCCTTAAACTCTCGTATAATTCAAAAATGTGTTTTTCCATCGTACCCAATAGTATCAAACATTGACTCTTGATTTATTTCATTTAAAACAAGGTGAACAATGCTTACAATATGCTTGTCTGATTCTTGCAAATAGTAAAGCTGATTCTATTTAGAATACCTTATAACGTATCTATATCTTTTTACCATAGTTTTATTGCCTAATGTTAATAATAAATGATGAAAAAGCCGCGATGATGTCATGAAATCTTCCAAGTAAAAGACGTCCACTCCAGACGAATAAGAAGGTAGGTACTTTGAATAAAATAAAAAAAACAAATCCAGCATCACCTCTGAATCATTTTCACCTCTTTTGTAGGATGTTCTCGTTTGATCTGTAGTGCTAACCGAATTCTCGTAACTGGCACTATAATATCAAAACCTCCAACACAGCAGACGTTGTAAAGTAAATGGTGACATTAAATCTTTTACAGTGCGCCCCAGGACAAAAAACTAAATTTAGTCTCAACTCAACCAAATATTTTTCGTAGAAATTCTAGCATCCCTTGATATTTATTTCTCAATTAAGTTTTTAGAGCTAGTTTTATATATGCAGGTAAGCCCTAAAATAAGTTACGACCGTGAACTTAATTTCTTTTAATGAAAACACCTAGTTTTCATTTGATTTTTGAATTTTTCTTAAGATTCAAAACATGTTACATGTACCATGTCTAACACCTAGACTCAACAGCTATCGAACAAAATACATACGATTGAACCAGCATTTCGAGAGTCATTTTATTGCGTCCTTTAATAATTCTGTGTTCATTCTAATTTATTATCAATATATTGACATTGACATTGACATTAAATTATGTCTTGATTTGAACGTAGTTTTTTTCTGGAGATTAAGAATTTGAAATGATATTACCTTGTAACACTTTAGAAGGACCACCCGATATATATAGAATTGACAGCGTTCTCTCTACTTATCTGCTGCTTAGAAATAAATCCATATATTCTCTCCTTTCACTTGTCTCGGAGCTTATTTTCTATCACTGAACGACTTGGCTACATCGTAGATAGCGTTATTTGCGTGATATGAGTATTAACTCTGCCTCCTTCTCTATTTACGATGGAAAATAAAATTCCAGACAGAAATTTGAGATGGGACCCGTGTAAACGTTTCACGGAGACGTATTTTTGATGGCCTTGTTTTTCACCGCAAGCTGGTTACGACGTCTGCCTAATTGCTTGAAATTTTAAGAGAATAAGTATATAAATATAAAAGTATAATGAGTTTTTTCCTTTATTTTGCTCGTAATGTTCTTATGGATTTTCTATTTTTCTGTTGTCTGTTGATGGAATTTTAATATTACGAGAGAACTAGCATAATAAAAGCTTTTATAAGAGTTTAATGGAGAGATCTTATATTGGCAGAACATTTTCTGAAATATTGTACTATGCATATTCCACGCTAAAAAAAAAACTGCAATATCATGTAGGTATCTATTGGACATTGGCTAATGACAAGAGCTTTGTTGTGGTATACAATGTGGACCATTTTTTTGTCTAAAATGTAAGTAGAAGTGAAAAAATTAATTTATTCATATACCAACAAAAACCATGGTTCCTTAACTACAAGGTGACAAGTGAATCCCTTATAGTCTCGGTTTTCATTCGTCCAGGATTCACCTCCCTAAACTAGGAAGATAGAATTTTTGTCTTATTCTGGTTTACTTATTTGAAACCTACTAAACACGAGCATATTCTAGCGAAATATAATTTTACTATATTTTCTTAAAGATTACACCCCGTAGCGGTATAGTTAGGTAGTCGAAAGTTATCTCCAGTGATTTCTTGTGGCCATTTTTGCCAAGAATTTTTTTCCCAAAGTTGTACGATGAATATATCCGGAGATACAGTTCGGCTTTTTGATCCACCCTGTACAGCTCTCTATAATTTACACGTTTTTATTAGATTGGTATGTATGTATGTATGTACCGGAATTTTTCGACACGATTTTCACCCACTTAAAAACATAGGATCGCTTGAAACTTTGTATTCTTCTAAAGGATCGATGACAATATTATAGTTTCATGTTGTGTATGTGCGAGTGGGACTCCTTGATGGGGGGTACCATGCCTATATGTCTGAGCTCTATTGGATAGATTCTCGTGGAATTTTCGATATGCATGTGAGTTGGTAGGATATGTGATGGTGTGTAAATGCGAGAGGGACTCTTTGGTGGAGGGTTCCATACCTATGGGTGTTTATTATTTCTGGATGAATTTTCGTGGAACTTTCTATCTGTATGAGGGTTGGGAGGTTTTGTGATGTTGTGTACGTGCGAGTGAGACTTTTCGATGAGAGGTTTCATGCTTATAGTTGTATACGTGCGAGTAGGACTTGATGAAGGGTTTTATACCTATACCTCTCGGAGCTTTATGGATGGAGTTTTG
Organism: Crioceris asparagi; assembly: GCA_958507055.1. Lineage (NCBI taxonomy): Eukaryota > Metazoa > Arthropoda > Insecta > Coleoptera > Chrysomelidae > Crioceris > Crioceris asparagi. The sequence goes on from OY293830.1 coordinate 3,419,938, forward strand.
TGGAATTTTCGATATTAATGTACGTTGCAGGATTTGCGATGGAGTTTTAGCGTGGGACTATTTGGTGGAGGGTTCCATACCGTCCTCGTATATCTATATATGACTATGATTGTTTATATATTTTCTTAAACTATTATTTATTATAGAGTCAGAAATAAAATCCCTTAAATATCACATTAGTTATCCTGTTCTTGTGTAATGTATTTTTTAAACTTTAGCGGCCATACTGATTAGCTGGATGTGAATATTAGTGCCAATGCCAATAGTTTGAAATGTTGATGTATTTATTGATTTTGTATTAGGTACATCATTAGAGAATTGCTTTAGATTGCCAATATCTAGTAACTAACTGTTGTCAGATATTAACATCACGAGCATCGTGATTATTTTGTGACAGCAAACGTGGTTTGATCAGGTTCCATGGTGATTAAATAAAGTTGTTTGAAATTCATTTCCGATATGTTTGCTTGAGGATTTGGCCGGGCCAAGCCAATGCTAACAAATCATAGCTAAATGAAAATCTCTTGACACGAATATTTGGATTATATCTGAAATATTTATATAGTCTATTGAGTTTACACTTGATATAACGACAAGTTGAATTTCTGATTATATGAACAGAATAAATAGTATTAGAATTAATACAATATGTGTTTAATAAATGTTATATGTTTTATGATATGTTTTGAATACAAAAGCCAGAAAATCGTGTTGAGACTGTATAATATATTATTTCAGTATGTTAAGAACTTTCAAAAGTCTGATCTCCCAGGCAGAATGAAGTCTCAAAAGAGCTGTTTTTAAAAAGCAACATTTAAGGTCTGAGCCTAGAACTATAAACATATTTTCAGTTCCAACGATAATGGATAAAAAGGAATTCAAGCATCAAATTCTGACTGAGTAGGTGATTTTGATAATATTCGATATTTCTTTTTAATTTGGATTATTAACTTGCTATAAGTCATTCGAAGAAAAAAAAAACAAAACAACTTAAAAATGGACGCAAATAAATATAATATGTGACAAAAATGCTTGTAAATGTCTGCCAATGATTTTGATGGAAGGTTTTTATGACGAAGAAAATTAGCAAAGACTTTGTGTACTAACGTTTTTTTAACCTCCACAGCATGATTTCTTGAAGAATCTTTTGAAAAAATACAGAACCATTATTTGATATGTTGCAAATCATAAGATAATCATAAAAAGTTTAATTTTGATCTGAAAAGTATCCGGTAGAATTTTAGTTGTATTTGGAGGTTATTTATCTAGGTATAAAAATGTTTTTCATTATAACTTTCATAAATTCCCTCAATTCACTTTTTAGTAAATAAAAAAAATATAAATAGTAGGCATGTTATATAAAGTTATAATTGAATTATTTTTTAAAGTCATATAATAATAATAATAACAAAGTATTATTTTAAATATTATTTCATAATTTTATATTACATCCGCAAGACGCAGTATCTCACCATATCGTATTACATCTGCAAGACGCAGTACACCATATCATATTACATCTCCAAGACGCTGTTTAAGAAGATAACAAAAGTGATAAGGATATTTACGTGCCAGAGATGCAGACCAGTAGTCAGCAAGTTACCATAAAGACCATTGTTAATTGTTTATCCAGTTCGGCCTCCAAAAAGACATTACTATGTATTTTAATTATAATATTTCTAGAAGCTTCGATTCAACCTTAGGAGAAAAGATCCATTGTATTAATTTACGTTTCTTTTTATATTTTTAATGACTAAACATTTTTGATTGTATAAATACTAGATCTCTAGCTAACGGCATCACTTGTGAATCTTCTGGCGAATGTGTCAGTCAACTTGTGAGTTTAGATTCATACAGTCAAGTAAAGTTAAGTTATATTTGTACTTTAATTTTTTGTCTTAATAAATAATTGTTTTTTTAAAAAAGTTAATTCCACGATAAGTGATATAACAGGCATATTGCTGTATGTATGACTTCTGAAAACTGGTCTTGGGACTTTCTTGCTGAGGAAACAATCGCAATAACAAAATAATTTACATCAGACAGTTTTGGCATACATTTATTTAAGGCTCGGCTTTTCACTTAACATAAATTTTTAAAACATGATATCTGCCTTTATTCAACCGTATAAATATCTATTAGGAAGCTGTTTTAAATTTAGTGGACCAAAACCCTGAAGTATAAGTACCAAAAAATTGGGAACGATTTAAATGTTACACATGTTTTAGTCTGGAGAATTCTTCATGATTATTCGATATTAAGAATGAATTTCTACGAATGGATTCTTCAAACGATTGCTGAAAATCCTGAATTTGATTCCAAAATTTTATTCACGGATGAAGCTAATTTTTCCTGGAACGCCATAAGAGATTTTTACAACAGTTATTTCTGGGTTGAGAAAACTCACATGCCATCATGGAAGCCCAACACCAAAAGCAATTTGTCGTAAATGTATGGGTCGTAATTATTGGCGATAATTTAATTGGACTTTATCATCTACAAGGAAATACGTATCACTAGTTTCTTGTATACAGAGATTAGAAAATTAGCATTATAATAATCGCTGGATAGGGTGTGGATGAACACAATCGAGGCCACTCAGATCCCCAGATCTGAATGGTCTAGACTTGTTTAAGCCGCTGGTTATAGCACCCCAAGAGACACTGAAGAGGAGTTAAGAAACGTTTCTGTTCAAATTGGTTAACTTTAGTTTCTTTCAATTTAGTTCTAAGATGTATTCATTAAATAATTAAATTTGATTTTAATTTTTATTCTTCAATCATCCAATTATTTTCCTAAGCAAAAATCTCATGTCGGGCGAAAAACTGTAAGTAAAGCAAATTCGGCATAAAATGAATAGGGATTTTAAAAATATTTTTCATGTTAAGAGAAACCCTAGGCGTACATACCTAATATTTCCCAAAAAAATATTTACAATACACCCTGTACAGACGCCACTGGTCAGAAGTTAACAAAATTTCCCACATCAAAAAACTTTTTGGGATGTTTAAAGGGTTTTGGCTAAATTTCATAAGAAGTTATTACAGTTAGAACTTTAATACTCTGTAGCTCAAAATTTGTGAAGTGTATGACACTGAAACACTCTGTATATTTTCTCATAATTGAGCATCATATCATAATCAATCAAATTCTTGCGAAAAATATAGAAGAAATACACTTAAAAAGTCTGAAATACCTAAGTGAATTATAAAACACTAGAATTGCTCAATTCACGGACTCTTGCATTTATTTTTAAACTCAAGAATCAATAAAGAATGCTTGTGTGATGTAATCAAACGTCAATTGCACCAAATCAAACATTCTATTGACTAGCACGGGTGTGGAAAGTAGGCCGTGAAATTGAAGCCCTCTCCATCTACAACATGTTGTTCTGTGCGCTCGAGAACACCTCTCTGCTATATTCCTAGAATCCAATAAAAAAAAACATCGAGGATTTGCCCGATAATCGTATATATAGAAAGAGCAGCTGACAAAAGGTGGTGAAATAAACTCGAATAAGCCATAGGGGAATTGACTTGGAACGAAAACATTAAGAGTCTCTTCATATGAATAGATTCTTTTAGGAATATACGGGGTTATGCAGTTTGATATTCAACAAAACAGTGTAACAAGACAAGACAAGTGACTATCTATCTGTTGACATATGTCAAAACTGTCATATCATTTTGTTTTATATTCAAGTAGGCTTCTCCAACATACATTCAGGAATTTGAAAATATATTCACCGACAAAAAAACTGGTACCTATTGTTTTTTAATAAAGTCAATATGGCATATTTTTTTATCGTTGACTTTATTGCTAAGAATTTTCGCTGAAATTACGCTGCAGATTGTTTAAATGAAATTTTGATTTCTTAAATGTTTATATACCAGGGTAAGTCAAAACGATGTTTTAGTTGTTTAGTCGTGGAAAAAAACACGCCAGAGAACCTTGTTGAAACATGATTTACGATAAAGCTGAATGTATTCTGAGAATTTGCTTTTTCAATCATATCGTTATCCTGTTTCTTTTACGATCTATGCATTTTTAATTGAAAATCATCGCTTTGATGGAAGATGCTTGGAATAGTTTCAAGACGGGAATTCATACCAGGCCAGGGTTTGGAAGAAAAAATCAACCAACTTAGCCGACAAACGTTCCAAATTGCTAAAATCTTTAAGGGATCGAGATACTACAGGAAGCAGTCATTCCATTTTACCCTTTCATTGGAGACCGCATGTTGCGAATATAGTAAATATGTGTTTTTGGATGAAGTTGGAATTCGAATGTTTGAATGAACAAACATATATCTTTTGCAGAGCTCAGATTAGTAATAAATGAGGAACATGATGCTGGTATTCCTCAAGGAAAAATAATCACTCTAAATGATTCCATGCCACGAAGAATGCAAGCTGTCATTGCAGCTAGAGGTGGACACAGCCGTAGATAATGTTTTATTTTAATTTTAATTAATTGATGACAAATCGATAAACTCTTATCGCGTTAACTATAACTTAAATGAGGCAACAGGATAGCTGCTCAAGATAAAGTGTTTAACTCGTTACTCTATGAATTTCTTCTAGAATCATAATTTCTGGAGAATACAATTTTCAGTTGAAGTTTTGGCGAAGGTGCCACATCGAATATATCTATAAAATATAAATAGCATTCGATTTATTGTTTTATGACTACTATCATTAGGTGCTCTCATGGCAATTAATTGGGAACTTGTTGTTTTATATAATAGCACAGTATACTATCTAGCGGGAACTCATTCAAACGATGAATATGAAACAAACTTTCAAAATTATTTACACGAAAAAATTAAAATAATGCCTGGTGTTGTTACCTCGTGTTATCCTTGATTTCCAATTAACTAATAATAGAAGGTCAAAGCAATAAATGGAGATTAAATGCTTAGATCGTGACGCACAGCCGGGATAATCCACTCTAATCTTTTCTGGAAACCCTAGCAGGTATTCGGCAGCTCGAAATTGGATGATAGACCGAGGAGGATTGACTATTATTTGCGAGGCTTCGTATATAAGGGTTTAAGACGCCTGGATACGCATAATACTTGCTTTTTAAATTGGGCCAGGTGAGGAATAGATTAGAAATATTTCTATATACCAGTGTTTAGATCACATAAAGTGGATTTATGTTTATTTTGAGAATCTTGTGATAATACGGAAATACAACTGAGTAATATATTGCTGAAAAGTTACTATCTTTGATTAAATCAATGCCAGTTCCGTACTAAAGACGTCCGCATAGATTGTCTTGCAAACTTTGCCAGTTGTCAGGTCGATTCACTAATAACCTCTAAAAACATAAGGAGGCATTATCATGTTTTTAGGTTATGATTCTTATTAAATTATGACGTTAATTATCAATACCACACCAATTACAATACAAGTTCATTTTTTTATGTGAAATATACGTCGAATGTGACAAATGATTAACAAAACATTTTAAACAGGTAATTAGCTGATACTAATCAGTGTCAATTTTACGATTTAACAACATTGGACATTTTAGGAAAATCAACTTAAATTAAACTACTTAAATTAATTACTTAAATGGGCTAAAGTAAGGATAACACAATGAGAATTTGTGACTTGAGAGGTAACATATACCTACTTATAAAAAAAAATATGTGCACTTTTTCTGTGACGGGAAAAAGTTTGACATTTTATCCCTGTTGACAGGTGACGAAGTATCACTTTTTTGATTCCACGGGATAAAAGTCAGTACTTTTTTCCGGGTATATTTTTTCACACAAATATAAATCAAATCACCGAATTAAATTGACAGATATTTGATTATTTAAGGTTTCCTTGGCAACGCAGGACTAATTGTCGCTATAAGTACTGGGTGATTCAATACGGTTGACCAGATACTGTATCTCAGGAACTAATAGTCGTAGAAGTTTGGGGAAAAATCCTTCAGAGGAAATCGACCAAGTAAAATTGCTGGAAATATTTTTTCAATTCATATGTTCACCACTAGGGGGCGTTATAGCTTTGATCGAAAATTTTCCTTTATAAGTTTGGAAATGAATACTTTCAACTTAATGCCACTATAATGGTCCATCTTTTTGATAATTAATTTTTTATTGTAGGACGTAAAATGAAGGCAGGAAGGGTTGCTAAACTTTTTGGATTATAAGTGTCTATAAGTTAAGTTTGACTTAACGTAATTTGGTTAACATGGTCTGGTTCATGAAAAAAAGGTTTGGTGAATATAATATAAAACTATCCATGCTATTCTGATTTTGGCCGCACTCACTAGGGGGGCGGGTTTTATAAAGGTAACAATTTTATTAATTAAGCTCGGAAATCGCAAATGGAACCGTATGAATATTTTATTAGATTCAGAGAGTAGATTAAATTTGCAACATAATCTGTGCACACTGCATGTTGATATCTTCATTCGCTTAAAAGTTAGAAAGTTAAAGAATATTTTATTAACGAATATATTAATGAAACAAAACAGGTAACTTAGTATTTGAGTCTTAAATTTTTTAAATTAAAGTCTTTTCACGGCCTCCTGAGTAATTGGATATTTTTGAATTCTTATACCTAGTCACAGGTGACACAGACAAGCTTTTGATTTTAGGCTGATTTATAAATAGGTACTACGAAATTTTTACAAAATATTTCCAGCAATTTTACTTGGTCAATTTCCTCTGAAGGATTTTTCTACCAAACTTTTCCGACTATTAGTTCCTGAGATATAGTACCTCGTCAACCTTATTGAATCACCCGGTACAACAATCTATCATTTTTAAATTTAGAGTTTCACCTCGATAATTCTCTGATTCAAATTGTGCATTATACACGGGAAGAATATTAGGCCGGCCCTGAATTCGTCCTCGAGCAGTTAGTACCTAATTTCTACAACCATAATTCGTCTCCATACTCTTTAGGGTCCTTCAATGTCCTACAAGAATTTGTCCACGGACAAGAGATTGAGATTTATATTTTCTTAGAAAAATAAATAGGTAGTTGCCTATTAAATACAAATTCTACCAAAAGTGTCAATTAATTTTCATTCATATTAGATTGTTATTTCATTCTGAAATGACATTCCTAGCTAAGAATTGCATTTTATTTAGGTGTGAGAAAATATGGAAAGCTTTGTCAGGTTGAGTGAACGTGGAAGATATGTGCTAATTGTAGTATCTGTAAAATTTAACAAACACAAATTCTTAAAATGTGGTGAATCTGCAAGAATACGCGATCCAGTAGACGTAAGCAGCGAGTTGCTAGGAAAATCGATGAGTATAAAACTGGATATGTTTCATGATTTGGTTTTGTAAAGTGTATAGCTTATTTTAATAAAAGTTGAAAGTATAAAACACAAGCAGGCATTACTTTGCATATTCTTAAATAAAATGTGTTTTGTGGTACTCAGTGAGTGAGTTCATTTGTTATAAATATATGAAAAAAATATTTTATGAAAAGAGTTAATCTGTAGATTTTAATAAGTAGCTATATTGGTGAATCATAATGCGATAACGTCGGGGACAAATTCAAAGATCTATTTTTGAGGACCTACTCTTCTTGGGGACGAGTTTAGGGATATTTTTTCAGGTAAGAGATTAACTAATTACTTTATTTTATTTCTCGGGACGAGTTTTGGTGCGTCCGAATATTAATCTTTTACCATGTATGATAAATACCTATTTTTAATATATGGATTGATTTGGAAAACCGGAATACCAAAGAATGGATTGGAAATACCTTTCTGATGAACATTAGTCGATACGTTCTACATATTGAAATATCTGTGGGAGTAGTTATTGAAGGCGGAGTTAGAAAGTGCCAGAGTATTTATTTTTAATATGTTGTTTTCGAAATTCGAGTGATTAATTACTGGTATTAGCATTCTCTTTAAGTGATTATTCAGATACTGCAGATAGCCAATAAGTTGTTTAACAGGCTGAATACTACAGCAAGTACTCTTTAGGTCTTTCGTGAAGTGGTCATTTGTCTGTCAAAGTTTTTCATCAAAAAAAAAAACAGGATGGACTAGGAATTTCTACATATTGAATACATAGATTTTGATTATGTCTATTTGTTGAAATTACACTATAATCCTTTGATATTTGTTTGAAACAGTTGTAAGACGAATAGACCCCCTATTATACTATATTTGATTGAGTTTGGGAAAATGACAATTTCATGATAAGCCGTGGAAACTAACTGGTATTGAGTGAATTTTAAAAGATTTATTCTGGACTCTATTGTGTAATATAAAAATCTGGTGTGTCCACTCACACGACTTTCCTACCGCTCGCAGGCAAATTCCAGTGAATGAAAAATACTTTCCTTACATAGCGACGATAATAGCGGTAGTAAAGTAAGAATCCTCTGGTCAAATCGTGCTACTACTCAGCACGTCAAGACAAACAGTAATGGTCATGTAACATTTTTTCGCAAGATGAAACGTTTACCCAGAATCTGAAGAAACATGTGGAAAATACGGAATTTTATTCAAGCGGAAATATTTTTGTGCTTTTTCCCAGAGATGGCGCTATATTTGGGTGGTGAAGGGCTCTCAGAAGAATAATTAAGACAAGTTTAATCAGAATCCTTGGAGCCGTTTTCGGGCTATAGTCTTGAGCAAATCTCGTTTTTAGGCTGCAGCTCAACACCCAGTGTATACAAGATTTTCATTCAGTGCCACCGGCGAGTGATATTGGTACCAAACAAAATAAAAAAGAAATCAACAAAATACACTGTTCCATTTTGGAGATAATGCTGTGACAGACAGACAGACGAACAGACAGACAGACAGACAGACGAATGGCTGAAAATATGTTTATTAGACTTAGAAAACTCTGAAACGTCAACATTTGTAAAAATGTCGATACCGAAAATTTCACACGATTACAATACTTTCCTTCTACAGCTACAATAGTAGCATGGGAAAGTAAAAATTACTTACGAGAAAATTGCTAGTTCATTAAATCAGAAAGCCGGATGAAATATTATATCGACGTTGAAATGATGTTTTCTCGTTATTAGGATCTCTTGTGTAAGCCTCTTCAAACCACTCGCTAACTAGTCTAGTTGTAAGAGTAGCTTAGAATGGTGAAGATTCTGCAAAACTTACGTACTTTTCTCTTGCATTTGATGTCACTCACATCTTTTCATCTTCTGCGTAAACTTTTCGCCATTTCCCCAATCGAATCATCCACCCAGAGGGGAACTATGTCCTTTTAGCAGCAAGGAAAAGTTTGCCAGGCCTTGGTTAAATAAATGAAGCAGCACATAGAGAGATGGCACTGACTGACTAGTAGTGAGAGATTTCTTAGCGTATAAATTTAATGGCTGTTGTTTTAGTTATGACTTGGAAAGAAAAAGTGTCACTGGCAGCGAGAGCTTATAGAGAAAAATGTAAAAGACATACATTTAATTAGGAGTTGGCAATTATTAAACCTGGTATGGATGATAAAACTCGAATCGAGTACAAGTATGACTTGTGTGATGGGGGTTTCGGTAACTATGGGTTGACTTCTCTAATGAAAGCAATTAAGATTTAAATAATGACATCAAGAAATTTTTGCAATACTTAGAAACTAAAATGCGACTGGTCATATGATAAATGATCATTTGATTAAAAATTTAGATACTTTACTTTATTATACATTTAAATATTAATCCATCAATAAATTATAACATCTTGAAATCTGCTTGAAACAATTATTACTTTTTTACAATTGGTCACTTAGGTTTCCATGCATTTCTTTCAACCAGAATCTGTTAGCAAAAATAATATTTTCTGCAAATTTTGCTTTAAAGGATACCGGATCTGTAAATATCATTGATTTTAATATTACATACAGAGTAAATAGTATGCAGAATGAAAGTCTTTACTCAAAGTCAAACCCTTGTGAAAAAACTAAGGCAGGACTTCTTTCCATTCGAGCCTGACTCGTACTTAACCCATTTTAAATTTTAAACTGTTTTTTTAATTGGTTGAAATAATTTGGTTAATGCTATAAGGATTAGTATTACAAAGTTGCGAAAAGTACTTTTTTGTACAACTGTCAAAAAACTTGACATTTCTGCTTCTCTATTGATGCGTAAATGCCAAAATAATTCACAAAAAAAACATGAAATATCTCTTTTTGAAGGATTTATTTTTAACAGAGTCAATTATTAATTGATTATTCATAACAAAACAATTTAATTTATTGGAATAATAATTGATAGTAAGGTCTGAACAATTACTTCTAACATAAGTTTCCGAAGATGTTCCATGTTGCTGCTGATCAGAAACGTTAGATATTTCTAGAAGAGTTGATTCCACAATTTTATCAGAGATTTTCATTTGTTGAGAAGATAGACAATTCAATATTTTGTTAGAAATCTCAATTTTGTTATTCAGACTATCTTCTATATATGCTTCTGCTACGGAGGCAAATTTCCAGCCACCGTGACGTTTTCTGCATCAAAAGAGATGCAGAAATGTAGTTTTTTTGACAGTTATACAGAAAATGTTGTTTGTATTTCGTGTATAAAATTCGTGTTTTCATGGCAAATTCGAGAGAAGTTTTCACAGAAGAAAATTCACACTTTCATGTACCACTAAAAAACACTCATTTTACTCACTTAATTAAAAATACATACATTCTCGATACTTAGGAAATCAGTTTGTAATTTTTAAAGTAAAGAGTTTTTTAACACGCTTTTATTAGCTTCACTTGTATGTTTGTTTGCATGTAATCAAAGTCTTTGATCTCAATTTTGCACTACTTTGAGCGATCCGATTTTCTTTAAACTTTGCACACCTATCAATGACTGGTGACAATGCAATGATTTCATGTGTAGGTGCCAGTGCGACTTCTTGTTGAGGGGTTCCATACCTATATCTCTGAGCACTATGTATGGATTCTCGTGGAATTTTCAATATGCATGTGAGTTGGTAGGATATGTGATTGTGTGTAAGTGCGAGTGGGGCTCTTTGGTGTAGGGTTCCATACCTATGGGTGCTTTTGATTTCTGGATAAATTTTCAAGGAAATATCTATCTGTATGTGGGTTGGGCTGTTTTGTGATGTTGTGTAAGTGCGAGTGGGATTTTTCGATGAAAGGTTTCATACTTATAGTTGCGTACGTGCGAGCAGGATTTTTTGATGAAGGGTTTCAAACCAATACCTCTCGGAGCTTTTGGATTTTTATGAAATATCCGATATGAATATGTGTTGGAGGATTTGCGATGGAGTTTAACAGTGGGACTATTTAGTGGAGGGTTCCATACCGTCCCCGTATACCCATATGATTATGATTGTCTATATCTCACTCCCTACATTCGTGCATCGCTTCAATAGAAAACCATACTAAAAATTATAAAATAGATAATAATTTGAAAAACTAAAAAACACGCTTTAATAGCAAACCAAACTAAAAAATTTAAAATAAATAAGATATTATTTTAATGAAAAAAAGCGTGGGGTAAATTCTAAGTTAATTTTATAATGTCTACTTATATCAGTATCTATCACGCTTTTTTACATTAAAATGATATCTTATTTTTTTTTTATTTTTAGTTTGGTATGCTATTAAAGCGCGTTTTTTAGTTTTTTAAACTATTATTTATTTTATAATTTTTACAAGCAAAATATAACCTTTTGATTAGATATAAATATAAAAATGCCGATTAGACGCAGTTATCTGTATCAAATATCTAATATAATTGTTGGTAATCGTGGAAGTTTAAATTTTGTTGTCTTTAAACTCAAACATTCCACACGCTACAGGTCAGCAATTGTTTTAACATCAATCAGTCCCTGGAGCATGAATTTTAAAGTTTGAGAACACTATCCACGAATTGATATTACATAGCAGAATGCTACAACATAAAAGTCTTCTTTATTTCAGAGAACTTTGCATACATTTTATGGACTAACCAGACTACTACTATGTATTTACATGGGAAGTGTACATTATTTCAGTTCTACACATTCGTTTCAATCAACTTTGGCGAACTTTTAAATTGTTCGACGTTTGGCAACTGTTTCGAAGCTAAGCCCAGTGCAAAGCAGTGCCACCATCATCATAGCCTCCTACTCCGTTTATTCGCATTGGAGCCGTCTGGCACTTCACCTCCTCTTTTTATCTCCCTCCTTCTTTTTTTCCTTGCTTTCTTTATTTCCCATGGAATACAATTGTTGGCGAAATGCAGGAATTATTTTATGTTAAATTGACGCTTACTTACAATAGAAATTGCAGACGCTTGAATGAAATTCAACAATGATTTTCAATATATGGTCTTGTTATGTATTTACTACGGCTGCTTTACGATTGAAAGAGGTTATGTAAGACTTTCAAAAATATAAAATAAGATTACTAAGAGCATATTGAAGAGAATGGCTATACAGAATTATTTTGGTGGCAGCGCTGGTATATGCGAATCAATATTTCAGATATTTTTCTTGGTGGTTAAGTTACTTTGCTTGCAAATTAGGAAGAAGAGACCAATTTTTAGGAGTCATAACTTTGACAGATGGGAGATACCTATATAAGCTCGCCGGCACAAAATTTCGACACCCTGAATGTTTTATAACTTTTTAGATATTTATCGAATTCTCAGGATTTTGTTATCGGTTTGTAGATCCACTTATCCTGTTTCTCTTTAATTATTTTATAAAAAAATATTTTTCGATGACGCTATATTATACGGGAGAAATTCAAATTGTTGTTATTTGTCGTAAATTCAAAACGTCCTGTAGGAAAATTGAGGTGGATAATTTGATTTACATATTGTTTCTTGTAATTTTTTATGTATTCTAAACATTGTCAGGCGTATTCATAATCCACTCTTAGTTCAGTTAGCTAGAATCGTATTAAAATAAAAAAACACTATCCTACAACTGACATGAGTCCGCACTTAATTTAGTAGCGTACTAAGTTTCGATTATGAATACGCCTGTTCGTTTTTTTAATGTATTGTTAACTCAGCATGTTTCCGTAGACGTTTTACAATTATACCGACGTTAAAGTTATTGTAAGCATTTTCTATCAACTGCATATTTCATTATTTCTTACGTTAATTGTGTTGTGATGGCTTTCCATGATTTTGATAGATTTGTTATTATATCTGTTTATACTGTTCTATTATCCCGCTTATAGTAATGAACTACACTTTATAAGATAAATAAATATTTATCCATGGGTTGCATTATTATAGTAATTTAAGTTTACTATTAATAATTTTTGAATATAAAAATGCTGAGACAGGACGTGAGCTCTGTTAATACTGGGCTCCATAAAACCTCTATAGATTTTATCAATGACCTATTAACAGAGATAGACGGAACTTTAAACAATATATTGTGTTGACATCATCCCATTTTCGGCCACACCTCATAGCATGTCAGCTTCTCCCCCCCTTATTTAAATACTTGGTGTTTTGATTGTTTTTGAATATTCTATTATATTTTTTGGTTTCAAAACTTGAAACAATGGTTAGACTTTGCAAAGTGTGCAATAAAATAGAATCCACGAACCCAGAAGTAACTTTTCATAGGTAAGTAGCCCGTCTAAGTTAAAATTTGCTAACTTAGATATTTGAATTTTGAAAGAAAATTATTGACATATAAACGTCGGTCATGGGCGTAGTAAAGAAATTATAACCTAATCATTTTTATTTCATTAAAGAGATTTTTATATTTTTGCGCTTTTCAAATCCTAGACTTAAAAAATAGTTATTATACATACCTATTAATTATTTCGACATATAAATCTCAACTAAAGATAAAAAATAATATTTGGTTAAATTTAAAATAATCAAAACAACCAATAAAAAGTAGAAGAACGAGACGCCACTGCCGTCATATTTCTTACTTGAATAAGATCACTGGAGTGGTGGCGGGGTTTAATTAAAACTGTTGTATCCCCCTTCTGACCGCTTCCACAGCTCACCCCCCTGGTCCATAGAGATGGTGTCAACAAACAAAACGTATTTTATCAATGAAGTGTTCCGTCTATCTCTGTTAATAGGTCATTGGATTTTATAAACGTATGCGAATGCATTTCAAGTAATCTCCGTTTTTTGTTTAATATTTTCATACTATTTTATTTAATTGTTTATTATTATTTGAGCGCAATTTTTATGTTCTATTTCCACCTTTTAAAAATTTTCTCCAACTGGAAAGTAGATAATTTAACAAAAACATTCGTAATGTTGTTCTAACACATAATTGAAATTGTCTTTCTTCTGTTGATTGATCTCTTTTCAGTGTTGCTATAAAACATCATGCGACAACATGTCGAGGCTCACTAGATGGAATATTTTCACATAGATATCTTTAGATGAATAATGCAATATGTCACTACTGCTGTGTCGGCTGTCTTCTTACCCTTTTTGGACGTTCTGAAACTGTCATCCCTCGGTACGTATTGAATGTCGTACACCAAAGTAGTATTTGGCAACAATGCTCTGTCCTTGTTAATCTTGTAGACGGCATATTTGAATGCCAGCTCGACGCTGCTGTTTTTTTGGTCCTCGGTGAAAATGGCACCTGAAAATGTAAAAAGGAAATGCTGATAAAGGATTTCCATCAGTTGCTGGAAATAAGCATTCATCGTATGTGGGTATATAAATGCTCAAGTGTGAGTCAACATTTTCAGTGATATTTTTCTATGTTTATTTATCAAATAGCATCTCAGGCACTCTATGGTAAATATGAGAAAATAACAGTTATAGCAAAAAAGATAATTGAATATTCAATGAAACATCTTTTATTTTATGAAACACGTATTTTATTTCTACTGTGACCCTAACTAGAACTTAAAGTGCTGCAGAGCAAAAGAAAGTATAACGTAACATCGTATTCTAAATTTATATACAGTGTGGACCAAAAGTCCGTTCCCCCCCCGCAAGTAACTTCTTTATTTTACAAAATATTAAGAAAAGTTTAATAAAAAAGTTGTACAGTTTCATTTGACCTTTTTAAAAATCCTATACCTAAGATAAACTGATTGCAGGAAAACTCTTACTTATCTGATTTCTGATCCTACACGTTAATTTAGTAGGCTATATACTAGGAGTACCTAAAGTAACCATAGCAACAAGTAAATAACTCTTAATTTGTTGTGAACAATTGTCAAATTCGACTTAATAATATTTTCTGATCTCCTTGCTTTTTCATTATTTCTCTCGTTAATATGGTTCGTTCATTAGAAGACAAAGTTGAAGCCGTTATCATATTTGGTGAAGCTAAGGAATTTCCTCGCTGCTGTTCAACTTTGGTATACAGGAAATGCTGCATGAAATCTGCACAGAACGTAGATTTCAAAAATCTAATAATATACAGGTAGCTTCATTTGAAACAATAGACTAGCCACTGTATGTTTTTGGGACACCCTGTGTAAAGTACAATTAGATTATTAAAAAGGTCAAATGAAACTGTACAATATACAACTTTTTATTATATTTTGTAAAATAAAGAAGTTACTTGTGGGAAGGGGGGGGTCGGACTTTTGGTCCTCACTGTATATTTAGCTGTAGTATCAGCTTCACTTATATATGAAGCAATTGAAGGTTATGTACAAATTGAAGAAATAGATGTAAAATATATTAAATTTGTATTCCAAACCTTATTCGTATTACTTTTGAAATTCTCCATTGTCAAGTTATTGAGTTTATTTCTAAATAAATGAAGTACACCTTTGACGTTGCCACTCAAAGATTCATATATCAAATACCAAATCTATCTGATCTAATCTAATATAATAATACCAGCAATTCTTGTATTTATATAAATTTTATCACAGAAACGGCTCTAACCATTTTCATCAAATTTGATATATAGATAAAGTTTTCATGGCTTTCCAGACAAAACGTGAGGGTGCCACCCTCGAGGTCCATGAAGTTTTTCTTGAATGGTTCGGCAGATTTAAGTAATTGCAGGGTCCACATTCACATTGCACATTCATATTTCGAGATCTAGATATAAGTTATGAGCTATGTGAACGACAGAGGCGTTTTTGTAAGAAATATCCAAATTTTTCAATTAAGTAACGCTACCCTGAATGCTGCTTACCCGAGTTAAGTTCGGTCGCCCACAAATTGTTATCAAAACTACCCAGCCTGTGTTTTGCTCTAAGTATTGACACTTTTATGAACTAGCCGGATCGAGTAGCGAATTCCCAAACTTAATATCCAGATGTACGTATCCCTACAGAGTATATGATTTTAAATTATATAATATCTTTTAGAGAATATCCATCTCCCTTGCAGGGAAAACTTTCGGAAAATCGTTTGAGCCAATGTAAGCTAAAACAATGAGCGAATAAGGGAACATTCAAAACCATTTAGACTTGTTCTAACGACTTTGGAAGTATTAAGGAAATTAAATATTCAAATTCGTAACACTGCAGAGACAAAATTACTTTTATACAGGGTCTTGCATCTTACCTCATACTTCTACTGCATTTCAGGTTTCATTTTTCTGGATAAATTCTTCTAATATGAAAACTGTTTCTATTATCAGTTTTAGTATATGTTAAGATAATATGAGCATGGACATAAACAGCTGAAATAATTATTATTCCTAGGGTTCTTGCAACTTCTACTTAACTGATGTGCAAACAGAAACTTGAATGTTTAATAAACATTATTTCCATAAATTAACAGCCAGTCTCCTTTCTATTTTTGAGAGTTTACTGCAAATAACTTTAGATATTTTTTTAAATAACTTCTTAGACCAGTGGAGCGAATCTCTTCTCAGCTTCCACTTTTTCTGTAAAGTACTTTTTTCAGAATCGCTTTCATGAAAAATTTACAATCATGTAACCTAACCACAAAGGTGCAAAAGCAATCAACAAAATATAGGGCATGTAAATCAAATGTTACCACCCAACATTCTAGAGATATTAGTGCTCTAGGAAACAGATGAAGTTAGCAAAATAATAACTCATCAACTTGTTTAAAGACTAATGTATAGACGTCGGAGGTGAAATGCAAGACCCTGTACACAAACCAAGTAAGCACATAGTTTAAAGTTTAATTTTATTTATGTTGCAACAACGAGTTTCCCAACAGACAGACAGACATACCGACTGAAATAAGAAATATGCAAGTAAGATGCACCCAGCTATATATATATATATATGTATATATATATATAGATATCCTTCTCAAACTGCCTACCGAGTTGGAGTAGAATAATTTAGATGTTATTCCACTTTTGGGTAAGTCAACCATGGCGTGTGCATATGGAATAAGCGAGTAAATTCCTTATTGTTCTTCCGCTTCTCCATGTTGAGGAGGAAACGCAATAGTAATATGGCAATACAACTTTGTGTGTTGTGAGTATATATATATATATATATAACTGGATGGAAGATGTAGAGTGTAATAAAACTGCAATTAGCATTTTTAGCATGATGATTCAAACTTTGGTTCAGCCCGGTTATTGCTTTAGAAGCTCTTGGCTTTATTTGACTTTGAAATAGTGCATCGGGTTGTGCTCGTTGTTTTGCTCCAGTTGGATTTCTATTTATAGCGACGAATAATTATAAATTTAATTCTCTTATAACTTCTGGATTATGTGATAATTCTTTACAGGCCATATTTTTATTTGGTCTTGAGTGATTCTTTGGCTGAATAAAGAAAACTCTTATAGCTCAATTCTGAACTTTATCAATTCCTGATGGATGGATGATTATTTAAGGGGTGTTCGAGCAGTAGTTTGGTTTTGTTTCAAACTATCTCCAACTGTGTTCTGCGGTTGTGAGCATGATCATTAAAATTTAAGACTGAAAATTAAATTCCCTTGCTCAGGGATCTTTTTGAAAATTAAATTATGAGAATCGAAAGCTTCTAGATTACATTTGTAATTTAGTCAAACTGCGTTGTTTCTCTCTAAATTTTTGGGTCTTCTTCTCCTTTCCTCTGTATGAGAATTGTGAAGCTGTAGTATGTAGTGAATCTGCAATTACAGCGTTCAACTCGGAATATCATATATATGTTTTCTGGGCAAGATAAATTCCTTAAAAGCCTGATCACATTGAAAACAAATAAATGGGCAAATAAATTTAAGCCGGAATTAGCAATGGAATTGCCGCACCAATACCAGTCGGAAATGGTATACGACAGGGATATTCCTTGAGCCCACTTCTTTCCAATATAATCATAGACGAAATTATAAAAAAGTTGTATAAAATATTCAATATGAACATATCAAAATCCAAAACTAAAGGTATGACAACGGCAAAAATATCACAAAATTGAGAGCTAGCTGTTGGCGATATAATGTTCAAACAAGGGATGTAGTTTGAATATGTCGGTGTAGAAATATACGAATATGGTGACGTTCAAAAAACATAGTCCCAAACGATTTCCTTGTCTCATAAATTTAGCTAACAAATATTAGTTTTGCAGACTCTACTCCGAGTCCTCTAAGAAACTTGGATAATTTAAATATACCCACACTATTCCAGAAATTAAATCAGAAGAGTATTTGACAGAATTCTGTGATCTTTTTTGTCGTACAATCCGGATATTTCAGTGCGAATTTTCATTTCTCCTAACTCCAGCAAGTCTTTATCCAGCATACATGATATTAACATTGAAAAATGCCAACACTCAATCGGATCTACATACTTATCTAAACGGAGAATACGAGCAAAAAGATAACAGAGCAGAGACTGAGGCTGAATGTATAAATTTATCTAGTCTTCGAAATTCTCTGCAATGGATAAATACATCAGAGGAAGCTTTTACCGATACCATAACGACATTAGTCACGCTGGTAAATCGCTCTCGATAAGATATAAATTGAATGTAAAAGCAGTTGCTTTTTTAAAGCAAGAGAGATTTCGAAATATATTATTTTGTGGATAGGGAGAGTCTGATTTCTTATCACCAAGTCCTCAAGCTTTTTTTAATCGAAGCAATCCTAAAACTAGTCTAGTAGATACTATTCCTTCAGATTATCACATACTCTCCCTAACTGTGAAATATCTTGCTACTAAATAATTTAGTGTACAGTATTTTATATAATAATAAAGTTAGTATTAAAAATTGCGTTCTATGTAACAATTCCCGCCAATATCGAATGGCACGCATTCTCCATTAGCTTCATAAATTCCCAGGAAAGTCCCTCTTGTTTTCATTGATCCAAAAATAGAAAGGCACCACTATCTATCGGCTTTTGAAAGTGCTGATAGCCGTTTCATCGAAGCCAGACCTACGTCATATGGTATTATTTCACAATACGAGGATGCATTTTGGCATTAAATTTTTTTCCTAGCCTGGCAATTAATATCTCCATTTGCACGTTTTATTCACCTAATAAAGTATACGAGTATTTTTGGATGTCGATGCAGAAACGAAGCGCCTAATTCGTTGACTGTATTTTGATATTTTTTTCAAAAATGAGGCTTCACACTTGGGTGGTAAAGTCTAAAATTTGGATAACTTTTTAAAAAGTCTTGTTATAGCAAAAATCTCTTTATTCATGCTAAGGGTTTAAAAAACAAAGTTCAAGCAGTTTTTCAACTTTAATAAGTAAAAGTATTTATAATGGTCAATAAATATATTTTACCAAAAATTGGATCGACTTGATATTATTTCGTATTTTTCAGTGCACCAACCAAAAAAGTCGGTTCAATTTTTTGTAAAAAGTATTTCTTTCACATTAGTCTTGAAAATCGTTGAACCTTCACTTATACCCATGTATATTCTTTGCTTGCAATTGTTATTATTTTAACGTGAATACTTACCCGAAGACACCCATACACACAAACGAACGAAATAACATCCTGGAACTCCAGAAGCTTTGTATATGCTGAACTGGATTACTCTCGAAGGAATATTGAGAAATAACATACAGCAAATACAACAGACGAGAACAACTCTAAGCATCTAGATAGGAGGTTAAGTAGATATAAACAGCGTCGATCACGAAAGTTGACAGTTAGTCATAGTCAGACAGTTGAGTGTGTTCATACAGTAGTGCATAGAACAGTGAATATAAATAGAGCGCTAAGCGATAAGTAACGCTGTGAATATAAATGTGTATATAGTTGTGAAATTATTAGTGTGAATAAATAAGTGAAAATAAATCGAACCCATTTCTAATTAGAATTCCCGTTACATTATTCAGGAATCTAAGAACATCGTCGTAGAAATATGCGTATTTTGGATTTTACCATCGCTGTAACTCGAAAACCGTAACTCTGTGGAAAAAATGTTCAATACAAATGTTACTATAAATAATCTGTTCTCTAATTTGGTTGCCTCAGATTTTCGGTTTTCGAAAGAAATTGCCCCCTCCACATGGCGAAAATGCATTTATTGTTTGAGATTTTAATATCGCTGTAACTCGAAATCCAAAACTCTATTGCGTTAAAATCAAAATCGGAGTACGTTTACTTTATATGCGTGCGTACATACCAAAAAAACAAAAAATATTATATTTTAGAAGAAAATATTCTATCGGAATGGTGACTTTTAGATAAAATAAAAAAGTTTGATATGTGCATTCAAACGAATTTACTTCCGCATTCAAAATTTCACCAAATAAGTCAGAATAATAAATAAGTTGAAAATACGCAAGGTAATTTGAGCATAACCGCTATTTCTGTGACATGCGCTTTATAGCAGATTGTAATACTTGAGGCGACTTTAATCAAAATCGTTTTCGCACTACAGTCTTTCGGCTACTCACTCATTTAACACTCTCTATAAAAAATCTATTATTTTTAGATTGAAAAACCTTATCCATAAACATGTTTAATAAAATCAAATACTAATTTGATCTCTATACAGCTTTATTAATAAAATCATATACAGGGTGGTTCTCCGGGAAAGACATCGATTTATTGTGGAAAATTTGCAAATGAAAAGTATTATATTGACTTTTTTGACGCATGTTTGACTTTTATTGACAGTTGTTATTATTTTCTAATGTAATCATGACCCACTTCTTACACAACTTCAACGATGTGTGAATTTTTACATAGAAAAATGGAGAATTGTCAATTATTTTAACAACTACTAATTTTTGGTATAGAGCACCTTATACAAAGTTCCCCTTATTTCTGCTGCTTAATACAATGAAATTATAAAAACTGGGGTTTCCATTTGAAAAAAAAAAATAATTTAAAGCCTTTTTGGATCTACTTTACAAGCTTCTTTTTTGATCACTCTGTTTAAAGTATTATCAGAATATCATAAGAATACTGATAAAGTAGATCTTCTTCTACAAGAAAATCAACCAAAGTTAAATATTAAAGGCTTCTTTCTCATAGGAAAGATTGATAATTGTGTTTTGAACTGTAAACTTAATTTTTGACATAAAATTTGAAATATATCAAAAACGGTTAGACTTAGACATTATAGATAAAATATTTTCAAAATTATAAAAGAAATCTAAAAATACGCTAATATATAGGATATTCGATTTAAAATAACATAGTTGACATCTACTTCCGGTATAACCGGAAATGCTACTGACATGAAAATATTTTAAACGCATGTCCCCCAATGACTTTAGTACGTCAATATATTTTCGGATGGTTGGTAGTTATATTTTGCCCACAATCGATCGATGTCTTTCACGAAGGACCTCCTTGTATAGCGAAATATATTTTTGTAACAAATGCTATTTATTTTAAACAAACAAGATACTTAAGCCAGAAATACCTACCTATGTATAAATCTAGAATTTTCCTCATTATATTAAGTTTATCCTCAATAATTACACTAAAGAGTCTCCATTTGGAAAACATATCAACAAAAGAAAGTCGTGAACTTTATCACGCCAAACAGCTGTAGCCATGTTAATCTCACAGTCCGCCACAGTCAATCACATTGTTTCTGAATCATTACAATGTAAATAGAACATATTATCTTCCATTAGGTCCTTCTGCCCATTCCATCTAGGCTGGCTAGCAGCAGCAATAATTATTAGAGCTGCCTCACTCTTCAACTGTTCCACCTCGTCTTAATTAAATCCACTCAGGGATTTCAAACAACGGAATGCGAGAATGAAAGAGCAGATAGACACCAACAGAATACGAAGCAATGTTGTTGGTTGTACTTACTTTTGTCTTTTTCTATCTCAGGTTTTGTTTGATTTTGCGTCGTCGGATGATGATATTTTAATTAAAATTCAAATTTCTATTACGGCGGCGGCCAGGCGAGTTTCTGACATTCGACGAGGTTCTATTTGCGAAGCAAAAAAACAACAAATGTAAACAACAAACACAACACAACAAATAGTACACGACTTTGAACTTCACCAGTAGAAAAAGGAGGATCAAATTTGCGAGCTTTAGGTATGCTTTTCCTTTTCTTTTTATTTGTCTTTCTGTAATAATTTACATCGATGATTTCTGAATGAACTGAATGCTGAGAGACTGTGATTCGAAGGTGCTCGAGCTTTCATTTAATTGGCCTTAACGTTTTTCAATGGGCGTTTGAAATTCTGTTTTTCAAAAGGTTAGGTTCATTGAATAAAAATATTTCATTGCAGAGACCTGTTTTTTTTTGTAAATCCATGGGAATAATTGGTGTTCTCTACAAGACAATAAATTGTCAAAATCTCTTCTGAAAACGGCGATAAAGAAATCTCGAAAAAACTAACTCTCAAAACTTTTTCAGATTGCTGGAGGATTGAAAAAAATCCTATTTCCTATATTTCGTATCAATTATTTCAGATTTTTTGAGAGTTAAAGTTGTACCTTGTTCAGAAACTAATTGATAGATGTAATCAAAATCAAGACAACTCGAATGCGTAAATAAAATAAAAAATAAAGCTTATAAAAAAATTAAATTCCATATCTTATCTCGAAATCGTCAGGCCACCGATTTACTCCCCTCGGTTGAAATAATCCGTTTCTCGTGTTATCAAGGCAGAAACCATAATTTGTGAAACAAATTATATTTGTTTTTATTCATTTTTGACATTTTTGTAAATGTCAATAATGAAATGATTTGACAACGAACTGATTTCAAAACAATCTTTGCATAAATTATCTATGCAATCTCAATGTCAAATGCTGAAGGGTCAAGGTCAAGTCACTAAAAAGTCCCTAGCTTATTTAAATACTTACTCTATATTTAAAGAATATATATTTTAACATAATACTAGTAGATACAGGCAAATGTTAGATGTAAAATAGATACATTTCTAATATTGATCTTAAAAACAAGCTCCGTGAACTTATTGAAAATAAAATTAATTAAAAATTATACTCGTAAAGTACAAACGAGGTAGATCTTTGTAGTGAAATCTGTTTGATTGTAGCTATTCAAAAAACCTTGAAAAACAAAAACAAATATTTATTCCTACAATTTTTGATGTTTTTATGGCATTCTTAAGGAAATTTGTTAACTATATTTTTTAGTTTTTTGTAGTAATAATAGTTTTTTTTTGTTAAATTTTCGTGCTCTCAGAAAACACAAATGACGTAGATGTTTGTAGTGAAATTTATTTGTTTGTAGTTTTCCAATAAACCTTGAAAATCAATTAAAATGATTTACTCCTACAATTTTTGATGTTCTTATGGTATTTTTCCGGGAATGTGTTAACAATCGTTTGTAGTTTTTTATAGTGATAATTGATTTTTTTTTTGGTATTTTTTCAACATTATTAAATATTTAAACAAATTCACGTAAAATAAATTTAATACAATGTTTGTGGTTCCAAAATCTACAAACGACGTAGACATTTGTACTGAAATTTATTTGCTACAAGTTCTTTAAAAAACCCTGGAATAATATATTTCTATTTTATTACGTCACTTTCCCGGGAATGTTTTCATAATCGTTTGTTGTTCTTTATATTTACAATAGATATAATTTCATAACTACTGGAAGATAGATAAGGGTGCTCTGTCTTTCTAGATTACAACATACCTGACAATCAGAATTGTTTTTGACTAGCGCAACTTCTAAATCTTCTCGTCGTTAGATGGCGCCACTATAATTCGCGTTGATAGAATGGTCGTTCTCTTAATACTTGACTTACTTAAAGCAAATTATTTTTTTTCTTATACGCAACTTTGGCAACGTACCATTAAAATTACTTTTCTTATATTTGTAAAAAGTACTTTTAAACGACACTTGTTCTATATCATCTATCAAGCTAGGTAAGCATTATCTATTACTTTACTATTATTGTTTTACCTTCTGAGATGTTTATTGATAATGAATCATGATAAATACGTTACGGTCAAATTATGTTTTAAGTCAATATTTGCTGTTCTTAGATTGAGAAGAAGATAAAGAGAACAATAATTATAATATTAAATTTCACTACAAACATCTAACGTCACTTCTAGTTTTTGGAACCACAAAAAATTTATCAAGTTTATTTGACGTAACTTTTTAAGCGATTAATAATACTAAAAAAATAACAAAACAAATTACACTACAAAAGACTACAAACTATTGTTGACACATTCCCGGAAAAATGCCATAAAAACATCAAAAATTGTAGAAGAGAATATTTTTTTTCCATTTTCCAAGATTTTTGTAAATCTACAATCCAATAAATTCCACTTCAAAAATCTACGTCGTTGTAGTTTTTGGAAAATCTTTTTAGCGTAAATTTGTTTAAATGAATGATAATGTTGAAAAAATGTAACAAAAAAAATAAGCTTCAAAAAACTATAAATGATTGTTATTACTTTTCCAAAAAAATGACACAGAAATATATTTTTTTTGATATTCAATATATTTTGAAAAACTTTAAACAAATAAATTCCTTTATAAACATCTCCATCGTTTGTAGGTTAGGAAAATAATTTTCAATTAATTCTATTTTCAAGTCAGGTTCTAAGTTCACGGAGCTTTAAAATCGATGTTTTTCTCAAGGTATCTTGCATTGAATACTAATACCTTGTTAAAACTTCGAAAAGCTTTTCTCAAAGCTTTATAGAATACAGCTTATTAGTCAACTTTTCCAAAGAATACATCAAAGGATGATCTATTTAGTTATAGGATTCCTATGAACATGTTCTCAGAAAGTATAAGATTCATCATGTGTGTTTTTGATCGACTTCCCAAAAGGAGGAGGTATACAATTCGAAAGTGTGCTTTTTTTCCGCCAACTCATTCGTGGAAGTGGGGTCAATCCAATAATAATATACAAGGTGTTCCATAATATATGCGCTGGGCTTGAAGATGTGATAGCTCATCCAGAAATATGAAAAAAAGTTTATATCAACTTATCCTCTAAAATGCACCATTTTCGAGATACAGGGTGTTGAAACTGAAAAAAAATAATTCGTTTCTTGTGAATATCTCCGGAACCGTTTATCGTACACAGAAAGGTTTTTGTAAGCTAAGTTTAAAAAATTTTTGTTAAGTCATAATTGGTGAAGATTTTGAAGGAGTAGTGGTTGTTTTTCTCCCCAATTTCTAGTCCAATGGAAAGAGTACGATTTTGAGAAGTCCATTTGAACCGCCAATGTTTTCTACACAAAAAAGGCACCTAATCTTGGTCTTGGCTCTAAAGTCGACCGTTTTCGAGAAAAATCAACTTTTGTGTTGAAAAAAGACGGTAAATTTCTTGTAATACAATTTTATAATTACTAATTCAACAAAATTTATGTAAACGTTAGAAGTAACAAAATCTATAATTGACCATGTTTTTTTCAATATAAAAGTTGATTTTTCTCGAAAATGGTCGATTTAAGAGCTTACGACCACGAGTACCTTTTTGGTGTAAAAGCATTAGCGATTCAAAGAGGCCCCTCAAAACGGTACTTTTTCCATTGGCGTAGAAATCGGGGAGTAAAACATCCACTACTCCTTCAAAATCTTCACCAATTATGACTTAACAACTTATGAGTGGAAAAAGCTTACAAAAGCTGTTTTCTGTACAATAAGCGGTTCCGGAGATATCCACAAAAACCGAATGTTTTTTTTTTCTATTTCAACACCCTATATCTCGAAAATGGTGCATTTTAGAAGCTATAAACTTTTTTTCATATTGTTTGGACGAGCTATCACATCCTCAAGTCCTGCGCACATATTATGAAACACCCTGTATATGGAAGACAAGAGCAATTATTCTGCCTTTCATAAGAACAATACCCACGTCCCATCCTAATCGATTTGTGTCACCACTCAGAGACATTGATAATAATGGAATTTTACCGACTTTTAATTAATCATTTGTTGTAGGTCAAAGGCATCGAGCCGCGAAAGAGTCCGGTACTTTTGAAACACACATAAAGTCGGTATGGGAAGGAGAATGCTTGTGTTTTTTGGAATGGACAAAGGCGTGAAATCTTTTTTTGTCGTTGTCGTTGAATGCTTGTTAGAAACCATGCGATGTAGATTGGAATTGTAAATTGATTGATTTACATAAAGCATTCTATGACTGATTTGATCAGTTTTATTTAGATAGTCAAAATCTCCATTGTCCAGTCTAGTTACTTCATATAGGTATTTGTTGGCCCAGATTAAGGGATTTTTGGATTGTTGAAATATTTTGGTATAAATCAGAAAACTGGAATAACAAGATATTATAATTGATAGCGATACCAGTTTTGTCCGCTCTGCGCAGTCACGTTTTGTGGTGACTAGGGACAATGCATTTTAAAAGGTAATAGATGATTTGATTACGTTTTATTCAGGTTGCATTAAATTTAACTATCAAAAACAAGTAGAATGGCATCATTAATACATTAAAGACTCCTCCATAATCACGATTATTTTCTTATAATTTACCAGAGATAGTGAAAACGGATTCTCTAGTTTTGTTGAAAACTATTGCACATATATCAGTATTTGTGTAATTCTTATAATGCTATATATTATTATACGAATTAATTAATTGGTATATGCATCAATATATTATTTTAAGCTAAATTACGATTATTATCTACGTTTATCGTATAGCGAATGTATAAAATATTTTTGAAATAACTTTATCACATTATCCATAAATAATAAATTGATTCAAATAATCTTCATTGTATAATAAGTTTTCTCCTTCCTACAAAATATATTCCAGCATGAATTTCTCACACAAAGATCCCAATCAACCTCCACCGCCCTCTTCTATATGCGATTCTCATACCTACCAGCTGCTACCTGTGATACCCAATTTAAGGACGTATTCTTCAACTGAGCTCTATTCTTGCCCCTGAAATAGTCTCCCTGGATAGAGCTGAGGCTGAAATCGAACCGATAGTAAGTAGTTAAGGGTTAAATTGTCTTTATTTTATATGTATAACAATTTCTTTCTCTGCTACAAAATGTTTTTTTTTCATTCTGATAATAACTACTATTTAGAGTTACCTTGAGAATCAAAATAAATCAGTTTTCTGAAGACTAAAATACGTTTTAGTAAGTTTATTGGGCGGTTGATAACTCTTTCTGAAAATGATTATTTCTCAACTTGTTATATGTAGTTTAGAAATAAGAATAATATAACTATTTGAAGTATATATTCTGTATCTCAAGGGAAAAGATGATTTACTCCACATAACAAAGAATAAAACACCTGAGAACACATTTGTTCTTTTGATTTTATTCATAGCTATTTTATTACATCAGTAGACATATTCCCCAGCAAATTCCACTTTTATTTGATAATCTTTTCATGCATTCAGTTTTCACGGTTCTATGGAAAATTTGACTTAGATACAAAACATTCGAATACAATATTTTGAGTTTCGATGTCTTCAAGAGCCGCCTTACAGAAACTTACAATATTTGAATAACATAAGAATAATTTAATGTAAGTTGACGATTTAAATAAACTTACTGATGCAATCAGCTTAATGCTTTACGTAGATCAATCAAATACAATTCCAATTTCCATCGTATTGTTCCGAACAAGCATTCAATAAAGATAAAATCGTTATTTGTTCCATTAAAAAAAAAGCAAGCTACTGCCACCACCAACATTCCGCTATGTCCGGAAATTATATTTACTTTTGTTTTGAGTGTCTGAAGAAAGTATTCGGATTCTTTCACATTTGCCCTCTCATCTGGTGGCTCGATGCCTTTGACCTACAACAAAGGATTAATTGGAAGTAATCTTCAGGTCAGCAAAATCCCATTATTATCACCGTCTTTGAGTGATGACAATTACACGCTTGGTCGATTGACACAAAGAGTCAAATGGGCCAGAATGAGAGGAAGGAATTGTTTTTATAAGGAAGGGACTGTTCTCATCTTACATATATCTTTATTGAATTGGTTATGTGACTTCCCGGTCGGTGTTTTTTCAAGTAGTTTTGTTTTTGTTTTGTGACTCGAGAAATGTTACCTGCGGAGGACCCCAGATAAATTCTCGTTTTGTGACTACAATGAAACAAATCATACATCGTATATATTGTAAGGAAAAAGTAATATTATAAGTGTTCTAGAATTTTTTTTTCGAAGAATTATTATATATTTATCTTTTAAAAAATGAGAAGAAAAGGAAAAAACGGGGATACCTATAGGCTAATTTGTCACTCCTTCGTCCTAAGAAATTGGACGAACTGTTCTTGTCTATTATGGAGAGTTTCGAAGTTCATCTGCATGTGTCTTGGACATTATGTTGGAAAGGATGTGGATGTGCTAGAACAAAGCACTCTGAAATATCAAAGGAATCTGCTGAGAAGTGGTCTTATCGATAAAGAAGTAGATATCTCACATGTCAGGAAACCATTAAATTAAAAAAAAACTTTTCCTGCCGTTACATGTATTTCACATGATATAAGTCTTCTCTGATAATTATTTTGCGGTAGGTACGAATTTCAGAATTCTTTTGATTCTTTCGTTATGTTATTTTTAGTACATAATCGAAAGAAGTCAGCCGTAGCTTTTTTAAAGTTATCTATTATCTCTTTAAACCTATCTGAAAATATCACTAAACACAAATCCTATTTGAAATTCACAGTAATCTTTGATTATATTACAAAAAGCATATGACAAATATGAAAAAGTTCTTTTCCCTTTGTAAGGCACACGTTTTCACTGAAAAATTCTTCTCACATCGTCGCAGAATAAACCATCGAGATAGATATATTCTCTGACATTCACAAACTTATTTTGAATGGCTTATCGCTGCTAGTCACATATAACGTGTTATATAACCTATATCTTTCTTGAATCCATCCAAACTAGAAAGTAAACAGTAGATCACCTCGTCGTCGACTACTTTTTTTAAAGTTTCTATGAATAAAAGATTATTAAGTTATGCTCGTGAATGTTTCTTGGGAAAATATCAAAAGCCTACTAAATGCAAGTGGCGCACTCTGTTTTTATGACATTACAAGTAGGGGATGTAGTTTTACCTGAAGAAAAAAAACAAACCTGGTGAAACTTGGTACGCTATGA
This sequence comes from Crioceris asparagi, assembly GCA_958507055.1. Lineage (NCBI taxonomy): Eukaryota > Metazoa > Arthropoda > Insecta > Coleoptera > Chrysomelidae > Crioceris > Crioceris asparagi. Next base: position 3,449,250 of record OY293830.1, read on the forward strand.
CATTCTACCTTTTTTTCTGAGCTTCTCCAAATATCAGGATTTATTTTGATTGAAATCTTGTTTTAACCAAACACATTTCAATTGCCGTTTCGTCAATCCAATAGTCCAACTTGAATCATAGATTATTTGTTTTTCCTTAGTTAAAATAACCTCAACAGACATAAACAAGTTTGAAATAGTCGTTCTATCACCGGAACTAATCCGTTTTACAGATAAGGTAACATTATATACAGACTTCTCTAAAAACATAACAAATTTATTCCTATTATTCAGAAGCTTACTAAGCTTCTGAATAATATTTACACAGAAAAACTTAAATTATTTTATAATCATCAAAACGACAACATAATTGAAAACTCTAGAATAAATCAAAGGCTATGTGGACAATGGTTAATAACCTACTAAAAAATATGATATTGGGATTATATATAATGGCGTATTGGTTCCTAGCGATATAGTTGCAAACAATTTTAAAATGTATTTTACTAATTTTACTGCTAACATTTTTTTTGATAGTCATTTATGCATAAATTTATGCCTGGGATATCTTTTTAAATCCTATTTAAGTGAAAGAAAACAATATGTAAGGGTAAATGGAGTGAAAAGTTAATCATAAATAATTAATCAGGGTGTACCGCAGGGACCAGTTCTTGGACCTCACCTTTATTTGATATATTCTAACGATCTAATTTATGATTTGCAGAAAGAGTCATCTGGGATTAACGCTATTTCCTATGTGGATGATACAAATGTAGTTATTATTGAGAACAACTTGAATTCACTAAAATCTACTGCTGCACATGTTTACAGCAGTGCTGTTTTATGGTCCCAAAAAAAACAGCTTATATCTTGGCGGACATAAAACTAGTTATGTTGTCTTTAGAAAACGAGAAAGAAATAATGATCACTTTCTTATTTTTCCAGAGAGAGAGACAGCAAACTCTATTATCTTCTGTTTCTTCGACTGAATTTTGATGAAAATTTACGGTAGGATAGTCACATTGTCAACGTTTGTGTCAAAATAAGGAAAAACTGCTATGCCTTGAAGTAATTAAGTAATCATTGTAGTCTGAACACTTTTTTGACAATACTGGGATGTCAGTTCAGATGTTGAAAAGGTGTTTCTCCTTCAAAAGTATGCTATTTGAATTATACTGGGACTATCACACTCAGACTCTTTCAGAGGAGAATTAAATATACTAACTGTAATTGGAGTTTATATTTTCAAAATCTGTGTTTTCACATATCAAAATAGAAAGAAGTTACAATCTAATCGGGCTTCATATACATACAGCACGAAAAATAAGGGACTACTGCTTCCAATTTCCCATACCTAAGTCTTATTTATTTCAGAAAACATACATTACAATGCTTGCAGATTTTTTAACCACCATAACAGTGAAATTAAAAGCTCGTCATCTTTGTTTTTTTCAAAGGATGTTGAAAGAAAAAGTTTTTATACTATTGAGGAGTTCAATTATATACGTGAATTTGAATTCTATAATTCTTCGATTAATTTATATAGATCTAAAGACAATCATCTGACGTTCTCTTGAGAACAGAACTTACACCTTAATTATTAATAATTAACCCCTTTATTACCTCGGCTGTTGAAAATATATCCATTGTCACTGAATGAGCAAAAAAGAAATTTACGTTTTCCAGTTGCTCTCTAAAGGAAACTTCGAAGAAGGAATATTTTCCATTCAATTTTCATGGCAGCAACCCTTGCACCTTGTTTATTCAGTTGCGAGATTGCCACTAGTAGTAGGTAGTGTATGGAAAGTACCAACTGGAATCGACTCGACTCACTCACCACCTTTCCCCGGATTCTCAGCTTGGGCATAATGTTATTGTGTTGAGCGAGGCGGTGATGCCCTTTACTTTTAAGGCTTTTATTGGTTTACCAACATACTAGCTTGTTGCCATCCTCTAATGCCCTTTTACGGCCTTGCAAAAGAGAATTTGGTCGTTTCAGAATGTTATTTAAGTAGGTAGGTCCCTTCTATCCTATTCTCATGCTACGTTAGCGTTACAGTGTATTCTGATTCTCCTTGAATTTGTTGGGTGAAATATTGCTCCGGAAAATAGTTTTGGTGATTCATATGGCATGGATGAAGTAATTATTTGAACATTTAAAATATGTAGAATAATATAGAAGCTATTAAGTAGGTATATTCAGTTGCGATTCTGGACGTAGATTTTGCGGGTAATTAAAATAATCTGATATATAATATATGCGAAACATTTTTAAATAACAAATAATTTAGAATCCTTTCAAGAACGATGTTCTTGAAATTTTTCTTCAAATCAGAATTTCATTTGATTTAGAAATCTTGATTATAACTGTATCGGCTGTTACTTTGATGGAAATCCATCTATAATTAAAAAATGAATCGCTGAATGTGTTGCTAAGCGCAAATCTCGAGAGCAGCTGAACCGATTTCGCTAATTCTTTTTTGTTGGGTTCATTATAATCAGAAGAAGGTTCTTATGAATGAAAAAATTAAGAAAGTTAAGCCGAGAACATTTATGAAAAATTATAAAATATTAATTTTACATACAGTATATACAGTTGTTTGACAACTGTCAGTTTAACATAGATGGATCGGTTGATAAATAAGAGTTTCATTTCACTTTATTATACAGTGAGTTTTGAGAAGTTTTTATTCATCTCGGTAAATTAAAATCAATTACACCTAATTTTGAAAGTTCAATTTAATATAGAGATTTTGATAGGTTGTATTCAACTATTTTGATTGACTTGATTTATTCAGACATAGGTACAAGAACGCGTCAAAGTGACAAGCAGCGCGAAATGCTGAATGAAGTTTAACGAAATCAACAGCATAGAAGTGTTGCTCTTAACCGATAACGAGCTGCATTTAATTATAACGTCGGAATCGATTACAGTTCACAGCAAATCGTTGATATTGGATCAATGAACGTTGTCTGTCAATATTGTAAAGCATTTAAGTTTAAAAATGAAGCCCTTGGATTGTGTTGCGGGGGCGGTAAAGTCAAATTGACGCCATTGGTACTGCCACCAGAGCCTCTGCATTCATTGGTTTACCGAAATGGGACAGATTCTATACATTTTTAACTTAGATACTGGAATACAATAATTGTTTTCAAATGAAGTCATTTGGCGCAACAAAAGTTATTCAAGACAATTTTGCAATTACCTTGCAATTGTAAAACAATAAACTTTTACCACCACGTGTCTGAATATGTTGGTAATTTTGAATTGAAATCATATATCAATTAAATTAGCGTTCAGTAGGTTTGTAGCTAGGTGAATAACCAAAAGCAGCCAGTCAAAATTTGATGGGGGAATGGCAGTGCTGACAAAGTATCTTGAAAGTCTCATGGTGGTACAATTTTTGCAAATTTATTTCATGGGCGATTCAGCAAAACAAGTCGATCAGCGTTATGCACACAATAAATCGGCCAACAGACCAAGTGAGGAGCAACTTCAAATGTTTTTCCATCAGACAATGAATTGGTTGTAGGTATTATTCAAGACTGCATTAAACTGCATGCCATCTGATTACCACAAAATTGTCAGCAAAGCCGATAAGATGCCTGCAGGACAACACGCAAGACGCTATAATACGGCAACAATTGATAAAGTTGCTATTGTTGTCATGGGTGAAAATTTAGAAAACCAAGATATTGTTTTTGCTTTTGTTAAGACAGGACAACGTCTGTCGGGTCAGATAGTAGTAAATAAAAATAAAAACACCATAATGCATTCCCACCAATATATTGTTTAGAGATATCAATTGTATTTACGTCTATTAATTTCTAATGATTTAAGTGAACTCAATTGTACTCATTTATTTTCGGTAGGTGAGATTTTGAAATTTTGAAATTATCATTAAATCATTATAAAAAATTGACCCCGCCCACATTAAAAATATTACGTTTTATACGTAGTATAAAATATCAATCATTTGCATTCGTTTGATGTTTCTAAAATATGGGCGGAGGCCGGTTTTTATTTTTCTATAGGGATAATTAAATAACGTAAGAAAGTCACCGAATGATTTTTTTATTTCTTCATTTTTGGACATCGAGTGGACCCTATCCACTCGACAGTGTGAGGCTCTCCAGTCCATAGCCTGCTAAACTCACTAAAACTCCACCCGTCAGGGTTGTTTCTGACCATTACTGGTCTACTACTCCAGCGACACTAAGGCCAGTTAACCCATTGTATCTAACCATCTTCTACGCAGCCTAGATTCTGACCGAGCATAACTGTATCTACTACAGGCCTGTACAATTCCTTTGCTGGGTATGAAATGTTATTTTCTTTGTTGTGAAATGTTATATCGTGCTTTTCCAAATCAAATGACGCAATTTTCAATGACAATATACAGGGGGTGCCCTTTGAAAACAAAAAGTGAGGGGTAGCTACCACAGGGCTGTCAAATGTAATAATCTTTTTAATAAGCCATTAGGAATATACTTTGATGCCATTCAAATAGGCGAGATATACGATAGGTACGATACCTTAGGACACCCAGTATATCAACAGAATCAATATTAATTTATGTTTATCGTTTCACAATCTAAAAAAGTTGCAACTATTTTTTTTAAATAGTTTTTATTACTTTCGGTTCTTGTATCAATGGACTCCGCAGCGATTTCTCAGGCCCCATACGGTCTAGAGACTTGAAATTTCGAATTCGTACTTAGATCGCAGACATCTCGCCGCCTGTTAAGCTCCAAGTGTGATCCAATATTGGTAATTGAAATTATCTCATTCAACCAAGATCATTATAATGTCGACATGGAACGACAATGGGATCCGTCACTGGAATTACGCACGAGCATGGAGCGTATATATACGTCTCGTTTTATGGTATATAGGTACTTTCTGGAAGATCGTCTATGGTTATGTCGCAATTGTCAGACGTCAGACGTTGTCAATTTAAAGTTTAATTTTGTGTTGTGGTAGACAAACAGTAATTTGTTATGGAATTGCTGTTGCTGGCAAACACATATACATAAGTATAGTTAAAATCGAGAAAAGGATAGCAATAGTAGGTACTCATCGGTACGGTTTAAATCTTAAATGCCCAATAAAAACTATTTTCAATTTTTTTCAAAAATTTCACTTGTTTTTTTTGAAAATTGTTCAATAGTTATCAAAATCGTTGAACGTTTACAGTCATTTATGTGTTTTAAAATATAGCTGCAAAAATACTTTAATTTATGGAAAATGTTGGATTTCATGGTTCCTGTTATATTTTCAGGTGGTTTTTGCTGTTCCTTACGCAAATACAGCCTCTTTGAGAAGGATATTTAAGATTCTGAAAATTTGAAGAAGAAACAATGTTTTTATTTATTGTAGAATGAACATCAGTTTACAGAACATTAGGTAGATACTGACTTGTGTTACGCAATATGAGCAAGTAAAGCTGTTCTCGAGAAATAAAAAAAAATCGTAGGCGAGGGCACAAACGCGCGAGACACTGGGTCGTCGTCGCCAGAATAAAAATCGATATATAAACTCTTATGTAATATGTCGTCCTTCTCCTACAATCTAACAAATTGAGTGAAACTCTTTCCATCCACAACAGATGAACTGTTACTGTGTCTGTATGTGAATATTAGAATGGGCCGTTTCTCCATTTCCCCCTTTTGCCTCCTGTACGTTACGTACACGGCAATCGTCGTCGATGTTGTTGAATGTAAGCTTGGCTGATTGGTGAATGCGATAGAAAGTTTTGAAAATGTGTTTACACGTTTTCTTATCGTGCACACTCTGATTACCACAGAGTTGCTGTTGCTGTAAAAAGTCAGATTAAAGTTCTGTGTGTGTATGTGAATTTTTGGAGCGAAGAGTATAAATATGTAACTTTTCCTTTTTTCCATTAGCCTGTCAATAACTCATTTTAGATTATTAGGTAGAATGAATTGTGATTTCTTTTAATTTGTAAAAAATGATGTCGAAAAAATGATATTGGGCTATCGCCAGGTGTGGATATTTTTAAATCATATTATGTTGAAGATATTAGATTTTTTTTGATTAAAATTAGCAATAATCTATCGCTGAAAAGTCATCTACCTACCAATGAATGTTGTATCGAAACTTTTTAGGATAATCAAAGAAAGACACACAATCTCAACCCTTTAATTTTTGACTTAATTTTCTTTATTATGTGTAACTCTGACAGCTATAGATATATAAGAAGCTTTCCGATACACAGGTTTGTAAAGTTTTATTTTTATATAGATTGTTTTGAAATAATTCAAAAACCGTTTGCGATATTAGATTAAATTCCCGGATAAAATATTGTGATATAAAAACGTATATTTCTAACAGAAAGATATTCAATAATTAAACCAGTGGCGTAGATATGGGTATGTACGCCAATGTTTTTTCCCAACTTTCTCTAAATAAATATTGTTAGCCATTCAATTTTAAACATAAGAAATATCTAATATGTTTGCCTTAGAACTTATCATTTTAAAGAAAAGATTTAAAATCTGGTACATGGATTTCGGCAATTTGAGTAAATTCCTGATATCAAATCAAGTAAGTAAGTGCCATTCACGAGTAATAGTTTCTGCTTTGTTAACTAATTAGTTTGGATGGTTGTTTTCATTTGAGCAATATTTTATTTAAAAGAATGATAAATTATTCGAATTCTGAGACAGCCGATATGCATTTTGTTTCCGGTCTTGCTGATGGTAATGCTAAACGAGCCCAGCGTATCTACCACGAAAGATATCCTGATTGTTACATTCCCGATAGTAGAGTGTTTAAAATATTCTCCAGCGCCTGTCTGAATATGGAAGTGTTCAACGCAGCTCGTCCGAGGAAAGACCTCTTGGTGTTAGAAAACCAGCGATTGAAGAGGCTGTTTTACAAGAGATCAAAGATGATCAAAAAACTAGTACTAGAAAATTGACAGGCAATTAAATGTATGCCACGTAATATTTGTTGTATTCTTACCATATTCAAAGAGTTCAGGCACTCCTACCAAGAGATTTTCCAACCCGCATGGAATTTTGAATTTTCTCGATGGTATTTTCAAAGAACATTTAAAAGTCATTAATTTGAAAGACAAGTTATCTTTACTGATGAAGTTTCCATAGAAGAAATAAGAAATTTGTGGGCCGAAGAAAACGCACACGCTATACTCGAAATTTCATTTAATGTGTGGGTCGGTATTATTGATTATTAATCAATATAACCGTTTGTTCAACCAAGACGCCTTGACTGAAATTCTTACCTCGATTTTATTCAAAATAATTTAGGTACCTGAGTTACTTCAAAATGTTCCGCGTTTAACGCGCCAACAAATGTGGTTTATGCACGATGGTGCTCCGGCTCATTTCAGCATTTTAGCTCGTCAATTCCAAGATGAAGCTTATGAAAATCGCTGGATAGGTCATGGAGGACCTCATCTAATCACCTAATTTAAATAGTTTAGACTTTTATTTATGGGGTCATCTAAAAATATTAGTATGAGTTCCTTAGATCGATGAAAAGAAGGCCAGAAGCCTGCATATAAGTGGAAGGGGAACATTTTCAACATTTTCTTTAGCACCTAAAATGTTATCTTATTTATGAAATTAGAAAGATAATTTCTGGTACTAATTAACTGTCATATGAACCCATAACAACTACACTTTTTAATTTTTTTCTTTGGAATGATAAGTTCTGCGGCAAAAGCACAAGGTAATTTTTTGTTTAAAATTAAATGGTTATCAATATTTTCTAAAGAAAGTTGCGGAACAACAAAGGCATACTACATTTTTGGTTAAAATTGTACCAAGACATATCTATTGACCCTTATCTACGCCAATGGTTAAAGTAGAACAAAATTCTGGTAAAAAATACTTTATCCGTTAATTTAAACGTTACAACCCTGTATATCGGAAACCAAGCTTTTGAAGACATATTTTCTTTACTGAACTTTTCGACACAAAATTAACCCAAGAATCACCCATTAAAATAAGACCATGATATTAATAAATACCCTGTATTTTATGTGTCTATCTATTACGATCATGGGATACAGTCCACAGTCCACTGACAGACAGACGGATGGACAGTGGAGACTAGAATCTATGGGTTACGGAACCATAAAAATGTCAAAAACAACAATTCGGATATAACAAAACCAAATAGCAAGATAACATGATAATTATTTACCGCATTGCTAATGTCTCGAATATCACAAATTTAGTGATTCTCTGTTTGTCATATTTAACTGTTACAAACGTCATTTTACTCCCTTAGGATGGACAAGGGAGTACCTGATACACGAAAAGGGATCCCGAAAGAGGTCATGGCTGGACTTGGACTTCTGAACAGACTTACAGCGCCATAGGTTTCAAAGGCGTGGTTTAAAATGATTTTGAACTCGTATTGAGACATTGCTGTCATAAGAGGTACCTATCTCAACAACGAATATTATATGAAGAATAACCATCTCTGTAGGCAGATGCTGTCACTTTGAGGACAAAACCTCAACCAAACATCAGCAAAAATGCACTAATAATAAGTGAAAACTCAAAACAAAGGAATACCTAAATTATTGATTTTTTTTAATTTTTTAAATGAAATTATTAACATTAGTCTGGCTTTCATATCTATTGGCATTGCGAGCAATAATTATTTACATTTTTATACAGTTTATTATTTAATGAAACATATAATGGATTGCACAAGCTCAATACAAAATATCACTTTTGTATTAGTATTTATATAGTTTTTAATGAACTTTATTTTCATAATTAGCTCTATTATAATCGTTAAGTTCAACAAAACTTAGTCCATTTGTACTTTCAATCATTTAATTTTATTGTAAAAGAGATATAATAGGTTTATGGTAACTGAAATGAGAATCAAATGTGTTAGACTGGAATTCATCTATGTTTTATGTTAAAACTTCATCGATCGCCGTTCTACATTTTTTATTACTTAATTTTCGATCATTAGACATAGTTAAACCTAACCTAAACCTAACCTAACCTAATGCTTCATTAAGAAATTCATTTAGAGGTAGATTTTTATCATCTGAAAATTTGATATTGAGTGATATTAATGTCAGTCAAAGTTTTCACCAAATCTTTTTTCAAGTATGTCAGTATAAATCATCAAATTTTGTATATATAAAATATAATTTTATCAAATACTATTAAGTATCAATAACAATGTTGGAAATATTCTACAATAAATACTGAAAATATGTTTCTTGCTCTCAGAGACCTCTAAATATCTGTAGAAAATCGAACTCCGAAAATTTTACACGATTACAATAGGAACTTTTCTAAGCAAGGTAGGAACTTAGAGTAGTAACGAATGCAAAAAATTTTGCATTCGTTATAAGTCCTCCTTTTAGGCTTCCGAACATTTATTCTTCGAAAAAGTATAGCATAAAAATATTAATAAAAAAATATTTTGTTGGATATGCAACATTCAAGTTTTCGAACTGCAAAATTGCATATTGACATTATATAAGATAAAAAGGTTTGTTTTATCTTTTCAGTACGAGCAATTTATAATGAAGTGCTAAAGGCGAATTATGTTAATGATGTCCAATTATTATAAATTATCTTCCAATTCACATTGTTCTATGCACTCTCAATCAAATCCATTCTCTAGTAATAGCAATCGAACTGATGAAATTCACTCACTAGCAAATTCACTCTCATCCTCAAATAGAGTGTGTTTATTATGCGAAGCCCGATATCAGAATTAACATTCAATTTGTAGTGATAGACTAGTAATACAGTGTGTCCTAAATCTCATGAATAGATTAAACTGAATTTCATAATTCGACAGTCTCTTCAAAACTTCAACGGATCAAATTCAAGATATTTTTCTTTTTGAGTCAATATTAATGTAGTCGAAATTATATTTATTTTTGTTAAAAAATACAAATTTCATTCATCTAGAGATAACACCTTTAAGAAAGATTTACAGATAGACATGTACTTTTTTTAAAATTAATATCATGTTAGCTCCCCTTCTACATAACTTACACTACCTTGGCCTTTGCATATCAGGTCACCTTTCCCCAAACTACCTTGGCGCAATGACAAGTGACATCTGACAAAACCGTTGAATGAATCATATTTTTGCTGCATTCTTGTCTTGACCGTTGTAGTGAATAGCATTTTTATCATTTATAAGTAATATACGGAGTTTTGATGGTAGCATTTTATTATTAACTTATGAACGACATCAACATTTCTATATCTCTTAAAAAGTAAAATTAATTTGATGTTTCAAAATGATTGATTGAATGATTATTCCAACTATTAGGCATTAACCCAAAAATGACCACAATAACAATACATATGTACTTATATTTGGGACACACTGTAATATTTACGACTTTATCGGAATAACACGATGTAGTAAGTAGTACTTGCACGTTGATGCTCAGCCCTTCCGCCTGCAATTCTGCGAGTTGCTTGTACGGACTATATTATTATTCATTGTTGAATTGTTGCATAATTCAGAGACGAATCGTAGTAGTTTTAGTACCTACCTACCTACCGGGGTAGTAGTTTCCCTTAAGCCAAGTTGCCAAAACACAGAAAGTTTCAACAATACGGAAAGTTCGGGTCTGGGTGCGGAACACCGGCTGACTAGTTGTCTCTGCAAGAGCAGTAAGTAAGAATTCTTCTCAGTACTAGTCGTGCCTGTTTGGCAACGGTGAAACTTTTCAAGAGATGGACGCGACAATCCTATTACTCGTCTTGGGTATTATTTTTCAGGTTTTAATTCAATTCAGTGATTGTCGTTTGACAGCAGTATGAATGACTGATGTTCAGCGAGCTGAGAGGACTTCATTTCCATCAGGTAATTAATTTTTAATTTAGATTGTAAATATTAAGTATTGCTTGAAGCTTTTGAAATACATATATATGTTCACAGATATATTCTAAATATCACCGAAGCGACATTTATTTATATAGCCCCCCCCCAGTGGGTAAGAAAACTGATATCCCGCCGTGTCTCAACTCCTCTTTTATACAATATGATCTTGTCCACAACCATCGACAGCCGACAGTAACACCACATACGAATATGGCTATATGAAGAACTAAAAAATGCTTCAATATGCAGAACACTTTGGCCTAGGTACTGGACTGAAATATATAGCTTTGGAATTGGCACATTAAACTACCATATTAGTCTTCATAAAAACATATTCTTACTGACCATCTATACGAAAAATTATGTCTTCTCTGCATCTTCTAAAAGCACATCACTTGACCTAATTTCACCAGAAATCCTCTGTGTGATGAACTTGAATGGTTTTCGCTCAAAGTTAATAAGAAAAAAAAAAGAAGAGTTTCCGTATCCGAGAATACCATCACGTTTGATAATATCCGAGGTCGTGAACGTGATTGTCACGCGGACGAAAATATTGGTTTGTCATTTCAAAAAGAATGAGGATAACGTTGAACAAAACAAACAGCAGTATCATAAAAGAATGAGGGAGGACGGAATATTGTGTAGGTCAATAGCCTGTTTCTTTGTAAATACAGTGGGCGTTTGAGAAAATATATTTGGGAGACAACAGTCGTAAAATACGATCGCTACCAATCCTAATGTACAATGTGTTCCAAAATACGGGATTTCTTGCTTATTGTTGTATACAGAATTGTGCCTTTAACAAAGTACTTTGTTTAATTTTCTCAAACTGATAAAGACATGGCAGTACTGAACCCTCAACATAACTTGCTGGCTAAAACCTAAGTAGTTGGCATATTTTTTTCTATTCTGCCATTAAACTGACTTCATTGCACTCTTCCACCTAATCTTCTGTTAATATAGAAGGTGCCAAAGTTTCTTCAAAAACTCAAAATGCAATTTCCTTGAATTCGACTTCGCAGAAGATTATCTCATCCAATTAGGCCTTGATGAATACTTGTCGATTTTTCGCAGACTCAACAAACCGGGGAGGTCTCTTTTCTTTTCTTTTTCATAACTTAGTTACCGATGGCGTGGAATTAATTTGGATCATTCTTAGGTACGGTCATTAATTGCAAAGAAAAAGGCCCAAAAACTTCGGAAGAGACCTGAATAATTTAGATGCTTATTAAAAAGAAAGAATATAATTAAGCTGGCAGATTGTTCAGCCAGGCTATTGATTGTTGATAGAGATCATTGAATTGTTTAACTTTTCCGTTTCTTTAGGGTAGAGATTAGGAGAGATTCTTACATTTTATTTTGAGTTAATTCCTTAAGCTGTTGTCAAATACAGCTAGAGATAAGTTGATTGAAGTGACAATATTCTCGTTATACTCGCCATTTACAATACTAGAGACGCAGACAAAGCTGTTAGATAAACATTGACGAAAGGGTTTAGCTATCTGTATTAATGGGAGGTTGAAAATTCGTCAATTTGACTCGTACATGGATTACTCGTTGTTATTAAGAAATTTAGACAGCTTACGCAATTGTGTTCATCGAATACATGAAGGTAATTTATTTGATTCGCTTAATTATTAGATTTTCTGGCCGCATTCATGAAGGATTTCATAGAACGCATACATCCATTCACAGTTTCATCAGTTCATTTGGATCAAGTCTTAATTCAAATACTCCAAAGAAAAAGAGATAAGTTGCTGCAGATATAAGCCAAACTTTATTATTATTATTATTATTACAATAGGAGCTGAGACCAAGTCTATAAGTAGCTATAAATTTAAACAAATTAGTTAATGAGTTAACAGTATAAAAACAACAACAAAAACAAATCTCAGAGATTGTCAGACACAGATTGCAAGTCCTCCTACACACGGGTTCACTTGGTAAAGTCGTCGTACTTATTTTTAAAGGTATTCACAGTGACAGCATCTTGGACCTCCGAGGGCAAACGGTTCCAGGCTTCAAAAGCTCGGTTAGATAAGAAGATCAGACCCGGAGTGGATTTGAACTTCTCCTCATGTAGTTCATAGCAATGAGAATAATGAAGACAATTATGTCTTTGAATCCTTTTCAGTTGATTTTCCAGCAGTTTTGAAATAGGTAAAATCTATTATTTGGATTTTCAGACGGATTTTTTTGAAAGATGCACAAAATCACTTTAAAAATGGATAAACTCTGCTTGAAATTAAATCTAAATCATCTTCCGCCTTTTTTATTTACCTTCTTATGGACAAGTATACTTAATAAACACGATGTTATGAACAATTATTTTTACTGTGGACATGGCCAAACGGATATTGACAAGATTATGAGAAATATCACAATAATTATCAATACACACAATTATACAGGGTGGTTTTGCGGGAAAATGGGCGTTTCCATTTGAAAAAAATACTTTTGAAGTTTTCTTGTATCTAATTTTCAAACTTCTTTTTGAACACTCTCTACAAGTTATTATCAAAATATCATAAAAATACTGATAACAAGTAGATTCTCTACTACAAGAAGATCAATCCAAATTGAATATTAAAGGCTTCCTCATAGGAAAGATTGATAATTATGTTTTGGGTGCAAATACTTGATTTTTCATATAAAATTTGAAATATGTCAAACTGGGTATAGGACATTATACATAAGATGTTCTTAAATTTGTACGAGAAATCTAAGAATACGACTAACATAAAATTATTTTAGACGTATGTCTCCCAGTGATATTAGTATGTCACCAAATTTTCAGACTTATTGTAGTTATCGTTGGCTCATAAGCGATCGATGTATTTTCCTGAAACCTACCCTGTATAGTGAAGTTATATGTTTTTTTTTTAATTTGAATTCATAAGAAATTAAGAGATTTTTCAATTTCTCATTTAGCTAGTAATCCGAACACACCTATTGTTTATGACATGACAGCTTATTCACATCTGACTCTAGCAAAGACATACTGTAAAGATCTCTCTCATTTCCTAGAGCCCACATTCTGATACTTTTTTGCGGATTGCTCGTTAGTTCTATCGTAGCAATTTTCGCCTATTTTTCGAATTTCAATTCTTGTACCTTCAATCATAAAGTTGGCAGATGAATGTCATTTCATGATTCAGATATATAATGCCGTGACGATCACGGGACAGGGTCAGTCTTATAAAGTCAGTTTATTGGGTCAGTCTGTGGAATCAGATGTTAAAAGTAGTTCAGTCGGTAAAGAAAGTGACAGTTTGGATTGTCAAGGTGACAAGTGGTGACAGTTGTACTACAACAGAAGCTCGTGTACCTACAGAGTATTGAAAATAAACCATTGGAAGTAATCTGCGAACTTTTGAGTCTTATGCAAGTGAACTCACCCCACAACGTTTAGTATAGGGTTAAACGTTACAGATGGTGTCAGAAGTGGGATATGCCAGTCGAACGAGCCGGGCAACAAAAACTTTATGTCTAAAATCCTACTTGACTGTTGACTTTTCATCCAGAAAATACTATAAAACAAAATATAAACTGCTCCATTCCAGCATTCATTTCTCAAGCATCAAAACATGTTATCTCCCTCCCGGATCTCAAGTTTCCCGCCTTTCGCCCTTCACTGCACAGAGCACATGATTACTACCAACTCTCTATTCATTTCATCTTACGCTACCCCCAGATCGCAGTTGGAGGGAGAATTCGGGAGGTCATCAAAGGTAGAACCAACCTTCAACCACCATATAGCCACTGAGCGTCATCAAGCCCGGCTTTAATAACCCGGAAGTAACTGATGGCAACATATCTTCGTCGAGATAATAATAATATGTTGGCACTCGCAGGAAGAAGGAAAAGACTTGGCGCTTCGCTTTATATTATACAGATCTTTACGAGCATGTTCGAATATGTGTGAGTCGTTCGTGGTTATTAGCCTGTGCGCTGTTCTCTACGAGCTGCCATCAATGTAGAAGTTAATGTTCAAAAAGAAGGCTGTGGGTGCCAAGCAGGGAGTTTGAAAGGAGTCTAACGACGGTTTACAGGTTATTTATGCGAGTGGAAGTCATGTCAATTGTAATGCGTACTACTAAAAGAAGTAATTACAGTCAAATAGAAACATGTAAGAACATTAACCTGGCATTAAGCGTTTTTGACTGACTTCCAAAAAAGAAGGAGAAATACAATTCGGTTGTATGATTTTTTTTATGTATGGCTCAATGCGCGCTTTGCATATTAAACGTGGTCCTATTTTGACGATTTTTGATTTATTTGAAAGGGAAGTGTTGAGAAAAGATTCCATATTTGGAAAAATTCAAATTCGAAATCTTCTTCCCACTAAAAACCGGGTTGAGGGAGCAATTTTTCTTGAAAATCAAAAATCTTAAACTGAGAATTAAGAATAAGACCATATTCAGGAACATTTGAATTGAACATTTTTTCAAAAGAGTTACGGTTTTCGAGTTATAGCAGTAGTGAAGACTGAAATATGTGTATTTCCGCTATGTGGAGAGGGAAATTTTTTCCAACAATTGAAGATATGAGGCGGCCAAATAGAAGAAGAGAATATATGGTGCAATATTTAAATTGGACATATTTCAAAAGAAGTTAAGGTTTTTGAGATACAGTAGTGGTATATAGTATGAAATAGTTGTATTTCCACCGCGATATTTTCAGATCTCTGAATAATAATAACAAGTACAAGCAACGAATATACGTAGGTAATAGGATAAATACTATCTTCTTTGATATTAGAGAACGTTCAACAATTTTTATTGCGAATGTTTCACTCAAAAGTGTGAAATAAATATCTGCTACTTTTGAAGTTGGTGCCAAAAGTCTTCTATTACAGTAGAACTACTTTAGAACTACTAGCATAAATAGAATTAATATTATTTTGTATTTTTTAGTGCTTCAACTAATAAAGTCGGTCCAATTTTTGGTATATCAAGATCGTTCTTTTTCAAAATTAAGTATCTCGTCGCGATCTCTCTAGATGAATATATCGAGACCAAAAAATAGTATGAACTGCTTTTATTTGATAAGTAGATATCTACAGTTAGAAGCTGATAAAATATTTTAATATCATGAGATAAGGCATGATCTAAGAAGAAGCCCTCTTTAACACGCTTTTATTAGCTTGGTATGTATGTAGGGATGTATGTAACGGAATCTTTGGAAACGATTTTCATCCACTTAAATTCATCGGATCGACTTGAAACTTTGTATACTTCTAAAGGACCGATGACAATATAATAATATCATGTTGTATAGTGCGAGTAGGACTCATTGATGGGAGGTTCCATACCTATATATCTGAGCTCAATGGATGGATTCTCGTGGAATTTTCGATATGCATGTGTATTGGTAGGATATGTGATGGTGTGTGAGTGCGAGGGACGCTTTGGTGGAGGGTTCCATATCTATGGGTGTTCTTGATTTCTAGATGAATTTTCGTGGAACTTTCTAGCTGTATGTGGATTGGGGGAGGTTTTGTGATTTTGTGTACGTTTTTAGATGAAAGGTTTTATTCTTATAGTAGTGTACTTGCGAGTGGGACTTTTTGATCAAGGGTTTCATAGCTATGCCTCTCGGAGCTTTATGGATAGATTTTTGTGGAATTTTCGATATGAATGTGGAGGATTTGCGATGGAGTTTAATAGTGAGTCAATTTGGTGGAGGGTTCCATACCGTCCTCGTATAAATGACTATAATTGCTTATATCTGACTCCCTACATTCGTGCATCGCTTTAATAGCAAACCAAACTAAAAAGTAGAAAATAAATAATAGTTTAAAAAAATAAAAAACACGTTTTAATAGCAAACCAAACTAGAAATTAGAAAATAAATAAGATATCATTTTAATGTAAAAAAGCGTGGGGTGATTTCTAAGTTAATTTTATAATGACTACTTCTATCAACATAAAATATTTATATCAATGGACATCAAGCTTACCACGCTTTTTTACAATAAAATGATATCTTTTTTTCTTCTAATTTTTAGTTTGGTTTGGTATTTTTTAGTTTTTTAAACTATTATTTATTTAATTCAAGATGGCGACAACGCTCTATACATAAATAAATTTACGACACCAAAGACAAAACTGGTCCACATTGGAGATCTGTCATGTAATATAATAACATCTATTCCAATCCTATGGAATCTCGATATCAGAGCAATAACCGAACGAACCCAAATCCCCATAATACTCACACACAAACTAGATGAGATAAACGCACCCCTTCCATAAATCCTTTCTCTAATAACAGCGCTTTTGCCAAATGGCGGCCACGACATTGTCTCTATGCCCAGCGAAATTTAATAATCATCTGTCCCCACCCACTACTGCCCCCTGTCCTTACACTGTCTCCTCTTCTCTGCGCGCCCTGTAAAACCCTTTTCTGGTAATACTTGGCAATCTAACTCAATGTGTATAATGGCAGCATGGCGTATTTTCTAATGTTGGGCACTTATCACTATGAGAAGTCATGAGCATAAAAGGATTTTACGATTCGGGATCGGAAGTGCAGAGAGATATATATATGTAGAGAGCTCGGCAAAGGATATTTTGAGAATACATTCACAAGGAATTGATCATCGCATTACGTAAAGTGCGATATTTTATCATATTTTGGAGTGAAAATTTTTAATACCATGAGATAAATTTAAGAATCTATGTTAGTTATTGAGTCGATCAAAATATCTCCAGTTATAAGTTTCTTTTCTCCTTGTCAAAAGTGGAATAATATATTTGGTGTTTCTCATTTAATTGAAACTTGCATAGAAGAACTAGTGTGAGTTTATGCATAGAATATATTCCGTTTTGTATACAGACCAACATTGTCCTGATTTGTATGGAGATTTGCTTTTCCATTATCCATTGCTCAAGAAACTATAGGGATAAGGGCTGCCGCAGACACATGCTTTAGTAAAAGTGGAAATTATCGTAGAAGGTTTCATTGCGTTTGCTCTGATAGTAGGTGTCTGCAGGAACGTGATTTTTTTTACTCAAAATCCAGCTTGTCTCAAAGCTAAGACCTATGAACATCTACTTCCAAAAAAATGTCAAAAGAGGGTAATAAATGTAACGTAGTTTTATAAACGTGTTTTAGTAGAGGCTATTTACTTCTCAGTAAAAATCTATTCAGCAATTATAATGAATATGAGTTGTTTTTAAATAACTTAATGTCGATTGGTTT
This sequence comes from Crioceris asparagi, assembly GCA_958507055.1. Classification (NCBI taxonomy): domain Eukaryota; kingdom Metazoa; phylum Arthropoda; class Insecta; order Coleoptera; family Chrysomelidae; genus Crioceris; species Crioceris asparagi. Next base: position 3,467,308 of record OY293830.1, read on the forward strand.
ATAGGAGGATGATTCTCCTGGAAAGTTCATGGTTTGGACATCAGAAATCACACACGTACAGCTGTTTTTTCGTCATATTCACGTATTAAATTCTAGCAGATACTAAAACTTAGTCAATAATTCATGACGTGAGCCCAAACTTAGCTTCGGAAACGACAAGAAAATAGGCGGGAATCCTGATAGCTATCTAACGATGGGAAAACATGAACTCTGCAATCGCGTAATCATCACAAGTCGGACCTAAACCAGAAACAGAAGCGGAAACAAACCCGACATCGAGCAGAACAAACCAAGACGATCGTTAAGACTGCGGAAACATCGAGTGATCTTCTCACCTTCATGAAAGATTCCACCAACAAGGAGAAGAGAAAAGACCAGAAATTATGTGAGTGGGGAAAGAAATGTTATATTTTGTTAAATTTTGAGCTTATGTGCTTTCCGGTTGCTTTCAGTTTTATTGTCGTTATCAACCTTTTCATGTTTGTCAGTGGTGAAAGGTTTTTGAAACAATAATTAATATTGCATCGCGTATTGTAAAATTGATAAACTTCAAAGAAGAAAAGATCAAAATACAACACATAGCAGAGCTACTGTTTACTGACCAGTAGGTATAATGGATCGAGTTCGGGAATGAACACTTGATAAGCTTATAGGTCGGTATGGTAGAAATGATACAACTATATACTGAATTCTATTGAAATCGAGAGTCACAATAGATTTGATAATGCTGCAGGAGGATAGAACAAAATAATCCAATCTATCCACGCATATTTATCTATTCAGATTAATTGGTTTAAGAACAGACTTTGCTATATTATGACAAACTTTTATTACCTACTAGCTTCCAGACGTATTTCAATACATACAACAAATAAATGGAACAGTTCACATAAAGTTGCTGTTATCTGCTTATTTATGTACCCACCTATATCTTCATATCTTCTATCACTGCTCTAGGTAGTTAAATTTAAAGCCCGTACGCTCATTTATATATCTAATTACCTAAATTTTATAGTCGCATCACACACACACTTACACTGGCACGTGAATCTAGCACTCACACACATAAAAGAGACTTTACGATGCCAAAGGTATTTGGAATCGTTGCGATTCATCGCATTAGCAGCTGCTGCTTGTAGGTACAGAGATATCAGCATGGATATCAACGTGGATCCAGCCAGAGCGTCTTGATTTCCACTTTGAATAATGCAGTGATAAAGGATCGTGTTGGTGCTCTGTTTCTTTTCTTTTCACCATCAGTCTCTGTTTTACTGGCGATATGCTGCCAACATTTGATCGTCGTAACTCTAGCACTGATTGCATTTATTCAATCACCTATTTTCGTTTTATCAGTAGAACTGAGAGTATTGAGGCAATAAATGCTTTGAACGTAAAATTCCAAAAGATTCACTTATAGATTTGCAGGATGGACGGAAAATAATGCGAACAAATTGAACATATAGAGTTAAGTTTTGGGAATTTTTACAATGATAGTAATAAAATACTGGAATATTGACAACTCCAGACTGACCTGATAAAATAACATTATCCGGATATAAATAACGATGCTATCCCATCATTATCTGTGTACATGTAGTGTGTTTTATCCGAACTATCAAGGTTTTTGTCTAGCAATTTCGCTGGCCCATCATAATGTAGTGACACATTTGAAGTCCAATAACTTCTGCTCTGAAAAACCTAGAGGTAAGTTTTGGGTGCACCAAACTAAAAAATCTGGTGTGTCCACTCACACGACTTTCCTACCGCTCGCAGTCGAATTCCAGTGAATGAAAAATTTTACACTATTACAATACTTTCCTTAAATAGCGACGATGATAGCGGTAGTGAAGTAAAAATCCTCTGGTCAAATCGTGCTACCACTCATTTTATATCAGCATGTCAAGACAAACAACAATGGTCATGTAAAATTTTTTCGCAAGATGAAACGTTTAGCCAGAATCTGAAGAAACATGTGGAAAATACGGAATTTTATTCAAGCATAACTTTTTTTTGTGCTTTTTCTCAGAGAGGCGCTATATGTGGGTGGTAAAGGGCTCTCAGAAGAATACTTTAGGCAAGTTTAATTAAAATCGTTTACGCGCTACAGTCTTGAGCAAATCAGGTTTTTTGCTCTAGCTCAGTGTATACATGATTCTCATTCAGTGCCACCAGCGAGTGATATTGGTACCAAACAAAATAAACAAGAAAGCAACAAAATACACCGATCCGTTCACGAGATAATGCTGTTACAGAAAGACGGACAGACAGACAGACAGACCAATGTGTGAAAAATGTTAGACTTCGAAAACTCTGAAACGTCAACATTTGTAAAAATCTCGATACCGAAAATTTCACACGATTACAATATTTTTCTTATACAGCTACTATAGTAGCGTAGGAAAGTAAAAAAAAATGTAATCAAGGTCAAAACGTTATTAAGTTAAGTTATGAATACTTACTATTTCTGGAAGCGAAGCCATAGAGATTTACAATCGTCAAATAGACAGCCGCTTACTGACTGATCAGAAAAAGGAATTATGTCGCTATTTATCGCTCTTTTATTGTTGAACATTTCATTAAAATTAAGGAGTCTACTGCCCTTTCTCGACGCCAATTTCGCAATTAATTTTAATTCTCCGCGTTGAAACACAATTTTAAAATGGGATTGTTAATTTAGAACCACAGCATCATTTCTAAATGCATATAGCGCTCCTACATCTCGAGTACCGCTCAAGTAATTTATTGAATAATACCTTACTGGGACATTAAGATCTCCCGATTTGTCACCATTAGATTATGCTGGTAACAATATATTATCCAAAACGAATTAGCAATGGCGTAATGTCATATCACTGTTTAACACATATGGATGTTGCCAAATATAAAGTGACAAAAATGTTGAGCATCGTAAAAGATATAAAGCAATTGTTCTTGCAAACTATTCTTGTAATAAAAATCTTTCCATAATATATACTTTAATTAAATTAATATAACTTACGATATAACAAACTTAGTACTACCTATGAGATTTTAACAGATATATTTCGAATTCAATAAAGTACATACGAGAAAAAAATATACATGGTGAGGCTATTTAAAAAAATATATATATTTTAAATTATTTTGCATTATTTAATGATTAGTCTCGGTTTTACATAAAACTCTTTTCTGTAAATCTACCAGGAATCGAAATATATGCATAATACGGTACTTTTTGACCGACTAATCCCGAACGGAGGAGTTATACAATTCGACTGTGTGCTTTTTTTTTGGTTCGTTCGCACATTTTATATAGTAAACGTACTCTGATTTTGATGATTTTTGATTCATTTGAAAGAGGAGACTTGAGAATTGGTCCCAAATTAATAAAAACGCAAATCCGATATATCTCCTTTCCTCCGAAAACCGTTTCCGAAGGGGGTGGAATGTGTAATTTTTCTCGAAAATCGAAAATCTGAGGTAGTATAATGAAAGACAGAATAATTTCCGGAAACGTTTAAATTGAACATTTTTTCAAAAGAGTTACTGTTTTCGAGTTCGAGGCATGTTAAAATCTCAAATATGTGTATTTTCGCTATATGGAGAAGGAGATTTTTTTCGAAAAAGTCTGTTGGTACCACATGAAAGACCAAATTATTTGTAGAAACATTTACAATGAATTACAATTATTTTGTCTTTTGAATCTAAAATACTTATGCGTATTTCCGCAGCGATCTTTTGAGATCTCAATAATAACAACTACAAGCTAAGAATATACGTGTGTTATTGGATAAGTATTATCTTCATTGGTATTAGTGAACGTTCAACGATTTTCGTGACTTATGTTACACTCAAAAGTGTGGAATAAATATTTTTTACGAAAAATTGGACCGACGTTATTAGTTGGTGCACTGAAAAATACGAAATAATATTAATTCTATTGGTGCTGGCACTTATTGAAGTTGGCGCCAAAAGATATCAATCTAACTGCAACGGCACAACTTCAAAAGTAACACCACCAATAGAATTTATATTATTATTTTAGTATTTTTCAGTGCACCAACTAGGTAATAACGTCGGTCCAATTTTTTGTACAAAATATTTATTGTAGGTACATATGTGCTACCTATATAACTACTATTCCGATTCACCAAACTTGATCTTTTATATGAAATTTTTGACTGCAATGAAACGAAAAAAAAATAGTGCATAATAAAATTAATTAGTTATTTCCAAACATCAATATCATTCTATCGATAAACCATCGAGACATCTTCGTTTATTTTCATCATTGAATTGAAGCAACTCTTGCTTATCCAAACACAGCTAATCCTATCTTATGAGAAAATAAACAATTTTCCTTGAAATACGAGACAGTCTAAAATTGTAGCTATCCAGAACAATATTTTTCCATTTGAGAAAAAAAAAATAAGACCCATTAGCCTTCAAAGTTTTGGTGCCTGCTTGAAAGCAATGAATCTAAGACGGCCATTATTTCTATAGACTATCTACTTTGATTCTGTTGATATTCTATTGCATTGTTTACCCAAAAACAATGGCGAAAATAATATGAGTGAGCTTTGATAAATTTTACGAGCTCTTTCAAAATAAATAACGAAATTGTAGTTACATACATTGCCAATATCGATAAGATAGATAACCCAAACAGCAGATGCTTGGTGTAAAAATAAAGTAAAACAGAGTTTTGATGCTATCATTTTTCTGTCTGTGAGAGAAGACGTTTGATTTACTATGCCGTATATCTCGTTTTATGACTTCATTCGTCAACGGTGATTTGAATTTTTTTCCTTTTGCGAAAGATAATCCCGCAGTATATCACATGCTTGAGTACAATAGGCTTTTCTTTTTTTGTATTTATAGCCCTAGCATGAATCAGAAATGAAAACTTTTCTATGGCACATATTCCATCCATATTTATTCATTCTTCTCCTTAGAATTTTATACCACATATGTAGGTTATATTTGTATATAATCAACTATGAATTTATGTTGGCCGGTAGTATTACCGGTACCACGAAGCAGCCAAAGCATTTCGAAAATCAAAAATCCGAAATGGCAGAATCAAAGATATCAAAATATCCGGACAAGTTTATATTGAACATTTCTTCAAAAAAGCTACGGTTTTCGAGTTTCTGCAATGTTAAAATTTGAAGTATGCGTATTTTCGCTATGTGGAAGAGGCAATTTCCTCAGAAGATTTAAAATATGAGAATAGATAATCAAAGAGCAGATTATTTGTAGCAACATTTATATTGAACATTTTTTCCATTGAGTTACGGTTTTCGACTTACAGCGGTGGTAAAGTCTAAAATCTACGTATTTCCTCGACGATGTTTGTAGGATTCTGAATAATAACAAATACAAGCAACGTATACATGGGTAATAATGGTATAGGTCAACGTTTAACGATTTTTTGACTAATGTAACACTTACAAGTGTAAAATAAATATTTTTTACAAAGAAATTGAACCGACTTTATCAGTTGGTAGACTGAAAACACAAAATAGTATTAATTCTATTGGTGCTGTTACTTTTGAAGTTGTGCAGTTGCAGTTAGATTGATAACTTTTGGCACCAACTTTACAAGAACCAGCACCAATAGAATTAATATTATTTTGTATTTTTCAGTGCACCAACTGATAACATCGGTCCAATTTTTTGTAAAAAATATTTATTTCACACTTTTGAGTGTAACATTATTGGCGAGAATCGTTGAACGATCCCTAATACCAAAGAAGATATCCTATTACCCACATATATTATTTGCTTGTAGATATTATTGTTGAGATTTCAAAACATCGCTGCGAAAATACGCATAAGTATTGTAATGTTACCATTTTACCACCGGTGTAACTCGAAAACTGTATCTCTAAGGAAAAAAAATCACCATAAATATTGCTAAAAATAATTAGATTTTCATGTAGTACCTACAGAGTTTCAATGTTCGAAAGATATCGCTCTCCCCACAAAGCAAAAATACACATATTTGAAAAATTATCATGCCGTAACCGTAACTCTTTTGAAAAAATGTTCAATTTTAACGTTTCCGGATATTGCCCTATCTTTAATTATACCACCTCAGATTTTCGAGTTTCGAGAAAATTTGCCTCCTCCACCCTTTTCGGGGGCGGTTTTCGGAGGAAAGGAAATTTCGGATTTGCATTCTTATGAATATGAGTCCATTTCTCAAGCGTCCTCTTTCAAATGAATTATATCATAATCATCAAAATCGGAGCTCGTTTACTATAGAAAAATCGCGCATGAACCAAAAAAACAAAAAAAAGAAGCAGACAGTATACCTCCTCCGTTCGGGGTTCATCGGTCAGAAAATAGAAACAAATAGATAACTGTAACCTGTTATACATATTCGAAATGTTCTTTATTCCATTGTCTTTATTGTATTTAACTGTAGTGTCATTTATGTATTTCCATTTTTTTTAGGAGAAACAAGTGTTTGCACCTATCTCTACACTACTTTATTCACTTAGATCATGTAGCATTTCTTAGTTATATTTATTTAATCTGTATCTAGTTATATTGTTAGTATTATAACTATTATTATGAGACTTCTGGATATACATCCAGAAATATTCTTATATTCATTGATCTTCGCGAAATGTCCGAATAGCTCCTCACAAGTTGCTGTTCCTTTATGTAGGCCTATATTCAATAGCAGTGCATTATCTTCAGATGGATCGCATTCTTTAATATAACCGATTCCCGAGAACTGACAGATATTAATCTACAGCTAATCTACTTACTCCTAGATCCCTCAACTAACTTCCCTTATAACATATAAATCTTTATTCTCATGAATATCAACACACTTTTGAAATAAGACGGCCATAAAAAGAACATTAAATCAGCCAAAAATTCCTTCTTACAACTTTTCTCCAAAAAAAAATAAAAAATACCTCAGCTATCCATCTGGCTAATAAAAAATTACGTCAAACGGCTTTGCTTGCTTATAAGCGGCTTAAATGGAAGACGAGATTATCAATATGGCCGTTGGAACGTAAAACGCTCCAAATCCGCCAGGGGATATGATATAGATAGGCCTACATTTATTATTTATACTTACACATCCTCCTCATAATAATATTCTTGAGACACGAGAGATCCTCCTCTAAAGCCTTATAGTAGCCGTTGTAAAGGCCCGGGCGCGCAGCTTCTTCTGCTTCTTCTTCTCAGCTGGAAAGCCGAGCTTTAATGCATGCAAATAATGGAGGAGACGGTGTTGTCGACTTTAAAGTTTAATCTAAAAGAGGCTGCAGGGAGCCACGAGGATAGCTCCTGGGACGCAGATGGAGGACACTGCCGTGATATTTTTTCTTTCTTATTCCAAGGACTGTCATGCTGGGGAGGCTCTTTATATAAAGCGCCCGTAATGCGAGAGGCTGACGTTGCAATAAAATGTACCTATGTAACGGATAAAAGTTAGAATGATTCAGTTAAACAAGGATTTTTCCCTGGTGATTTTGAAAGTTATCTAGGACCAGCCTCTATTTTGTGGATCTTTTCATTGTCATTGTTCTTTCATGACCTAATGGTCTAATAGTCAGGATATTCATTTGTTTTTAAAATGATCCTATCAACGTTTGGTATCTCATGTTTTAAGACCAAACAAAACAATACATATTTTTGAGGCAACAGCTGCAATCAAGTAGGTACTCTCGGAAACCTAAGAGAATATGAACATGGCGTGAGTCGGAGAGTGGAAGCCCGACAAGGTAAAAATTGATGATGATTGGGTATGGAGATAGTAAAAGGACCCATCAGGCAGCTTGTGATCTTCTTAATGATGTACATCCGAGTTGACAGACGTCACGATCGTTAGGCACAAAAACTTTTCAAAGGATCGTTGTCTGTCAAATGTATGGTGAAACAAGCACCGACTTACCAAAAAGTGGAGAATTATAATCTTCTGAAAAATAGATATGTTTATCTTTAGAGGAGAATCCTTATTTGTCTTCTAATGAATCAGCCAATATATATGAAATTAGCCGTCGTTCAGTAGGAAGGATATTAAGACGTGAAAATATCATCCATGCAAAGTTCGCATTATTCATGATAGATATTCAAAACCGTGGTAATAATTTTCCAAGAAATTTGGTATTTCTAGACGAAGCTACATTTTTTAATGTTATACAGTTAATTGACATAATTGTCGGTATTGTTCGCAAACTGATCTTCACTAGGTGCTGGAGAATGGAGGATTTGGGCTGGCATTTACAATAATAGAGTTTTGGATTCCCTCTTTTCACAAGAAACTCTGATCGGTGAGAAAAAATTAGTACTTATAAACACCCAAGTGATTCCAGCGCTGGAAATAACAACATACAACTGACAAATGATATCTGGTCTCAACAGGATGGTGCACCACACCATTATGCGATCATTTGAACAGAATATTTCCATGAACATGTATTGGAATAAGAGGTATTATTGACTGGCCAACACACATCGCAGACCTTCATCCTCTGGAGTATTATCTGTGGTGTTATCTAGAGTCCAAAGTTTATTTTAACATACCAAACAGTTTGCAAGAACTAGGAGAATAACCGTAGAGATTTAAATAATTCCTCCAGAATTATGAACTAATGTTGCAATAGAATTTACAAACAGACTGCGCTGCTGTCGAGTTTCAGAAAATTATGTTTACTTAAAGTCTTGGTTACCAGGTCTGCTCTATTTCAGGAATTTGTATTTAATTTTAACAATGTTTACCAGAATTTACAAGAACATACCAAAAAACGATGTTAATTTCAAGGTGTTATTCCCAATAGCATTGAGTTGTGAATCAATCGAATTAGAATTGAGAACAATAATTGACAATCGGTGCTGGCAGGAGCGAAATGTAATTAACCTCAAGAAGTCATAGATAAAAATAATTCATTACTAGGGCTTCACGAGACTCTCGAAATTCGAGATTTCTTGTCTCGGTTTTAAGACGAGATCTAGGCGAGACTGATTTTTTTTTTTGGTCAAGATCAAGAATTACACTACGATATGTTTCGAGATCGAGAATATTTTTCGAGTTTTCTAAAAAATGCAGGTGCTGCAATAATTTACAGAAAATAAAAAAGTTTAATTTATATTAAACATTAGAAAATTAACAAAGCATTAAAAACAACAACAATAACAAAGCAAATATCAAAGTTAAAAATAAATATTTTCATATTCTTTAAAAAGACCCTTAAAATACTAAACACAAATATTAACTTTAAACTCTTAAAAATGAACAAATCATGAGAAAAATAATGATAGACATAAGAAAAATATACATAACATGACTTTTGATTATAAAAAAGTATCTTAAAATATAAGAAGATTATTGTTAAGACACCCGTGAATATATATTTTTTAAACAGCCAACAATTTGAATACATTAAAAATTGAACCGATTCTCTACTTAATTGGCTTCGTTCTTTTCTAATGGTCTGTGTTGATCTTGAAAATCGTCTTTCGGCATTCACTGAAGTTAGCTAGTAAAATAAAAAAAAATATTTTCTTCTCATAATTTCAAAAATAAACAAACTGTCTTTTTGAACCCCGCTACTCCTGGGCTTGGTGGTTCTCGGTGCAGTGGTCCTTATTTCAGTTTATTTCAGTTTTCGTTTATGTGCTGACTCGTTCACAGATTAAATTTTTATTAAATTTAAACAATATTTTAATGGCTTGTACAATGCTATAAAGTGCCATAAATGTAACCTTATTCCGAACTAAGAAGTGGAAAATAAATAATAGTTTAAAAAAACTAAAAAAACGCTTTAATATCGTACTAAACTAAAAATTAGAAAATAAATAAGATATCATTTTAATATAAAAAAGCGTGAGGGCTTTCTAAATTAATTTTATAATCACTCTACTCATATCAGTATCTATGAACATAAAATATTTACGTCAATGGACATCAAGCACCCCACGCTTTTTTGCATTAAAATGATATCCTATTAATTTTCTAATTTTTAGTTTGGTTTGCTATTAAAGCGTGTTTCTTAGTTTTTTAAATTATTATTTATTTTTTGTTATATATGGCATTTAATCATATAGCTCTGTGTTTGAACGTAATTTTTTTAATAGAAAAAAAACCCTATCTTTTGGTGCAGATTTGTGTTATATATACACATGTATAGTAATTTTATTAACATTAAGTTTTTGTTTTCGAAACACAAAGTTCGAGAATCTGATGATGCATCTAGTTTCAAGTTGAACAAAGAAAGAAATAGATTTGTAATACTGGTTCAGAAGTGAGCCTACAGGTATCCCAATAAACCTTACATATCAAATTGAATACTACAAGCCCATAATGTAAAAAGCTTTTGAGTCAATCTGTTAGTACACTGAAACACAGACATGGGCCGGGAATTTCGTTCGTTGCTAACAAGTGAAAACTAACCAAATATTGTGAAGAAATTGCGCAGTCTGTACCTATCTATGATTAATGCACTTTCTGAAAAATTAAGCAACAATAAGGGTGTTCGAGCAGCGGTTCAAACTAGTCCCAAACCGTCAGACGCCTGCGCACTTCAATTCATGATGAATTTATTTATTCCCAACTACTAGTAAGATGTTCGAGCAGTAGTTTGACGATTTCCAAACTTGTCCGGACTCAGTTTGAGACAGGCGCAGTTGCAGCGTCTTCTTCTTCTTAGAGTATAGTGTTCTCTGTTGTTGGCGAAGTCCCTTTCAGAGAATACTAATACAGTCCTAAACGAAACCCTGGTTTTGTGGTTTGTCCATCAGTCTTTCATTGATATTCTCTCTTATCTTTGGTCATAAAACATATCTATCGGCTTAGTCATTTGTTCTATGACGACGAAATTGTTAGAAAGTGGAAGCGTTTGCAAACTGCAGTTTGGTGTTCGAGTAGAACAAAATCCCAAACCTCTTGGAAACTGTTTCAATCTGCACATGCGCATTTTAAACAGTTATCAAACCGTCCCAAACTACTGCTCGAACAGCCTTAACAATAGTACATTAATCAAACATCTACCCCAAATGGTAATTTATATAGATAATCTCATAATTATTAATAATATTTCTGCCATATTATATGTTCATTGAGCCGCATCATTTCAGCTCAATTCCGGCGGAACAAATGTTCAATTTATATCATCAGTGGATCATTGACAAAGCGGCCTGGGGGCAGGAGCATGATGGTGGTGAGAGACTTTCTAGCAGCTCGTGTTGATTTATGAAGCATTTTTGACACAACACACAGGACCCAATTTTGTGCACATCGAACGATTGTATACAACGAACAACGATAATATAGAGATTGATTGAGTCCATGGCACCAAAAGTGATAGTGGCTTATGGTGAATATGGCTGATGGAATGTGACCGGAAAAAAAAAAATAATCAGTCATGTCAGGGGCAGGTTGATTTATCACAGCTGGAACGGCGACATATTTTATATGTACATATAATATGGACTGGGTGGGCCAACGAAAATTTTACATACCGATTTAACGAATGTCAATCAAAAGATGGGAAAATGCTCGGACCCGTCGATTCTTGATTCGAAGGGGAATACAACTTTGGTACCTTTTTCAGTAACTCCTACCCCCTAGCAGGGGTAAGCACAACCCCCTGATTTTAAAAAGGGATGATGGGTATTGCTATACCTTATTTCAAAAATCTCATCGAGTACAATTCAATCCTGAAGTTTGGCTTGAAAATTTTCATCGATAACAGAATGTCACCTGAAATAGGGAAAGAGGCAATGAGAACACAAAGTGTACTTCAAAACTAAATAAAATCCTTCTTTTTCTATTAGTTCAATAAATGCTGGAAATGACCATCATTCACGTCCATGCAGTAATATAAGTTCTGTTCAAAACGTTCCCGTACATTACGCAACATGTCGATTGTTCTAGATTTCAGATCATTCCAATGAAAAAAGTCCAGAAGAGACAGATCAGGTGACCTGGGTGGCCACTCAATATGTCCCCTTCTTCCAATCGAATTTTGAAGAATCTATCTAAGATTTACATTTCATATCAAGGACACATTATAATTGGGTATCATATAACATTAATTTTTTTCCCTTCTCATTTTAAAAATGAACAAATACTGATATTTGAGAATTAGAAACTAGTTTAGTTCTATAGAATTGTAAATTACAATTTGTTCCCATTTGGGAACGGGAAAAATGGATATTATTTTTGATCTTTCCAACAGATGCCTTATAGGACAGCTCTGAAAATAGAAAAAAAATGACAGCAATCATATGAAAATTACGTGTCAGTAAATTTTGCAAGGTTTCTGTGGAAGCCACTATCACCCAGTTTCACTCCTTTGTCCATGAAACTTATCCAACAGTTCCAAATCTAACAAGCAGGCAAGCTCTTTTACATGATAAAAAATTACTTCCGTATAATGTACTCACTTCACGGACGACTAAATCCTCTCTGCCAGCTAATTTTAAACTCTTTCCACGGAAAGTGGGTAATGTATGTTTTATTTATTATTCGTAACGTGACGGTTATGTGTGTACGTAGCTGAGGAAAGTTGAATACAGGCGCTCTTGCAAAAGTTGCGGGACGAAAATGGGATGAGAGCAGAATTTCTGTTGTAGCTAGGTACCTACCAGGAGCCAGAGTACGGAGGGATAAAGGACCTTTAAAGAGCCTCAGCAGCACAGCCCCCATTTGGAATTTGCATGACTTATTTTACATAGCAAGAAAATGGAAATTAAACGGTTAATTTTTTACCGAGCACCGAAGCTCGTAGTAACAGAGTGGAGTTTTATCTCCAGAAAGGCCACATTCTGTTGTAAGAGATCAGTGAGTTGATTTTTCACAAAAGTAAGTGGGTTTTTAGCCTGACTTGATTTTATATATGATAATGGTATCTTCGTGTGAGTGAAAATTATTGGAAAAAAGCTGAAAACGCTTTCACATAATACTAATCTATGGAAAACTATGATTCATAGATAGATTTTTTAAGTTTTCTTATATTTCAGCTTCCTGCAGCATAACTTGACATCTAAATGGATTTGATTGAATTAAGACCAAAAGCTCATATTAGAATAGTTCAACAAACGTTTCTGTTTTAGAATATTTCTTCCACTTTCAACTTTTATCGAATAAATTATATATTTTGTAGCGCTCCAAGACAATGATCATAGTCAATTAGAATCTACGAAGAACCGCTTGAGCAGAACATGAAAAATAGGTAGAAAATTTGATAAATAGTTCTTACAATGAATTGGACTTTGTATTTTTCAATGCAACAAATTTTAAAGTCGGTCCAATTTTTGTCGAAAATATTTATTTCACATTTCTGGGTGTAACATTAGTTATGAAAATTGTTGAACGTTCACGAATACCCAAAAAGATATAGGCTTAGCCTTGTATTTGTTATTTATTATTCGAAGACCTCTAAACATCGCAGCGCCAATATAAATATTTCAGGAATCAATTTTTCTCAATCCATTTCTCAACTCTCCTCTTTCAAATGAAACAAAAATCGTCTAAATCTGAGTACGTTTACTATGCAAAACGCGCGAACAGCCATAAAAAAGATGCAAACATACAACCTTCTCCTTTTTTTGACCAGTCCTAATGTACGCAAGCCTGTAGGAAACAAAATCAACTGTCCGAAGTATTTTTGGAAAAATTAACCATCTATAGAGTCTATAAATTTTGTTACATACTTTACGGACTCACAGTATATAAGGCCTTTTCTCGATAGGCTCAAATATGACTGAGGCAACTTATAGGTATTATAGCGAACTGATATCATTCATAGCAACTTAGAATTATTCCAGATAGCACTTTCCATGGCAAATCTGATGATATATCAACACTTCTGACGATTACATTAGTCTCGGGTATTCATTATTCTTGTACCTGTACCACCTGGGTAGCACAAACATACATTTTGATCTCCAACATGTAACTCACTCTCTGTCAACATCTGCCCAATCAGAGGGACTTTGCGACACATGGAAAGAGCCAATTTCCTCAACAAGGCCTAATAGGGTCTCCAAAACAGTTCGGCGAAATACACGCACCCAATCCAAACCAATGTCGTCAGATGTGACCGGACGTTGGACAAACAAGTTTGCCGCTTTCACCGTACGCACACCTGAAGAGAAGCTCCCTTGAGAACTAACAGCCTCCTCAAGGGCTGATTGTTATTCCCAGCAGGGGTACAGGAAGCATGAGGGGGGGGGAGTTTAAGGTCGGGAGATGAATGCCGTGAATGTGACGGCGAATATTGAAAGTAATTTTTGGGAAAAAAGTATAGAAAACAAAGAATAGAGATTGTATCTCGAAATTCATCTTATGAATATCGGATCAAAGAACCGTTAAAAAACCATCTGATTATGTAAGTGTCATAAATAAGCTTTCGAAAGGATCTGAAACAAAATCCAAAGGTATACTCGATTCGTAAACACATATATACACCAAAACCCGAATAATCTCACATTCTATCGTTCCCACAGGAGTGGCATCCGCTTGGGAGGAGGAGGAAAGATAGAGAAAAGAGGGATAAGATGAAAAAACTGAATCGTATGATTGTGGCACACGCAAGAAATCGAGCTTGAAAAGCTCATAAAAACGGTTGTGAAAAGTAATGCAATCCCAGACTTTATATATTATATGAGTATGTAAGGGGTATATGCGACGTTTCTTTTATATGAGTTTTCTTTTATTCAGCACATTCAAGCAGAAGTGAAAGAGTGTAGACTAAACGGATCAAATGAAACTGTTTATCATATACAAAGTATTGAGGAAAACAATTAAACATAGAGTAGTCCGCCTTCCCCAAATATTCCTGTATTTAATTTAATCTATTTATTTTTATTTATTTATTAAATATATATATATATATATATATATATATATATATATATATATATATATATATATAAATATAAACTAGGTTTTTTTTGGGGATGCAGTCATTTATTAAATAAAATTCTTTGGATTATGTCAAGCTTTCGAGAATGTTTATTCTCTTCGTCAGGGCAAACTAAAAATCGTTACAAATTATCTTAACCACATAATAAATTAATAATTAAAATGGTAACGGCATATCTAGAGTTGAAAGTGTCTAGATTCAAGTTTTCTTAGAAAAGATCTTAATGTGTGACTTGTTCAAAATAAAAGCTACAAACAGAAAGATAATTCCTATAAGATCTTTTCTAAGAAAACTTGAATCTAGACACTTTCAACTCTAGATATGCCGTTACCATGAAATTTATAAATAACGAATGACATTTCTGATTGATGGGTATGAAATCTTTCCTGTATGAAGTTATTTTTCTCTAAATTCACGAATGTTAGTACTTTAATCATTCATTTAATATGTGGTTAAGATAATTTGTAACGATTTTTAGTTTGCCCTGACGAAGAGGATAAACATTCACGAAAGCTTGGCATAATCCAAAGAATTTTATTCAATAAATGACTGCACCCCCAACAAAAATATCTATTTTGTCAAATATTAAACCAGTCAAGAATTCGAAATCAAACTATTTAAATATGTATATATATATAGTTTAGCAGATATAACGGGAGGCTATTAAAAATTGACAAAATCTAGATTAACATCAGGAAAATATACACATCAACAATATATTTGGACTCTTGTTTGTAGATTATATGTTTAAAATTATGCAATCTTCTGTCAAAGGACTAATTATTTTTATGTATGTCAGTAATTACTTATCAATTTAAAGTTTCGTTTGTTTCAATTAAACTAATACTGGGAGATTATATAAATATAATATATATGTAGGTGTATATTTTTGTGATATGGACATTCTCTGTTATGTAATACAAAATATTTTTTAATACAGTTTATCTCCTATATCATAAGAATCAGATGGACGGATGATTGTTGTTAATCTTTGAATTTATTATATCAGAATAAATATTACTTCTATTATTGATATCTGTTCTATGATTCATAGTGTCATTATTTTTTGATATATGGAACATCTCTGGGAATGATCTTTTTCGAAGATTAGGTTCAATTTCTCTAATTTTAATATTATCATAGTCAGCTACATGTGTTGTTTGATGACAGTGCTCGGCTACTGCACAAATTTCTTGTTGGAGTTTTTAAAATCACTTTTGTGTTGAATAATTCGTTTTTTGAATTGTTGAGAGGTTTGACCTACGTACACTAAACTACATGACCTATACAAGGTATTTGGTAAATTACATCTTTTTGTTTATCTAATGGAATCTCATCTTTTAGTTTGCTGAATATTTTTTTAATAGTGAGCGTATTTTTCCTAGCTATTTTAATATTATCATTTTTCAATCAATTTTATCAGCTTATTAGTTAGATCTCCTACTTGTGGTAAACATACATAATTTATATTTAGTTCTGGTCTATTTTGTGAATTCTGAAGGACTTTATTAATTAGAATTAGAACATTAGGATAGCCATTCTCTTGAAAAATCATCAGAAGTATTTTTATATTGTCATTTAATAATGGAATTGGATGAATAGAATGGTAATGGATGACAATGGTTTTCTGTTCCTGTCTAGAATTATTTTATTATCATTCAGTCTGATTACTCGGATGTCCAAAAACGGAATGGAGTTGTTATTTTCTAATTCATTGGTAAATTGAATATGTTGGTTATAGCCTTTGTAACAGTTTAGTGTGAAATCCAATTGATCTAGTGGTACTGCAGTACTATGTCATCTACATATTTTTGAATAAACGTAAAGTTCCAACGGTAGTAAGTCACAAATTTCATCCAACGCGCTATCTATGACAATTCTGGCTATAACTGGACTCAAAGTTGATCCCATTGGACAACCAAATATTTTTTTATATATCTTTGCATTTAATGTAAAAAATAGAATAAAAAATAAGTTTAATAACTATCAGGAAGTCATCTTTTGGTATATTAGTATGTGGAGTAATTGTTTGCCACATTTTTTCAATAATATCAATTGCAAAGTTCATGGAAATATTGCTGTAAAGAAATATTACATCAAAGCTGACAAGTACTTAATATGCAGGTATTTGGAAGTAATTAAATTTCTCAGCAAACTCAATAGAAACTCGAATATATTATTGTTATTAACTAAATTAGATAGAATTTTAGCAATGAATGTAGAAAATTTTGAGGTTAGATTATTTATACATGAAATAATTGGTCTGAGACTGAGTTCTGGTTTATGTACTTAAAACCATAAAATCTTGCTGATAATTCTTATTTTGATCTGCGGCAAAATGAAGATAGGCAACAACCTTGAAATCATGATATTTGTCTGGATGACGGTGCTTTATTTGGTAATCAATCTGATTGAACATTTATAGTGGTATTAGGCAATATTGTGATATTGTAAAATTCTAGGTATTGCCCTAACAGTTGTTGTTCAATGGCGGAAGGGGTGTTTGCCCTCGCAGTAGTTGTTGTCGGCACAGTTAGACGTCCTAACGGAATCTAGTTATTTACCAGAAACGGCTTATGTTATATAATCATCTTGATTATGTCTCATTTGAATTCATATGCTCATTCAGTGAATATGTTGAGTTATGAGTAAATACACATTTATTGAATGTCAAAAAGTTTATTGGTAAACTGAACCTACAAATTGTAGCCTAAAATCTCCACTGCATTGCTCAATTAGATTACTACCGAAATGCAGCACTAGCTACCCAGACAAATATCATGATTTCAATTTAGTTGCCTTTCTTCAGGTTTTCGTGTCTGATAATCAATCAAACTCCTGCAAGTATCAATGCCCCATTTCTAAATTTAAATAATTTATCTATATTTATCATTCTGTTCCCCATTTTTTTTGAAAGGTTTTATATGGTTATCATCTGAGACTAAAGGGATGACATAATTAATTGAATATTTACACAAGATGCAATTGGAAAACTAATTCAACTGTTGCGTTAAAAGTTGGCCAATAGTTATCCCTACAGCACAGATTAGAGAATTTATCAAGATACTCGTCGAAGTAGACATCGTTCGTAAATCACAGCCTTCGATTTTAGAGACCTTAAAGGATGTGTGTCTCACTTTAAATGATATTGTCATCTTCATACCACTTTTGACCTTATAAGTCATCTCGTTCATAGCAATGTAGCTGCACAAAACTATCGTATTTCTCATTTTGGTACAGATTACGCTACCAAAATGAGAAAGACATTTCAGCAAGCAAGCAAAAGTATTACATCATAATAATTAAAATCCATGACTGAATTTTTTCCTACATGCATTGTCGAATTTCGCGTGGCCAGCCAACTGAAAGTAATGAAGAAAGGGGCGGTCAGCTACACACTATTTCCATTACTTTTATTTTTATCCTTCTCATATTATTAGAGTTGCAAATATGCAAATATGGTCTATGAGTGTGGGAGGAAACGTGTTGGTGAATTAACACACAAAAGGGGGTCATATTTAAATGGTCCAGACATACCTATATGGGCCCCACATGTGGAGACCACTCTCGGGATATTTCTATTATAAAGTAAAAACTCATGAATAATTCCCGGAAAATGAAAGAACAGAAAAAAAATCAGCCGCGTGGAGAGTGTTCTGTACGTAGAATTTTTGTTTGCCTTGTCGTGAGAGGTATGAATGGGGCTCCATACTTTGTATTTTGTTTTCCAACATTTGGAAATGAGATAATGGCTCGGTTTTGTTTAATTCACGCAATTGTCAAATGCTGGTGGTGCATCCGCCAAATTAGAAAACAACGCGTTCCTTCTTTCATGTGTAATTTAGACGTATGCATAACATTGTGAAAAATAGAAAAATTGTGATTTTCCAATGAATAAAGAAGAGAAAGGAAGGAGCATGTGCGCAAGTTGACAACTAAAACGTGCGACCAAGTACCGACCATATTGAGTAACCAAATATCAGTCATGTCGTTGTTATGGTTCTAGTGTTTTGTATGTCTTGATAGTCTTTTTTGTGTTTAAAGGTGTTTAACAGCGAATTTGGAACAATATTTACTTATATTATTGTGCATATTGCGTTGGTTCGTAGTGTTTATTTAGTTCATAGTGTTAATGTAGTGGCATAATTGTTTATTTTTGACTACAAGCGAATATGGTCAGCTGTGCAGACTGTGGCTATTCTAAAACTCTAAAAAAGTTGGAATAACATTTCAACGGAAAGTATTTTTCCATTATTTTTTAAACTGTTTCCACTATTTAATGACAAAGAATCATAGATCTCATTTCCAATAAAATTGTAAACAAACAGTGACATTGGCATATCATGGGCGTAGGCATTATTCATTGGGATTTTCTAAGTTTGGACAACTGTCAATGCAAAAAATTCATAGTCGAATCACTATATGAGACACGAGCATTAATTTTGACATCCTACCATTGGAAAAATATTTATTTTTGCCAAATACCTTTGTTATTTGATCAAGGCGGCAGCGAACTCGTAGGATATTACCATACACGATATGGGTGAATTTAGTGACTCTACTCATTTAATTAGTGTTTTGCCAGAATATGAGTTTTATTTAAGTGAAAGTTAGATACATTATGCTCATTTAACAGAGGCAACGTAGTCTTCTATGTGAAATTTATATATAAAATCATAATCAAAAATAAATTTTACATACTATGTTGAATTTTTTAGGTCAATTCAATTGTTATTATTTTGAGATTTTCAAATTTTGACGTTTAAGAAGTCAATAAATGAAAATTTATATTCTGTTCTATGTCAAACACGTGGTCACATTGACATTCATCTGAACGAACCTTCATCGGTGATGTATTACCACTTAACGTAACCTATAAAACATATATTCATGATTTTAATTATGATGCACACATAAAACACTACGCTGCTTTCGTTAAATGAGCATATATAATACGGAAATATAATGTACTCAGTTCCAATTGATAACTTCTACTTAATTCTAAGAAACAGATCAGTATCCACAGTTGAATGAAACATTCGATTTGCTGGGTATTTATCTTAATAAGGAAGACCGGAGTAAAATTCGCATAAAATGAGATGATTTTTCTTAATTTGCAAATGTAGTAGATTTTTATTGAGGGCTGGCAAATAATAAATTATTTAATAAATATGATATCTAATTGGTGCTAAAGTGATGGGAATGGTAAGCCTGCTCAAGACATAGTAGGAAATTAGGAGAAAGTTGCTGAGTCTAACTTCCACCGTGCATTCCAAAGACAACGTTTGACAACTATGACGTCATAACTCAATAACATTGCAAAGTTATGACGTCATAGTACTACCAGCTCATCTTTTGAGAACTAGTTTATAAAATAAAAATTCATTTTTGGGATAGTAGGTAGATAGATGCAGTAAGAAGCCGCTTAGTCAAGAAAAAATCTTGAAGGACAGCGTCCAAATGTCCAAAAATTTATTAAATAGCTAGATGGAAACCCGGCTTGGCTCGGATGAATTGTGGCTCATAATACACAATCTTTCACATACTTTAGTGTGCCTATGTTATGTATGGAGACGTATGGTATCTGCATGTGTCCATGCGTATGTAATGAATTGTTAACCTGCATTTTCTGTGTTACCTGAGGTCTTATGATCTATGATATTTAAGTGTAAAATCGATAGGAGGATTGACATTACATGTGCGATTTACGTCAAAGTCTATTGATTTTGATTGAGCTGTTAAAACCATTAGAATTTAACAAAATACCCGATAATCCGAATTTTGCGGATATATGTTATGTATATCAAAATCATATAATTTTATGTTTTATTGTTCAGGTAAGGTTTCAATCGAGTCTACCGTACCCCTTGACGGAATTATTAATATAGATAAAGTTTTTCAAGGAATAATCTTAGGTCTGGTCCCAGGGACTATATTATATCATAAAAAATGAAACATCAAAAATAGCAGAAACAAAGTTACCCCAGCTTAAATTTGATCTCCGACTTTATAGATGGTATATACTTGGCCTGATAAGAATCAATCGTTTACGCGAATTACTCTATTGATTGAAGATATATGATTTTTGCTCGCTGAACTAGCACAAGATATCTAGATCAGTATAAAGTGAAAATACTACAACTTTGATCTTCAAATAACTGCAGAGCCATTTCATTTTAATACTTATTATCGCAAATTTTCATCACTTTTTGGCATCGGACTCAATACCACAATTTTCATGCGTAAACAAACTCAATAC
Source organism: Crioceris asparagi (assembly GCA_958507055.1). Taxonomy (NCBI): domain Eukaryota; kingdom Metazoa; phylum Arthropoda; class Insecta; order Coleoptera; family Chrysomelidae; genus Crioceris; species Crioceris asparagi. The sequence goes on from OY293830.1 coordinate 3,488,443, forward strand.
CGCGACATAATATATTACAAAATCGTTTCCTAGGTAAATCCGATACATCAGATCATCTTACTATGATTAAATCCAACATATAAGCGGGAATCGTCAAAATCCAGCAGTGGATATACCTACATGTATGTATATGTCATGGTATCTGATATCATGAACATTGTAACAACAAAAAGTGGAGGCAGAAACATCATCCCAAATTCGAATTTGATCTGCAATGGTTGACAGAGATGGAGAGTAGTAATATAGTTGGCCTGATTAGAATCAAACGCGATAGACTTTATCGGGTAAAGAGAACGTTGATGCTTTGGCTGGAGAGAGAGTATCGAATTTATGGAGTAACGTGCTTTATTTAACGCCTAGGTACTCTGCTTATGACGACATCGAGACGCGTTCAATTGAACACACTTCGAGTGTGAAATGTTCTTCCTTTTGTCATGCGATTTTAACGAATGTTACGAGGTTACTTGCTACTACTATTACTGGATCGCATATACCCTACCAACTAGGTGCCTACCCACTATACCTACAGGGTGATTCATAAAAGGTGCGCAGGACTCAATTTTGTCCAAAAATATGAAATTTTTTATAATCATGGCTTCGTAAACGCACCATTTTCGAGATACAGGGGGTCAAGTTGCAAAAAAAATCGTTTCTTGTGAATATCTTTAGAACTGTTAGAGGTACAGCGCTCATCTCCTACACACATTTGAAACTCATAAATGCCCTTATTTTAAGGTGAAGACATTTTTTTGAAAACGTCAGTGGCTTATTTTGACCAGTCGCGTAGAAGTTGGAGAGGTTAAAATATACCCAAAATCTACGCCAGAGACTTTTAAAGAAAAATGTATTTATTTAAGTGTTTAAAATATGTGCAAGAGATGAGCGCTCTACCTCTACAGTTCTAAAGATATTCTCAAAATAACCGATTTTTTCTCTCTACTTTAACTTTAACGGACCCATGTTTATAAAAACTTTATTTTTTATTTTTAGACAAACTATTTTCCCCTTAAGTCCTGCGCACCTTTTATGAATCACCCTGTATAGTATGCCTGCCAATGGGCTTTGAGTGAGTGATTGTAGCAAGCCTCTAGAGGGAATATGCAGTGCAGTAGTGCATTAGTGTAGCTATTGTAGTACTAGTTGTGTCAAGTCAGTAAATTGTAGCTATCTGGATGTTACAACATAAATTTGAATGTAGGTTATGTTGCTAATTATCCGCCAGCTTTTCTATGTCATGATGGAGATTTCCATCACTGAATATGATTTCGAGTTCAAGTATTCCTCAAATAATAACTTTTATATGATGATAAGAAAGCTTTAATTTGTACAACAAGTACCATGTGGAAGAGATGTATGAGAGAGTGATTTTTTTGCATATTTTAATAGAAAGTACACTTAAATATCTGCCGGGAAATCTTTCAAAATGCGAACAGTAGCGTGGAAACTTCGAGCTTCACCAAAGATGATAAAGGCTTCAACTTTGTCTTCTAATGAACGAGCCATATTAATCAACTAGAAAAATTATGAAAAAAGTAATCAAGAAGATCATAAAATATTGTTAACTTTAATTTGACAATTGTTGATAACAGAGTTAAGATTTATTTACTTGTTGCTATGGTTACTAAGACACTCACAGTATAAACAGCCGACTGAATTAACGTGAGGGATCGAAAATCAGATCAGTTTGGATTAAGATTTTTTGGGACTCACTTCAACTTAGTTATAGTAAATGATGCATGAAATCTGTATAGAATTTCACGTAGAACTCGAATATCTAATAATATACAGGTGGTTCCATTTGAAAAAATAAACTAATAAGTCAGTGAGCTTTTTGAGACACCCTGTATAAATATATTAAATATATTTAATTTATATTTAAAATATATTAAAATTTTGTTATTGAAAAAAAGAATCAAATTGTATAATTTTTCCGTTTGAGAAGTCAGTCAAAAATATAAGAATAAAATAAAATATCATAACCTGGCAAAAACTGGAGTTTATCTAGAATTGTTCTTAGAACCACTAACACACGACATTCCAATGTACGAAAAACCGAACAAAAATAAGAATACCTGTATTCCTATTGTAGCTTCGTTAAGGTACAAAGCTTGTTATTGCAAAATCCTTACAAAATAGACCAAAAACGCTGAGAGAGATTGAGATTAAAGTCCTCACCGTTAGCAAAAGATGAACGACGAGACGATGTTACATGCTAGCAGTGTTCAGCGCGCGTGGGCGACACTGCAGAATTTTTCCTTCGTGCTCAGAAGAAAATGCTTTCATGTTCACTCTGGCAAAGACGAGACGAAAATGCTTTCATGTTCACTCTGGCAAAGACGAGACAGTCGAAAAAAGAGAACTAGATACTTGAAAGGCTTCTTCTCAACGATAATTGCTTTGGAATGCACCCGCAAAGCCTGTCGTGTTGAATTGTTATCATGAAAATGACAGCGGAAGAAGACACAGGGATGATATAATGTCAAGGACAATGTGTTCAAGAAATCGAAAGTAATTTGTATTATTTTTCAAGTAAACTGATACGTGAAAGATGTTTAATTCATCGATTCTTCCAAATGAAGCAATATTATATTCCTTCAAATATTTCATATTCGACATTAATTTATTAGATAAGATTCTTATAATGTTCAAGTGAAATATATGGACGCGACAATTCCTATTTATATCAAAAAAATACTTTTGTCATTGACAACGGAATACGATCAGATATATAGTTTCATTGCTGACATGGCTCTTGATGTTAAATATTGGTAGATTGATATGTTAGGTGGTAGGAACGCTCAATTTAAAAATACATTTATTATTCATTTTTATTCGATACATATTATTGCGAACCCGGAAAAATATCTATCCGCACGCCGATGCTCACCTACTCATTACTACATACTTCCAGTAGTCGAAGCCAGTCATGCTGCAAAATACACTACAAAATATAAAAAGATATGGTTCCATTTATTATTTATTCTGAACGATGAAACGAAAGCATGTCAAACTTGAAATCGAAATCAGTATTGAGAATTCTTCATTCTGATGCCAGAAACAACTGGTCGACGTTGTTGTGGGGATTACAGTGTACACATGCAAAAGGTTTTGACAGTTATCTTTCAAATTTCACATTACTCAGTTATGTATTTTTTTGAATATTTGATTTCGTTTTTGTGTTCTCTTTCTTATATCCCAAAATTTTATTTCAATGGCTCTAGTGTTTTAGGAAAAACACATAAATAAAAACAAAAAAATCGATTTGTAAGCTTGGAAATAATAATTTAAAAGACCATAGATATATTATTTCTACTAATTTAAAAATGACAGCTTGTGGAATTTATCATTAAAATAACTGCCATCTAGTAAGGTAGGATATATTTATAAGAAAACACTCATTTTTGACCCTCTAAACGGGGTCGTAAATCGAGCTTTCTAACAATGAAGAATAATTTTTTTTTTTGAAATGTATGTTGGTTTTAATTGTAGAAATCAGCCCTTATGGAAGAATCAATTTTATTGTTCAAACGATCCTTAAATTCTGATGCGTTCTTCCGATATAAATAACCTCCTAACGCTCATACCTCTGGTTGCAGTTCTTCGTTAAGCTATCATCTCATCAGGTCATCGTAGAAGCATATTACATAATAAATCGTCTCGCAAGGTAGCAGGGCATATAATTTTTCATTTATATTGATACTGGTCAGCTTTGACTAAATTTTGTGTTAATCGACCTATCTCTTTGGCTACAAATATTCATAGACAGTACAGACTTCTACAAATCTTGTAGGTATGACAAATTGTGATGAATGTGTGAATGTTATAGAGATAAAGTAATCGATGAATTAAATGGACCAGTTCCAAAATGCCTTTATGCAATACATTATATCGCATAATATGTGGCACATATCCAAGAGTACAAACCAAACACGCGTATAAATCAAACTTACATAGAGCGCCTTCTGGACGATTTATTCGCCACTCTGATAAGATTTTTGGCAATGCCAAGCCTCGTCGGTTGGTCGTGGATTAGAACGGCCTGTCGGATTTGTCAGCACTTTGTTGTAGAGAAAATGTTAATAAGTTGCTACTTTGACGATTAGTATATACAAAAACAAACTGTGCTGAAATAATATTATGGGCAACAGATTAAAACAGCACGAATTTGAATAGAGTAATAGTTTCCAAAGAACTTATACCGACATCATTAGATGTTGCTCTGGAACTTATGAAATAAAAACATATAATGTAAAAAGATTTTGAAGTTGGTGCTAAAAGTTGATCAACAGCAACTTCAATATTTGTTATGACGGAGAAATCCTTCCAGAAGAAACTCTCAAATATAGAGAAATTCAACCAGCTACTAATCCAAACAAATACTCATATCTCTTGATAATGATGTGAGCCGGCGTCATGCAGCTAATAATTGAACTTGAGTTGATTTCAGATGTCCATGACTTAAGAGAAATGAGCTCGAGTATCTTTATTCCCAGAAAAAACTTGGCTTGTGTGAACAATATTGTTAAAAGTCTTGAAACCACTGGGTGTGAATTTAGAAATAACATTGCTTCACATAGAAATATTGGCCTAGGATTGATATTCAGTAACGAGCTCTTTGAGTATATTTTTCCCTTTGTTTATGAACAAGTCATTAAAAATAGTGCCTTCCACCTCAATTTTCTTAAAAGTTATGCTAGAATACACCTTTTTTTTGGAAACATTTGATTTCATAGACTTTAATAACAAAAGCCGCTAAAATAAACTATTCCAGTTTTTTTTATATAGCTTGCATACTGCAACTGATACATTAAAATTCAATGATGGAAGGTCTGTGGAATTATTACTCTCACATATTATTATCCTGTATCTTATATATCTGACAGATCATATGTTGAAATCCTACCTGGCTGAAACATCAATATCATGTCGTAACTGTCACATCACATACATTGTCAATTCATTTTGCACAACACCACAACAATCCAATATCAAAATTCTCAGTAATGTCCCAACAGAATGACAATACACCAACAGGCAATACCACAAACAATACCAATAACTGTAACTGCAGAAACATCGAAGCTTGGGCCGAAACTTTAAGCAGCCTGTTCAACTTTCTTGTAGCCCAAACTAATCTGACCACTGTACTCGACAGAAGTCCATTGATCCAACCACCTGCACCAAGACAAATGTTGTTGCAAGCACCTCAAAATGCCTCAAATACGGCCGAGTATAACATTGAAGATTTTCCATGGTTTCTAAATGAGATGCATGAGGCACCCACGACAGCTTCTCAAAATGTAAAGACCACCTATTTCTTCACCATATCCCCTCCACAAGTACCAACTGTTAGCCTACCACGAGAAAATGTTTATTCTGAGCCAATTCCTCTGCCACACAACATCAGTTTCATGGACAGTCTAAATATGGGTGATTGCAGTCAAATTGAAAGAACCATTGAGAATATACATCTACTTGAGCAATCTATTATGCAAAGTATGTCTCAAAACTATGATAGTACAGTTTTCTCATACCTTCAAAATATGGAGCAGCCTCCACAAATGGAAAATTTAAATGATAGCCCAAATATAAGCACCGTGGGTATTGAAGATTTGGATGAGTTTCCCTCGAAGTTTAGCGATGAGCCTCAATCGCATGTGAGCGAATCCTCTGTGGAATCGGCAGTTATTCCTACTTCCGTTGATACTGTTGCAGATGGTTTTAATGCACCTAACGATGAATTTGAGTGTGAAAGCTCGCAGCAATCGATAACTGAAGAATGCAACATTGAAAGTGCTGGTGAAGTTAATGAAGTATCATGCGACAAGATGAAAGAGCAACGATTGCAAACATCTTATATACCCATAAATGATGGATTTACTAGTGATGAAACTGAGGACGAGAGTATGCAGGAAAATAAACCAAATTCGACTGGAACTGGAATGAATCAAATGATACCAGAGGAAACATCTAACTTAAGCTGTTATTTCCATGAGTACACAGACTCAGATCAAAGCATAGACTCGCAAAACTTACAAAGTGCCTGTGAATCCCTTTATAATGTTGATAGTGGCGATGACGACAACTCAATGTATTATGATGTATGTCAAAATAATAAGAGAAGTGTACCAGATTCAACGGTGGGTGCAGAAGATATGAAGGTGGAATTTGTTATGAATTTAGTCAATGAATTGTTGAAGGACATTGAACAATTCAAAGGCACTTGTGATGTAAACAAGGTAGTTTCAGAAAGAGAAGATGATAATAATTGTTCCAGAGTGGAACATAGTAGTAGGGATTTTGGGAAGATTTCAAAATCAGTGAGTCCAAAGAGAATGGAGGAGACTTGTAGCAAATCAGAGGAAATGCAAACTGTCGACAAGAGAAGATTTCATGGTACCCTTAAAGCAGTTATTGCCAAAACTGCTGAGAAAAGAAAATCGATCAACAATGAAAGAATTTCAAATGAGGAATTGCCTGAAACCATCTTAAAAATAACCAATACTTTCGAAAATCCTCAATCGACATCGGATGTGAAGAAAAAAACGTTCAAAGCCAAACCGATACCGAAGAATATTCAGGAACTCAAAGAGAAATTAGATGCACTTCATCGACTGAGACCACATGTCCCAAGTGCTAGTGCTGCTGTAAAAAGAACAGACAATAATCAAAGGGTATTGAACAGAAACTCGTATGCTGTCACAAAGAAGCGTTCTGAATCACCAAAGCCTTCATCTTCTACAAAGCCCAAGGTAACACACTCATCGCGTTATGCCAATGTGGAAAGTAAGGTTAAGAAGATGCTAGAAGCTAACAGAAGTAAGACAGAAGGTGATGGAAGGACCATGGATAATTGTAAAGTGTTAAAATCAAAGACTGGCAGTTCCAAGGATATTGGTGGCACTAAAATTGATAGAACCTCAGTTTTGAAGCAACAGCTTGATAGACTGAGGCTTGTTTCAAAGGGGCCCGAAACTGTATCAGAAAAGCAAATTTTATCAAAACCTACAAAAGACGCTCGTGCTTCGAAAGAGTCACTGGTAAAGAAGGCTTCTTTTCAAAAGCCTGCTTTGAGAGCAAGCAGATCTAGACCTGCTGATAGCAGTAGACCGTCAGTTACAAAGCCGGAAGTGAAGACCACCAGAATATCGAAAGAGAAGGAGAACAGTAAAAAGGTTGATAAGGCTAAACTGGATTCTGACAGTGGTTTGATAGATAGTGGAAACTCTATGACAGGAACGGCTGTTCCAAAAGTGAAGAAGATTCCGAGGAGAGTACAGGGACACGACTGATGAAGAAAGATTCACTAAAATGGTACTGTTTGGTTTTTGTTGTAACGAAGAAAGAGAAACGGTAATGGCAATAATCAACAATCCCTGAGTCTCGGTTGACCTGTCCCATGGTCAGGATGCTTCTGCAATATAAATAGTTAGAGCCGCATAACGAACTACGATCAAATTATAAAATATCTTGTAGTATCTAAGGTAGAATTGAAATCATAGAGGCAATGTAATTATTTCAATGAAATACAATGATTCAAACACTCCATCTTTAAAGATTTGATTATCTTTCGATATTATGTTTAATACTAGTACTGAAGCTATCAAAACTACAAAAAAATATAAAATTTTTCAAAAACATACATGAATAGAGCAATCGATGGAAACTAACAAATGTAGGAGTAAGATTGCAGGATCTTTCTGTGGATAAATTATACCTAACAAAATAAAAATAGGTAAAAAGTTAACTAATCCAACTAAGCTACTGCCTTCTTCGAAACCGAGTGCTAGAGTTTAGTAAGCTTCATAATTTCTTAAGCTACAAAAAAATGAGAACGGAACACAGATATTTTTATAAATACATTCAAGTTAACCGATATTTTTTTAATTCTTTTGAACTTATACTATCGGCATAAATAAACTAGCAACACGGTATTGCTCTCGTCGTATAATTGAGTTTTCTGCCGTATTCTGTTCTCATTTTAGAACAGACAAACTATAATAAAACTACTGAGAATAAAACCTACCGTACTAGGGTGATAGAATGACATTGTTCATTGTGACAAACAAACAAGCTTAGCTACAAGCTTACAAACTTTCTAAATTATACCACGTAATATTAAATATAAAATAATCCCGTTGGGGGAAGAAAACTAAGCGAATGTTCGGGAAAAGCTCCTGAAAAAAAAACTCAACCACATACAGCAAGCAGTAGGCGAATTTTCCACTCTTACGGAGACTGAGCGCAGCGACGCTAAGCAAGTTAGTGTGGTTTATGCCTGTACACCCCCCCCCCAGCAGCCCGAATAGTTGTCGGTCGGCTTACAGCAGGGATCAGAGCTGGCTATGAAATATTCATGACACGCGGATAGCTAAAAGGATGGAGAAAGACGTAGCGTAGGCGTACAAGGAAGGGGGGATGGGCAAAATCGTGAGCTTCCTTCACCCGCTTTTCACGGTTGACTGGACGACGCGAATCGAACAATATAAATATATCGTGTGAGAGACAATAAGAAGGGAAGTTCGGAAACATTTTTCGTCGATGGTGAAATATCACATTCATGCGATGTCGTATTGCTGCTGAATTGTAAACCTTCTTAGAAGATGTTCTATTGTGGTAAATGTGATTCTCTTTTGCAGTAAGGTATTTCAGTTATGATTCTTTTTACGGACTTTCTGAAATTATCCTTGTAGTATATCATTTACTTATATTAAATAATTGTCCAAGAAAGACAGCAGAAGAAGGTAGATGTTTGTCAAATAAGAAGATTAAGGTAAGGATATAGTGCGCCTGCTTCCGCTACCAGCTTAAACGCGGTAAGTGAACAAGGATAAAATATCCTATTTTGGAATGATTACGGAAAAATAGTTATGTACTTTTAAGATGGTCGTGAAAGTGGGTGCATTATAACTTACCATTACTCAAACCTCGAAGGTTTCATATCTTGTGAGGCAAAATAAAAATCAGTTATTGAATAAAACCTGATTCGTGATCGAATAAAATGAAAAAGTTTATTTTCAAACCTTAACAATTCACACACACATTTGAAAATGTTTTCCTAAAAACTTTGAGTTTCTAGGATTTATTCTGTATTCTGTTCAAGTTCTTATGCCGAGCAATTAGGTAACTATTCCGCCTCTTTCACCACCGTCCAATACTCACAATTTTCATTTAGCACGTGACCATGTCTCTTCTGTCATTGAACGAAGAAAAGCGCGTGAAGAAAATCAAATGTCAGCTGTCAGTCTTGATTTTGCTTCATTCTCCCTATGCTCCATTCAGCCATTCTCTTATTTTGGATTCTGGATTTTGAATTCCCCTATTCCCCAAGCAAGGGTTTTTATTGAATATCGGGAATATATGTTCCGTTCTCACTTTGTGTTTTGTGATTTCGTGATTAACGAAAACGCCAGACAGAAATCTCAACAGTCTGTTCATATATGGCTTGCACAATGACTTTTCACATTTATCATTGAAATTAAAAGCTCACCCAAGCTAACAAACTGTATTTTTAACCGACATCTTATGATATATAAAATTTAATACTACGTATGCTTTTGAAAGTTTATCAACGCTTTTTGAACAGTAGACGTGCAATGATTCTAATGATTCATTTTTACTTGATCGCTCCAACATTTATGTGGCAATTTATTATATAAAACCTGTTACTCTCAACTTTGTGTACGCTACCGGCCAGCCAAAATCCTGTCGGAATCGGCATAACCGTTACGGAGATTTCCCAGAACAAACAGACAGACAAAAATTATAAAAATTTCTTGTTTGTTATTAGTAACACATATAGGTACTTCCATATATGCAATTAGTTAAAACACTTTGATTTCATTTATTTGTATAGATTTTTTTAAAATAAAAACAGCCTGTTATATTTCATAATATTAGCTACCTGCCAGTGAAAATCTCATCGGAATCGGTTCAGTCGTTACGGAGATTAGTCGGAACAAACAGACAGACAAAAAAAATTATAATTGTTGTTTTCTTAGTGGTGATACTTCCGGTTTATTTGATTGATCAACAGATATTTTTTTTCAACGGAACACTAGAAGAACCACTATTAATGTTTACCCACATAATATCTGTTGTTTTACGTATAAATGTTTGACATAAATAATTTAAAATTATTGTATCGTAACCGTAGCACAATTGAACAATTTCGTTAAAGTACAAAGCAAGGATTAGGTATTTGTTAATTAGATTGATTACATGTTAATTATACAAGTTTTGTCCTTTCTTAGAAAATCCCTCTCATTGGCAAAAAAGAGGAGCGCGTAGCTGTGGGTTAACGCTGACCGACTTTGATCATCGAAGTTAAGCAGCGCAATACGATGGAAACGGCCTGGACGAGTGAACGTTGATGCGGGCGCGCGTTCTAGTCTCTGTCGCATTGCATTCTCCTCCTCTCGCAAGGCAACGGGAAACCAGTGAGAGTATATATTCCCTAGTACATCTCTCTGGAAGGGTGTGCCCTTAAGATTTATCTTGGGACACATCGGTGGTTCGGAATCCACGTTAAACTGTAGTTCCCCTTGTCTTTCAAGGAAGAAGATTGGCAGAGTTTTGTCCTTTCTTAGAAAATCCCTCTCATTTGACAATATTTTTATTTAATGGGTTTTTGAGCTTGTAAATGTTTAATGACCCAAAGAATTACTTAGTAGAAATTTTTGAGTAGAACATTGTAGAAGATATTTAAATATTGCTATACTGCTATATTATGATCCGAACCTGACCGACAGTTTATTGCATATTTATGACAAAACGTCCCAGGTGAAAAAAACGTAGTCAACCATTTATTGTAAAAATAACTTTACCCATGGAGAGAGCAATCAATACTGAAATTGCGGCACTGAACTAAATCCGCGGGGTCGTCGATGCAGCGGCAGTATGGTGGATAGAGAGTAGATCACTGTGTTGAGCACACTGGCTAGGCCATACAACTGGAATAATCTCAGTGGACCATGTCGCTGACGTGATATACTATCTTGATCGTCCATTTGTTACCAATGTACTAGCTTGAATTTTTACACAGGGTCAAGTTACAGTTCAACGGTTTCTCATACAAATACTAATCAGAAATCAGGGTCTAAGCAATATACATAATTCAACGGAAGTTAATACAGTACCTACCTACTACTGCTACAGTGGATTGTCAAAAATTATTTTACAATCTATTTCATAACTCATAATTTTATGTAAAAGATGCCCGTGACTTCGTCTATTAAAAAACATAGCTTTGTCACTCACAGGACTTTCCTATCACTGTCGAATGAATAGGAATAAATAGTTCTTAGAGATCTTAACATTTCTCAGAGGACGTACCATAGGTAGACCACCAATGGCCCACGAATTGCCTCTAATGACAGAAAATCGTAACTAATTTGACGCTTTTCTTAAATTGATGCAATTTGTGTCGTTATTTTTTTACTCCTTGTTTGTTATTAAAGATGATTTTTCCAATATTTAATATAAAGAGATTCTGTCACATTCATAAATACATCAACTAGTTGAAATACATGCAGAGGTAATGTAGCTCTTCCTTAGTTCGTAATATCTATGAGAAAAAGTGTCATATACTTTAGCATTCTCCAACTAATATCATCCCATTGGAGTATATTATTGAGTTTATAAATCACATGCTCATAGCACATGGGCTAAGATAAATTATTTAGCTTTTAGCAGGTACATATATCTATCTACATTCTTGTACCAGTACTTTGTTACCCTTAAGAATATATTTGAAAATACTGCAAGCCATAAAACTCAATAATACCCGCAGAGAGAAAGATTGTTATAATATTCCGGTCCCACATCTATAAAGGATAAAAGAAAATTGTCCGCCGCCAACTTTGAGTCTGTTTGTTTGGTATAAGCTCAGTTTTAAAGAGAGTCCTTACATTATAGGAAAACAAACTATACGTAAAATGTAAAATATAATCAAGTTTTTTGAATATGTGCAGCTTATGCAATGCTGTCTCTGCGAAAGAGTCTCGAGAGGCTCTTCCGCATGTCCTATTTTCAGTCTCCTCTTGAATTTGTTAAATGGGTTTTTGGGGTACGGAGATCTACGACATTGCTGTAAGAATATGTATTACAGCTTCTTTTGGAAAACCGGATGCAATATTTTGTCGTTGATATTTTCGAAATATGTACTTGTTTTCAGGATTATGGAGCTTTTTCTTTGTCGAATTATAATTAATCACTTGTCTGATGAATACAAAATTGTCTTTTTGAATTAACTGAACGATTAAATTAACTGTCAATTCTATAATCATTTTACGTCGCGTAGAAACGTGAATTTTATTACCTTATTTCTATAATAATCACTTTTTGAAGGATTTGAGCATAAAAGCATTTTTATCTTAATAACCATGATGATTCTTGTAGAATTTAGATTTTATTATTTTTTGTTGTGAGTCAAACAAACAATAATTATTTTGAAACGGATACATATTGTAACGGAAATTTATATTAAAACCTTGTTCGATTTATTTTCACTTATTTATTTATACCAATAACTACACACATTTATATTCACACTTATTTCTCGGAGTATAACGACTTTCTACTGTCTATTTGATCTATGACTGGCCATTAGCATTAGCATTATATATCTAACCTAAAAAGCTCTAGATGATTCCAGTGTTGTTTTCGTTGTTTCCGGAGGTTATTTCTCCACATATGGCTTCAAGAATAGACCAGGACTTATTCTCGTTGCCTCGGATGCCTCCCGTGTTTTTTATTGTGTAGTTTATTATTCGGGTAAGTCTTCACGTTACAATATCAATACAACAACAAGTATCAATTATATGTAGATGTAAATATGTTTTACAAAAAATTTGACCGACTTTATTAAGTTGGTGTACTGAAAATACAAAATAATATTAATTCTATTGGTACTGGTAATTTTGAAGTTGTGTGGTTTTAGTTAGATTCAAAACTTTCGAAATCAATTTCAGTACACAGTAAGAAAGTCGGTCCATTTTTTTATAGAAAGTACTTATATCACACTTTTGAGTGTAATATTAGTGATCAAAAATGATTCAACGTTCATCAAAGTACAGAACATTCAATTCCATTCCTTGTAGTAGTTTTTGCGTGATGCGTAGCCTATATTTTAAGTAAGACCTCTTGTAATACATCGGTGAAAACTGCATTCAATTCGATGCAGTAGTTTTTGCGTGATGCGCCTACAATCAGACAGACAGACAAAAGTTCTAAGAAACTGTTGTTTTGGCTTCTGTTGCTCTAATAAAAGCCCCCATTTTTGTTTTTCCTTAAATATCTTTAATGTACAGTGAAAACCCTACTATTAAAACTATAGAAATTTTATACACATATGGACACACCTTTTTAACCCCTTAGGGGTTGAATTTTGCAAAATGCCGCCTTAGTGAGCACCTACGTTCAAGGAACGCCTATGCAAAATTTTGAGACTTCTAGCACTTGTATTTTCTGAGATTTCGTGATGAGTGGGTGAGTGACCTTTTGCTTTTATATAAATAGATTTCCAAACATCGCAGAAATACACATTTTTCAAACCATATCACTGCTGTCACTTGGAAACTGTTATTTTTTTGAAAAATGTTCAATTCAGACGTTGCTGGATATGGTCTATTCTTCAATTTTGTAGTCTAAATTTTTTTCCATTACTAGCATTTTGCATTTTTACAAAATGCATCCTGCACCCCCTTGGGAAGAAGTTTTTGAGGGGAAGGACATGTTGAATGTTGATTTTTTTCAATGGAAACAACTTTCAATAGACCTCTATCATTCACAATTCAAAAGGCGAGGAACATCCATAAAAAAAAACATACAGACAAACGGTGGAATTGTATGACTCTTCCGTTTTGTTCGTCGTTTAATAAAATAAAGATATTTAACGATGGAAATAAAAGAAAAACTCCATTACAAATAAATTTTCTATCACCTCTAAAGCCAATCCAATGATACAATCCTGTATTGAGTGAAATTGATCAAAATTTTATACTTACAGCAGTTTTCATGCAATGGCGTGAAATTTGAAATAAACAACACCTGCAGAAACCTACCAAACCTCAGCTGATTCCCATAAGACATTAGGAAATTTAAAACAAATAAATCAGTTGTGTTCACTAAGATGACTTTCATACCACTTCCAAACGAATACAAAATTCGTCTGATCCAGTCATATTCAATCATAACATAGCAGGATCCATTTAGACAGAATATGAATAAAAAACTAGAAAATTAGATAGCTTATATCCTAATTTTTCCTTTACCTATACCCCATAAAACAAACAATACCTAAAACAACCAAATCGTTCCGTCCCTACCAGAGAGACAGAAATACAGACTGATAGACAAACCAATGAGACAAAATATGTTTTAAAACGTAAACATTTTTGAAAACTACAGACCTTGCACGATTAAAATACTTTCCTTAAAATAATAATAAAAATAAAAATAATTAGAAACCTCCAGTCAAGGTTAACAGGAGAACCAATGCCAAAATTCTGAGTACGGAACAGCTCCAATGTGATGGCGACTTATCCTTGAATCATTAATTTTTATCGAAGACTAAACAGCTTTGTTGTTTTTTTTGCACATATTTATTTATTTCTTAACCATCTCATTCTAGTTGCATTCAATCAACTGGCTGTCTGAATTTCAAAGCAAGATAGAAAATTATTTAGGAACTCTACAGTTTTCCATGAACTAGACTAACATTTTGTTCCTGTATCTCTTCTGGACTGCTATTCCAATTCATCTCAATAATAAATACTCAATACAACTGTCAAACATGTCTTTATACCTGAACCACCAACACTAACCACCATCCCCTTTCCCACTCATTTGCAACAAATAGCCACCAGACTCCGTGCAGTAGGTACATAGGAATATTCCAGATAACATCATGGCAAACTGGCTGCTGCTTCTGCTGTATATACGCTTCAAGGGAGAAGGAACATGGGAAACGGTTTTCATGGCTGCCCAGATAAGATAAGCCACGGCTCGTGTTAATTCAACTGGCCGGGTATTTAACTGCGAATATTTATTAAATAAATGTGTATATATGTATACATGTAGCGGAACTGCCGCAACAAGGGGTACGGAGGAGAGGGAAGCTGGGAAGGGAATTCTCACCTTGTAGCCCCACAGGAGCTCTTTGCTGCTTCAAGCGATATAATTGGTAGGTTATGTGTGGTTTCGTACCTCGAGAAGCTTGCGATATAGAGGTTGGAGTGAGAAACTTTTAACTTTAATATATATATGAGAGTTTGTACCTAAATTGTTATTACTTTACTTTTTGGATAGAATGTAGTACGCTCCAGTGAATAATAAAGGCGTATGTAAGGTAAAATGGTTGTTGAAAAAGTCAAGTAGGTACAATATAAATTATTTGGTAAAGACACTTAGATGTTGTTTCTCTTTCAAACAGAAGTGCTTAGGTCATATCTTTTTGGGTATTTTTTTTGAGCAAGACAAGATATAATTTACAGTAAATTCTAAAAGATGAAACACAAAAAAATGTTTAGGAATTAAATAGAAACAACAAACAACAGATAGAAATAGTAAAGAAATAATGTTCAATACATACGGTATAGATTGAGATAGTGAATAACAACCTATATGTTAATGTGTATGGAGAATTCTTTGGACTTTTAAACAGAATTCAAAATAATCATCAAGTATTCAATTGTTGCATAGAAATACACTTTGACAGAAGTGTAACGTGCATGGGGTACAGCTGCCGACGCTGAGCCACAAAGTGGCGGCGTCCTTATGTGCGTGAGCGATGGGGAACTCGACAGCGGCCGCTGACAAAGAGTGTGACGCATGTGCTCACTAGGATGCCGGCAAAAGATTTCGAGAAAAGACCAGAGGCGGCTGGAGTGATCAAAGACCAGAGGCGGCTGGAAATATCTGGAGAGTCTTCTTCGGGTATATATTTGGAAGTTTTGTCAGCATGAGAGAGAGTGTGAAGACGCAGTGTAAAAAGACATTGTGCAATAAGATAGTTTAATAGAAGAGAGAGTAATCTAGTAAGAATATTCAAAATTAAAGCGAAGTTGTAATTTTGATTAATCCACTTTCGTGTGTAAATAAAGTTTATTTAATAATTGTACATTAGTCTCACTTATCTGTGAAACCGCATATGCAACAGAAGAATCTCAATGGATTTCAAATTTAATTTCCACCAATGGGCATACTCGTTTAAATTATGAACAATGCACATAACCCCTATTCCTTTGAGAGTATTTCAGCAGACATCAAGAATTGCTGTTGGATAATTAATGTTGTTTTTCAACCAGAGTCCGTCCGATTTTTGGCAATAATAACGCAAATACCATCAACCTTACATTACGTACATAGCACTCGGTCTAATTTCAATTAGCTTAACAAGTCAAACTAAGAGATGGTGGTCTCTAAGCTTGAGATCTCAATATAATAAAGCTATTCCTTATCGTTTAGTTTTTTTGCAGTAGACAACTCAAGCCGGTAGAGGGCGGTTTATGTAGCTGGTTCTAGATTTGATCTCGAGTTGGCTATTAATACTGTTTCCTTATAGTAAGGAAATATTTATGAAGTGATTTAGGCTTGCAAGTTGTTGAATGCTTGTATTTTTGAGTGACTTTATAGAAAGAAGCCGATATACAACTTGTATTTTAGCTTTTACCAAGTCAAACGTCTAAGAAAATCAAATATATCCTGCAACCAAAACAATTTCCCCAGGTAAATGTGGCAATTTTTGCTGGAAAACAGAAAATTTAAGCAATCTGGTCTTCGATGTTAGAGCACTTAGAATGGTCAAGTTTATTTCTTTCATATTTTGAAAATATGTAAATGTTCAGCCAAGAAACATAAAAAGGCAAGTTCGTAACATATAAACCTGCATGATATATACTTGGATGTAGGTTTCACTAATAAAATACATGAGCTATCTAACTTGATACCAAGATCTTTCGTAAATCATAAATCCTGACATGTATAACGTTGTTCGGTTGCTTTAAAAAAAATCTCTTGTTGTTTGCTACTCAACAGTGAGAACAATTTCTCCAGTTCAAGATTAAAAGGGAAAAAATACATATTTTATTCCTTGGTCGTTCTTGACTTCGTAAGGTAACTATAAATATGTCAAACTTATTGACTACATCTTTGTCAATAGATTACTTGAAGAATTTGGATTTGGCAGGTTTTTTTGATACGAACGTTGCTTTAAATAAGATTTATATTTTCGCTAGGACTGTCATTACTGTTGATAGTTCATAAATCTAAGCATCCATTTCGTATCCATCGGAAAACCATATTTTGAAATATATAAGTACTATCTGTTTTACCCGGAACTTCCTGGGCAAACACTTTCGTAGATTGTGCTACAAAAACATAAAATCAAAAAAAGTCTTGAGTATGGAACCCTTCTTTGAGACCTACTCGCACGTAGAACCAGTCCAAACATTAAACCAGATCAATTCACAGATATGCACCAAGAGGAAACAGCATGATAATTTTTCTTACATATGTCTTAAGGATTTTCCGGTATGGAACCCTCCACCTTCAAATTCCAGTCACACTGACTGACTCTCACAAAACAGTCTAGTGACATACTACATACAAATATATACTGAAAAATACACGAAAATTCAGCCATATAGCTCAGAGATAATTCTTTGGGTATTATAGATATGGAACCCTCAACCTAGGAGGCCCAGACACTCATAAAGTATAGCCTATGTCAACCGCGCAAATATGAAAAAATCAATGATTTTTTTTTTATCGAAATCGGATAATTAGTTTTCGAGATTTTTGTGGTCATAAAAAAAGTCGGTACTCGTATATACAGGGTATTTCATAATATATGCGCAGGACTTGAGGATGTGATAGCTCATCCAAAAATATGCAAGACAGGTCTTATTAACTTACCCTCTAAAATGCACCATTTTCGAGATACAGGGTGTTGAATTTGAAAGAAAAATTTCGTTTTTTGTGAATATCTTCGGAACCGTTTATAGTACAGAAAACAGCTTTTGTAAGAATTTTTCACTCATAATAAGCTAAGTTTTGAGCCAGAAAAAATTTTTGTTTTCATAATTGGTGAAAATTTTGAAGGAGTAGTGGTTGTTTTTCTCCCCAATTTCTACGCCAATGGAAAGAAGTATGGTTTTGAGGCGCTCATTTGAACCGCCAATGTTTTCTACACAAAAAAGTACAATTGGTCGTGAGCTCTGAAGTCGACCGTTTTCGAGAAAAATCAACTTTTATGTTGAAAAAACACGGTAAATTTTTTGAAATATAATTTTTTAATTACTAATTCAAGAAAATTTATGTAAATGTTAGAAGAAGTTACGAAAGCTAGAATTGATCGCGTTTTTTCAAAAATAAAAGTTGATTTTTCTCGAAAACGGTCGACTTCAGAGCTCACGACCAATAGTACCTTTTTGTGTAGAAAACATTGACGGTTCAACTTGGCGCCTCAAAGCCGTACTTTTTCCATTGGTGTAGAAATTGAGAAGAAAAATAACCACTGCTCCTTCAGAATCTTCACCAATTATAACTTAACAAATTTTTTTTTTCTGATTTAAAACTTAGCTTATTATGAGTGGAAAATTCTTACAGAAGTTTTTTTCTGTACTATGAACGGTTCCGGAGATATTCACAAAAAACAATTTTTTTTTCAAATTCTACACCCTGTATCTCGAAAATTGTGCATTTTAGAGGGTAAGTAATATAAACTTTTTTTTTCATATTTTCGGACGAGCTATCACATCCTAAAATTCTGCGCATAATTATGAAACACCCTGTATATTAGTATAGATTCCACAATTCAGATTCTCTCCAATCATACTGACTGAATTTAAATGCTTGAATATGCGGCCTTATATCTCTAATACACGAGGTGCGACGAAATCTCTTCCATGAGCCAGGGACACAGATAGAGAAAGAAGAAGTGAACAAGAGACCACATTATTACTCCAATTAAACTTCAAATGAACCCGAACTATTAATTAATTGCATAAATTTGATTCACAAAACATTCCAACAGCAGCAACAGCGGCCGCATTGCCATCCGCCCTTCCTTTCTTTATCTCTTGTTGTTGCAAAGTTTGCTTTATAACACCAAAGTGGGAATTATTTAAACAATTTATAATGGTCCTTTGGTCGCAGCTTACCAAACAATAGACTAGATTTTCATTTACTGTGTGCACAAACTTTGCCACTCATATAGAAGGAGCAAACAAAACTCGCCCTAAGTGACTTTATAAACAAATCGAGAATTGACTTAGGAGGAGGTTGTAGGTGTAAGAATAAGTATGATAATGAACGTCGCTCGGCTCATTCAGTCTTGAGCGGAATTTATTATTGCTTTGCACCCTTGAACAAGGGATTCGTTCTGTATAAATTAATAACAATGGCTTAAGAGAAAAGAACAAGGGAATATTAATTGCAAATGAAATTTAATCAATTTTCAGCACAATAGAAGCTGTTGTTAACGAGCTGAAAGGCAAAACTGAATGTTTATGTTGTCACAGTTCTTCATTTTGCAAAATTTCATTCAACTCAGTAATGTAAGGATGCAATTTGTCTTGGCTTGCCATTAACATAATGGCCAGATTAACTTCCTGAAGGAACAGAGTATGTAGCGTCAAAAACTTACAAGATATTTTTATATATACAGAATACCACTCAAGTTATTCTTTTGAAAATATTACCACTCAAGTTATTCTTTTGAAAATATAATTATGGGCGATTCTTGCACTTTCCTATTGATAAAAAATGTTAGCGTTGTGATTGGGCTCGCTTATTTCGAATGGAACAAGCTATTTTTTTCAATTCTGAATTCAACCATGAATTTAAACAAGAGACTATAGCGAGCAACATTTAAATATGTTTTGAAATCTCTGAATATAAGTGAACGTTGAACGATTTTCATGACTGAAGATTTACTAAAAATGGGAAATAAAACTTTTTTTTCAAAAACTAAAGCCGACTCTATTAGTTGGTGCCCTGAAAAATACAAAATAATACTAATGCTGGTATTTTTGAAGTTGCCAAAAGTCTTCTATTTACCAATAAATAAATTTCAAAATTACCCTCAATTGTGGAATAAGTTTTATTTTGTATTTTTCAGTGCACCAACTAGGTTTTGTAAGGAAAAATTAATTCATGTTAATCTAAGTGTGTTTATTTGTATTTTGGTAGATACCTAAATTTTATCTATTTAGACATATACAAATATTACTGCTTAGATGACATCTCATCTAGTTACGCGATAGGCTGTGAAATTAAGTATTGGACTGTCACCTAATATCATTATTTATTTATTTTCATCTAAATTTTTTAACATGTTGTAAGGTTGCAACGGCATTAAATTGCCTCTAGCCTCTTCCAGACATTGATTGCCTTACTAAGTCTAGTTTTTTAAAATGTTTACATTCCACAACGTTGCCAACACCTTCATTATTTGTATGTTCTCATCAATATCATTATTATCTACTTCAAAAAAGGAAGTTAACACAAAAATGACATACTTTTAGAGACAGGATATAATGATATCTAGTTAATTACGATTTTTTGACGGACGAACCTCAACGGAGGAGGTATATAATTCGACAGTCTGTTTTTTTTTTGGTTTGTGCGCGCTTTTTATAGTAAACATACTCCGATTTTGATGATTTTTGATTTATTGGAAGGAGAACTCTTGACAAATAGTCTCATATTTATAAAAACTCTATTCCGAAATGTCTTTCCCTCCAAAACACGAAGGGTGTGTACGGGGCAATTTCTCTAGAAAATCTTAGACGGCAAAATTAAAGATGAGACAATATCCAGAAACGTTTGAATTAAACATTTTTTCAAGTGTTGCGGCTTTTGATTCATAGCAATGTTAAAATTTGAAATATGTGTATTTCTGCTATGTGGAGGGGGGAATTTCTTTCGAAAACTAAATATCTGAGATGATCAAATTATTTGTAGTTACAGTTTTCGAGATAGAGCTGTGGTAAAATCTGAAATCTGCCAATTTCCGTCGCGATGTTGCGAGATCTCTGAATAATAACAAGCACATCTAGGGAATATACAGTTTGTTTCACGAATGATGGCTTTTACCTTGGAAACACGAGAAACGGATCAATTCAACCAAGGGAAGTAAATCAGTGGCATGACGACTTTTAACAAGCAATTGAAATTTATTATTAACAATAATTCAGAAACATAAAATGCAAATCTCTCTCTGACTTTGTGACGCCTATGAAATAAAGGTTGCATTGCCTTCGGACCTACGAGCAGCGCCTTATCATGGTATAAATCTTGAAATACTGATGTCGTAGCTTAGATCGACAAACATACTAGGAAACTTCAAGATAGTGAGATGCAAGAGAAGTATAGCGTAATGCGTGATGTACTTAGTTCCTGAATGATTACGGGCAATAGCCACCATTGCTGAAACAAACTATACGTGGGTTATAGGTTAAGTACTATCTTCTTTGGTATTCGTGAACATTTAACGATTTCCAATGTTACACTCAAAAGTGTGTTGGTACCAAGCGTCTTCTATTCAACTACAATTGCACAACTCCAAAATTACCAGTACCAATGGAGTTAATATCATTTTGTATTTTTTCAGTGCACCAACAAATAAAGTTTGTCCAATTTTTTTTAAATTATTTCTTATCTTGAGATTAGTTATGTTTCCAAAGACTACTAGATTTCATTAGCTCTTATCATTCAAAAGCGATACATTTTCTTTTAATTGACCGACTTCAAAAAAAGGAGAAGGTATAAAATTCGGTTGTAAGATTGCTTTTTTTATTTTTGTTTTATGGACATCCTAAATTTCATTCAAACAAGAATTCAAAATTTCCCATGTATAGTATGATTATAAAGCTTAGAGACAAAAGTTTGCGACATCTCCCTTCGTATCTCGTTAAATACGAACAACTTACTCTGTTACTTGGAAAATTTCTTGACAAATTACAGACATCCTTGATAACAGACACATCCTAATTCTAAAGGAAGGATACCACCCGCCTTTTAGTCATTTATCTATAGAATTACGAACAAAACACTCTCCTACCTCTTCAATGTTTAGTCTCAAGCAATGTCAAAGCTGTATGGGTATGCTAATTCTAGCACACATGTCGTTAGACAATAACCTTCTACTAATGTAAATGTAATAGTGGCCGAGGTGTAATGTGGTTATGGGCACGGAGCACTACACAATGACAGCTTTGCTGTCGCCCCTAGCTGCTTTGTCGCCTGTTCACCAATATTATATACCTACACACACGACAGGCCATATATAGTTCACATTTCGCATACCTCTATCAGGACAAACAACCAGCGATGTCTGAACGAACGCCCTTGATGATGACGAGGTGGTTGGTTGTTGTTTGTTCCCGTAGGCTTTTCGGGCCAGAAATGCGGGAAGTTTCTTCGTTATCCAGGAATGTAATGAGACGTGATGAGTTATGGGACGACGCAAATATATAAGTAGGTATCTACAGCTCTTGATAGAGCCTGTCAGAATGTTAGATAACCGTGTAAAGCTATCATGTTTAATACCCGTGATAGTTTTGAACAACATTCTATGATGTATGGTGAAATGTATTGATATAAACAGGAAGGTTTCGACTAATTAGTTCCAGCATCCTAAATTAACCTTATTACAGTTTATAATAGATATATCTATAGCCCAAAATAATTTCAGACAGCTGTTAGAAAAGTTGATTTGTTTGATTCAACCACTGAATCATATTGATTTGTAAATTTGACATTTAAAAAACAATAGGCAACATGCAATATACTTATTTTTGACGTATTTCGATTTCATGTTAAAGATTTATGTTGGAGAATAGATCACAAACGAATTAAAAAATCAAAGTACTATAATTTATTGCAAAAATGCGGTTCTAAAATTCAATTCCCGCGCGAAAACGAACCTTCAGCTCTGATGACGTCACTCATGTCTATCACATATTTCCCCCTTATAGCTCTCATAATAACAACTCGTTTGAGGTTATGCTTGTGAGAAGGTAAGCATTATTTCGTTACAAAATTAATTGTATTTTATATTAATAAAATGGGAGCTGGGTTCATAAGAGCAGACTCCAGGAATTTACCAAAAGTTAGTGTTGACATGATTGTACGTTTTTTTGTTGAAAGGGCAGAATTTACAATTGTATAAATGAAAGAGGCTAGATAATTACGGTATGACTCAAACAAGTTCAATAAGTAGGTAGGTAATTATTTGCGTACAAGCTAAGATTATCTCGCTTGAGCGTACAAACATAACAAAGATATTGGCCGACTTATATCAAAGTTATCTTCACAGCAATGAGAGAATAATTGTCATCCCTTTTTGCAGCTTGAAACCAACCACTCTTTTCTCAGTTTTGGATCAGAAGTCCAGTTAAAAACAATTTATTTGGAAGCTTTGCTGAAGTAGATGTACAAAATGGCACATATCATGAATCATCAATCATCACGGCTTTTTATAAGAAAGAACATTAGTATCATTAGTATGACTACCTGACGTTGAAATGTAATGAATCCTGAATACTCTAAAATTTCTTAATGTACTTATACAAAAAAATTGCAATGCAACGAAGCCAGCGACGAACAAATATGAGTGACAGTGACAGACATGAATGAAATCATCGGAACTGTAGCGTCGTTTTCGCGCGAAATTTGAAACAGTCAGTTTAAAACCGCGTTTTCTCCAATAAGTTTAAATATTTAATTTTATTGATATACTTATGGTCTATTCTACATGGAAATCTTTAAAATGAAAGCGAAAATAGAAATATTGCATGTTGCCCATTAATTACGAGAATCAACAGATTTAAAGCAAGTAGAATTGTATATTGATCTTGTAGGAATTTCATAACAACATCAACTGATCAAATATAAAATAAGTTTCTTATCAACCTAAACACCCACAAGTGGACATGACACCAAATTGTTTTTTTTATGGAAGTGAAAATGCTGAACGTCCCACAATATTATCCAGATTTAATATGTGGGTACCAACTGACTGTCATGGAATTCATTCATCTCACTTGGGAATTCGTCCGAGTATATTATTCGGTTTTTGCGATTGTCCATTTGACAATATTATCCCTTTGGGAGGATCTTTTCCACACATTGTATCAGGAAACAATAAATACCTATGATAAATTTTGTTATACTGTCATCGCACAATCTGTAAGAGGTAAACAATATTATCATATCAAATTGAAAAATACCAATTGATTTTATTAATTGATATAAATCCCGATGATTTCATAGGGATATTATTGCTATTGCTTGAATGGTAAGAGTTGCGTTTTACTCTTTAATATTGAAATATTTTGAAGAAACTGAAAATTGTTGTTTCTATTTATTTTCTTATTTATTGCTCACAGAGGAAAGCTGAGTCATGATAGGATTATTCAAAATATTTTACCTATTATATTTTCATAGATATTCCATACAGCTTATTTATCTTTCTTATGGGCGCCGTATTTGTTCTTTATAGCATTGAATGAAGCTTAAATGTCCCTTCACAACTATGTATAATATACTGACATTTATAAATATTTTTTTACTAAAAATTGGATCGACGTTATTAGTTGGTGCACTGGAAAATACAAAATAATATTAATTCTATTGGAGCTGTTACTTTGGAAGTTGTGCAGTTGCAGTTGGATTGATAACTTTTAGCACCAACTTCACAATGGAATTATTATTATTTTGTATTTTTCAGTGCACCAACTAATAACGTCGGTCTAATTTTTTGTAAAAAATATTTATTTCACACTTTTTTACTAATACCAATGAAGATAGGATTTATTCGAATCTATTATCCACGTATGTTCTTTGCTTGTAGTTGTTATTGTTATGATCTCAAAACATCGCTGCATAAATACGCAAGTATTTTAGATGTCACCATTTTACCACCGCTGTAACTCGAAAACCGTAACTCAAATGAAAAAATGTTCAGTATAAATGTTGCTACAAATAATTAGGTCTTTTATGCAGTACCCACAGATTTTCAATTTTCGAAAGAAATCGCCCTCTCCACATAGCAAAAATACGCATATTTAAGAATTTAACATGGTGTAACTCTAAAACAGTAATTCTTTTAGAAAAATGTTCAATTCAAAAGTTTCTGAATATTACTATATGAAACGCGCGCTCGAACAAAAAAAAAACAGACAGTCGAATTGTGTATACCTCCTCCGTTCGGGGTTCGTCGGTCAAAAATCAGAAAGACATAGAAAACTGTTACAAATATTTTCGAATGTGGCAAGATTTTCAAAGATTGTTAATAATTCCAATCATCAGATAAAATGTGGAGAATATCGTAAAACCGCTTTCGCAACGTTACCTTAACATTTTTTTAATTTCTCACAATTTCACAACAACCTAGATTGCACTGTATTAATTACAATATTTCAAATAATAGTATGCTTTTTACTTGTAGTTGAAAGTACATTTCTATCTTTTGATACTTTCCTTGCATTGTTAACTCCTTTGACCTCGCCAACTCACCTGTAGTGTTATTTCGTTGAAGGCAATCTCCAAATGATCCCCAAAGGTCCAACACGTTTCCCCAGCTGTTATGAGGTCATAAACATACCTGCATAAAAAACACCAAAAATTACCAAGCTCGACGACTATTATACAGCCCTAATAAATTTCGCGCTAGCTGAGCACCTATACCACAGAATATATATAGTTGGTTATATATTCTGTGTCTATATTATGTACCTATTATCGCTCAGTTAAACAATGCGGTTGCTTCGAATACATAACATGAACACTTTATCTGCCAAAAAAAAAAAAACGTAATTTTGACCTGTAAAAAACCAGAACGGCAAACAAAGAATGAGACAAAGCTCGCTGACGTTGCTCGAGGGTAAGTTTACTTTTGAAATTTTTACAACTAATCTGCTTGATTTCTGGCTGTGTTATATTGTCGGTATTTCTTGTGAATCTCCGAATTTAACCTAAACCATAGAAGTTTATTATGATATTTACATGACAATTCGACGTGCTTGAAAATAAAGTAGCTTAGAAGTTAAGAGGGAAATAAATATATTTTTACAAAAAATTGCACCGACGTTATCAGTTGATGCACTGAAAAGTACAAAATAATATTAATTCTATTGGTGCTGGTACTTTTGAAGTTGTGCAGTTGCAGCTAGATTGATAACTTTTGGCACCAACTTCACAAGTACCAGCACCAAGAGAATTAATATTATTTTGTACTTTTCAGTGCACCAACTGATAACGTCGATTTTTTTTTTTAAATATTTATTTCACCCTTTTGAGTGTATCATTTGTCACAAAAATCTTTGAACGTTCACCGTTATCCATGTATGCTTGCTATTATTCAGAAATCTAAGAACATCGTCGCGGAAATACGCATATTATAAACTTTACCACTGCTGGTAACTTGAAAACCGTAACTCTATGGAAAAAATGTTCTTTATAAATGTTGCTACAAATAATATGGTCATTCATTTTCTATTCTCAGATTTTAAATTTTCGAAAGAAATTGCCTCTTCCACATAGCGAAAATACACATATTTCAAATTCTGACATCGCGGAAACTCGAAAGCCGTAGCTCTTTTGAAAAAAGATTTAATTTAAACGTTTTCATATATTCTGGTATCTTTAATTCTGCCATCTGAAATTTTTGATTTTCGAGAAATTTTGTATTTTTCAGAGTAGCAGCTAATAAAGTCTCCAATTTTTTTGTGAAAAATATTTATATCAAACTTTTAACTGTAACATTACTCATCAAAATCCTTCAACGTCCACCAAAGAAGATAATATGTTGCTATACTTATCGCGAAAATACACCTATCTCAGACATTACCAATGCTGTAACTCGGAAACTGTACATTTTTTTGAAAAATGTCCACTATAACTGTTTTTACATATAATCTCTAAAAATGCCCCCGTCACCACTTTAAGAGACGTTTCTTACACCTTGTTCAATGGGGCCAATTCTCAATAGTCTAGTGAAAATTGGAGCACGTTTACTTTTTATAAGTGGGGATAATCAGAAAATTCCTCTGAGACAATAAATCAACAAAAATGATTTATAAATCGACATCTTGAACTTGCAGTTTCATAATAATTTAGTTACATTTACTTTCTAGTCGCACAATTAATGAATGATCTTGATTGAACCAGTTTTTTTTGGTCGAGCGCAATATTTCATTTTGAAAAAGCTGCTTAATTTCTTAAGCAAGTTTTGTAGTACCTACTTTTCGAACTTTATATATGCTCAACAATGAAATCCTTGTCTGATATTCAAAAAACAGTTAGAAGCAATCAGATTTGAAAGTATCTGTCATATATTAGTTCCATAAACTGCCGCTAGGCGAAGCTTCTTCCTCCTAGGTATTGGCTAGACTCCAGCTCAAACCCCTTATATCAATATCAACAACATTACGATAATAAATTATAATAAATTCAGATTACACAAACCATAATGATTATACCAAACACGCCATCAGCTGTGATTACCCTGGTGTTAATATAGAAATACAGAAGACCATGAGCCCACTCAACGATATCATCGTTGGAGCCCTTGATAGATATTTATGTGCGCAATCGATTTGTGGGAGCGCTGCTTGTGTTGTAGGTTTGCAGAGAAATTGGGTTCGGTGTAGTGATTAGTCGAGTATCAATGCTTTGATATATATGTAGCAGCAACAATGTAGGAGGTATTTACACCGTTAAGATTGTTTCAATGTTTATTACTACTGGAGATTCTGGAGTAGCAGGATTGGGATTTGCCAGATGGGGTGCATAGATTTATCTTGATATACAAGCGAAAATAACAGTTGAAATAGATGTGATGGAGATCATCTGAAGGTAGCATGGTAGGATTTTTAAATAGAGTTGTTTCACTTGATGGAAGCGAATTACTTTCGTAGTCTATTTTTGACCGACGAACCCCAAAAGGAGGAGGTATACAATTCGACTGTGTGCTTTTTTCTGGTTTGTGCGCGCCTTTCATATAGTAATCGTTGTCCGATTTTGATGATTTTTGATTAATTTGAAAGAGGAGCCTTGAAAAATGGTCCCATATTCATAAAAACGGGAATCCGACATCTCCTTTCCTCCGAAAACCGCCCCCGAAGGGGGTGGTTGGGCAAATTATTTAAAAAATTTAAAATCTGAGATGGTATAATTAAAGATAGGACAATATCGGGAAACGTTTAAATTGAACATTTTTTCAAAAGAGTTACGGTTTTCGAGATAGACGCATGTTAATTTCTCAAATGTGCAATGTGGAGAAGGCGATTTCTGTCGAAAATTGAAAATCTGTGGGTAGTACATGAAGGACATAATTATTTGTAGCAACATTTATAATGAACATTTTTCCCTTAGAGTTACGGTTTTCGAGTAAAATCGATGTTAAAAAGGTAACAACTAAAATATTCAAGCGTATTTCCGCAGCGATGTTCGGAGATCTTAATAATAACAACTACAAGCAAGGAATATACGTGGGTAATAGGATAAGTACTAGCTTCATTCGTATTTCGTATTTACGTGAACGTTCAACGATTTTCGTTAGTAATGTTACACTCAAAAGTGTGAAATAAATATTTTTTACAAAAAATTGGACCGACGTGCACTGAAAAGTATAAAATAATATTAATTCTATTGGTGGTGGTACTTGTGAAGTTGGTGCCAAAAGTTATCAATCTACCTGCAACTGCACAACTTCAAAAGTAACAGCACCAATAGAATTAATATTATTTTATACTTTTCAGTGCACCAACTAATAAGGTCGGTCCAGTTTTTTGTAAAAAATATTTATCTTAAATTCTTTTGTGAAAAAAGGAGGATCCATGAAATTTCATATTTATACCTATAATGGGGGTAGCTCGCTGCTTGTTATTTTTAATACGGATCAAATAAAGAATAATTGATATCGTGGACGTAAAAGCCATAGAACACAGTAGAAAATATTGCCTGGTCGTACTCCTAAAAGTTTCCCTTTTCAGCTTCAGCGAGTGTGTCCACTTAGTCGATTGTCATCAGCCAATCTTGAAAAGCCACTAGTTACAATTCGCGATACGAGGTTCTTAGCATGGCCGACGAGCCACACGATCCAGTGTGTCACAAAACCCCCGTTTTTCTTAAGTAGCAAACGAAATAAATTTCTTTCTAACTTTGATCCACCATGATTGTTCATTCACTAAATATCATACTGCTCATCCATGCTTCAATGAAAGTATAACAGAATCAAGGAGCTTTTTTTTGATGTATTTGGAACAAATTCTTATTTTTTGATGTATTCAGTGCACCCAGTTCACGATATTCCTTGATTCCGGTAAGTGGTACATATGAAAGCGGCTTCTTTGTAGTAATACAAGTTTGAGCAATGTGGAGTTTTCATCTTGGATGTTGTTGCTTAGGTTCTGTTTTCCAAAAATACATAAGATATTCTACATGTATATCTATAGCTATAGCCTTCAATAGTTTGACTATGTAAACTCAATCCTTGTGAGGAGTTTGCTGATACGATTATGTTCTAAAGTACACCGTCTGCATGGCCTTATATATCTGTTATCAAATTCGAAGTTTTGTCGATAGCAAATATCTGTATTCTCAAACCAATCCCAGAACAAGCAAAGTTGAGATGATAGAAAATTTGCTCTATATCTCTCAAATTTACGGCTCAAACGTCAACGGTTGAAATATTGATTATATACAGAACATTGGACTTATTAAACGCTCTTTGATCTTCAATTTAACCTATATTGTTGCATTTTTATCTATTTAAATATCATCCTTCAATAAGAGGAACTAGATTAGAGATTTTATTTGTCTTTAACACATTGAATGGTTGATTTATGGGAATATATGAGCAATGAACAAGTCGTAATATTCTACTATATTTTTTATGGAAACATCGTTCCTTTGCTAGTGTTAATTGATATCAGGCCTTTTACATCATTTGGCAGAACTCACCCTCCCATGTCGTGTAGTGATGGAATTTGATAAAAATAATTTACTATTCAAAATAATTCATGGCACTTTGCTAACCATGCAATGACCACCGTTTGAGGGTTCCGTCAAAAATCTTCACGGCTAAGCCGCAATAGAACTCGGGTTTTTCAACAGCGCTGATATTTTTTCAAGTCTATAATTCCTCTCTTCATTCAACTTAATCTATAATAACTTCTGAAAAACCTGAGCATTCAACATTCAAGAAAATCATCAAGCAACAAATAAGGATCATTCACCCGATGAGAAAAACTTGCACAAAATTTCTCGTCTGTCATCTCTTAATCTTTACATCGCAATAAAAATAATAATCGCATCATAAATTCAAAGCGTGCGCGCGAGCTCGTTCATGCTTTCGGGCGGCTCTTCACGTTTTGCATTACATAATGCATCACAATAATTCCTTGAGCTCGCTCTGCTCTACAGAACGAGGACGATTTCAAGCATCTCCACGCAGATCCTAGAAGAGTCCCCAACGAGAAGTCGGCTGTGCTGGCGGCAATAAGTCATCCGGGAAATAAATTTTCTTATGCAAATGCTAAAAAGCACATACACTTTTCATTGCTCACCCCTTACCCACCTCCGCCTACAGTTTGGCAGAGGATTTATGTAGGACTCTAAAAACCCACTGCTAGGATTACTGGGCTCAAGACAAAGACAATTGTATGTGACGTGTGAGTTTTTTGAGGAAGGTAGGATGGAAGGTTTTTTTTTTGCTAATTCCCACATACAAGGAGTCAATGATTTGTACCAGCAAGCTATACCTATGTTTATTGTTCTAGACATATTGCGGATAATATCGGTTTAAGTGATAAGATCCTTATGGGATCGAATTATTCATCAATTAAAATGAATCATCAACTGGAAATGCCAGCAAATTTTGCATGTTAAATCAAATGATCAATTTATTTCTCAAATAATTTTGAACAAATTCTAAATGTATTGAAATTTACTGAGAGACGAAAGCAATTATTTATTTAAATGACGATACCATTTAGACAGAATTTTTTTCGGAACAAAAAAAAATAATTGCAACGAGACATTACCTGAAATAAGGGAAAAATATTTATAATGATAATACCTACTTTATTCGCGGTAACATAAAAATCTTGTAAACGTCTATTTATTTATTATCTACAGACTTAGCCTCAACTATACCGGAAAAGACATCGATCGATTGTGGGCAAACTATAAGATCCAACAATCTGAAAATATATTGAGATATTAAAGTCACTGGGGGACATGCGTCTAAAATATTTTCATGTCAGCAGCATTTTCGGTTACACCGGAAATAGATGTTATTTTAAAAGGAATAACCTGTATATTACCGCATGTTTAGATTTCTTTTATAATTTTTAAAATATTTTATCAAAAAAAGAAGCTTGTAAGCTAGATCCAAAAAAACGTCAAAATATTTTTTTTTTCTCAAATGGAAACCCCCGTTTCTAATTATTTTATTGTATTAAGCAGCAAAAATAAGGGGAAATTTGTATAAGGTTGTCAATACCAAAAATTAGTAGTTCTTGAAACATTTGACAATTTTAATTTTTCTATGTAAAAATGCTGCACATCTTCGAAGTTGTGTAAGATGTGGGCCATGATTGTATTAGAGAATAATAACAAATGTCTATAAAAGTGAAACATGCGTCAAAAATGTCAATATAATACTTTTCATTTGCAAATTTTGAGTAATTAATCATGCCGAACAGGCTTACCTAATAATACAAGTAAAGATTATTTGAGTTTGTTTTTAAATAGTTTTTATTACTTTCGGTTCTTGTATCAATGGACTCCGCAGCGATTTCTCAGGTCCCATACGGCCTAGAGACTTGAAATTTCGAATTCGTACTTAGATCGCAGACATCTCGCCGCCTGTTAAGCTCCAAGTGTGATCCAATATTGGAAATTATAATTATCTCATTCAATCTCATTCAACCAAGATCATTATTTTGTCGACATGGAACGACAATGGGATCCGTCACTGGAATTACGCACAAGCATGGAGCGTATATATACGTCTCGTTCTCTGGTATATAGGTACTTTCTGGAATATCGTCTATGGTTATGTCGCAATTGTCAGATGTCAGACGTTATTGTTAATTTAAAGTTTAATTTTGTGTTGTGGTAGACAAACAGTAATTAGTTATGGAATTGCTGTTGCTAGCAAACACATATACATAAGTATAGTTAAAATCGAGAAAAGGATAGCAATAGTAGGGACTCATCGGTACGGTTTAAATCTTAAATGCCCAATAAAACTATTTTTATTTTTTTTCAAAAATTTCACTTGTTTATTATGGAGAAAATGATAAAGTTATTTCAAGAACATGTAATACTATAGCAACGATATATCCACACAAACACAAACCAACAACAAAATCTGTTAAAAAAATTATAGAAGACTTCAAGATCTTTGGAGCTATAAGCACTAAAGTACGTAGAAATAAACCAATTGTTAAAAATTAAAATACTGAAATCGCAATTTTGCCGCATATCCAATAATTTCTACAAGGCAAGTACGATGCGAATTAGGAATATTTAGTTCTAAGAATTCTATGGAAACACGAGTTTCATCCATACTCATTTTCGGTAGTTCAGTATATGAAAGAGTAAAGAGACTGATTTCTCACGAAGAATGGAGTTCTTCTCGGCATACTTACTTACTTATTTACACAAAATTTGCAAAAAAATATTGTGCTGACTTTTTTTGACGCTTGTTTAACTTTAATTGACATTTGTTATTATTGTCTAATGCAATCATGGCCCACCGCTAAAACAACTTTTAAGATTTGTAGTATTTTTACAT
Source organism: Crioceris asparagi (assembly GCA_958507055.1). Taxonomy (NCBI): domain Eukaryota; kingdom Metazoa; phylum Arthropoda; class Insecta; order Coleoptera; family Chrysomelidae; genus Crioceris; species Crioceris asparagi. Next base: position 3,521,258 of record OY293830.1, read on the forward strand.
AAAAAAAAGAAAATTGACAATTATTTTAAAAACTATTAATTTTTGGTAAACACAACCTTATACAAACTTTCTCTTATTTTTGTTGCTCAATACAATAAAATAATAAAAACGGGGGTTTCTATTAGCAAAAAATGACTTTTGATGTTTTTTTATCTAGTTTTCAAGCTTCTTTTTTGATAACTCTGTAAAGTGGATCTTCTTCTACAAGAAAATTAACCAGAATTAAATATTAAAGGCTTCGTCATAGGAAAGATTGATAATTATGTTTTGGACTGTAAACCTAATTTTTGACATAAAAATTGAAAGGGTATTCTATTTAAAATAACGAAGCTGATATCTATTTCCGGTATAACCGAAAACACTACTTACATGAAAATATTGTAGAGGCATGTCCCCCAGTGATTTTAGTAAGTCGACAAATTTTCAGACTGTAGTTAACATTTGCCTACTATCGATCGATAGTTACAGCAATTGGAAAGTAAGAAATATCTGTATTTCCGCTTTTAGAAGGTGGCATTTTTTTCGAAAATCGAAAATTTAAAACGGTCAAATCAAAGAGATCGTATCCATCAACATTAAAAAATACGGTTTCCGAGTTGCAGTAGTGGATTCTGGAATGGCTATTTCTGTCGCGATGTTATGGGATTTCTGAAAAATAATAAATACAAGCAAACAATATATTATGGGTAATAGGATAAGTACTATCTTCTTTGATATAAGAGAACATTCAACGATTTTCATTGCTAATGTTACACTCAAAAGCGTGCGATAAATATTCTTTACCAAAAAATGGACCGAAAAATACAAAATAATATTAATTCTATTGGTTCTGGTAGTTTTGAAAATGCTGCCAAAAGTCTTTTATCTACCTACAAATGCACAAGTTCTCAAGAATTTTGTTTCTTTCTTACTAAAAATATACTTCCTTTAATTCCAATAATCACGATGAAACCAGGTAGATATATTATTATAATAAAAAATATTTCTCATATCAATTTCTCCATATTTATTTTACATCTTATTTGGATCCCAAAAGACGATCTAATATCTCGAATATAACTTCTTTGCAAGCAATTCCAAGAAAACCTTCATCTCATCTCATGTATCTAACCCTCAAAGCTCCGTCAAAAAGCCATACCAACTATACTTCTACATCCCACATCTTCCAAACTCTCGGAATTGTTGAAAAGAGATCAGCACTCCAAAATGATAGGTATAGTTGAGGCCATGAGGGATTACCGAACAGTCATTTAGGCAAATAGGATGGAATCCATGTTAAAAGTAAGGCAAAATAGTACCTACCGCATGTCTAAGAGCAAAACACAATAATTAGTTGCAGACTGAATGCAACTAAAAGGGAAAGCTTCTATATTATTTATGCAAATGGCTTATTTAATTGAATATAAATAGGTGCACCTTTTCGTTCGCTAAAGATCTGGGGAAGCTATTTACATACAGGGACCGGAGATCATTAGCCTACAGGATTAGTTCATTCTGTTTTCATATCTATAGATCTGTTTATATTTCTAAAATAAGCCTCCATTATATACGTTCGAAGAACACTTGGTAACAATTTTAAATCAGATATCTTTCGTCGCCACAACTATACTTTTCAATCTTCCATATATACTACCCACTGTTGGAATTGAGCGAATGAGGATCACCGCAGTCGTATGTGTTTGCTATTATCAGACCCCTTCCGACGTCCAGCACGAGGGTAGGATTTGGAAAATCATTGCTGCCTTGCACGTGCATATATTATGTTCGAGAGTAGATGCAACCTTACCTGCATCGATTTTACGCAAGAATGCAAATTCTAAGAAGAATATTTGAGCGAGAAAATACTTACGAGAGTACCTAGAGTCGGAATAGCTGGGATGAATATGCTATTTGAATACAGGGATTTGAATTATCTGAATGTTTTGATATGTCGCTAAATAGCTGTAGGTACCTATAGGTATTATACATTGTAGATTTGAATTGAATAGCATTGCTGAAATGATTTGAAAACCAGATTTATTTATTTGCCAGAGCTGAGTTCAACTTTCTTGAAGGAGGACAAGCGGATTTCTTGGAATTGCAGCTTTAGTTGATGCGGTAAGATTATGTATTAGAATTATTAGGGTAATGAATATAATGATGATAAATATGAAGTGTGGAGCTATGGAGATCTTCCGGGGAGATAAATTTCAGCATTAAAAGGTTAAGATTCTTTTTCTGTCTAGCGAATTCTTTGCTAGAGTCAGATGGGAATTAGTTGTCCCTGAAATGAACAATAGGCAGGTATTTTTGGATGAGCAGTTCAATGAGCGCAGACTCTGTATGTCTCTTCTGTTGGAGCATTATTTAATTTATTATCGATTCACCATAAAACAGCTACCTGCACTACAGTTTGTTTCATAAATGATGGCGATTGCCTATACTAATCCAGGAGCCACGTAGGCACCTTTGAAGTACTCAAATATCTGTCAATTTAACTCTATGATTTGATTTATATTTTTGACCGGCTTCAAAAAAAGGAGAAGGTATACAATTTGGTTGTAAGATTACTTTTTTTTATTTTTTTTTATCGCTGTTCGCGCGTTTCACATAGTAAACGTACTCCGATTTAGACGATTTTTGTTTCATTTGAAAGAGGAGAGTTGAGAAATGGTCTCATATTGAGGAAAATCAAATTCAAAATCTCCTTCCCTCCGAAAACTGCCCCCAAAGGGGTGGAGGGGGCAAATTTTCTGGAAAATCGAAAATCCGAGACGACAGAATTAACGAAAATTCCATATCCAGAAATGTTTAACTTGGACATTTTTGAAAATAATCATACGTTTCCGCGCTACAGTCTGAAATATGTGTTTCAGCTATGTGGAAGAGGCAAATTTTTCTGAAAATCAAAAATTCGAGATTTGAAAATTAGAAAGGGGACCATATCTGGAAACATTCAAATTGAACATTTTTTCAAAAGAGTTACGGTTCCAAGTTTCGCAATGGTAAAGTCTGAAATATGTGATATGCGTATTTTCGTTAGTACAAGCTAAACCTACCTATAACTTTTTGGGTATCAGTGAACGTTCAACAATTTTCATGACTAATTTTACACTCAAAAATGTGAAATAAATATTTTTTTCCAAAAATTGGACCGACTTTATCAGTTGTTGCACTGAAAAATACAAAATAATATTAATTCTATTGGTGCTGGTTCTTTTTGGAGTGGGTGCCTACAACAACAAACTACAACGGCACAACTAAATTACCAGCACCAATAGAATTAATATTATTTTGTATTTTTCAGTGCAACAACTGATAAAGTCGGTCCATTTTTTTGTAAAAAATATTTATTTGTATATATATTTACTTGGGAAAAATGTTCTCATTTTTTTCCCTTTGGGAAAACCCGAAGAAATCCCAAAGTTCGTGCTTTGATAACAATATGCGAAGTAACCTATTTTTGTTCCTACGTTACCATCAAGCCCTTTCGCGAAATAGTGTACGAAATAAATATCTTGCGCATTGCTTGTAAACCATAAGTATGAGAGTTTTGTATTTTAACTTTTGTGGTCAATAATGAAGCAAAAATTCAAAAAATCTTTTATTTCTAAACATGTAACAGTAATTAACACTTTTTCAACACTTTTGAAACAAAGCCAAACTTTACAATACCTATTTTTAAATAGTTTTTATTACTTTCGGTTCTTGTATCAATGGACTTCGCAGCAATTTCTCAGGCCCCATACGGTCTAGAGACTTGAAATTTCGAATTCGTACTTAGATCGCTGATATCTCGCCGCCTGTTAAGCTTCAAGTGTGATCCAATATTGGTAATTATAATTATCTCATTTGAATGAGAGAGAGAATGAGCGATTGATCTCATTTAACCAAGATCATTATTTTGTCGACATGGAACGACAATGGGACCCGTCACTGGAATTACGCACGAGCATGGACCGTATATATACGTCTCGTTCTCTGGTATATAGGTACTTTCTGGAAGATCGTCTATGGTTATGTCGCAATTGTCAGACGTCAGGCGTTATTGTTAATTTAAAGTTTAATTTTGTGTTGTGGTAGACAAACAGTAATTAGTTATGGAATTGCTGTTGCTGGCAAACACATATACATAAGTATAGTTAAAATCGAGAAAAGGATAGCAATAGAAGGTACTCATCGGTACGGTATAAATCTTAAATGCCCAATAAAAACTATTTTTATTTTTCTTTTTTAATTTCACTTGTTTTATTATTTACAATGTTAAACATTGATGGTACAGCTGAGTGCACAAACCAATATTTATTTCTAAGCCAGATAAGTTAGACTCAGCACGTGATATTGGAATTTGGAGGATTGGAATCCTATCTATTTATGATGACAATTGCGTAGATGTGATAACACTTGATCTTGTAATGTCACTGTCTAAAATTTAATTTGATATGTGAATTTTATTATTGATAGAATCTTACATGTATCTCTCGGCCATCGTCGAAGATTTCCATCCTGCGTGTTTCTTCAAACTACATATATCGAAAGTTTTTTCAAAAGAGGGGTTTTCGAGTTACATTGTTGTTAAAATCTCACATATGTTTATTTCCGCTATGTGGAGGGGGTGATTTCTTTCGGAAACTAAAAATCTGAGGGTACCGCATAAAAGATAAGAATATTTGCAGCAACACTTAGGTATAACGAACATTTTTTCCTTAGAGTTACAGTTTTCGAGTTACTGCGGTGGTAAAATGGTTAAATCTAAAATACTTATTATTGCATAGTAACAAGTACAAGCAAAAATTATACGTGGGTAATAGGATAAGTAAGGATGTCTTCTGTGGTATTAGTGAACGTTCAACGATTTTCGTGAGTAATGTTACTCTCAAAAGTATGAAAATCATTGAACGTTCACTAATATCAATGAAGATAGTAGTTATGCTTTTATCCACGTGTATTCTTTACTTGTAGTTATTATTATTGAGATCTCAAAACACCGCTGCGGAAATACGCATTAGTATTTTAGATGATACAATTTTACCACCGTGGTAACTCGAAAGCCGTAACTATTAGGAAAAAATGTTCATTATAAATGTTGCTATAAATAATTAGGTATTTCATGTAGTCCCCACAGATCTTTAATTTTCGAAAGAAATTGCCATCTGCACATAGCGAAGATACTTATATTTGAAAATTTAACATGCCTCTATCTGGAAAACCGTAACTCTTTTGAAAAAAAAAGTTCAATTTAAGCGTTTCCGGATATATCTTCAATTTTACTTCCTCTGATTTTCGATTTTCGAGAAAACTTGCCCCTTCCATCCCATTCGGGGGCAGTTTTCTGAGGGAAGGAGATTTCGGATTTCCGTTTTTATGAATATGGGTCCATTTCTCAAGTCTCCTCTTTCAAATAAATCAAAGTTTATCAAAATCAGAGTACGAAAAAAGCACTCAGTCGAATTGTATACCTCCTCCGTTCGGGGTTCGTCTATTACTATTATCCAAAATCTGTCTTTGACAAAGAATAATTAGGTTACTTAGTATGATTAATCTTGCAGCTTTAAAATATCACCATTTAAATATTCCTGAAAAAACTCCAAGATTTAAATGCTTTCAATTAAATAGTTCTTGCTGGTCGTCAGATTATATTTAAACCATAAAGTATGTAGAAAGTACGAGTACCTTGGGGTAGAAATTCCGAAATTATCGATCTACTGTGAAGTTATATACCTCGAGGGCACAATCATTCTCCTAGTTAAGCGTTCAGCTTCCTATATCCTTAGTTCTCTTCGAAAAATAACACAATTAATTTCTCCACAACAAGAATTCTCGTAGGAAGCTTTCAGTTTCGAATTCAAGCTATTAGCTATTATTTGGTGGCCCTGTACTCACTTTTTCCACATCCTCGTAATACAATATCCACTCAGAAACGCTCTAAAATCAAGGCTGAATAGTGAAAGTAACAAACATGTTTGATAAAGTTCCCCAAAACCAGAAAGCTACCCGAGGCAAAAATAGATTTTCAGAAATGAAGCTATACAAAACACCAACAATGTTTCACTAATGAACACATAGGTCGGGTCGATGTTGGCCGCCACCAACATTCATACGTACATAGAATATATAGGGTGTTTCCTTATATATGCGCGCAGGAATTGAGGATGTGATAGCTCGCCCAGAAATATAAAACAAATTTTATACTAACTTACCCTCTAAAATGCACCATTTTCAAAATACAGGGTGTTGAAATTGAAAAAAAAAGTTTTTTGTGAATATCTCCGGAACCGTTTATCGTACAGAAAGCAGCTTTTGTAAGCATTTTTCCTTTATAATAAGCTAAGTTTTGAGTTTTGAATTTTTTGTTAAGTCATAGTTGGTTAATAAGATTTTGAAGTGGTAGTGGGTGTTTTTTTCTCCAATTTCCACGACAATGAAAAAAATTCGGTTTTGTGATGCCCATTTGAACCGCCAATGTTTTCTAGACAAAAAAGACTCTATTGGTCGTGAGCTCTAAGGTCGACCGTTTTCGAGAAAAATCAATTTTTATGTTATGTTGGTAAATCTCTTGAAATACATTTTTTTATTTAATAATTAAACAAAATTTATGTTAACTATAGAACAAATAGAAAAACTAAAATTGACCGTGTTTTTTTCAAAGTAAAAGCTGATTTTTCTCGAAAACGGTAGACTCTAGAGCTCACGACCAACAGTACCTTTTTGTGTAGAAAACATTGGCGCCTTAAGACAGTACTTTTTCCATTAGCGTAGAAATTGGGAAGAAAGACACCCACTACTCCTTCAAAATCTTTACCAATTACCTAAGAATTGAAAAAAAACATTTTCAAACTCAAAACATAGCATATCATGAGTGGAAAATGCTTACAAAAGCCGTTTTCTGTATCATAAACGGTTCGGGAGATATTCACAGAAAACAAATTGTTTTTTTCAATTTCATCACCCGGTATCTCGAAAATGGTGTATTTTGGAGGGTAAGTTAGTGTAAACTTTTTTCATAATTTTGGACGAGCTATCACATCCTCAAGTCCTGCGCATACACTATGAAGCACCTTTTATAATATACATCATTTCGAATTATATTGGAAGAGAAAAAAAATCCCGATGTCCTGTAGTCAGCGGAAAGGTAAATTTTTCAAAATTCATTGAATTGAAATTTTAACAACCTTTTCATTGGTATACCTACATGTTATTACAAAAATTTGTCGTATGTGTCATAGCCTTGCGGTTAGAGGTTTTTGTTTTGGCTGTTGAATATAAAGCAGACAGGGTTCGAGTCCACTTCAAGGCAGATTTTTTTTTCGCCTATTTCTTTTCAATAAATATGCTATATTTTTTTTAATCAGGGTCTACATTAAGATCTCCAGAAAATGTACAATTACATCAAATTTATATTGAGTGTTCATGTTTTATCAATATTTGTTATTTTTCTTTATTAATTTTTATTTTTTTTTCCGTGTATTTTATGAAAAATTTCTTTTAACAAAAGCTGTAGGTACTGATTATATCTATAACCTAAAATTATTTTTAATAATATTTACACTACGGCTCTTTTTTGATAATTTTTTTAAATGTTTGAAAGGTCGCCATTTTGAAACTACTTACCCGATATTGCTCAATAACGAACTAGACCGAGATATTTGAGAGATTGATTTTTGTAGCAAATTTGAACTTGATACCTTCAAAACTGCGACCTCTATCGTGTTAACAAATTTCGTAATATCCCATATATATATATATATATATATATATATATATATATATATATATATATATATATATATAAACTTTTGAACCAAATGTTTTTTTGGACTAACTTATAGACATATAACAACATGACGTTGAAATTTTTTCGAAATTCAAAAGTGTGAACGATCGCAATAGGTATATTTCTATAAGAAATTTACCTAATAATTTCTACTAGAGCTGAATTCAATATATGAATAGTTGCATCCAGAACACCCAACACTTTCCATAAAAAATAAAGTTAAACTAGAAATTCATATAAGCTCAATTGTTATCGTCCTTATTTTTTTTTCTAAAGCAAATATTCTTGGACATTGGAATTCACAAAATAATCTAATGCTGCCAAAGTTATATCTGCAGCATTGGCAACAATTAACTTCACTTGGATGTTGGATATACTGCACAAGTCAATCATCAATTCGTTCAACCTCCCGTTTCGTGAACATATGTTTAGTATTTTCATATGTTTTTTTTTCGCTAATTTTGAAGGATATTACCTTACCGTTTGATAGAATGCAACCTCTTTTTAGGTAAATTTCTTATAGAAATATACCTATTGCGATCGTTCACACTTTTGAATTTCGAAAAAATTTCAACGGCATGTTGTTATATGTCTATAAGTTAGTCCAAAAAAACATTTGGTTCAAAAGTTTATATATATATATAATAAAATAGATTTTTGTTGGGGATGCAGTCATTTAATAAATAAAATTCTTTGGATTATGCCAAGCTTTCGAGAATGTTTATTCTCTTCGTCGGGGCAAAATTCGTGAATTTATATAAAATTAACCACAAACAGGAAAGATTTCATAGTCAGCAATCAGAAATGTCATTCTATGAAATCTTTCCTGTTTGTGGTTAATTTTATATAAATTCACGAATTTTGCCCCGACGAAGAGAATAAACATTCTCGAAAGCTTGGCATAATCCAAAGAATTTTATTTATTAAATGACTGCATCCCCAACAAAAATCTATTTTATTAAATAATAAACCAGTCAAGAATTCAGAATCAAACAATATATATATATATATATATATATATATATATATATATATATATATATATATATATATATATATATATGTATATATATGGGATATTACGAAATTTGTTAACCCGATAGAGGTCGCAGTTTTGAAGGTATCAAGTTCAAATTTGCTACAATAATCAATCTCTCAAATATCTCGGTCGAGTTCGTTATTGGGCAATATCGGGTAAGTAGTTTCAAAATGGCGACCATTCAAACATTTTAAAAAATTATCAAAAAAGAGCAGTAGTGTAAATATTATTAAAAATAATTTTAGGTTATAGATATAATCAGTACCTACAACTTTTGTTCAAAGCAATTTTTCATAAAATACACAGGTAAAAAAATAAAAATTAATAAAGAAAAATAACAAATATTGATAAAACATGAACACTCAATTTAAATTTGATTTAATTGTACATTTTCTGGAGATCTTAATATAGACCCTTATTAAAAAAATATATAGTATATTTATTGAAAATAAATAGACGAAAAACAAATCTGCCTTGAAGTGGACTCGAACCCTGTCTGCTTTATATTCAACAACCAAAACAAAAACCTCTAACCGCAAGGCTATGACAATTTTAATTAATAACATGTTGGTATACCAATGAAAAGGTTGTTAAAATTTCAATTCAATGAATTTTGAAAAATTTACCTTTCCGCTGACTACAGGCCATCGGGATTTTTTATACTCCGCTTGTTTACATTCAGCTCTTAGACTGAAGGTATGCAGAGCCGAGATTATTTGCAGTATTGAAATTTGTGATACGCTTGATTGAGTTGAGAGAAAAGCGAGCTTCACTGCGTATATACCCACTGCATATTATAATAGTCACTGGGCCCGACACAGTTTGTGTTTTGTGTGTAAGCTGCGAAATAACCATAGTTCTCTTTTGTGTGAATGAGGCCCATGTTCATTATGAGCTCCTCTAAAAAAAAAATGGCTTCCAGGCAGCTCTAGCCTTTGGATGAGAACAAATGCGCGCATTGATAAAAGCAGAATTCCAAAATAGCGCAAGCTACATCCTTTCAAATGAATAAAAGCTCACAGTCGAATTATATACCTCCTCCGTTTGGAGTTCGTCGGTCAAAAATAACGTCTTCCGCCTCAATTTTATTAAAAGTTATGTTAGCATACATCGATTTTTGCATATATTTGATTTTTATGGCTTTTATAGCAAAAGCCGGTAAACTAAACTTTCACCATTGATTGAAAATATGATGTAAGAAATAATAGAAACAATTATTTAAGTAAGAGATGATAAAGTAAATTTCAAATGCTATATACATGACAATTTCTATTTCATACTGTGGCTTCTCGATCTTTTTTATTACTCTATGGATAATACTAATTTAAAATTTAATTTTGTGTTTTGATTGTAGTAGATAAACAGTAATCATTTCTTTCAAATCTTAAATGCATAACAAGAACTTCGTTTTTGAACTCCACTTGTTTACATTCAGCTCTTAGACTAAAGGCACAGCTTTGGTGAGCTCTGCTAAAGGTATGCAGAGCCGAGATTATTTGCAGTATTGAAATTTTCGATACGCTTGATTGAGTTGAGGGGAAATCCAGCTTCACTGCGTATATACCCAATGCATACTATAATAGTTACTGGGCCCTACACAGTGTGTGTTTTGTGTGTAAGCTTCGAAATAACCATAGTTCTCTTTTGTGTGAATGAAGCCCCACGTTCATTATGAGCTGCTTTAAAAAAAAAATGGCTTCCAGGCAGCTACAGCCTTTGGATGAGAACAAATGCGCGCATTGATAAAAGCAGAAGTCCAAAATAGCGCAAGCTACATCCTTTCAAAACTATACATTCGTTGGTATTGTAGCTGTGAAATGACGTTATTGAAAATAAGGATTTTCCTTCGTCTGCTCGAAATGGCTCATTGTTACGTTCTGTCACTGGGAAACCAGGAAAAAATGTCCATTTCAAAGCATATATTCTTTGATCCTACCAAATGAAGCTTTCACTTTTGAAAATTGTTTCGTCAACCCTTTTTTGGGATACTTTGACGGGGAAAAGACCTTTTGAATTTTTGCAAGGAGATCATGACTATTTGTCAATTCTTCTCTTTCCAATTAAAAAAGAATCACCAATATAAAAAACAAAATGTATCCTTGTACACCTCCTCAGCTATTATATATAAAAATGGCACCTACTTCAAAAGTATCCTCACAAATATAATTATTTTGCATTTTTCGGCACTTACACGAATAGAGTCGATTCTACTTATTGAAATATTTATTTTTGTATCAAGGGCGTAAAACGGGCGTTTATGGACCGAAACATATAACTAAGAGCCCGAGCTATTAGTCGTTAGGGATATAAAATTTGTTTATACCCGAAATCATACAAAAATTAATGCATGATTGTTCTAATGATTATTTATTATACCTATTTATACAAAACTAGAGGAAGCCATGACTTCGTCCTTGAAAAAAACTCTAGGAGTTCATCGTGGACAAACAACGTCACACGAAATTTTTATACATATATTAAGATACAATATATATACCTACTACTAAAACATTGACGACCATGTGAGTGACATAACTCCAGTTCTAGACATCGGACAGTAAACAGATTTCTTATATGCACTCTTCAAACATATCCGACTCCATTTTCAACGACTCAGATATTGATATTAATACAGAATGTCATTTACGTGTCACCGATTGGAAAAATTAAAGCCAACTACTTTATAAAAGTAATTTATTTAATATCTCGGATTTAGGATTTATAGGACAACAAGGCCAACTTATCACAAATACGTTAGATCTTTCCTGAATACTAAAGTGTCTGTTCCCCTAGTCAAAAATGTCCTGAAAATTTCATTCAAATTGATCTAATCGAAAAAAAGTAATTCGCCCACAAACATCATTTGGATTGTTCTTTATATATATATAGATTATATGCACTTACGTTTTAATGATCGTCTATCCATAAATATATCTCTTCATTAACTTTGTGAAAAGGTTACTAAACATGTTTGAATTTGCATTTTCTACCACGATATAATTATTACTTAACCTGTATAATAATCTATTAATTAAGTAAACAGACTGTTCTATTGAAACTATTGAAGCTAAAACAGTTATCTGTAATCAATAAAGTTTATACTAGTATTTGAAAAATAAATTGCTTAAAATTTTGTTTATTTATTTGTTGTTTTGTCTTCATGGCATCGTTAAATCTCTATATTTTGGTATAACTTCACAATAATTGTTGGACTTCAAAACAAAAACACCAGCTTTAGATACAATTATTTTCCGATTTATATTTGTCTTCTGTAATTAATTATAACTCTTTTACTAATTTACTCAATGACTATAAATGAAATTACAATTACACAAATCTGGAGCTCAGCTCAAGGCAAAATCTTGAAATTGAATTATGAATAAATATACATATTTTTATTGAAAATGTTATTTTTCCACAGAATCAGGTTTCTTCTGAATAAATATTGAAATGAATGCGAATTTATTTTAAAAGCCCTAAGCCAAATGAATTTGAATGGAAAGGGTGTAATTATCCATTTACAAACTGGAAAGTATGAAAAAAATAGTAGAACGGAATACTCAGATGCCTGTCTGTCTGAGTGTTTGTCTGGCACAATCTATTTTCTCTAAGAAAATCGAATAAATAACATCAGATTGATTAATTTTATACATAGCAATAGGTGAACGCATTACATTCAACTTGACAAAATCTTACCGTTTCCATACTTCACAATCGAAATTACTTTGTCTTGGATTTTGACAGGTTTCATAGTTTACCAAAAATCTAAGAATGGAGTCTTCTCATCTTCTTTATCTTATTTTATCAGTAGATAAAACTACTACTAACCCATCAATCTAGGCTAGTGGGATTTTTCCAAAAACTATTAGCGTTTCTCATACTCATTTGCTTCTTTTGAAACTCTAGCCTAGTTGCCGGATCTATCACTGTATCACCAGTCGCGCCACTATCTTGTAGCTATTGAATGAGAAAATTCATTAATCTTCATATTTTTGTTATTTTGACAATACGGTCGGTGTTGTGCTCAAAGTAGAATCGAGTTTTATTTTTGCATTTTGTCTAGTGCTCAATATTGAGATACAAAAGAATTTTCTCAGCAGCGCCATCTACCTACTAACGCAGGTCGTCATAATAGCAAAGCATATAATTGAACCAACCTTACCATGTAACCACATTCTTACCTCGTAACCAGATTCATTGTAGCGTCGACGAGCTTTTAATGGCTTTCGCGACATATTATTTCCTTGCTAGAAGAACGCGTTTTGATTTGAAATTAAAATACGGTAACAGCCAACAATGAGCTGACGGTTTAACCGTGGTAGGTACAACGGTTTCAAGCTGTATGAGGCCTTGGAAGTTGACAATGGTTTCCAGTGTTTACGTGTGGGGATGTGTGAGGTCGAAGCTTTTTGTTTCCTTCAGGAAAAATTGAGATGAGACGTGGATGCAGTTCAAGAATTAAACTACTGTGTTGGTTTTTCATTAGTAGTTGTTCGTCAATGGTGTTTGAAGTTTGTGGATACTATGTAATGCCATTAACAGTATGTATAAATCATGTTCAAGAATATAAGGGTTGATTTATGTGTGAGTTATGCGAATGTCAATTGGACCGTCGAAAGTAAGTAACGCAAGCATCGACGTCCATGTGAATTATTTGAAATGGACAGACATTTTGAATAGCATTGGAAATATGAATAAATCTATTCATTTATTATAATCTCTGCAATGTTTACTAAAGTTTTAAGTCAATTATATATAGGGATCGATCAATAAAAAATCTAAATCATCGAGTTGCTTTTAAAGGCATAGAAAAACCTTTTTTATCAAGATATGCGTTAAAGACATCCGTTCCTTAAGATTTATCAACGGTTTTATACAATTTTATATAAGCTTTTCGATACTTTGTTATGTTTACCAGTAATAACTCATAATACAAGTGGTTTACACAATACTTTTAATCAACTGCGGTACTTGTGGAGCTTTATGTAGGTATCTACTTCGCCTCGAGATTTCGAAAGTAGGTGAATAATTTCATTATTCAAAAGCTTCAGGACCAACAATGTTCTTCTTATTTCACTTGTCCATTTTGAATAAAAACGTAGATGGTGAGAGAATATTACATTTATTTACACCTACCTACTTTTGTCATTCAAGGAAGGATTACTTCTTTTTAGTAATATATGCCACGATAATCCTTAATCCCTTATCCTGCTTGACCTGTCCCTTAATCCCTAAGCGCGAGGAACTCGGCATCTCCTCTCCGACAAGGCGTCTCTCTAACTTCCATCAGAACTGACTGACAAAATTCAATCAATGCAAAAGCGGTCATTCAATTCTCCTCTACTAATGTTCCAGGTTTGCATAGTTAAATTGACATCATAACTGCACTTGACTTGAGGTAATAACGCTATCAAAGCTGTGTTAAACTACAAGTTGTGGTTGTTATTGTAACTACCATCATATTACCGAAGATGAGGTTGTCAGCTAAGTGAGCTCTCCTTTGTATATGTCACAGAACATGTGTAGTATGCAAAGAGCAATTAAATCACTATCTTAGTGGCTAATAGGTGCAAATTGATCATAGTGTTTAACATAGGTGTTTGATAAATAGCATTTACGTGGGTGGATAGGTGATTTTAAATGTCTAATAGTAGCTGATGGATAGGTTAAGCAAAATAACAGAATGAATAAGAAAAAGTAACTCGACAAATAACAAGAGAAATTTAAAAAAATATATTAAAAATAGTTTTTATTAGGCATTTAAGATTTGAACCGTACCGACGAGTACTATTGCTATCTCTCCTTTTCTCGATTTGAACTATACTTATGTATATCTGTTTGCCAGCAACAGAAATTCCATAACAAATTACTGTTTGTCTACCACAACACAAAATTAAATTAGCGCGACATAACCATAGAGTAATATATACGACGATCTACCAGAGAGTACCTATATACCAGAGAACAGAGACGTTTATATACGCTCCATGCTCGTGCGTAATTCCAGTGACGGATCCCATTGTCCGACATTGTCGTTCCATGTCGAAAATATAGTTTTGATCTTATTTGAATACTTTAATGAGATAATATAATTAATAAATATTGGATCACACTTGGAGCTTAACAGACGGCGAGATGTCAGCGATGTTTGTACGATTTCGAAATTTCAAGTCTCTAGACCGTATGGGGCCTGAGAAATCGCTGCGGAGTCTATCTATACAAGAACCGAAAGTAATAAAAACTATTTTAAAAAGCGACTACTAAATATTGATTGAAAATGACAGTACAAATAATATTTATAAATTTTCAAAGACAGAAAAAAATCTTTTTTGTGGTCGCAACTTTTTGAACTGTTGCAGATAAACTATAGATAGTGGAGTAGTCAACATAAGAGTGAAAGAGTATCAATAATGAATTATTCTCAATAATTCTTAATTTCTTTCTTCTTCTAAATTATCACTTACACTAAAAGCATCCGAATCACAAGTTACAACATATTCCTACCTATAATACAAACCAACCTCAGTGATAACATATTTTTCTCCGTCTTTCATCTTACTGTAATCAAGAAATATTTTCACTTTACCCCCAATGCTCTTTCCTCGCAAGCCATAATAGTATCTTCCATTAGCTTTGAATCCTTGCTCAGATGGGGAGTTATATAAGACAGACTTATTTCTTAGTCTCTAATTAATATAAATGTCATAGGAGCTCTAGAGAGATGTTACTGCAGCGGTTATTGCAATAAGTACAAACTTGTGTCTTTGGTATTGCGTTGAGTTCCTTGAAGGATGTTTCATTTGAACAAAGGAAAATAATTCCTTATTAGCATTCACAAGATTGTAATGCCGAAAGCCTGGAAATAATTCAAAAGTAAAATATTATGTCGATATTGATGTTTATTTAATACGGGAATACCTCAGGGTTCAATCCTATGTCCACTGATCTACATTTGCCATCCAAGTTTCAAGTATGTAGCTCAAAAGTCATGATGATTGTCATTTTCTCGCAGAAATTTAAAATTTATTAGGTACAGTGGATTTTACGTATTTAATTTGCTTTTTTATTAGAAATCTTCCCTTTAATTTAAAATAATAATACTTATAGAGTTCTGAGATACAGAACATTGATAATTTACTCAAATCAGCAAGTGATGCACGATTCATTGAAGGATTACAGTATTACATTCGAATTATTGAGTTGATGCCTGCTTACAGGAGCCTAAGAAGTTAATGGATGTAGCCATTATTTCAATCAGATACAGCTTCTCCATTATCTAATTATAGAACTAAATATTTCAACTAAAGAGATGCCTTCACGCTGTCACATAATGTTTAAAAGAATATATCTTATTGACGACTAAAATCTATCGCATCTTATAAAATAAGAGAGAACACAGAGAACAACAAAAAACTCCATGTCGATAAAGTGAATCAAGAGGACCCGCATGCAGTCAACTCGTCGTCTCTGGCCGTTTAATGGATTAGAAAAAGGGATAAAAGCAAAAAAGAAGAGTTGCGGGTGTGAGGAGACTCAGAGGGTAGGTTCACCGTCGTAACCGGGGAGATAAATAAGAGACGGTGCCCAACTACTTTTGCCAAGAATGCATCCACCACTGAGAAAGACGTCCAACATATATAGTTATATATTGCCACACACTGTAACAAGACTTTAACTTGGACACTAGATACGATTAAAGTTGAAAATCAATCGCCCAGTGCTGACCACAAGGCGGCGGTCCCAGCATTTGTTGGAGGAGATAATTTTTAAAGTAATGCGCTTCCGTTGAGAGGATTTGTGGAAAAGATGGCAGGAAAATGTCGACGACGATTCGACTAGAAGAGAGAATCGCCTTGCTATGAGGATTGAAGTGTGGCTTTTAGCATTGGAAATTTTTTGGCAAATGGCCTTCATCTTTTGCAGGTGCTCAATTTTTGTGAGTTATGATGTACCCTCAGCAAGGTCCATATTGATTTATTTTCATATTTTGATCCTGTTCGTAGAGCTTTATCAATAAAAGAATGGAATTTTGTATGATAATTTATAGTTTAAATAAATAATCTTTAAGAAATCCTAGCATCTGTTTTATATGCCTGTTATAATAAAGGTGTAGATATTTTAGATCAGGTTTATCATAGAGAAATTTTGTTTGACATTTTTCTGTTGACATATTTTCTCTAAAAAGGCATCAGGACAGTATTTTATTTCTTTATGCGTAATGCTGAGTTTTTAGTTTGAATCCTAATTATGATGAAAATAGATACTTTATCACTCCTTAATGCTCTTGTGCCTAACTTCGTTCTCACTATTAAACAAATTACACAGCTTATATGTGATTTTTTACCCCTAATTAGAAATTATTTGGAATTCATTCACAAGTTTAATGTTTGCATTAATAATATTGATATTTGTATTCGAATTCTGAAATGCCCTGCAGTTAGTTTTAAATCTTTGAAGCATAGGTACACTCTGTTTTCGAAAAGTTTTATTTTTAATATTTTCTGACATAACCAACAATATATAATTTTCATTTCAACATTCATTGTATCTGCTATTTCCTGGCAATTTGTTCCAGAAACAGAGAAAAGCATATCATTGGAAAATATTTTACAGGGATATTTTTTCAAATATCTATAAATATCATTTATGTACAGTATGAATAAGAGCGGACCTATAACACTACCTTGTGGGACTCCAAATATACTTTTGTTTCTTCCTCATTCCTTATTATATATTTTTGTTTATTCAAATCAATTTTTCTTAGAAAATATAAGTAATTGTTCTTCTGGAAACCACTGACAAGATAAAATTGCTAGAACAACCTCTCAAAGAGTACCGTTTGGAACCAGCAAGTAAAATGACGCGTTTCACAAATTAATGCTCAAGTTCTCCAACACTCTTTTGAGAGTAAGGTTCTTCACGAAGAAGTTATAAACTTTAAATCAACAAATCTTCAATATTTTTGAATGTTAATTAGAGACAATACAGCTGACTATTATTACCCAGGATAGATATATTTAGCTCTAAACATGAATTAAAAGACTGCAAGTAAAGTACATAAAACGGTCATAATAATCTCTCACGACTGAAAACATTCACGCAATGTATTCAACAATAAATAACGCTTCCAACTTTTATATAGCTCACTAGAAAAACTCCTCAAACTTTTATATAGGAACTCGCCATATAATGCACAAGTTTTACATATACAGGGTTATTCATGGTCTGTTAGACGTTCTGAGAAAAGTACTTATATATTAGTCTCTCAGAAATTAAGTTTTTTACGACTTTTCTCCAGTTCCGAATGATATAGAGATCTGATTATTGTTCCCCTCACAAATGTGAATATTAACTAAATGCTAAGAGTATTTGTGCCTACTTAAATAATAAGGATTGTTAACATAAATCTTGAGGACTAATATTACAAGCATCTTTTAAGATATGTGAATAGCCCTGTATAATAGATATATGAGCCAGAACTCTGCATGAAAATAAAGGAGCACCAAATATGTAACCATACGGATGATATCAATGTCGCTCCTAGGTATAAAGCCACATATATATATATATATATATATATATATATATATATATATATATATATATATATATATATATATTATATGTCTACAGTTTGTTTCGAAAACTTTTCCAATACGCTATGTCTGCCCTCTGGTCGGAAAATATGAGGCAGAGAAACGGTCCAACGATATTCATATCACAGTGGTGAAAGTTTGTAAACACATACTCGAAAATCTAAAGGGGGAAAGATGTTACTGTATGAGATAGGAAAGGCGATACCTTCTTATTTTCTTTGGATTTGATACTCAACGGAAACAATACGAATTCAAAATAAGATTCGTAGAAGACTGTCTGGAGATTACAGTGATGACTGGTGTGAAAATATTTTATTTGTTTCAATATTGATTTTGTGAGATTAAAATAATTGATTTGGATATACTGTCATTGATTTTTACGACAATTGCTGCTCAAAACTTCAAATTTAAAATATTAAAGAGTTAGTCCATATAATAGGGCTAGTGATGCTGCGAGACTGGTCTTGGTCTTGCAGTCTTGGTCTTGGTCTTGCAATTTTGCAAGACCAAGACCGAGACCAAGACCGTCTATGCAAGACCAAGACCCAAGACCAAGACCAATACTGGGATGCAAGACCAATACCAAGACTAACCTGGTCTTGGTCTTGGTCTTGCTGCAAGACTTGCGAGACTTGCAAGACTCTTGCAGTTCCGTAACCAAACACCAAATCGGTAGGAAACATATTATTTTACTCAATGATTAGATAATAAACGCTAATAAATAACCTAATTAATTTAATCTTTGAACTCCCTTATGATCGATCTTTATTTGACAGATTTTAAAAATATTGAATTAAAAGTTGTGAAAAGCGAGTTCATTTTACCCTTCTAGAATTTCTGGATTTCAAAATATTCTTAAATACCCTATACCTATACCGTAATTTCAACCCTTCTAGGATTTCCCTTACCGAGCTGTTTTCAAAGAATCCCGACAGTTCGTAGCCAGGGGAAGGTAAACTACACGATTTTTTATTTTTATTATTTTTTCTATCGCGCAGAATGTTTTAAGCAAACGTTAAGAATCATCTATAAATCTGAATTTTGTTGATGAATTTTATCCAGTGGCCACTTTTGGAGATATTTGAAATTTTATATTGCCCTTATTTTGAAACTATTTTTTCGATCATGCTCATTAACTAACTCAACTGAGATATTCACTCGACTGACTTTTTAAATAGATACCTAGTTTTATAAATGCGCGTATTAAATTCAATTTCAATGTTTTCAATTTTCATTTTTTGGAAAAAGCTTTCTGCAAAAATTTAAATTAGTTTTATCAGAAATACTTTTGATCGCTTTCAGAGATTCTTTCTATTTTATTAAAGAAAATGGTACAAAACCATTGTAGAATGAGCAAGAGAATGAGTTGAAATAGAAGTATGAAGTAGAAATATGTAGTAAAATGAGTGCTCAGATGGGACGGAAGATACCAAGAAAACACAAGCAGACTAAGTCGCGCTATTAAGATACGATTCTCATATGTGAATGGTGATTATTAATTTATAAACTTTCACGCATCTCACTTAATTCTAGGCACCTAGTTTTATTCTCATTACTTATTCTACATTACCAGACGTGTTTGTTCTGGACAATGACAATTTTTTTATATTCGATATTTATCCATTTCGAATGATAATATAATTATAGGCAATCTTATAAGATTATGAATTACATACTTCCCAAGCATATTACATTACATATGCAGGGTTCTTCATTTGGATTAAGCAATTACGGTTTAAAATCGCAACATTTTTTTACACTTATAAAAAGATCAAAATTTTTGCAAGAGTCTTGCAAAGTCTTGCAAGTCTTGCAGCAAGAACAAGACCAATACCAAGACCGTATATGCAAGACCAAGACCCAAGACCAAGACTAAGGATTCGATGCAAGACCAAGACCAATACCAAGGGTGCAAGACCAAGACCAATACCAAGACCATATCGGTCTTGGTCTTGGTCTTGCTTTGCGCATCACTAAATAGGGCATCTCTGAAGATCATCTTTCATTGAAACACAAACCGATCTTTTGAAGTGAGAACGTCCTAGTTTAAGGAAAGCAAGTTCAAAAAGTGAGGCAGCACCGTTTTCTTGGAAACAATAACTGATTCAATATCAATATAT